>NC_051174.1:72876170-73476170 GCF_013339725.1 Rhipicephalus microplus | reverse complement strand
ATCACGCTAAGTTTTGGTAGAGGAATGAAAGTGGGAAGGAGACAAGATGAGCAACTACAGGGAAATATTCATTCAGAAAGGCAAATAGAAATATGTATTTACTAAATAAATTGAGAAAGTAATCGCTGAGGATATATGTAGGGTTCAACGTCCCAAAACCACCACCATAGGATTTTGAGAGACGCCGTAGTGGAGGACTCCGGAAATTTCGACCACCTGGGGTTCTTTAAAGTGCACCCAAATCTGAGCACACGGGCCTGCAACATTTTCGCCTCCATCGGAAATGCAGCCGCTGCCCGCGACCTGAATCACTGAGAATAATAAAACAGTGTGGACGAACGCGAATCTACTTACACTGCTTGAGTTAGAGTTTTTAAGGCACGTGACAAGTCACCCCGGAAAAGTAGACACAAACAAAAGAGTTGGTGGGATGAGGAAGTTAAGAGAGCGATAGGAAAATGTCAGGAAGGCTCTAGAGAACACAGACATATGCCGGGGCTTAGAATTTTTCAGTCACGTGGTCTCCCTACTCGTCGCCTTCTCACCTGCCCTCCGGTAGCGCGGCGCATTCCAGTGGCAAGTTGAGAGGCCCTGCTCTCGGTTCTCTGCCCCCCCACTGCTCAGTGCCCTGCCCCTCTACAAGGGTACCTCTACTCCTGTTCTCTCAATGGAATTCGCCATAAGCAGCAGAGTGAACCGACAGATATGATGTTGAAAGAAAATGGGATGTCTTTCTAAGCTATAGAAGGGAAGCATCCCTTCTGACCAATGAAAAGATTAGAAGAAAGGGGGCTCAGTGGCTGGCAGAAGTACATAAAAAGGAGAGAAAGGCAGCTGCGAAGTTTTGTAACCATCTAAACTCGCTAAAAAATGAGACAAGCCTAGAACAGAGGCTTATAACTACAGCTCAAGGTGCTAGGCTGGAAGGGGGCGAAGCTTTTGAATATATAAGAACAAAGGTGACAGAAAAGTTTCAACAAAGAAGTGCCTTATGCACCACAATAGACGAGGATGGATAAAGTGGCGCAATGGCTCCATTTTCACAACGAGAGTGAGAAAGGGCTGAGCAGAGGGTTCCTAGCAGTACATCAACAGGCCCAGATGGCATTCCATTTATGCTGATAAAGGCATTAGGTCCGAAGACTAAACAGACTTTGAGAGAGGCAGTGAGCAAAACAATAATTGATGGTGAAGTCCCCTATGGATGGAAACTTAGGAGGATGAGCATGATCTATGAAGGAAAGGGGGACAAAGCTGACTTAAACAACTACCATCCTATAACAGTGACATCTGTGGTCTACAGGCTGTAATGCAGATTATAAAGAAAAGACTGCAGGGAAGGATAGAGAACGAGGGGGTGCCAGGAGAACTGCAGAATGGATTTCGAAAACACAGGAGGTTGGAAGACAATCTGTTCTCACTGATGCAGTGCATTGAAATAGCAGAAAAGGAACACAGGCCCCTGAGGCTAGCATTTTTAGATATCAAGGGAGCATACGATAACGTGGTTCAAGAGGACTTGTGGGAAATACTGGACACACTAGGTGTGGAAGATGGAGTCACTAATCTTTTGAAGGATATCTACAAAAATAACAAGGTAGCTATAAGGTGGGAAAATCAGGTATCCAAGCCCACAGAGGTAAAAAGGGGGCTTAGGCAGAGGTGTCCTCTGTCACCCTTGTCATTCATGATCTACCTACAAGGATTAGAGGCCAAATTAGAGGGAAGTAGACTTGGCCTCAACCTCTCTTTCGTCAAACAAGGAAAACTCATTGAACAGGCACTACCAGCATTGATGTACGCAAATGATATAGTGCTAATGGCCGACAACAGAGAAGATTTGCGAAGATTGATGGACATCTGTGGTAATGAGGGAGATAGGTTAGATTTCAGATTCAGTAAGGAAAAATCAGCAGTTATGATTTTTAATGATAATGAAGGCGGTGAGCTTTGAATACAGGAGGTCACGCTAGGGATAACAGGTAAATACAAATATCTGGGTGTATGGATAGCAATGGGACCGAGTACCTAAGAGAACGCGAAATATACGTAACGACTAAAGGTAACAGGAATGCAGCAGTGATGAAAAATAGGGCACTGTGGAATTACAATAGGTGTGATGTTGTGAGAGGAATATGGAAAGGAGTCATGGTTCTGGGTCTGACGTTCAGCAATGCGGTCTTGTGCATGAGATCAGAAGTTCAAGCAAGATTAGAAATTAAGCAATGTGAAATAGGTAGGCTTGCTTTAAGAGCTCATGGGAATACACCAAATCAGGGAGTACAAGGTGATATGGGATGGACATCATTTGAGGGCAGGGAAGCTAGCAGCAAGATAAAATTTGAGAAGCGATTGAGAGAAATGAGGGAGGAGCGTTGGGCTAAGAAGGTTTTCAGCTACATGTACATGAAGAATGTCAATACAAAATGGAAGAAGCGAACTAGAAAATTGACGGGTAAATACTTCGAAAACAGGAGAGGGCCAAACCAAAAAGAACTATCAGTTAAGAAGAAGGTGAAGGAAATGGAGACTGACAATGGAGAATTGGCATGATTAAGATGTCCGCACTAGAGATCTATCAAACTTTTAAGCAGGAAATTGCCAAGGAAAGGGTCTATGATAATACTCGAGGCAGTTCTCTACTGTTCGAGTCCAGGGCAGGGGTATTGCGAACCAAGACATATCGGGCCAAATACGAAGGGGTAGACACGGTATGCAGTGCGTATGGAGAGGAAGAGGAAACTGCCGAACACTTGATAATGTTCTGTAAAGGGCTTCACCCTATAGTTCAGGATGATGGCGCGGAGTTTCTCAAAGCACTGGAGTTTTGAGACATGGAGTGCAAAATAGACTTTAAGCGGGTAGAATTAACTAGAAGGAGGTTATCTGATTGGTGGCTAAAGTCAAGGCACGAGTGAAAATCAAACCATTCACTGCAAAGTACCAGTCCTATACTTCACTATTTGAAGAAAAAAAAAAGATAAATCTAGTTGGTGGTTCACTAAGTATTACGGCTAGGTGGCATTAGCCGTCGCCCGATCTAAAGGGTACAGCCACATCAATCCATGCAAAGGTGCTGGAATGTAATGTCGCGTCCCTAAACCCCAGTTGCCCTGGTGCTTTGAAAAACTCTGCGCCATCTTCCTCAAGCCCTTTACAGAACATCATCAAGTGTTCGGCAGTTTCCTCGCCCTCTCCACATGCACTGCTTACCATGTCTACCCGTATCAGGCCTGATAAGTCTCAGTTCACAATACGTCCTGGCCTCAAGCAGAAGAGAACTACCCCGAGAATTATCATTGATTTTTTCCATGGCAATTTCCTGCTTAAAAGTTCGATAGATCTCTAGAGCCGACTTCTAAATAATGCCTATTCTCCACTTGTCAATCTCCGTTTCTTTCAACTTACGTCTTAACTGATAGTTCGTCTTGGTTTGGCCCCCTGCTGTTTTTTAAGTATTACCCGTCAATTTATGGCTCGTTTCATCCATCTTGTATCGACATTTCTCATTTATCAATAGGTGAAAACCTCCCTACAAATAGCTGAAACCCTTCCTCGTCCAACGCTCCTCCCATATTTTTCTCAATCACATTCTCAAATTTTATATTGCTGTCAAAGCTTCCATGCCCTCGAATATGATATGTTCATCCCATGTCGCCTTGTATTCCCTGATTTAGTGTATTAAAGCAAGCCTACCTATTCCACGTTGCTTAATTTCTAATCTTGCTTAAACCTCTGCTCTCATGCATAAGACCGCATTGCCGAACGTAACCACGACCCCTTTCCAAATTCTTCTCACAACATCGTATTTATTGTAATTCCACAGTGCCCTAAGTTTAATCACCGCTGCATTCCTGTTACCTTTAGTCGTCGCGTATATTTCGTGTTCCCTTAGGTACTCGGCCCCATTGCTTATCCATACGCCGAGATATTTGTATTTATCTATTATCTCTAGATTGACCTCCAGTTCAATACTTTCATTATCATTAAAAATCATGACTGCTGATTTTTCATTACTGAATCTCAAATCTAACCAATCTCGCTTATTACCGCAGATGTCTATTAATGCTTGCAAATCTTCCTTGTTGTCAGCCATTAGCACAATATCAATGTGTATTATTATCGTAACGTGTCTACAACATATTAAAATTCATAGTATTGCTCTAATTTAAGAATACACTTTTTTGTTTAATTAAATAAATATATGCTTTAGATCAAGCACCACAATTTCCTAGGTCATCGGTAATCTTTCTATTATAAAATCTCCATTACTCTAGAACTGTGCAATAATTTATAAAACCACTAAATTCTTGGCCAATCTCCCACAGTGTGTATGCACCACGGGCATTAAAGGAACAATAACAAAAAGAAGAGCTTTTTCTGATATTTTCATTGATCAGAAGGGATGCTTCCCTTCTATAGCTTAGAAAGACATCCCATTTTCTTTCAACATCATATCTGTCGGTTCACTCTGCTGCTTATGGCGAATTCCATTGAGAGAACAGGAGTAGAGGTACCCTTGTAGAGGGGCAGGGCACTGAGCAGTGGGGGGGCAGAGAACCGAGAGCAGGGCCTCTCAACTTGCCACTGGAATGCGCCGCGCTACCGGAGGGCAGGTGAGAAGGCGACGAGTAGGGAGACCACGTGACTGAAAAATTCTAAGCCCCGGCATATGTCTGTGTTCTCTAGAGCCTTCCTGACATTTTCCTATCGCTCTCTTAACTTCCTCATCCCACCAACTCTTTTGTTTGTGTCTACTTTTCCGGGGTGACTTGTCACGTGCCTTAAAAACTCTAACTCAAGCAGTGTAAGTAGATTCGCGTTCGTCCACACTGTTTTATTATTCTCAGTGATTCAGGTCGCGGGCAGCGGCTGCATTTCCGATGGAGGCGAAAATGTTGCAGGCCCGTGTGCTCAGATTTGGGTGCACTTTAAAGAACCCCAGGTGGTCGAAATTTCCAGAGTCCTCCACTACGGCGTCTCTCAAAATCCTATGGTGGTGGTTTTGGGACGTTGAACCCTACATATATCCTCAGCGATTACTTTCTCAATTTATTTAGTAAATACATATTTCTATTTGCCTTTCTGAATGAATATTTCCCTGTAGTTGCTCATCTTGTCTCCTTCCCACTTTCATTCCTCTACCAAAACTTAGCGTGATACGTTTGTAATTGCTACCCAGACTTCTGGAGCCACATTCATCTATGTGCATTCCTCTGAGCCTATCATACCAACGTTACTATTAGATACTTTTTTCAGTTTGCAAACTGCGGCGCCGCGAGTGTCACCCTTCCCTGTACCGGTCAAAAAGCCGCAAGCGCGCCCCCTCTCGGCGGTGCCCGGACCCACGCCGGCGGAGTTACTGCAGTTGTGTTCTTATGCCGGGTGCTGCTTTGTTGCTTTCAAGTGTGCTTCGTAGTCATCGCTGTCACTGAGTCCCAGCAAGATTTATTTCGACGTAACTCGCGTAATGTGTGCTCTGGCTGCAACTTACTACGGTAGCGATCAACGTGGTGCCCGGCGTGGCACCGACGCTGTCAGCGTTGGCGTGATCTGCATGGTGCCGGGTGTTTTTTAATGTCTTCAACTCAGTCATCGCTTTCCCTGTGAGCTACACAGCTCACATGTGTCATGTGACGGTTCTTGAGTGTGAGAAAACATGCCTCGCTGCTTTGTGACTGGTTGCCGAAGTGGGTACGATTCGACGAAATCCGCGGCCGAAAAGAGACATTATTTCAAGCCTCCCGCTGACGAGGTGCGCCTTCAACTGTGGCGACGGGCTATACCGAGATCGGATACATTTAGACTTAATGCTGTGGCCCACTGTCAATGGTTTTTTTTTTTACACAGGTAATCGAATTTTAAAGAACAGGAACGCAAAAGAGCTGTATGAACAGAAGTCCCGCAAGATTCGGGCATCGCGTTCACGTCTCTGCCGTGTGGCATCGCCTTAGCGGCTCAACTGGTGATTTACTTGCACACTCGTAATAACCTTCGCTCACCCTCTCGGAAAATAACTCCAATTACACAAAATTAACCACGTAAATTCCGTTAAACATTGCGCGAAGGCTCCGTTACGATGCGGCGACCGGTCAAATGGCGTCGGAAGCGCCACCTAGAGAGCGGGAAACGAAGGGGGCCGCGTTTCGCCGCCACATCCCGGCGGAGTTTGCAAACTGAGGTAATCTAGTAACGTTGTATCATACACCCCGTGTGACATCAGTGCATAATCTATCGTCGACTGCAGCCGTTTTACCTCCCACGTTATCTGCCCTTCACACTTCTACACAACAAACTGCCACCAGCGGCGACACACGACTACCACCATGCGCTGCGTATGGAAGCGCTTCTCATCAATGCCGTCACTACGCAGGAGCCTTTTTTTTCATTCGTATTTATTTCAGACAAAGACAAGTAATATGTACATTTGCCCTGTCTAGGAGGAGTGACAAAAAGGCACGAGTGCCTGACTGGGTGTCACACCCCTTTTTAGACACACACAACTCAAAACATCAGTGGCAGTTATCTAAGCAAAATACACAAGGTTACATATAGTATACATATTTTGGCCAAACATACACAGGATTTTCTAAATATATACATGAGAGAGGCGGCTGGAGTGAGACGCTGTGCGGACGTGTTTCGCATGAGCTCCGGCCCGGTGACCGACTATCGGCGGACACGCTTTTTTCTGGACTTGCTGTCAGTGGGCTCGTCTGCAGGAGGTTGCCCTGTACCTACGGACACCACTCGTTTAGGCAAGTTTGTCCCCGTTTTTGGAGTTTCCGAGATTTTCCTATCAACCCCGCGGTGGCAAGGCTAGGCCTATCTCCTAGGCCAAGCCTGGCCTGGGCCGCGTCGCCCGGCGTCTGACTTGCGCCTGGTGACCGTGGATCTTGTTGGGCTGAAGATGGAGTACTACGTCGAAGGGGAGACTATAACACCCGAAGATTTTGAAGCGGGAGAGTGGGCTCCAGTGCTGAAGGCACAGGACCGATTTAAGAAGACTCGGCATGGCGACAACGCCAAGAGTAAGCCTTGCGAGACGCAGGCCGGCAGCGACGGGCGCAAGACGCACGGAGCGCAGCAAGTCAAGCGGAGGAAAGCGCCGGTATGGAAGAAACGCGGACCGTTTCTCAAGTTGCCAGCCACGGATTTCAAGATTGTGTACAGGCCCCAGAACTGGGACTTGAGTGTTGTGACAGCGAGAGAACTCGGATGTGCACTGAGAGCAGCAGCGCGTCTAACGAGTGCGATTGCCGCGGAAGAAGACATTGTGCGGGTTAATGGCACAAACAACACGTTGACGGTGAGCACACCGTGCATAAATCGCAGTGGGGCATATGCGACTGTGAAGACGCTCAAGCTGGGTGATCGTGACCTGCCGGTTTCGGCGTTCGTGGCGCCGTTGGAGAACTCCGTGCGGGGAGTGATTTATAATGCTTATGATGGATGCCCAGTGGAAGAAGTTCGGGCGGGATTCCTGAAGAAGAATGAAGGCATAGACATTCTGGACGCGAGACCTCTGGGAAAGTCAAAGGCGATTCAGATTACGTTCGGGGGAAAACACATACCCCGGCAGATTACTTACTGGAACTGTCTGTACGCTGTGATCCCGTACAGAAATTTAGTCGACACCTGCTACAACTGCAGACGAGTTGGACATCGAGCGGACGTTTGCTATCGTCCGAAGAGCAACCTATGTCACCGTTGCGGGAAGGACCATCCTGCCCCGCCAGAAGGAGAGCCACCTACGTGCACGCCGGTCTGCATCGTGTGCCATGGTGCGCATCACACAGGGAGCCGTAACTGCAAGTTTCGCCTGGCTCGCAAGCCACCGACAGGCCGACAGCAGAGCATCGAAAGAGATAGCGAAGCTGGCAACGATAAGCGTTCCTCGAGGGCCACTGAGCGGTCACCGAGGGGTAAAGAAGGCAGAAGCAAAAGCAGGGACCGGTCGAGTTCCTTCCCGCCATTGCCAGGGCGCGGGGGCGGCCAAGATGGTGGACGAGCATCCAGTACCAACAGCTGCGCACGCGACACCAACAAAAAGGTGAGCTTGTCAGGCACGGCCTCCCAGAACGAAACCGCTCGAGAGAGGGAGTTAGCAGCGCTGGTTCAGCGACAGGGAGACTTGATTAAAAGAATGGAAAACAGGATTGCAGAGATGGAACGCGCACTTAGAAACGACCAACGGCAGGGGACACAGGCACCAGCAGTGCAAGGCCTACAGAAAGCGACGCAAGAGGCGTCTGCTCGCGTACAGGAGAGTGCAGCTATGGAAGTGGAGAATCGGGGGACAGTGAAGAGACCACTGCCGGGGGATGAGGTAGCTAACGCAAAACGATTAGCCGAAACGTCACCAGTAGACATGCCACAGCCTGTTTTTAAGGTCATTAGTCTTAAGTCGGATGTAACAACACTTGCGGATAAAGTAGGCAAACAAGGGAAAAGACAGGATAGGTTGGAGGCTCGAGTCGAAAAGATCGAAGCCAGATTAGACACAATAGAGGAGCGTCTCGGCATGCTCTCCACTGAATTTAAGGATTCCCAAACCCAGGTCATGGGCATGTTTCAGCAGCTTCATACTCTATTGGAGGCAAGACTGCCTCCCGTGGGTGGCCAAGTGCCATTAGTCAACCTGGTGCCTCATCATGGCGCCTCGCCAGCAAATTGAGGTTTGGCAGTGGAACTGCAGGGGCTTCGTCAAAAGCGGGGTAACCTGCAGTTGCACGTACAAAATCTGGACAGTAAACCAGACATAATAGCCTTACAGGAGGCTAGTGGTTCAGTAAAATTACCTGGATTTAAGGCATTTACAGCGCCAGGAACTGATTCAAGGGGCGTATCACGCGTCTTCACAGCCGTGCTAGTCCATCGCAACATCACTGCCATTCAGCATTCCGTAGATAGCAGCAGGGAAGACTATGTCTTGCTTGAGATTTTGCCTAAACGAAAGTATGAGAAGAGTCTGTTTTTACTTAATGTGTATAGTTCTCCAAAAGATAAAGGATTGGGCTTGCCACAACTCCTGATTCAAACTCAACGGTTAGCAGCTCGCGCTCCGCTTATAGTGGTAGGAGATTTCAATGCGCCTCACCCGGAGTGGGGTTATATTCGAGCCAGCCCAAAGGGCAATCGGCTTTGGCAAGTTGCCCGGGATCTACGATGGACGCTGTTAAACAATCCACAAGATCATACGAGGATAGGCAACAGCATAAGCATGGATACCTCCCCAGACCTTACGTTTTTTAGAGGCATCAGTAATGCAAAGTGGATTAACACGGGACAAGCGCTAGGAAGTGATCACTATATCCTTTCCACGACGTTTAGCGCTGCGAAGCATAAAGACAAAGTGAGGGGGCATAGAATTACAGATTGGGACAGATTTAGGAAAAACAGAGCAGACACTGTAAACGGGAAAATTAATGACCTGGATGCATGGGTACAGGCGCTCAAGGAGGATGTAAGTAATACCACGGTAGAAGTGCCAGTCGAGCAGGAGGAGTTTACCGCTGACTCGAGACTATTACACATGTGGGAAGCGCACGCGAGTCTCTTGAGAAGGTGGAAGAAGCAAAAACATAATGGCGTCCTTCGCAGAAGGACTGCCAAGTTAGAACGTAAAATCGAAAATTATGCAATTGAGTTGCAAGCCAAGCAGTGGGGCCAGATTTGTGATCGCATGAATGGACAGTTTGGATGCAAAAAGACATGGCAGCTGTTAAGGCATCTTTTGGATCCGGCAGCAACAAAATCGGCGCAACGGGGGCAAATGACTCGGTTAATGCATCAATATAAAGGCACAATTGGAGAGTTTATACAGGAACTCCGGAATTGGTACATAACTGATGGAGTAGACGGTTGCTTACCACACTACTCGGGGGTGGAAAACTCCGACCTAGATGAAGAGTTCACAATTGCGGAGGTGGAGTTTGCCATGGGGCAGCTGCGTACTACGTCTGCCGCAGGTCCGGATGGAGTTACTAATAAAATGCTGAGAAACCTAGATTTCAAATCAGTCGGGGCGATCACTGACTTGATAAATGAGTATTGGGTGGCCGGGGAGATCCCAGCACAATGGAAGCATGCTAGGATTATATTTATTCCGAAGCCAGGGAAGAAACTCTGCTTGGAAAACCTGCGCCCCATATCGCTGACATCATGCGTGGGCAAATTGATGGAGCACGTGGTTCTCAACAGGCTTCAGAATTATGCAGAGGACAAGGCCATCTTTCCTCCAACTATGATAGGTTTCAGGGCCAATTTGTCCACACAGGATGTCATGATACAGTTAAAACATGATGTAGTCAATCCCGGGCATGGCACGGGCACCAAAGCTGTATTGGGGCTTGACCTGAATAAAGCTTTCGACAATGTTTCGCATGAGGCAATATTGAATAACCTATCGGAAATTGGCCCAGGGGTCAGGACATTTCGCTACATCAGATCATTCTTGGAGGGCCGAACCGCAGAAATTTCAATAGGAGATATCAAATCGGACTCATTCGCGTTGGGAGGCAAAGGGACGCCGCAGGGTTCAGTTTTGTCACCGTTCCTGTTTAACATCGCCTTAATTAAAATACCGCCGAGGCTGGAGGAGATACCGGGACTCAAACACACATTTTATGCAGATGATATTACTCTATGGGTAACCAGGGGTAGTGACGCGCATCTGGAAGAAACACTGCAACAGGCAGTTAATATTGTCGAAGAGTTGGCAGGGGAGGCGGGACTTTCATGTTCTCAGCCAAAGTCCGAGCTCTTTGTGGTTCGGGACAAACCCAGAGGGCTACATGCAAGACACTATGTTCCGCCACCGCCGTTAGAGGTAAAGGTAGGGGGTAGGCCGGTAGCTGAAGCTAAAACGATTAGAATTCTTGGCCTATATCTGCAAACTAACAGGAAGAATAGGGTGGCCCTTGAAAAACTTAAGACCACGGTCAATGCTACTGTCAGGCTAATCAGAAGAATCGCTAACCGTAAAAGCGGGGTTAAAGAAAAAGAACTCTGTAAGCTGGTACAGGCGTTTGTGCTCAGCAGGATTACTTACGCGACACCTTATATGAAGTTGGATGCCGCAGAAAAAGGTAAGGTCGAGGCTATGATCCGGCAAGCTTACAAGGCAGCGCTTGGGTTGCCTAACAACGCGCCTACAGAAAGGCTGTTAAAACTAGGGGTACACAACACCCTGGATGAATTATGGGAGGCGCATCTGGTGATGCAGTACGCTAGGCTTTCGACAACCAAAGCGGGCAGGATTATATTGGAAAGGATTGGCATTGGAGCAGAGGCTCCCACTGGGGACACTAAAATTCAGGTGCGGCGAGAGTTACATAAGGCCCTGTACATAAAACCTTTGCCCAAAAATATGCATCCGATTCACCATACGCAGCGCAGGCAGGCAAGAGCCAGAGCTTTACACGTTGAGTACGGCAAGTACAAAGCGGCAGTCTATACAGATGTTGCGGAATATAAGGACAAAGACGCTTTTGTGATTGTGGTGGTGGACAGGCGGGGGCGCTTGATCGCTTCTGGATCGGTCAAAACCCGCTCCTCGGAAACTGCAGAGGAAGCGGCAATAGCGCTAGCTATAACTAATTCGCAGTCAGATTTGATTTTCAGTGATTCAAAGACAGCCATCCGAAATCTGGCGAGGGGCAGAATATCGGCGACCGCTGCACGATTTCTGCATAGGGCCACGGGACGAGAAATGAGAGAAATAGAAATTGTCTGGGTACCAGCACACTCTGGGAACCCTGGGAACGAGGCGGCTCACCTGAATGCTCGAGGTTTCGTCAGCCGGGTAGGTGAGCCGCCAGTTCCGGGGGGTCCGCGAGAGATGGGCTGGTGTCTTTTCATGACATAACGAATCATTATAAACTAGAGCGGAGGTTTTACCCGCCCCCGCACAAGCGGTTGACTAAGGCGCAGGAATGCGTCTGGAGAAAACTGCAGACGCGCTCTTTTCCCAACCCTTACGTGTTGAACAAAATGTACCCGGAGGAGATTAAGCCGCAATGCAAATGGTGTCAGGCTGTGGCAACATATGATCACATACTTTGGGAATGTAGCATAGTGCCGCCGCCGGTGGATATTATGCGTGATCCCTCTCTTGAGCACTGGGAGGCCGTGTTGACCAGCTCAGACCCAGTCGTCCAGTTAAGGGTCGTGGAGTGGGCCACACAGGTCGCCGCCAACCTTGGGTTGATGGCCATCTAACACGGAATCATCCTCAGTTGCTTTCTGACGAAATAAAGTTTTTCCATCCACCATCTAAATATATACATTGTTCTATATACATATGAAACAGAAAGATTTCTATATACATATACAGTATAAACTGCAGCAAGGTAAAAAAAGAGAAAAGAAAAAAAGAAAAAGAAAAAAATAGAAAAAAAAGAAAACGGAATTATTCTTGTATTGATAGGAGATATGCAGTTAACTTTCTTTTGAGGCATTTCATGTGCATCGTTTCTTGTACCAAGTTTATCACGGTAGGATGATGATTTAGAAAGTCTGCTATAACGTAAGATTGTTTTTGCATACCATAGTTAGTTCGTGTAAAACCTTTATCATACCTAGTTTTTCTGGTTTCGTAAGCGTGTCCTTTTCCCAGAAATTGTCGAAAAAAACTATCGTGGCATAACTTTATTTTCTGAAATATTGTAATGCCTAGCTTCTTTTTCAGTATGTGTTGCATTGTTAATATAGTGTTCGCTTTAAAAAGTGGAGCGGAGTGAGTTATATATGGCACATTTTCAATAACTCGCACAATACGTTTTTGTAGGATATACAGCTTTTTAAGATTTGTTTTTGTTGTTGTTCCCCACACAAGGAGGCAGTATTGTAAATGGGAATGAATTAGTGCGTAATATAGCTGGAGTTTTAACCAACGTGGCAAAAGTTGCTTTGCTCTGCTGATAATACCTATTGAACGTGAGATGCGTCTTGTGAGGTTATCGACATGAGGGGACCAGCTGAGATTTTCTTCGAAAAGAACACCGAGAAATTTATGTATTCTTACGCGCTCGATGATCTCGCCACGGAATTTCAAATGTACGTCATTCCTGATTGACTTATTTCGGCAGCGAAAAATTATATATTTAGTTTTTTTGGTATTTAGTTCTAGTTTATTTACAATAAGCCACTCAGATAAATTATTGAGCCATTTGCTAGCTTGCAACTGAAGAATATGTAGGTTCTCTCCTGAAAAAAATACATTCGTGTCATCGGCGTAAAGAATTATATCTGGCGTGAACGGAATATTACCTATATCATTTATATATAATAAAAAAAGAAGTGGTCCAAGGATGGAACCCTGAGGAACACCGTATTTAATTTCACCTAAAACTGATTTTGAATGATTGGTGTCTGTGTATTGGTAGCGGTTTGTCAAATAACTGCGTATAAGGTCAAGAGCAAGTCCCCTAACGCCATAATCGCTTAACTTTTTTAATAAGATATCATGTTTAATAGAGTCAAAAGCCTTTTTAAAATCAAGAAATATCCCTAGAGTATACTTTTTGTCTTCAAAATTCTGAATTATTTTTTCTTTGATACTTAAAAGAGCCATTTCACTTGACTTCTTTTTCTGAAAGCCGTATTGATTGCCTGTAAGTACATCATTTTTAGTGCAGAAATTCATAATTCTTACATTAATCATTTGTTCGAAAACTTTTGAAAACAGTGGTAGTACCGAGATTGGTCTGTAGTTGTTCATGTCATTTCTATCGCCTCCCTTAAATATAACTGTTACTCTAGCGATTTTTAGTTTATCAGGGAACACGCCTGTAGCCAAAATGAGGTTGCATATGTGCGATAAAGGATTGCTGATACTGTTGACAACTGCTTTTATCGGCTCGGCTTTTATCTCGTCCTGGCCACATGCGGATGCATTCTTTAACTTTAGTATTTGGGATTTAATTTCATGTTCTGTTGTTGGCTCCATGAAAAGAGACTTGTTGTGGTCATCTACTGTGGCCGTGCCGCAGGAAACTTGGTTACTTAGCATGCGCAATATTGCTCCTAAAAATGCTAGCCTCGCTTCGTAAAACATTAGAATATGTTAATTCTTCGCCCTTTTGGCGAAACTGTGACTTTATTACTCCATGATTCCCCCTCATACACCTTCCCTTGTATTCGCGACGGTGCATACTACATCTTAGACGACTTTAGCTCATCGCAATTGGTAAATATCACATATTGACACCAACACTTCGAACAGCAGATCGCTACTCCAGCGGCACTGTGCGCCAAAGCTACATTCAAGTTCTAATTTTCGATTTCATTGTAGGGGGATAGCGCGAACGCAGTCCCCCACTACCAAAAATTGCATGCCCCATCTGCCCCAGTTTGGGGTAGTGGCAGAAGTCAGCACGAGCGCAGTGCAATGCCCGCGCCTCTTTCTGGGGACACCGCCTAGTTGATCACGGTAATCCCGGCACCAGGTAAGTATGCCTGGAAATGGTTGTGCTTGGTGATCCCATCCATTCGGACGCGCCTAAAATATCCCGTGACTCACGGCTTCATTTGACAAAGTTTGCAATAATTGTACATTCACACTTCTTGTACTTAAGTTCTTTCTTTAGATATGTGTATTTGACACATTTTCTTTAACTAATCGGGTTGTGTTTTTAACAAATAAAGTCTAAAAATGTTAAAACGTTGTCCGATTCAGTTATGTTTTAGCAAGTTGAACGTCAAGTTTCATTTTGCTGACTGGTGGTGGCGCAACATGCTACTTCTCTTAGAGTTATTGCTAACGGTAGATTCATAGATATATCTCGATATGTTGTGTAGCACTGGTGTAGGCATATTTTTGTGTGTGTGGTGCGTTAGCGTGCCGAATACGCTGATTATGTAACTCGCGTGTTTACGTAAAAAACGGCTGTCTGCAATACGAAAATATTCATTCAGAGAGGTTAAACGGAGCGTCATCGTGGACGTCGGGCACGGTAGCTACGCGTGTGTGCCATCTCGTCACTGTGCCAAATGAATGCTTGTGGTTCTCTAGCAACAAAGAACAATTAATTGTGAAAGTGACACATTATCGGCTATTCTTTGATCAACAACGTGCGTATGACGACGCTGTTCCTTCGGCAAAGTTGTGCATCCATCATACGTTGAGTAGTTTCTGAATATTAGCTTTGCCCAGTGCCTTGCTACTTCAATTGTATAGATCTAAGCATAAAAAGAGAACGAATTCTTAACCCAGATCCTACCCTCACATCTGCATGATGTGCTTTTATTGTTATGTATTTTTGTCCTTTGGCGGTCGCGAAGTGGGAGTCACCAAATGCTCGCTAGGGCGTGAACTGCTGAAACTCTATAAAGCTTTTTCTTTCTTTCTTTGTTTGTTTCTCTCTGTGCCAGTAGAGAAAATGAATCTGTGAATCAACACTTCTAATTTTCGTCCACCATGTATAAACACAGAGTTTCCTAAATTCTGTATGACGATTGCCTTTTACAGTTTTATCTATCTTGGACATGTGCATGCAGCTTTTCATTACTTTTTGTCCCTATAACCCAAAGTTTATTCTGTAGACTCATGCACAAAGGTGTACCGGCATGGATACGAGTATCTCCGCATTTAATCAGAATGTGCTGCGCAGTTTCCTTAGCTTCCCCACAGCACGTGCATTGTTCTTTGTTACTGAATCTCGCTTAATAACTACATATTCCGAGGCAACCTGACTTCGGTTCACGCAGTTAAGCGCTCCCCCTTGAATAATCGTAAAACGCCTCCGACCTTATATCGTTCTTACCCTTTCAGTACTTAACTCAGTGCCATTTTTCTTTCTTTAATGCTACTGTCCAAAATATAAATTCTCTCCACCTATCAGGCTTTCTTCTTAACGCTCCTTGTTGCCATATCACTACACTGGCAGCCATATAGTACTTAATTGTTGGTGTGTCTCCCGTAGTTTTTTCCATATTGCAAGCCAACGCATCGGATGTTTTGCTGAATTACTTCACATGCAGCCTTTTTACTCTACCTACCCACTTTGTATGCAGTGCTAGCAGTTCCTTCTATATTGAACAGAGGGCGCTGTCGTATCTAACCAAATTAATTTGTCGTATATGCTACCTTTAGATGATCTTGTAGCACATACAGAGACTCCATAACCAAGCAAAGGGCACTAGTGACCACCACCCATTCGCTGAGACCGACATGTAATTATAATGTAGGGATTTAATGTCCCAAAATTATCTTATATTCATCTGGACAGAGCACTAGGTCTAATGAACAGAAATACATAGCTTGGGATAGCTGGCACGAAAGTGATGTTATCTTGCAAGAAAGCCTTAATTTGACCCGACACAGGTTGATCAGTCACTGGAAGAGGTCACAGAAGATTCTGCATTTGCTAAAACTGCACTTTGACCCTGCCATGTTGAAGTCTCAAAGAAGCCCTTTCTTATGCTGGAGTCTCCTTCAGTAGCATAGCCAGGTTGGAGGTTTAACGTCCTCAAAACTTTTCTGATTTCGCATGTGTACATTATATACACACACATACAAAAGACACATACATGAACATAATGCGTGACCATGACCACCCTATCCCCCAAATATGAATTCATAAATGTTTCAGGCTTGTTACTGGATCCTAGCGAGTCTTAGCACTGGCGAACCTTGATGCAGTCTACCAGGGTCTTGCTATCCTGACCGGTTCATGGTATAACTGATAAACACAGTGTCCAGGAAATCGGGCTGTGGAATGACATAGCTTGTTACATGCTGGCCTAACCAGACAGCAGCACAGCCAAGCTGCTGTTGGACTATAATGTCAGGTTGGAGTGCCTGCATCAGAGCACAGGCAGCTGCTCACCAATATGAGCATTTGCTGCTGCCAGGCTGACTGTGCACGGAGAGAATTTGCCACCATTGCAATCGAAATTGGGAAGTCCATTAATGAAGGATTCGTTTCAGCATGAAACATGCAGTGTTTAGAATAAAAGTGTGCAGAAGGGAGAGCAAGGCCAAGCACATTTTCACTCCCTTGCAACTGACACCTTTGTTGTCGCATATTTGTAAGTAGATAATTAAGCTGTGTGATCTTCAAGATTAGCCCAATAAGCCACGAATGTCCTTTAGATATTCACAGAATGTAAGCTGTATCAGTTGAACTCATGGTTTAATTACTAGGACCAAGAGCTTACTAGGAACAGCTCTGTGGTGGAGATGGGATGCTAGGACACTGGGGACATGAGAGGGGGGTACAGGGAGCTGTGGTGCATGTGTTGTCTGGTTCCCTTTGCAGTGTGTTTTGTAAAATCACAGGCCACGTGGTCAGATGGAATGGAGGAGCCTCATGAGCGAGGGAAGGGGGTCATTCGACGTTGGGCAGTGGGGAGGAGGTGTAACATAAAGGGGAAGTGAATAAAGAAAAACAAAACAAGATATACACACACACTACAGTCTGCGAGAACAAAAGAAACAAGCTCCTAGAACAAGAACCCAATATGGAAAACAAAGTATTGCTTACCAAGTACCTCAGGTTTTAAATACCCCTGCAGATCAATTGAACTTTAGGGCTAGTAGTGCGACTTTCAAGAAACAAATAAAGAACTTATTCATAACCATCGGTCTACACTATCGAAACTACGTAATGGAGTCTCATGCCTCTGCAAATGCTTAAATTGTTCATAAACTTCTATATCAATTATACGAGTGTATACAGCGGAATTCATTGTATCCGCATGCATTTTGTGTATGTTTTTGAGTTGTTTCATTGATATTGCTTAGTTGTGAATTTTAACGAGTGTGACCTCTAATTCTTCAAATGTGTTATGTAAACTTCTTATGCTATTTATGTTTGAATTTTGTGTTTACAATTTCAGGTTGCTTGAAACCAATGTATTGAATATATATATTGTTTGTCAGTGCTGATGTCTAAGCTTTGCACTGTCACGGACTGCGGAGGGACAAGGGCCTTTGTCAGGCTGTTCGCCTTTAGCCCTTTGCCCCTGCAGTGAGCTCTGTATCCGGCTTACTGTAAATAAAAACACTACTACTACTACTACTACTTTCTAAAGTATTTGCCTAAGACGACTCATGGCAAAAGCCATCCTCTTCCCGGCTAAGCGTGGCACTAAGGTGTTTTCTTTGTACAGCGAGATCTGTTTTGAAGATTGGCTTGCTGGTCTTGTCAGTTTTCAAGCCTCGTTACAAGGAGTTTCACGCATAAATGATGAGGCACCAAACAATATCAGAGGATCAAAATAATGTGTACTTTGCTTGCACTTTGACATAATGGCTTTCTTCACTGCGTGCCTTATTGTAAGATAATCACCCAAGCACGACAAAGTACACACACATTAACTTGCTGCAAACTCTTTTAGCCAGTGGCACTGCGGTTATGGTGCCTGACTGCCGAGGTGAAAGACGCAGGCTCGATCACAGTTATGGCAGTGTGATTTTGATGGAAGCAGAGTGCTACAGGTCTCTTGACACGCTGCGATCGAATGTTAAAGAACTCCGGCTAGTTGGAATTATCCAGAATCCTCTACTAGAGCATCTCTCATAGCTCGAGTGCTCTGGGGCATTCAACCTCGTAGACTGCTTTCAGGCAGTGACAGTGAGAAGGTTCTTCCACAACTGCAACCTTTCTTGAAAGTACAGAAAAAAAAAAAACACTATAAAAGATTTTATGACCCAATGACCTATGGAAGGATACCACAAATTCTGCTTTTATTACTAGTGTTATGGCATGCAACCTTTAAGACTAAGTTGCCAGATAGTAAACTGAGACACGAGCATATCAATATAAAGACATCTGACTGTACAGCTCTTGTTGTAACTAAGAATGCTGCTACAATAAGAACCTTGGTTAGTTTATGTACATCTAGTCCAATGGGGGATCCAGAGGAGGGGGTGGTGGGGGCAATCGCCTTTCCCAAAATGTCTGTCAGCACCCACCACCCTGCTTGTCGTCCACCTCCAATCACCAATTAGCATTAATGAGCGAAACACTGTGAGCACAGATTAACAGTATCCATGGTTGAAAGCATATTTCCGCTCAAAAAAAAAAAAAGTCATGACGACGCCCCCCTCTCCTGTCTTAATTCAGGCAACCACCCCCCCTAGAATGAGTGGCTGGATTTCCCCCTGATCTAGCCTGTGTCCAAGCTGGACAGTTATCAAAATTAAGGGAGGCAAAATGTTTTCTTCTCTGTCAGCACAGCTTCTTTTCAGCACCAGAATATAACCATGGTCTCCACTGAATGGAGTTTTTAGATCCCACTAATGTGAACAATCAAACCATCTAAACACAAGGTGAGGAATACTACCTCACAAATTCCCATGACTTCCAGGCACGGTACAACTAGAAGTGGGCTACAGGCTTGCAAGCAGTGGCTTTTTTTTATTTCTGACATGAACTGGCCCTGCAGCTATAACTAGGTCAAAGCAATTACGATAATAACCTGCTTCTCAGTCTAAATATAGAACTGCTGACATGCCAACTATAGTTTATTAAGAAAGATATGCAAAATTTAGTATATGACATGCAGCATCATCATACTATTCATGGTTAAACGCGTCTTCTGAGAGTGAGACAAGTTTATTTACAGAAAGGCAAAGAGGTCGGCCTGAGCGATAGCTTGCTCTAGCCTGCTACTCTACGCTGAAGGAGGGTAAGGGGAGAAAAAAAGACTAATGGATGACGATGGTGAGATAGATGGGTGAGTATATAGAATTATTTCTAGCTGAGAAAAATATTTTAGCCGCGCATATAGTCCAGTTGCTTCCGAAAAGGTTATAACTGCTCTTTTGACCACAGTTGCACTGTTGGTGTCTGGCCAAGGGCCCAGAACGGTCTTATCAGGTAATGACCTACTGCGATGTCTTTCAGTAGAAGAAATCAGTGTTTGTCATTCACGTGTGTATGCTGGGCAGTCACAAAATGTGTTCTCAAGTGTTGCTGGCACATCACAGTGTTCACAATTAGGACCGGTGTCTCTGCAACCGATGATACGTGCGTAACGTCTGGTGTACGTCACACCAAGACGAATGCGGTGGATCGTACTTGCGAGTTGGCGTTTTCAATTTAGGGGGTATGCGGAAACCCATTTCTGGGTCCCATTTGTGAAGTCGCCGGTGTCGCCGTTTCGGTTTGGTCTAGTGCAGAAGTGTGCAGTGAATTCGCCCCACCGCGGTGGTCTAGTGGCTAAGGTACTCGGCTGCTGACCTGCAGGTCGCGGGTTCAAATCCCGGCTGCGGCGGCTGTATTTCCGATGGAGGCGGAAATGTTGTAGGCCCGTGTGCTCAGATTTGGGTGCACGTTAAAGACACCCAGGTGGTCGAAATTTCCGGAGCCCTCCACTACGGCGTCTCTCATAATCATATGGTGGTTTTGGGACGTTAAACCCCACATATCAATCGAAGTGTGCAGTGAAGCGGGGCGTTCGTGTCCGCTCGTGAAAACGCAATGCGTACTTCTGGGGCACTGCTTAAAGCATTTTTAGCTTCAGCGTCTGCCTCTTCGTTTCCCATCACGTCGCAATGCGCGGTAATCCACTGGAAAGTGATAAGATGGCCATTTGTTGAAGCAACCTGAAAACGTTCTGCGATTTCTATTGCCAATATGTAATACGGACCTTGTCTCATGATGCAAATAATGGTTTGCAAAGCGGGTTTGGCATCACAAAAAATTGTGCAGGCTCGAGGTTGCTCTCTGGAAATAAATCCTATTGCCTACCGGATTGCGACAAGCTCTGCGGCAGTTGATGTGGTTTCCTGGTTCACTTTGAATTGTCGAGCGATATCCGTGTCTGGAATGACAAAGGCTGCGGTGGAGGTGTTTAGTGGCTTCTCGATGACAATTGAAGCAAATGAGGTTAATAAAGAAAAAACACACGCAAATGTAACACATCATACAATAACTTTGATAGGTGATGTCACTTGAGAATGTCCCAATAGCGACAAGATTCAGACTAAGATCCACTGAAGGCATATTTTCGTGAATACCAAAAACTTTAGTTTGACATTTGGGTATTCATAGAGGGCTCATGGTACAATTCTAATAAAAAGTGCAGTCCCAAGTGTGGCACTAGAATGCGAGCATCATGCTTATTAATTATAAGAATGGCAATGCTGGGTACTAAAAATTTGACTGCGCAATTTTTGTGGGCGGCTATATGAACTGCTAATGTGTCAATGGAAATTCGGTCAAGAACTGGCAATTTTTATGCAAGCCAAGTTCATTGACACACCACCGTGGAGTACAGTATGCTAGCACAAATAAGTTGGAATGAAACAACCAGTTTGTACAGAACAGTTTTTGTTTTGTTTTGCGTTCTTTCGAACGCTTGTCTAACAAACTTCCAGATTACTCGTTTCCGACGAACGCGATTCTGCATGCTTGTCGCCACGTTAATTTATCTGGCGCAATATTTACATAGAAACAGCTAACTTCGCAGTAGTGGTGCCTAGAGGAGCAGCACAAATGGTTTGCCTTGCTTCTTTTTATTATATTTTTTAATCTTGGGTCTCCTTTTCTTCCTTTTCTATACAAAATACGAAGAGTACAAAGAAAGCTTGCACCTACAAAGTTTTTTTTCCAACTTTTTGCAAAGTTTGTGAGAAACAGCACTAAAAATGATAGTTTTCGTTCCACTCGCCCGGATCAAGCTCAAGTTCATAAACTTGTGGCAGATCCCATGCACTGTCGCAATTTCATGCAACAGTGCATGCAACAGTTGCTTTGAGCCATGCTTTACAAAGTGCATTGACGTGTTAATGCACCTTAGCAATTGTGTCCATATCAAGACAAGATCCGTTGTGCCGAGAATTTCCCCATGCACATTGACTATGCTGGCATATTACTGTGGACACGAGCGATGCTAGACCAGCTTGCCAAGTCGTAAGGGTACATGTGCTTAATACATGATTTCGAAGCAGACTGCCAGTACTGCAACTATGAATGACTTTACAAAAGCGCAACCAACTGAACTGATTTTACACAACCATCTACGTAACATCTGGTCATGAAATGTAGTACCTGGTTGGTGGATAAGAGTTGTATCTCATTTAGCAGCATTTGTCTGCTAGCATAACATTGCCAACTATAAGAAAGGGTCTGTTTTTTATATAACCCTTGTAAATTGCCTTATTAAGATTTTAATGTCATTTTTTCTGTTCCTACATTAGTACCAGCTTTGTACTACGTACCCGCAAGCCACAGCCCATGTTATGCGGTTCTGTTCCACAAGCGAGTGTGGGAAAAGGGTTTCATTATGTGGCACGCATGCCACGCTATGCAGGTATGTGCCCTACCAATTGAAAATTTAACTGATGGGCAACAAATGTTTAAACATCAGCCTTTTAAAACCTGCATCCGAGGAGTTCCAGTGCATGCTTTTATTCATAGTTTATTTACTATGTGGGATTTCAAAAATTTGAAAATTTACAGTTGAGGAATTGACAATCTGGCTTCACAAGTCAATTTAGGATGCGTGGGGCAGAACAGGATGCAAGACACCTAAAGCATGCGCTGACCTCCCGAACTACGTTTTGTAGTCACTGAGGCAATATTCTGCGACATGCCTATGCATGCTGTAATAGGTCAATAACGTGAGAACACTTACCTTTAACAAGTGCTACCAGCTGTCACACATTGAGAGTTATCATTATCGACACGCAGATGTATCATATTTTTTTACCTTCTAGAAGAATAATAGCCAGTATAGTATTAAAGATTTTTATCTGCACACAGATGCAAGCTGCTGTGGTCATAGCAGTGGAACACAATATCATACATCATTATCTGCTCAGAGCCTCTTTCAAGAATAAGTTGCACCGTGCACCGGAAGGCCTAGAAAATCACCGAAATCATTTTTGTTGTACAGAGTGGCAGACACAAAGAACCCTTGTAGCATTGACATTTCTCTCAGCCCCTATGAACGTTATCAATAGCCACCACTTCACGGAGGCAGCAAGTCAAAGAATAAAACAAAATTGCGTTCGTCCTACATACGTGACACGAAAAACAAGTGCTGTCACTAAAATAACTCCGCCACTTGTGCGGCCACTTGAAACGCACGCAACAAACGCTTAGATTTCTCGCTACTCTTCGAAGTGCACCCACAAATCTATTGCAAACCCCAAATCACCGCATCATCAAAGCGACACATTCTATGCACCAACAGTAAACAAAGCACTGTAAGCCGCTCACAGCGAAAGCAACATGGCAGGCAGACAAGACTGACAGAAGGGCCACAATCGGGCAAAATACTCTCTCCAACATCTTGTCAGATATATATATATATTTTCTGTACACTTATCTTGGCTAGATTATGTACACATCAGAAAAAAAAAAAGGAGCCACGCGAAAACAAGTCGAGAACATCCCACCACGCTCTTCGCAGCAGTGATTCAAGCATTAAGCTCCAAGCTAGCGTGAATGTATGTACAGTTTTGAAGTACTGGTGTCAACTCCTTAGTCACCCATAGACAAACCCAAACGCACAAATAAAGTGTTGATGGCCATCTTGTCCTTCAAAGAACAAACGAAACCTCATGATACACTTTTTTGTAGCACCGTGCTGGGCCCTTCACTACGGCGCTCAGTTTGCCATGCAACTTGCGATGTGCATCAACAGTCAGCTGCATTTGTGAAATTGCTGCTCTGTATGAGACTATCAAGCTGCGAACATGAAGCAGCTGCAACAGCTGCTAAAGCCACAGCAATGATTTGGACTTCAGTTCAATGATTACAGGTATGTGTCCAAAGTTACCATTTGAAAAGTTTGATTTTGAATATTCCGAAATGACTTTGCCATTAATGCAGATATCTGTACAGGTAAAAGGGACAAAACATCCTAGATGAAAACAAGAGCCCATAAAAATCAATGGTGGCACATAACGACCACAAAGATGGGCATACAAGGGAAAGCTCCGTTTTCTCCTAATACAACCTATTTAAACAAAATCATAAAGAGCATTATTGATTTAAAATGACCGTACAGGACTATAATGTAGTAGTTCATATCAATCCACTCCACGGCGGCCGAATCTGCCAAGGTCTGTAATAAAAGTAGTTCGTGCTGTGTCGTTTCACTGATTCCAAGTCTGTGAGCTTATGTGTGTGGCTTGCACAAGCATGTTAAACAAAACTTTGAACTGATATGATTTTAGATCAATCTAGGTCAATATAAGAACGGCGTTTTATCAAAGACTCATTGGCTATGGCCTGCAAATTATAGACGTTCGAAGCGATTCCATGGGAGCTGGATGCCCCACAGTGGTAAAACCGATTGAATTTGACGTCTACATTGTCTCAACACTTACAAAAGCTCAGTTCTCGTGTGAAACACTATGCACACTAGACACCTCGATTTAGTCAGTTCGATTCACGAAAGTACTAGCTTAAGCATCCTATTTAGGAGAGGCCCTATGAAAACATCAGACATGCAGAGATAAGGTCCCGTCCATGCATTGTATCATCTCAGTAGGGTAGATCGAACATTACTAGAAGCACTCAACCCTGTTTATAACTTCAGGAGAAATAAATAACCGCAGAACACTACGAAGACAAATAGACAAATAGCGGAACACAACCAAGACAAAGCAGTGGTAATCACAAGCTGCGTGAATTTTGTGAAATGCGTGCTTTAGCCAACGTACCACCCCCATAGACAGACATAAAGAGGCTTTTACACTCAATTGCGGGATGCTTCATTCTCACAGCAGCTGCTGCACAAAAGTTGTGGGTGATGCTTTTAAGGAACTCATATTTGACTGTCACATTCCAGCTCGTTACAACTTAGGTCTGGCTGTACTCACACCTCAATATAACAAACCTGGATATAACGAAATATTGATAACAAAGCAAATGAAGAATAGTTTTGTAACAGACAGTGTTAATATAAATTCATAACGATTTTCAGATATAACAAACATATTCATGTAAGATGCAGCTCTTGTAATGTGGTCTGAGTAAATACCATTGCAATTAAGCAATGTAGTACTTATTCTGAGATTATGTGCAAGTTACATTCGGAGCCTTCTGACAAATCATGTTTTAAAAGATATATGCTTGTTATCGCACAATAATGGTCACCATGATTATGCAGCATGTCTGCAGTGAAAGATAAAGTGCCAAAAGCAGATGTCGAGAAAAACGAGGGCTACAATTAAATAAATAAAAAAACTTGAAATGGGAAATGTCATTTATTCCAATGCTTCCCCAATGCTTTCTTGCATACTACTGTTCTCATTTAATGCAGCTCCTCAGCTGAAATTGCACAATTATCTCTGATACTTTTGTAGTGCACCCTATAAGTTCCAAGTGTTCATCACAGATGGCAGCACCGATTGTGCTAGAATGAACAAACACACAAAAATATTTTGATGGAAATAATACAAAAAGAAATAAAAAATGGTTAAAATTATTTCAATTATTATTATTCATTGCAGGCTTCTGTGCAATGAATTCAAGAAAGATATAAAAAAAATCTCGAACCTGTGCTCGGCTGCGCTACCAGTAGAAGCAAGTAAAATAGGTCAGTTGTCACAGTTTGCTAGTTTGAAGAGTATTCGAGGAATCCAAGAGCGCAGTGTCTCACAACCTAAAAAAATATTCCCGCTGAATATTTCGCCTGTCAATAACTGCCGACACCTATGCAATTGTCACATCGCTTCTCTACCACTATGGCACACATGGCTGCTTGAAGAGACGCAGGCCATGATTCAGCACTCTAATGGATGCACGTGCGACTCGCCAAAGCAACAGCTGCATCCAACGACAGCCCCACGAGTTCAACTAGCCACACAACTATGTCTCAAACTCTGTAGTGTACATTTTTTCCTGCTTTGCCATCAGTTAGTATGAATGAATGCACTGCAATATATGAGAAGAATACAACTCCTTTGTAACAGCACTATCGGTAATAATGCTTGACATAATGAAAGTGTTCGCATACCCTGCACAGCACAAAGCGGATTTGCAGACATGCAAGAAGGTGAAAGATTAACGCAGAATTTGATTTTTTGTTAATAAAGGTTTTAGGAAGTGCATGTACAAGAGTAAAGCAGGTGCTTATTTTCGAAAAGTTTAAGCGTTCTTGACGGCTATATTATTTACATATATTTTGTTCTTATCGCAACCTCCAGACTACACCCACAACGGTTCGGGTGACAGACACGCCTGGACTTCGGTTTTGCACCGACTTATGCAAATAACTGAATAGCGCAGAGTGAATGCTGTCTGCAACATGGACGTTATAAGACATGGGACCACTTCGTGCGGTGGACTTGCCTTACAGCATGGCAGCTCCTGAAAAAAGCCCCCTTGGGCTTTGTAACTGCAGTTAAGGCCAGCCTCCTGAACACATCAAATCGACAAAAAAAATGGCAGTTTTTAAACACTGATTCTATCTCTCTCATGTTAGAATGAATGATGCTGGTTATAAATGTAAGAATGAGTGAATGACACAGTTGATGGCACAATGAAGCGCTGAAAGGTTCCCTGATGCATGTGTAAAGTCTGCGCAAGAACATCCGTTCGAACCGAGGTCATGCGACAAATCGAAAAGCCCCGGCTAACGGTCATTATGCTCCGAGCATTCGCGTGCGCTAGTTACTCACCGGCAATAAAAAAAGAACAACATGCTGTGACAACGCCTATCACCCAAGCCACGCCAGAGGTGCTAGGGGCAGCTGACAAAGAGATTCGTCGCGCATACACACAGGGGCGCACTGCTACTGTTCTTTTTGTTCACTCGATTGGCGCCGATGTGTGCCATGGCGCTGTGGGAATCCCGCCATCAAGCACTGACTGCGAATGTCATTCATCAGCAGGCGACTCCTCTAAACCACAAGGAATGTTCTCGGTTGCTGCTGTGCCACCGGTATGGAAAGCAAAAGCACGGCAAAAAGCAGACAGCATCACTGGGCAGGCACATCAAGTGTAGGACTTGTGAAACAGCTACTTCGCGCCGTTGCGTGTGTAAAAAGCAGACAAAAGTTGTTGCCTTGCTTGGGGCACGAGGTAGGGAGACGAGAACACCGGACGATGCACACTCCGGTAAGCTGGAGGAAAAGGGGATCCCAAGAAGTGCCCCTCAACTATATTGTCTCAGCTGTTTAACTGTCTAGTTAGACAGGTCAACACCTCGTATGCGGTGGCATGCCTTCTGCTACCACACGATACTGGACGCTGCTGGCAGCAGACAGACCTCGCAGACGACAAAACGCTGTAGTCACATCCCACAGAATCGGGGGGATACTGCCGAAAGAAAGCGGCCGTCTCGAGCTCTTCATTCTTTTCACTTTCAGTCAGTCTCGCAGGGTCCAGACGACTGCTGCTGGGCACAGATGGGTCCCACCGCTGGCGCCACATTTGATCGGCGGTGATGTCACTTCTACCGCAAGTTTGTCCGCGACACGTGTTCGCGCGTGGGCGCCACACTCTGCTGCGACGGCTGCCTCGGAGGCGTCTCCCTCGATGTCTCGATGTAGCAACCCTTGACCCTGCCAATGTCCTGCGTGACCACGATGAAGATCTCCCGGTCCTTGCACTTGATCTGCTCCCGCAGGTACTGAAGCAGTTCTTGAGACTGCACGGAGAAAATGTGAAGCAGGAGCTTGAGAGGAGGCTTCATATATTAAATGTCATGGAGTTATATACTGCCAATAACACAACAGAAGAATGAGAGACTGTTGTGGCAGATTACACATTAATTTTGATTAGTCATGATCCCTTAACATTGATCTAAATCTGAATACACGGGAGTTTTTACACAATTATCCCCCATCGAAATGCAATGCCTATGACTGGAAATCAAACCCGCGATTTAGTGCTCACTAGAGTAACACTAAATGAAAAGGTGCTAGACTATCCCACTGGCAGCACTTTAGATTGCAAGGCCCTCACAGCTGTTGGTACCCACGAGCCCCACTGCACATTAGCAAACTTGATTTTGGAGTCTCACGTGCAAAGGCCACAAGCCAATGATGAGGTATGCAACAGTGGTGGAGTCTAGATTAATTGGAACATTTGTGAGCTATTTAGTTTGCATTCTGTGATAGAGGTACCAATTTTGTATAGTAGGAACTAGTTTGGTTTTTGGTTAGTACGTCCTTTTAGAACTTGTAAATGTACAGTTTAAAGGGCCCTTCAACCCCCTCAGATATTTTCCCAAACATTTCAGGTAAACAAGCGCATCGCGTGCAGAATGCCATCGCGATCAACGATGTTACACGCCGCAGCGCTACAGGTAGCGGGCGCACCACAATTTCGAAAAAGCAATAGCTTCTCCTTTCCGGTCCCCGCCACTCCCGCCACTGACATCTGTGACATCACCAGTGAAACTCGATGACATCACTACTTTCGATGTTTGCGATTGGCAGAACGACAACAGACCAGTTCCGGTCACTCAGCAAACAGCTGTTCGTGGGCACCTTGCTGTTCTTGGTTGTGTTGCCGCTTGCGAATCGATATCTGCGGCCCGTAACGCAACTGCCAAGTCGCTAGCATAGGGGCACGGGTCGGCACGACAGCATTTATAGATACTTTTTAGTTTCGGAACTCTCTGCTTCGCCTTCAGGGAGCAGGGCGCCGGCTGCAGTTCCCCCAACCGTGGTGCCGCAGGCCAACTTTGCGCCAAGCAAACGAGGGTCATCTGCTACCGCTAGGCGCGGTGCAGCCAGTGAGCAGCGTTTACACAACACCGCAACTTGGTTTAGGCACGAGAAGTATAACACAGAGCCTAGATGCGTGTGCGGCGTCTTTCCAGGTCCGTGGTGAAAATAATAGCGCACATAGCGTGGTGCTAGACGAGCATTTGTCAATTAAAGCACCGTTTTGCAACCCTGTAACTTCTTGTTTTTCCAGGAGGTAGAAACAAAATTTAGAGCTCAGTTGTATAAGAAACGTCTCACTGAAGCCGCGATAAAAGCCGTGACTCATCTAGTTTGAGCTTAGTTGTTTAGAAGCTGTTTTTGCGAATTTCAGCATACGGATCTTTGACGCTGTGCACATTAACAGTCACATTTAAAATCCCACTGAAAGGACGCTATTTATCTGTTCAGCTGGTATATAAACCAGTGCACTTTCTTATTTTGAAGTAGTCAGATTTATGGGTTTCCGAGTGCATAATACTTAGGATCATTTAAAAAATGCCAAATTTGTGAAAATAGGAAAACTTCTGTGTATTGACACAAAAACAATTGTCACTGTCACACACTAGTCACAAGCATTCGAATTCTAATTTCGAACAAGCGCATAGCTGAATTCCTGTAAATATTCGGGCTTGTGAGAGGCAAACAAAGCATGAGACAATCTGTTGTGTACCTATATCGATTTGGTCATTTTGCTTGTTGCATGATGGATGTACCATAAAGTGACACTTTCTGCACTTCAGGTAAATCTTCAACTAGATCAGTGAGAGTCACTGGGGATACAGTCTTTTTTTTTTTTTTTACTCAGCCAGCTTATCTTAAGTTTTCTCCATTCTCGAGCGATGGTGGCACAGATCAAGCGTTTCCTCAATTCGCTGGTTGCAATCTACACATTGCTCTTGGTTCCTTTTGTCATTCTGTATTTTTTTTTCATTGTAACCGCTAAAATGACACAAGACACACATACGTCTATTAGCACCAGTCATGCCCACACAGCTGTCCTTGTAATGAATATTTATTAGCGGCGCACTTTGTCCTTTCGCTGTGCCAGTAGATGTATATTCTGTGAATTCTACGTTATAGAAGGTTATTACCGGAGACTTTTCCGTCTCCTCAAGGACCGCCAAACTCTAGTTGCGGGAAAGTTGAAGCACAATTTTTTTTAATCGTTCAGAAAAATTGGAGTCCTCCGAATGAGCGGGGGCATCTTGTCGGCATTATTCTGGCAGATCACAAGGCAGCAGCAGTTGGTTGTTATACAGGTACCCTTTATTTTGCGGCTTCATTACAATTACGCTGGGAAATTTGGAAATTATCAAAAAACTCCACTACTCGATGCCCGTGCACCTTGGTCGGTTTAGACTTCTCAAGTTATGATATGCCTATATGTCTTCAGGATGTCGCTTTCTTGAAAATAAACATCATCCACCTTGAGCGTCTTTCCCAGAATTTCCCATGGATCTTTCCCATTTCTGCAGTAACAACGCCGGTCGGACGGCGGGGAGAAGTGGCGTTTTTAGAGGCTTTTCCTCTACCCGCTGATGCGCCCGGTCACAAAACACATTGTTATGATGTCCGGAGAGTCCGAGCTATGGCACACGGGATAGCAGCAACAGTAGAGACGTACGTTTACGTGCTCTATGCATCCACACATGGTCAATGCTTAGATCGTGCCGCGATGTCTACAATCGGAGAGTTTCCTACGTCGTGGATGTCCGAGTATCTTCGTGGCTGTAGGCAGTCGAATTGTCCTCAGAAGACCATGGAAGCACGCCATGCGACGAGACATACACACAGAAAAAACAAGTGCGACCTAACACCGGTACGGAACGCACGAAACTGCAGCAGCAGTATTCCAACCACCTTAGCGGCAGTGAAGCCAGTGGGAAGCAGCTAGTCACTTGGCGCAAATTTAGACTGCAGCGCCCTCACACTCCCTTGAAGCAAATCTTGCCCGCCTCGAAAGGACAAGTTCGAAAACTGAAAAAGTATCTATAAACGTTGGGCATGACAGCAACAGCGGTCAGTCAACGATCAGTGCACCCAGATGACACAACAACACAGTAGACGGCGAGCTGGGTACGGGGTAGCAGATCGCGGCAACAGGAAGTAAACGCTGTCTCGAACAGCGGGTCAGTGGCGACGTATGCCACGCGAGATGAGGAGGGACACTCAGCTGACTCAGCGCGGAGGGGTACCAAGCGGTTTCGGAAGAGGGTAGCGTAGGAAAGAGGGAAAGAAGCGATCATCGCGTTTGGATCATCAAACGCTGTGCAACTCCGCCTGTTACGGCACCGTTTCGAAAAATTCTCACGGCTACGTGTTCGTTGTAAACTCGAGCACAACTTCCTCACCTAAACTAAATTTCGACCGCTGGGTGGTATAGGGGCCCTTTAAAACACGGCAAGAAGTTTTCCAACATCCTGTCACTGCCACATGGTGGCCATTGGCTCCCATATACTGAAAGCACCAAGAATATGTGTCCCACTTAACAAGTGTTCTACTTGTTGAGTAATGAACAGGGGTGCAGAATTCAACTATGAATCCAATATATTAGACACAGTTGTCCCATTTAAACAGCAACTCTGCTTAATCCTCCTTACTGAGTGTCTACTGTAGTACTCCAAGAGAAGCACAAAAGACAGTTTTCCTTAACACTTTTCGAAGCATCAAAAAAATGTAGTACCCAATTGGACTTTCAAAACACCTCCTCACTGATGTAACTACATTCACTCTGACCAAAGAACATGATTAGTTGAGAAACAGAGGCCGAGTCACTCGCCTTGCCAATGACGGCTGGTGCCTCGAGCTTTGAGTCGAGGTTGTAGAAAGTGCCGTTGACCTCGCACACGGCAATCCAGTGCTTCCGGCTGAGGGGAAACTGGAGAAAGCCAAACTTCATCTCGCTCGGCACATTCAGGATGAAGCCCACTATTTTTGCCAGGTCAATGCACGACGGATCCCTGCAGGTAACCGACATAAAGACTGTCATCAGGAACGTACAACCAGGACGCGAACTACTAGCACAGTTGCAACCGCAAATTTTGAAGCCAATATTACAGAGTTAGACTTCAGCACATGAACTTTCTCTTTGCTAAATGTAAGCTGGGAGTGTAGCATCACGTGACATTTTTTCTGCACGAAAGGTCACAACTGGCAACCCAGAGAAGCCAGGTTTTCTTTTGACTACACACATCACGAAAAGATATGGCACGATCTCGTTGATTCACGCCTCACTGACTTGAGCTTTTCAATAAATTGAACTAGCATGGTCCAACTGAGCTCCACACAACTCTTTGCCTCAAAGAGCTTATGGGTTTGCATGCAAAACAGTGAAAAAGTGAATGCACCGTGGGTAATTATTCAAACTGTACACTGCCATACAATAGTGGTCACTTACCCAGCTGCAAAGCGACAATTGACCATTGCTAAGCGTCACACCATAACGATAGCTGCCCCTCTGCTCCTGAAACTGCAGAAGCCATCAATAATATAAAAATAGTGCGTACTTTCGCTTGTCGAACCAGATGGCCTCGTATCCGCGCAGCTGTAGGGCAGACATGATGACGTTGACATCGTAGTTTCCCAGGCCTAGCATGCTCTTGTGAGGGTTCACGAGGTGGTCGGGCGACAGGCTGCGCGATGGGACAGGACAAAAAAGGAAAAGAAAAAGCAGGCCACAAAGGACCGCCTCAATGCGTCACCTTCGCAGCTGAAACACTGTGTCACTACACATCAGGTGAAAAAAAAAAAGAAAAAAAAAAACTCCAGTCAGTTGAAACGTGACCACACAACTCAAACAAGACCCTAAAAATCAACTTGTTTCTACTTCGACTCAGCCATTTACTCACCCCCTCATCAATGTCTTACCTGACCAGAAAAACTTTTCACGAAAGCCACATCTACAACTGCTACCTGAGACCTGTTTGGTTCTATAGGAGTTCAGAAACAGCCCATTTTTAAAGCCTGTCCGATTCAAATCCTCTCCATTCTAGGCTACAAGAAAATACCCATAAAGTTGAATCTTGAAACATACTTCCGAGCCTTAAGCACCAATAAAAATGCACAACAAAAGGCCACCATTACTTCCTTTTTCGGAATAGCTGATACTGTCCACATATGGGACTAATGCATGAATTCAACAAGACAGACTAACTAACTGATCACCTGAACTATAAAACGTGACAGGTCCTTGAGGAGAAAAATGCACATTGCAAATAATGTCCTGTTCTATTCTGCCCTCCTGCAAACACCTTTAACTGCGCAAAATCAGCCTAAATATGCGTCTATCGGTTCAAGTTAGTGCTATTGCACATTGTACAACAATACGTTCAAATGCACGCATGCGTGGTGCAAGTCCCACCATCATGTGCATTATGCAGGCATGCATGTGCACAAACACGTACACACACATTCACAAGCAATGACACACAGCATATTTTAAAGGGCCCCACACTGAGCATTAACAAATTTGACTTGTGAATATCATAAAGCCACAATATAATTATGAGGTACGTCATAGTGGTGGATCTAGTTAATTTGACTATTAAATTTTGTTGAAGCGCACTGATGGCCAGTGCGCTTCAACAAAATTTTCAAATATGAATGTAATCTAACTAGCCCAACTTGCCACCTTGAGCTATTTTGTTTGCAATCCGAGATAGAAACAAACGAAACATCATGAAAGAACAAGAGGGAAGCACATAGGATTGGTTGAGGCTCGTCTGATGGCCCGACGCCAAATTAGCAAACGAAAATAGCAAGTGCTGTCAATCATTTTGGCAATGACCGGACACAGATAAGATGCAGGCACTGTTCTGCCCGACAGAAAGGGTACAGATCGTATAACATAGATTGGATATAAATGTAAGCACTAAGGCCGGAAAATTGAACTAACCTGATTTTTGTTTGGTGCTGATTTTTCGCCGATTTTTAGCGAAGATCTCAAGCAGCCCACCACGGTCTAACAACCAGTGAAGTCGCAACACACCCCATTTCTCACTGAAGACATTAACACAAATTGTCAAAGACACTGCGCTCTTCAATGCATTGAAAATGTTTCTGAATTCGCTAAGCTCTCCCATTGGCAGTTTGCTCTCTGTGGTCCACTCGAGGCATTTTGTTCCATTTTGTGATAGAAAACATACAAAAATAGCTCACCTAGACTTATTTAATGTACGCGTGAAACTCAACCCAAGAATATGATTGTCATTGCGTTTCGTCTGCAACCACTGTGGCCAGGAATCGACCTGCACCTTCGAACTCAGGCAGTGCAACAACTTGCCTGATAAGCAAAAATGGTGGGCAACTTATAGTACGTTTTCTAATATGTTTCAAGTTACAGTAGAATCTCGATGATACGATTACTGTTGATGCGAATTTCACGACGGTACAAATTTTAATATTGTTTCATATGAACTACATTATACAAAATACACCGTGATTCGGTGTTATACGAACGATTTCCTTTTAGCCACCGTGGATGATACGAACATAGTGATTGACAGTCGGAGCGACGCAATGCGGCTTGTCTGTGGGAGGAAGACCCAAATACGGCAAAAGTCACCAGAATTTAAGAGACTATGAAACCAAGTACCTCCGAGACCCAATTTTCCCACCACGCAATAGTAGATTGCCTTTTTGCTTCACAGCTTTGGCTACATCGGCTTCACTAGCTCTCAAACCACGTGATGTAAATAATCAGTGAGATACAAATTCAACATGGCGGCAAAAGTGTCGGTGGTGGATCACGTCGACGCTATCGCGAAGTACCGGCGCAGCTCCCTTCGATGTCAAGTGTGAACATGCCTTTAAGCGCCAGCAGCACCAGTGAGGAAACCGCGGCACTTTATTGAGATACGGTGAAGGAATGAAAGTTCAAAAGAACATACTGAATGGCGTTTTGTGCAAAAAAAAGGAAAACAAACAAAAAAGGAAGAGAGCACAGACAGGCACAGACGACAGTACCATCCGACCGCACAAAGACTGGACATCTTCAGGGCAGGTTCGAGCCTTCACATGCCAAGAAACGCTCCTAGTACGGCATACGCAAACAGCGTAAAGGGCCACCAAAAAGGCAGGGTTAACTGTGGAAGAACTTAAATACTGAAAAGATCCCCAAAACCTAGTAACATACCTTAGAGGAACTGAGCGTTAGGTGAATTGGTATTCTACTGTGTATGGCATTTTGCGCAAAAAAAAAAAAAAAAAGAACAAGAAGGAAGAGAGCTCGGACACGCACAGTCTGTGCTCTCTTCTTTCTTGTCTGTTTTTTTTTTTAGCAAAATGCCATCCACAATGAAATACCAACTTTCCCAACGACTGGTTCTTGTAAACATCATTTGCTCATTTCAGCGAGTAGTAGTTGACCTCAATAAAGTTCTTGTTCATCTTCATGATCAGCATTGACTTGTTTTTGGTTCATACAAATTGAGGATTGAATATTTTACGTGCTTTTTCGAATTCCTATCATTGAGATTTTACTCTAGTCAATTGCTTCTTTTTTTCTTGCTATGTAAAGCTGAACCCAACCAAATTACTTTCCAATTATATTGACACCAGAGGAGCAGGTTTGTCTGCACTGTTGAAGTCTCATATCACGTATGAAGTCCACATCACCAACGTCAACATTGCCTTGCATGTTGACGTTCTTATGTGCCAGTGAAAGCTTGCGAAGCCGTTGACAGGCGCCGCTCAAGCAGAAATGAAACACGCTGGCTGGCTCTGTCAGTACAAGGACCGCGAAGGGGTGCTGCCAGAAAGAAGGCTGTATTGCTCGGACAGTTACTGACAACATTAGCTAAAAGGGTACGGAAGCGTGTGTGCCAGCGATCGTCATCATCATCATGTGGTAGCACTGGCGGTGACCCCTGGCGAAAGCAAGCCTTGGTGGCGGGCGAGAGTTAAGTGAGTCTCTTCTACGCATGGCGGTTGCCGCGAACGGTTGTCTCTCGCAGTGGGTCTGCCGTGGACGACACCGCGGGCCGCCTGCGGTAGGCCCACGTGGTGAGTGAAGCGTTGGCGATGCCACCTTTTGTGTGCTCTTGTGTTATGTTGTTTGAGTGTATGGTAATTTTGTGTATTGATGACTTAGCGTATTGATAACAATTGATGTATTGATTCGACGGATGATGCCGTCTAAATTAGTTAAATAAATGTATGTATGTTGTTTGGTTTGTACCGACCGTGTCAACTGTGTCCGTTCACACCAAAAGCGTGGCATGGCGCTTGCACGCCGATTCGGGACCCCACACTTCAAGCTGGCAAAAACATTTTCTTGAAAGCTGATACGTTTTTGAGTACAGTGTCCTCACCATTTGTGTTAAAGCAAAAAACAGCGCTACAGCTGCTTCGTGCCATAGAGTTGCTGCATTCCCTTACATAGTTATGGCAGATAGGCTACCAATGGAGTCAGCTGGTTAGCCCCACTTTGTATAACATTCCAATTCGATGCTATTGTATTTAGTGCTTTTGCCTTCAGTAAAACTGACTTTTCTTTTTTTTCTTGTAAACATTTCTGCACAGATTGCTATTTATCGACAGGAAATGGCATGTAACAGGTCAAAGAGTTTAATGCATTTAAGCTTAGGAGGAGCTACCCTCCTAAAGTTGGTTGGTCAAGTTGGTCTGCCCAACCTGACCAAGTGCACAGCACTTGCTTTATTGGCTTAATGCTTCACCGAATTCTGCATGTCTAATGCGATTATCGCTAAGGCCTGACATCGACGGCTGCTTATTTTTTTCACAGGCCTTACGAGAAAACCTTTCTCTGGAAGAATACAATTCACAGCAGCTGTAAGGCAGTACGCTTCCTAAAGGATTCCTACGCAAGCATTAGGCCTATGTAGCCACAATCTTGTGCCCACTACATTTGTACACATAATAAAGCTTTCTTTTTTTCACCGATCAGTCCACCACCCTTCTCCCTACACAACATAGAATTTCCTACAAATGCACCAGAGGGATCTCTCACGTTATTGTCCATGGAAGCTGCAATTCATCACATTTCAGACAACATGGGAATAATGAGTAATATGTGAATTAGCCAAAGTTTTGTGCTTTTCGCTCTATTTGACATTATACGGCTTGCATGCACTTTGTTGAAAGACAAAACTCGCCAAACGTTCCACAGTTCCACTTAAAGTTCTGACCATTTTAGGTTCTCCAATTGAAATTGGCTCACAAATTTCATAATATATTCCTTTATCTGAATTAAACAACACCGCAGCCCAACAGTAAACAAAGCCACTAAGTGTGTTCCAAGCTGCAAGCACTAATAATGGGCAAATCAAGTGTACCGCCCTTCATTTCTAAGCTGGCAGAATGATTGCAGCACCAGGGTTCCAGCTAGTAAACGTTGCAGGAAAATCCTATGCAACACAGTAATCGATGCAGGTCCTATTCGTTTCTAATGCAAGACAGTGGGGGGCCCTTTAAGGTCAAGGCGCACGCAGTGGACGTAACACAGAGGAGGCGTGTGCGGGAGGGTTTGTCTCTCGAACTAGAAGTGCGGCGGGCGTCACGCACAACCTGTGGCAGATGTCGTCGAGCGAGCCCTTGGTGAAGGCCTGGCCGTCCTGGAACAGGTTGTTGAGCGCATGCAGGGCACACAGCTCCTTCACCTGCCGCTCGTGGTACACGTGCCCCGCACCTGCTGCTCCACCTGCGGCGGGAACATGCAACGCTTCACACGCTGGACGATGTTGAGCTACGAGCGAGCGCGAGAGAGAAGCGCCGCGGAATGTTTTACATCCAAATCCTTACTCGTACCACCCATACTTTTTCGTTCTTCATCTAACCAAAGGACGTCTTCTGGCTGAAAATTGAGAGAGTCGGTCTGTAAAGCAATGTACACGACTGAATACCACGAACAGTGCTGCAGCAAATTCCTTTCCACTCTCCTAAACCACCAATTCAGGGGAAATCCACACTGCTGCCAAGCAGTCCTTTATGGTTAAGTAACAAGAGCACCCGCATCCTAATCTTTTTTTTTTATTTTAAAGGGGTCAGCAGTGAATCTGAATAACAATAATATGCAACACAATCTTTCTGTGCCACATTTATAAGTATGACGAAGCACTTCTATTGCATTTATAAATAGATGAATACTTATAAAAATTTGTATTTAAATCAATTATTATTGGTAATCACATGCACACCAGAGTGCTGTGGAATCATACGGAATTTCGTAAAAAAAACTGGAGAAACATTTTAAAAGTGTTAGCAGCACATGTTCGAAAGCAAGGTAGTTATTAAAAGACAGGATCGGAAGACATCCTAGTCAGCATGCAGTGAAAAAAAAAAAAGACCTGGGCTGGCCACGTAATGCGCAGGAGAGACAGCAATGGACAGCACGAGCAACAGAACGGTTATCGAGGAATGGGAAATGTAGTCGAGAAAAGCAGAGAGCTAGGTTGCAGGCATAAGATAAAGTCGGCTTGCCCAGAACAGGGATGGCTGGAGAGCATTGAGAGAGGCCTTCATTCTGCAGTGGAACTTAATTGGATGAACATGATAAGAGCAGTTCTTCCCAGTGTTTGGGTAGTTGCTGGCACTTTTGGTGCACCCTTTATTACCACTATGTGGTAATAAAGGGTGTGTCATCATGTGGTAAAATCGACGATCCAAAAGCGTCGATCCCGGGTGATCGATCTGAATAGGCATGGTAACGAAAGAGTTAATAGTGACATGAATGATGATTATGACGAGACCAACAATGTTTTACATTCAGCTAGCCAATGACAGCAAAGCCTAAATCAAACTCATTAAGAGCACTGATGCAACTGATTTGGCTGCCATCATTTGAAGGGAAAACTATCGATTGATGGTACACAAGGTTATGCAGCGTGTGTGCTCGATACACTCGTAACCAATGACACCTGCCACTTATGGTGGTGAGAAGACATGCTGTGGCAATAAAGGGAACTTATAATTTTAATAAATTTCTGAAGCCTTCACATCCTAAAACTACAACACAGTTACGACATTGGCCTTATAGGAAGACAACGAATTTATTTCGCAAAACTTTTGCCACTTGGGGTTCCATAAAAAGCATTTAAAAGTTTAGTGAATGGGTGTTTCTGGGTTTGCCTCCATCCAAATGCCACTGCTGTGGCCAGTAAAATGAACCTGTCCTCCTCCAGCTTAGCAACGAAAACCCCTTAGACTATGCTTCACTTCACACATAAGGTGTGAACACTATAAAGGCTAGTGAGACCTTCTTGCAGTAAATGCGCTTAACACCAAAATATAAATAAACAATTTTACCACCCACAATGTGCGTTTCCTTAGGTTTTCGATGGAGTAATAAATGAAGACACTTTGAGCCTTAGAAAGAAACAAAACATTATTTATATTGTGAGGAACCAGTTTATTCAGCCAGGCTTGAGCTAAATCACACTGGTGATGTAACATAGTTCAACAATTTTACCACCCACAATGCGAGTTTCTTTCTTTAGGTTTTCGATGGAGTAATAAATGAAGACACTTTGAGCCTTAGAAAAAAACAAAACATTATTTATATCGTGAGGAACCGGTTTATTCAGCCAGGCTTGAGCTAAATCACACTGGTGATGTAACATTGTTCAACAATTTTACCACCCACAATGCGAGTTTCTTTCTTTAGGTTTTCGATGGAGTAATAAATGAAGACACTTTGAGCCTTAGAAAGAAACAAAACATTGTTTATATTGTGAGGAACCGGTTTATTCAGCCAGGCTTGAGATGGAGTAATAAATGAAGACACTTTGAGCTTTAGAAAGAAACAAAACATTATATTGTGAGGAATCGGTTTATTCAGCCAGGCTTGAGCTAAATCACACTGGTGATGATATTTACAGATGATGAAGATGTACAGGTGACGATATCTAAAGAGAATGAAGAGTGATTCGCTTGTCGCGCTCACACTGATTCCCCCGTGGGATGAAAGCGGCTGCCTGGTCGCTTGACAGTATTATGAAATGCGCCGCGCATATGACTTTAAACGAGATACGTGCACTATCTCTGTTCCTCGGCAACGATGACCAGGATTAGCGCTAAGAGGAGAAACGCAGTAATTGACAGGAGATGTCTGTTTGACCACCGTGTACGGCCCAATGAAGCGACTAATGAATTTGTCGCATAAGCCGGGGACGCGTAGTGGAGTCCATAAAAGAACTTGATCACCAGGGGAAAAACTCACAACACGGCGAGACGATTGATTGATTTGTGGGGTTTAACGTCCCAAAACCAATATATGATTATGAGAGACGCCGTAGTGGAGGGCTCCGGAAATTTTGACCACCTGGGGTTCTTTAACGTGCGCCCAAATCTGAGCACACGGGCCTACAACATTTCCGCCTCCATCGGAAATGCAGCCGCCGCAGCCGGGAATCGAACCCGCGACTTGCGGGTCAGCAGCCGAGTACCTTAGCCACTAGACCACCGCGGCGGGGCAACACGGCGAGACGAGTTGTAGCGAGATTTCGAGTGTCTTGAGAGAGGCTGGCGTTAACACAGGCCTGGTGACGGCAGTGTGCGAGACGAGATAAAAAATTCTGCAGAGAAAGGAGCGAACGAGGGTGCAGGGGCCGAAAGAAAAGACATCCAGAGGGAAACTCAGCGAGCGACCATGGACGAGAAAAAATAAAGAAAAGATGGTAGTGTGTTGAGCAGTCGTATTATAGGCGAATGTCACGAAAGGTAGAATTGCATCTCAGTTCGTGTGATTGGGGTGAATGTACGTGGCGATCATGTCCGATAGGGTCCGAAGAAACCGTTCAGTCAATCCGTTGGTCTGTGGGTGGTAGCTAGAAGTGGTCTTGTGAACAGTGTTCGAGGCACGCAAAACTTGCTCGACAATGGAATAGAGAAAGACTTTGCCACAATCACTCAGGAGAATGCGTGGAGCTCCATGACGCAAAAAGATGTGGCGAAGAAAGAAATCCGCGACCTCAGTGGCAGTCCCAGATGGTATAGAAGCTCTTTCTGCGTAGCGGGTAAGGTGGTCGACGGCCGTGACAATCCAGCAATTCCCATTGGATGATATAGGAAGGGAGGCATACAAGTCGATTCCAACGACTTCAAAAGGCGAGGCGCGACAAGGAAGAGGTTGCATTAAGCCAGCCGGAGCAGTTGTCGGTCGTTTTCGCCGTTGGCAATGGACACATGAGGCAACGTACTTAGCGACGGCTGAAGAGACGCCAGGCCAAAAACACCGACTTCGTATTTTGTCGCAAGCTTTGTGATAGCCTAGATGAGCGGCGGTTGGATCATCATAAAAGGCTTTCACAACTTCACGTTGCAGAGAACGTGGGATGACGGGTACCCACTTGTTGCCATCGATGTGGTAAATGTAGCGGTATAAAGCGCCACCGACAAGCTTAAATTGTTTAAGTTGTCGACGGAGTCTGGAGTTTGAAGGAGTAGTAGAGCCGGTCAAGCGGTCAACAATGGTGCGGCAGTATGGGTCGACACGTTGTGAAACAAGGATGAATGGGTGGCAGGTGATGAACTTAGCGCTGCGATCGGAGAGGTGCTGTCGTTTTGGAGTATCGATGGTGCGTGGCTTCCGCTGGGCAAAGGATCGCGCGATAGAGCATCAGCACCTTGATGCTTCTTCCCAGATCTGTAGGCGACAACGAAATAATACTCCTGCAAGCGAAGCGCCCGGCGACTGTGGCGACCCAATAAGTTTTTCACCGATGAAAGCCAGCATAGGGCATAATGGTCGGTAACAACGGTAAAATGACGGCCCTGAAGATATGGTCGGATCTTTGCACTGCCCTAACAACAGCAAGGCCCTCCTGCTCGGTGATAGTATAGTTCTTTTCTGGAGTGGTAAGAGCGCGACTTGCATAAGCAACGATGCGTTCACGTGAGTTTTTGTCACGCTGCAAGAGTACCACACCTAGACCATGACTACTTGTGTCGGTGTGAAGGATGGTGGGTGCAGTGGAATCGAAGTGGCACAGTACCGGATCCGACGTGAAAGCTTGCTTCAATGCCCTGAAAGCGCTTTTGCAGTCTTCGAACCAAATGAAGGGGAAGTTCCTTGCGAGGAGCTGATGGAGTGGAGACGCAAGTCCTGGAAGCCACGTATGAAGCACCGGAACTAAGAAGATAACCCAAGAAAGCTGCGCAGGTCCTTTTGACGTAGTGGACGAGGAAAATCGAGGATGGCGGCAAGCTTCTTGGGGTCCGGCCGAATTCCTTTTTTGCTGACGACGTGGCCGAGAACCTTGATTGTCTTGCTAGCAAAGGTACATTTCTTGGTGTTAAGCTGTAGACCGGCTTTTGCAAGGCATGTGAGGACTTCGTCAAGACGTTGTACAGGCTGCGAGAACGTGTATGAAAACACTACTATGTCAAAGAGATAGCACAGATACGTTTTCCATTTCCAACCACGCAATATGCCATCTATCATGCGTTCGAAGGTGGCGGGCGCATTACAGAGTCTAAAAGGCATCACACTGAACTCGTACAACCCATCTGGCGTTGAAAAGGCAGTCTTCTCTTTATCAGACTCCGACAATGGTATTTGCCAGTAGCCTGACCTAAGGTCGGGGCCAGAAAAATACTCTGCGCCCTGTAATGAATCCACTGTATCGTCGATCCGAGGGAGAGGATAAACATCCTTGCGCGTTATTTTGTTTAGCGCATGGTAATCGACGCAGAAACGCACTGTCCCATTTTTCTTTTGAACGAGAACAACTGGGGATGACCAGGGACTCGAGGAAAGACGTATGATGTTGCGTCGCAGCATGCCTGAGACGTTTTCCTCGATGATCTTGCGTTCTGCTTGAGACACGCGATATGGATGCCAATGTACAATACGAGAGCCGTCAGTCTGGATGCTGTGAGTAGCGGTGGTAGTCATGCTGAGGGCGGGCGAGTTCACATCAAATAGAGAACGGTGTCTATTCAACAGGGCGAGCAAATCTTCAGTTTGATCAGGTGTTAAGTCAGTGCTTATGGTTGCCGACACAGGTGTGGAAAAGGCATTGAATGGCAGTGATTGTGACTTTGGGACATCATTGAGGTTGTTGTTCGGAAGAGTAACAATGGTAACAGGCTCACTGTCGACCGCGCAAGATACTTTTGAGCCACAGGGGAGCAGTACACACTCGGGTGTTTGATTTATGGCGGCTAGGTAGGTAGACCTATCGAAGAAGCGAATAAGCCCTGGTCTGATCACAATGCCCGTACGTAGGGTATGGCCGTAAGGGATAATTAGTACGTCACCATCCACAATGTCAGTGTAATTAACACTTATAATTTTTTTGATGTATGGCTGAAGTACATAATTTAACGTGGTGACAAGGCGGATGTGTCCATCGTGTCCAAGCGGAGAAAAGTCAGTGGCATTTAGATGCAGGAGGCGCTGATGACAAGATATGAAAGCGGACGCAGAAGACAAGAAATCCCACCACAGAATGAGAGCGTGGGTGCACTCACGAAATACCGCAAAAACGATGTGATGACGAATGCCTTGGATGCAGACACGAACGGTACACAGTGCAAGAGGACGAATGAGAGCGTTGGTCGCCGCACGGAGAGGTGGGCCGCCATAAGGCGTAGTGACTTCTCGAAGGCAGGAACAAAAATAAGCACGAATAATCGAAACGGCAGTGCCAGTGTCTACAAGAGCCTCAATGCGTACATTTTCTACAAACACTACTATCAAATACGATGGCTGCTCTGGAGGAATCGTTAGCTGTCCGGTGGATGCAGTTTCCGCTCCTAAAACTGCATTGGGGAGTTTTCTGTGTGGGCGTTCGTGGAATGGGAGGCGGGCCGCAGAGGCGACACTGAGCGGCAACCTGGCGAATGCGACCTGTGGAATTCCCAGGCATGTCAGTATGGTAGGTAGGAGACGGTGAACGATAATAGACGATCGGGAGGGTGGTCGTAGGTAGTTTATGGTCGGACGGAAGCTTCGATGTTCTTCAGAAGCGTAGCCGCGTTGCTCATCTTGTTGGCGCCTTCGACAAAACGGAGCGATATGTCCTCTATAGCAGCAGTAGTAACAGATTGATCGAGATTGGCGCAGAGGTGCGTGAGGCACCTCCACCACTTGTGGCGAACCGGTTTATTCAGCCAGGCTCGAGCTAAGTCACACTGGTGATGATATTTACAGATGATGAAGATGTACAGGTGATGATGATATCTAAATCGCGCTCACAATATGCTTGTAAATCAACTGTTCTGAAGTCTCCTTGTTTTTCTATCGCAGCCTACGCGATCAGTTCTAAAAAGGGTGAAGCCGCAACCGATGACAGAGTCCCCACAATGAAATCCAAGCCCGAAGCGCACGAAGTACAATATTTTGCCGTCTAAACTTTCTTAGTAGCTCCCACAGCGTTCACCTGATGCATGAAACAGGTGTACAAAGTACTGCACTGAGTGTCCAATAAAGCACAGAGACTACAAACTGCTAAACATCGATTTTCTTTTGGTCAAACCAGGCCTGCCGTGAAAGCTGAGCATTCATAGCAATGTTTCACATGAGCATTAGTTTCAGCAACCATAACTAACAAAAGGCAATTCTATAAATGAAGAAACGTCAGTGGCACTGTTGCGATAAATGTGCCTTTCATTGGCTGTGCAAGGTAAGGTGGGCCACTCACCCGAGCCGCCGGCTGAGCCCAGTCCGGGTTTGTGGTCCTTGCGGATAAATCTGTCCACAAATTTCAGGCACTGGTACATGGGGACGCCCTCCCTGCACAGGGACCACGCTGCTGCTGCTGCTGTCAACCATTATCAGAAAAGGGGACATGAAAAAAAGTAAGAAAAGGAAAACACAGGGAAGTTAATTAACAAGAACATGGTTGAAACAACAATTAGAAGATGGAGGATAGAGAAAAGGAAACGTATAACTGAGCCATAGCAGCCAAGGTCAAAGAGGATAACGCAAATGCTTGCATAAAATAGTCTCTCACTAGTTTGCGAATTGCAAAGGGATAAGTGCAGTGTGTTAAATGCTTAAACTTGATTATAACATCAGAAAAAATGCCGGCTCCTCCAAAAACCGTCGCTGTCCTTCCCACAAATAATTTGCATAACTACTCCCTCAAGTAGCAATTAGTCACTTTCATGATAGGCCGTTATCTAATCTGTTGGACAGCTGGCTTTCCCATACAGACACGTTTGTGTCGCTGCTTTTAAATCGGGAACTTGGACGTCTTATAAATTCCTTAGAGATTCTCGCATTGCTACTTCGTCAAACAAAATATTTTAGATAGTAATGACAGACCTTTAATTTTTAGTATGTGTAGTATTGGCATTAGCCGAGAAAACATGCTAACGGTTCAAGCAGAAATCGGCTAGCACGACTTTTTCACAGGTGAAGAGCAGGCACTCCATTGTTCTGTTTTTCTCAGGTTGTATCAAGTACAGTCAGTGGCCATCATGTTTGTAAAGCATAATACGCTGTGTGACATAAGAATGGCTGAACTAAACGGAAGACTGCACACCCTTTCAATAGAGCTTTGCTATAAAAGGACATCGAAAGACAACATACACGCACAAATGTTCCCACAACAGGTACTGTTGACCGTAAAAGTCTGTGGGATCTGCATCGCTGCGTCACCTACTGTGACACGGTGGGTGTTGAGGCTATTCGACTCAACGTTTAGAGATAGCAAGTTTAGAGGATGCACCATTACCAGATCTCAGCGCGAAGGCTGTGGCTGATATTCTCAACACCAGTCGCGTCACGGTAGGTGACAAGTTTTCCGCTGCCGTGCCACGTGCTGCAGATCCCGCAAGCTTCTGCGGCCAACAATACTATTTATAACACTGCTAATTGCGGCAAGTAACTTTCTCAATCAAAGGTAATGATTCAGCCGATATCTGCCTGGTTGGGCAAACAGAAACCTGAGAAAAAGAGAAAACTTGCCTCGTACATTGGAGAAACTAGGTACTTTCAGGAGAGAATTATGCAGCGCACGAACAATCTTTATCATTTAAACAGTGAACAGGGGGCAGTGGCAGAGCACTGCGAGCAGTTTGACCACCGCATTCGTCTGAACGATGCGGCGATTTTAGAAAAGCAAACCAACCTTCGCCGGCAGCTCCTCGTGAAATTCTGGCACATACAGTAGACAGTGGGAAACAAACTGCACCATGGGAACACTTCCCTCCCTCTACTGCCAAGGCTTATGACACGTCCTGGCAACCTTGTTCGCACAGCAAGAAGGCACTTATAAGCAAAGCACATCTTGGGCTTTCTCAAACCTGAACAAGCTGGCCGGGCTTCGAAACATCAGACATTTTAAAGTAAATCTTGATGATGATGTTTGATGTTTTGTGGTGCAAGGGCCATTTCACGGCCAAAGAGCTCCAGTTCATCTTACTAAAAATATGGACAATGATTGTGATAAGCGGCTGTATAAGGACCATAAAATTCCTCGCGGTAAGGCGGGTAAAAACATACAATAAAATCATGACCATGCTGTGAACGGTGTGTGTGGTGTGAATAGATGACAAAAGTTGGTGATAATAAAAACGATGGTGGACATGTATGGCATTAGCACAAGTGCCTCACTCGTTCATACCTTTGCGTCCAAGGGCCGTTAGGCAAGTGCTTTGTTGTGTAGCCACCGCAGCGAAAACCTCTCTGGAGAGGTCGTGCTACGGAATGCCCGGGTATATGATATGAAAACTATGAATTTCTTTTAAAAACGCTAACAATGATTTAAGACTAAAAAGCTGTTCCCTACCGACGAACATTGCAGGGTGTAAAGGTACATGTTGTCGGTAGGGTAATTGAAAGTGTTGTTTTCTTAGAGTTTCTAACTGTTGGCACTGGATTAAAATGTGAACTGTTAATGCTTCACCACATCTGTCGCACAATGGTGGATCACCACCGGACAAAAGATATGTGTGTGTCGTGTATGTGTGTCCTATCCTGAGTCTCGTTAGTATTACCTCTGTATGACGCGATTTTGATACTAGCAGCCAATGACCAAGGTGTGGCTTAATAATGTGTAGTTTGTTTTGTGTGTATCCCACTTGCTCTGCCAGTAGTCCCTGAGGTTTCGTTTGAGAGACGGCTTAAGATCAAGGGCCGGGATTATTATGGGTGTAGGGGCAGTGCTTTTGTGGACGGATGCAGCAAGCTCGTCCGCCCTCACGTTGCCTTTGATCTCACGGTGCCCTGGCACCCAGCACACTACAACATGTTGTTTGAGTGTGTAGAGTGTGCATATTAAAGTAAATCTTCAAGCTGTTTTCCTCAAACTTTTTCAATTCACCATCCAGTGCAGAGTTTGGAAATATGACCGCTGGAAATGTGTGGTGAAAAAAAACCAAACGTGAAAAAAGTTTCATCTAACCCAACACACGAATGGGCTCATTATGAATTTGTATGAAACCCACTGTTACGCTTTTCACCAAACATTGGTGCACCTAATGCAGTCACACACATGGTGCACAATTTGTAATTCTTTATGAGGCCAAGCAAAGTATACAGCACTTTAATATAAAAAGTGTATTATCAGTAATTTTTTACTTACATTATACAGTAATTTTCACTTACTTCATAATTATACAGAAATTCACAGAAGAGTCACCCAGCATTACATTGGACCTCAAACTAGGAATACAGGTTGCTACTACAGCGCGACATTAATTTCATCGTTTGCATGTATTGCAGGTCCGTTCGATTCACCTACACTAAGCAGAACCAGTTAACAATGGTGCAGGCAAAGAGCACCACCATGATGAGCCGCCCTCGCAGCACAGGCCTTATTGTTGTTCACTTTATTTAAGCCGTCCAGCTAATTTTGGCAGGTGGCAAACCGCACACGTGGACAGTTTGTGAGGTGCAGGCATGTTGGCGAAACACAGCATGTTGGCAGACGTGTGTGCGACACATAGGCACATACACCTGAATGCTGCGTTGTCTGCTTCAGCTGCTAATGCGCACAGCTGCACCAAACTGGCACTGTCAGCATAGGGGGTGCAGAAAAAAACGTGAACTAGCGCTGCACCTCACCAGCACTATTTGGAACGAATGCAGTGGTTCAGAATCGCCAATGCCGCTTCACTGAAAGGAATGGCAAGCAGCACCTCATGAACTGGTTCAGGTGATGCAAGCAAATTGGACGGACCTTGCATACTAAAGATTAGGTCAGAGAAGAAAATTATGGCCACAGTTTATGGAACGCTTTTTGAATTGCAGAATTGCGTTTGGTACTTAATTTCCGTGCCAAATTTCCTGTGCCCCAGAATCCTGCAAGACTTTCGAGCATTCTGTACAATGCTTGAAATGCGAAAACAGCGTTCAGTATGTAAGCCAGGAGAATATACAAACAATGCGGAATAGCGGAAATAATTAGGAAATTGAGTTCTGCACACTTACTCGTTCAAAAGCTCGTAAAGAAACTATAACTCCGAGCGCACGATAAGCGCGATGCTTCTTTAAATAGGGGCCATGAACATTAAGTGACACACGTGTTCCCACAGAGCCTGGCATTAAGCACACGAGGTCTACAATTACTCACAGCCTGCAGTCAAACAGGAATGTTTCTGGAGCCCACTTTTTCGGGAGGGCATTAAGTTCTTCAACAAATGCTCTTATAAAGTGGCTCTACGGACGTTCTCTACTAAATCACTGCTCACCACTTGAAGCCTCCATCTTCTTGGAGCGTCTTGTTTGGAAAGTGAGCAACAGTTACAAATGATTGCGCGAGATATTGGTATCTGCTCCTGTTACATCGCCTGGACACTTCCTCATTTTTGCCATGTGTGCAACACACAGGCTACCCAAATGCCTGCCTTTTTAAGTTATAAGCATGTCCCGGGCACAAAAGATGCCAATGGCCACAACTAAGCAACTTGGAGCAGCGTAAACAGGAAGCAGTGCCTAACAAATAAGTGAAACCGTGGCTTGAAAGAGTGGCGTAACGCCGCCTTGATAACAAGCGCGCACGAGATTTAGGCAGCAAACAAGCTGCGATAAAAAAGAGGCACGAGGCGCGTTGAGTCCCATTTGCGGTCGTAGCACGTTACTTCCGCTGCCTTGGCTATAATCAGCTTCTAAATGCTTTCAGAATGAGTACGAAAAGGTAGCGATGCACTTGCAAAACTGCAACGAATATAGACACCACAGCTAAACGATTATTAGGCACAAACAATGCAGAAGGGCTGCTAGTTCAGGCTTGCAGTCCTAGAAAAATGAAGTGAGATGTGAATCTACGAAAACATAATTATGGTTGGGGTTTCGCATCTGATAACTATGATACGACTATAAGGGTTGGCTTAGTTGAGGGCTCCAGAAATTTAAAGACTGTAGTGCAGTGAAAATGGCTAATAGTTGCTGCAAGACAACCAGGCAGCACAAGTGGTCAGAAATTATACTTTACAATAAAAAGCTGCGACAAGATCGGATGGCAATAGGCTTTTGTCTGCGCTTTGCACAAAAGTACGCTACACTACATGTTGCCTTCACAAACCAGATTAAAAAAAAACAACAAAGGATAACTAGGCTCATCATGTGTTATCAAAGTGCTGCAACTGTTCTCAATTGCAATAGTCACCTGACAGCATTTATCAGTGCAGCACCCATCATTAGGCAACTGCTACCAATAAAGGGCCACAGCAGGGAGAATACATGACATGACAAGGAATTCAATACTGTCTCCTATCTAATAACTTTCTAGATGGGACATGACATCACTCATTTGTCCATAGCACATTGCAACTGTTTTGTTCAAAAAAGGTGCCCGTAGTTTTGAAAAAGGAAGAACACATTTTTCAGCATAGCATGGAAGTGAATGCAGGTGCGCATGGGTGATAACAGTGATAAGATAACTAGCCCAGGTAAAGGCTCTTGTGGCCAAGAATGCTGAATTTGTGAAGTGCAAACGTTCACTGCTCATGTGTTACAATACACTTTATTATTTTATTACTTACAATTTACCAGCAGCTAATTATCATAACCAAACGACACAGCTAACTCCAATGCACCTGGCACGTCGGCAGGCAGAGCTGTCAGAATGCGGCATGCAGTGCCAGCCTTTGGGTTAGCAGTCAAAACTGCTGTGCGGAACTAAACACATGAATATTCAACAATTGCAACTTCCCTCATTCCTTGTTAGCTCAGCAGGAAAGTCCTAGCTTTGTTTAACTGCATGACTAAAAAGTTCTGGCATCACATTTTGGAATGTCTCACCATTTGATTGTGAAGGCGCGTGCACGGACCCAGCGACACCCTGTGTTAGGAATTCTTTAGCATTTGGGCATGTGTGCGTTTTTATACCTATTCAAACATCATGTAATTGATTCACAAATACCATACATACAACAACAAGACGGATATTTGGAGGGAGATTGCGGTGACTAAGACGAGTTCTACATTTTGATGGCTGGTGTTTTTGTAGGAGCAGCATTATTTCTGCATGCGCAATTCCCTCAGCCTCACCGTCAGTAAAAGAGAAGGAAAGGAATATGGTGTGTAAGCTAAGAATTAATACTGAATCTGTTTCTCCTCTATAGGTTTTCACAGAGACATATGTGTTCATCTCCTAAACAGTGAAAGTATTAATGCCTGACCTAGTGGGCCCAAATCTGTGCTGTCTGAGGCACACTACAGATTATTTTTCAGAGCATAGGTGCTCTTAAAAAGTAATATTAATAATATAATCATAAAGTAACTGCAGAGGCTGAGGACTTCCATCCCAAAACCTTGACAAGATTACGAGAGAGGGTGTAGTGAAAGGCTCTGCCTTGAAAGTGCGTCGAAATGTAAACAACGAGCAGTTTCTCAGTTTGCCTCCATACAAACACTGCTGGGAAACAAACACACAACCTCCTTGTTCAATGGCAGAATGCTGAAACTACTGATCAATCATGCTGGTTCTCTTGTGAAAAATTCAACTACAATACAGTGAACAAGGAAGGCGTCACAGCTATGCCACTATGAACACCATTAAATCAATACTATATAAACACTGCGGAGCTTTGCGAGTAAGCAAGCGTGGCAACATTGCAGGAAAGATCATTTCACAATTTTGTAACATGGCAAACTACTTGACTTAATCTGAAAGACAGCTTTACAATATTGAAAAGGAGTACATAGGTAGATAACAAAAAGTAGAAACAAGTCTGCTTACCACTGCAAGCAACATATTGTGCCAGCCGTTGCTCATGCCAAATGAACACTTGCAATGAATTGTATTTACCTAGCAATATGATGCACACAACAGGCGCCCGTGTGACAATCCCCCACGTGCATGTCACATCAAGAAAGACCCATCCAACTTCAAAGCAACAAAAGCAGACTGAGAGCCCCTGTCAACATTTCCTATGCACCCCTGTAACACAAAGGTGTCGACGAGCCTTCTCCAAACACTTGTCAGCCCCGTCGAGTCTATTCACTCGTCAAGTTCTGGGAAAAAAACCCTCGATTGGCAAACGCACGTAACAATAAGCCAGACGTGCTTCAAGTGCCACCGGGGCAGCGCTGCATTGATGCATCTAACGCAGTTTCGCTACACACTCCTTGCTCGAAACAGTTGAATAAGCTGGCAGAATCCCAAAAGCCATAGATAATGGGCCACTCTGCATACACCGGGACCACCCAAACATCTGAGGCAATGCTTATAAGGAAAGGACACTGGAACTCCCTATCAATACGAGGCTCACTGCAAACTCCGTCACGAGAAGCAATTTCCGACGCGACATGCGAGGCCGCCTCTATACAAACAGCTGCAAACGCTACAGCCCTTACCTTTTGTTTTGATTGCTTTTTCGTAACAGCCTCGAGTGCACAGGATCTTGTATATCAAACGGAGTGGGCTTTCGCTTTGCACGACACAGTCCAGCCACAAACTGACCAACGAATAACAACGAGGAAATAATGTGTAACCAAAACCTCCAGCGCAAAACTTACAGAAAGGCGCCGAAAACCACTCAGCTCCACGGTGCACACCACATTTAAGTACGGTACACACCACATTAGGTCGCCAGCAGCTCCCAACAGAAAAACTCCGTCGAAAAAAACCCTGCCCACTTCAAGGCGATCTGGTCGCAAATATGCTTAACGAACTTCCCCTCTGCCCAGCGGGCGAGAGGAGAGAAGAAAAAAATTACAATCAGGTCGGCATTTCATATACGAGCTCGGCACCCCGTAGTACTTACCGAAACCGTGTCAGGTCGGTCGGCATTTAGCGCGTCGCGGTTAGCTTCGGAAAAGGGGCTTATCTCACTGAAACGGGCGCGGCGGTACGTTGTTTTTGGTGGATCGGTGAGGTGCTGGCAACACCCCCCAACGAGTTCCGAAAAGAGCAAAATACGACTTGCACGGGACAGCGGCGTTTTTGCACGCTCCGTCAGCGATGTCCAGTGGCGGGCCGACTGGAGCGACAAGTTGACGTGATTGCGTGCGACGAGGCGGTCATATCGTATTCGCATCACGTAGTTCGGTCGCCTATGCCGCCAAAACGAACTACCGGAGGCGAGCTCCACGTCCCGTGGGTCGCGGTAGCGCACACCACTCAAACACACAATGAACAGTGGACGGCGACAAGTTGGCGACGGAAAGTAGTACTCGAACCAAAGTTCAGACAGAGCATGAGGGTGGCGTTCGCGGTTACGAGGAAATTGCGAAAATGAAACCTCTTTAAAGCGACGCAGCGCCTTGGGTCAATGAACCACCGTACTTGTTTCCCCGCGCCTTAACGACGTCGCTTTGCACCAAGTGACAACAGTGCGGCAGTAAAGTTTGTGGACAAACTATGACGCAGTTCGCGCGACGAGTGATAAGTACGACAGGCTTACCTGAGCATGGAATCCGAGAAACATTGACGAGCAGCTATAACTTGTCACAACAGCTAAACGCCATATTGACTCGCAGAAAAGTTACGGCTTTGGTCACGAGAGGTCAGAAAAATGAAACCGAAACCGAACATTATATGCCTATTATGAATTGTTTTTTAGCATAATGCAGTTAAAATATTTTCGCGTAAAATTGCACAAATCAAAATAATTGTGAACGTGCGATTGCTAGTGGGGATAGTGGGGCTGAATGTAGGATGCATACGGTGATACCTTAATTGGTTTTGGTTTCGTTTTCATTATCCTAGCCGCTGGTTGCGAGCGTTCAGTGAAGAAAAAGTACCACAAGACTTACCGAAACATTTTAAATATAATTAAACGAAGCAAACAGCTACTCCTTGTCTTGCATTATCACAGGTTAAAAAGTTAAATTAACACACACACAGAAACACACACACACACACAGACACACACACACACACACACACACACACACACACACACACACACACACACACACACACACACACACACACACACACACACACACACACACACGCACGCACGCACACACACGCACGCGCGCACACGCACACACACACAAACACAAGCAGCTTATGCTCCCACTCCTCAAGAAACAATGACATGCTGACACTTCCCTTCGGCATAATGTACATGTATTTTTCAGGGACCTTATTTCACCAACGCTGCCAGCGCTTCCTATATACTGCAGCGCCACACGATATATGCTTGAACCACGGCTCAAACCAACTTTTATGCAGCATTTGGTTGTTAGCGGTCACATGACCTGGATGGCGTACTACCCACTGAATGGCGATCCCCTTTTGGGGTGCCACGTGGTGTCCCGCTTCTCCGAGACCCGCTCGCGTACGTAAAAGGGAGTTTTCGAATAGTGTACGCAAAGCTGCATTTGCGTTGCGCGTAAGTTAAGTCCCACTACGTACAAAACCTCTACAAAACGTCGTGAAACGGGTACAAACGGCGTTAGGGGTCTTGGTCTTCAAGAAGACATAAATTAGATGTTTTTGAAGATATATTGGTTCAGCGTCTGGAATACGTGTCGTCATGCTTTTCACTTGAATGGAAGTCACTAATTGTCATAGCTAGAGCTCATATGGTGAATAAGTTCATAATGGCTACTCGAAGACTTCGTTTAGACGCTTAATTTGTCCAAACGTGCGCGTGCTATGGCAACGGCTGCTTCGAGAAGCAATTCTGGAAACATCCATCAATGCATGTTTCAGTGATGACAAAAAAATGACCACTGACACATCAACAGAGCGATGATTGCTGGGTTTAAAGAAAAAAGCCTTAAAAACAAAGGTTCCATAAAAAAATATAATTTCGTAACGCGACAGTTTACGCACATTTTTTTCAACCCATGAGTTAGCCAGCGATACCTCCGATGATACCTCCGATATAAGGGATATGGCGTATCTCTTATATCGCGTTGACAAAAATAATTCATAAACGCCACATCGGCAGGACGAATTGACCGTCGTTATCGAGAACATCGACGTTACATTTTTATTACGAGCGTTATTGCGTTTTTGTTGCATCTAAAGGATGGCCCCATCGACGAATTTTTTATCTTATAAATTATGCTGTTAATGTTGTCTGATAAAGACGTCAACCGCAAAACTTCTCTTGGTATATATATATATATATATATATATATATATATATATATATATATATATATATATATATATATATATATATATATATATATATATATATATATATATGTGTGTGTGTGTGTGTGTGTGTGTGACGCTATAATGACTGAGAGACGTGGCTTGGCTCATACGCCATGTTTATTCTACTGTCACTTCTTCCTCGTCGGCTTCTACCATGCCTTCATACGTCACATGATTCCCCCTCCCCCCGAAAGAATGCGCGAGTTACAATCAACAAAACAACAAAAAGCATAAGGTGAAGAATGTCAAAATGCGCGGTAGTTCGATTTCAGGAGGGAGTTTCTTAACTCGCACAAAAGCTTCACAGTATAGGGCAGCAGTCCGGTCATATCTAGGGTAGCTCTGGTGGACGAGGCTGGCTGTTGTGCCCTGGATAGCATAACCCTGCCCTGCACATCTCCACTGATGATGACATGACTTGAGGTCTTGTGAAGAACGAACAAGGCTTGAAATCTGTGTAGCATTGGATTGACGAATGTCTTTGGCATCGGATCCAGCGCCATCGTGGCAATAGATGCTTTGCTTCTAGTTGGCGCGCGTGAGAACCGAGGATGATGGAACGATATCTTTTTTTCTCCGTTGTATACGTAGTAGCTTCATGTCTCTTTCGTAACTTTCTGTGGCGTTCTCTCAGTTTGTTGGATGGCAGACATGGCTTTGAGAACTGGTGCAGAAAATTTTGTCGACGTTGCTTTCTGCGAAGATGGCTTAGGCATCGACTTTGTCTTTGCTTCTTTAATTGATGTTGTTTCTGATGACCTTTCAGCCACAAGTGTACTCGTGAGGAGGTTTCACTTGATCGTTCTTGTTCGAGTAGCCGTTGCAGTTCTTGGAGTTCGTGGAGTTGACTTTGTTGACATTGCTTGTCTCTTTGTGAAAGTTGGTCAGATGGGCCTCTTTCAGAAACATGAGTCTGCTTTTCTTTAGATGGTGATGTGATCAGTAGATTGTCGGTAGTCGACACTGTACTGCTAGGCTTGTCTTGCGATGAAAGCAGCGTCACAGGCTGATGAGAAAGCTCCCAAGATGGTTGTGAGTCATCCTTGATTGTAAATGCTTCTGTCAGTTGACAATGCGCCGGCGTTGGTGGATTCGAAATTCCTGCAGTGCTTTGACTCACATGTGTGTTATCACTTGACGATGAGAGCACAACAGACATGGCTTCAGGTAGTTCTGATGGCATATGTTTTTCTTTTTGCAGCGTAGTTAGGCTGACAATGTCTGTCGAACGACCCTGGTCCGGAACGTCAGGGTAGGGGCTGGTATTGTGAGGATTCACCAGCTCGTCACGCGTAAATTCCGTCGCATGCTCGAAACCATCTGGGCCTTGTGTGTGACACGAAGCATCAAGGGATTCCGGTGGTTCAGTAAAATGTGAACTGTTGTGGTAACGTGAACACGTTGAAAATGCCGATTTCATTGTTCTTGGGAAAGACGGCTTTAGGTTTAGTCTTTTGCCAAAATGGTCTAGATTCCTTTCGGTATACGGAGGCTTTACCTTGTCTGTTGCGACGTGCAAGTTTCCAGTCGGTGTTCGAATGCTTGGCGTTTTTTCGGAAGAGTCATATGATGATACAATGGTGGTATATTTTCTCTGAGGTTCCGTTTGGGAAATAGGCTTACTGCGGGAAGACTTAGAGTAACTCTGATGGACGAGTTGAAAAACCTTCCGCTGATGAGGTATGGACAGGTCTTCATAGTATTCTTTGAAACGGGTGATCATTTCTTCTTTGATCTTTTTCCAAGACTCATCGTTCTCGAAGATGTGGGTGAGGTAAAATTTGAATGCCTCACCTGAGATGTAGTCAGTAAAATTGATGATCATCTCCCGTTCCGACCAGGATGCAGCGGCGGCGTGGAGCTCGAAAAGGTTGAACCAGTCCTGTACGGGTCCGTCGTCCGCTGATCCGGTGTACTTGGGGATGTCAAGGTCGTCTGATGGTGCTGTCATGATGCTGGTCTTGGTGTAGTGTAGGGATGTACTTTCGTGGTCCACGTTTGGTCACTGCGTCTTGCTGAGTCGTTCGAAGATGGTGGCTGGTCGCTGTGTGCGGCCAGGAGATGATTCCGTAGTCGATGTATGGTCAGGGCGTCTTGTGGAGAACTGCGTCGATGATGAGACACTGATGAAGTGGCTGGGAGGTCTTCATCCTGTCGACTTGTGTGACACTATCATGAATGGGAGACGTGGCCTGGCTCATACGCCATGTTTATTCTACTGTCACTTCTTCCTCGTCGGCTTCTACCATGCCTTCATACGTCACACACACACACACACATCATCGATGCATGTTTCAGTGATGACGAAAAAAATGACCACTGGCACATCAAAAGAGCGATGATTGCCGGGTTTAAAGAAAGAAAAAAGGCTTAAAAACAAAGGTTCCATTGAACAAAATAATTTCGTAACGCGACAGTTCACGCGCATTTTTTTCAACCCATGAGTTAGCCAGCGATACCTCCGATGATACCTCCGATATAAGGGATATGGCATATCTCTTACATCGCGTTGACAAATTAATTCATAAACGCCACATTGGCAGGACGAATTGACCGTCGTTATCGAGAACATCGACGTTACATTTTTATTACGAGCGTTATTACGTTTTTGTTGCATCTAAAGGATGGCCCCATCGACGAATTTTTTATCTTATAAATTATGCTGTTAATGTTGTCTGATAAAGACGTCAAGCGCAAAACTTCCCTTGGTGTATATATATATATATATATATATATATATATATATATATATATATATATATATATATATATATTGTAAGATGGCGTCCTGTATCCTCAAGACTCTCCTTTTATTGTCTCGAGTATGTGCCCCACAACCTAAACTTGACTGGTGATGATGAGTATGTACAGATGAAAAGATGCGACGCATAAATAATGCTCACACTTATTTTCCTCGCGCACTTGAGCGGCCGATCCGGCCGAGACTTAGGCGGGAAAGGTGCGGCGAACGAACGGTTTAAGACGTGAAACGTGGACTTTCTCGGAGACACGGTAACGATGATCCGAGGAACCCTCGACGGGAGTGACAAGGTAATTGACTGGAGATGTTCGTTCACAAACAACGTAAGGTCCCAGAAAGCGTGACTGAAACTTTTCACACAATCCGGGTGTACGAACAGGCGTCCAAAGTAGTACTTCATCTCCAGGACGGAAGGTGACGTCTCGACGAAAGCTGTTATAGCGTTGCTTGCGGTCTTGTTGACTGGCCTCCGTGTTGAGTTGAGCACGTTGCGGTTCGTCAGCGAGTCTGGAGACGAAATGTTCTGGCGTAGTCGTGGACGTTTTTGCCGTTACATTGAAAAAACAGGCGTCAATGGTGAATGTCGGCGCACGACCATAGACGAGGAAGAAAGGTGAATACCCGGTGGTTCGTTGAAAAGTGGTGATGTGTGCAAATGTTACGAACGGCAAGATTTTGTCCCAGTTATCGTGGTTCAGTCGGATGTACATGGATATCATGTCGATTAGAGTCCAGTGGAATCGCTCTGTCAGGCCATTTGTCATGCGGGTGGTAAGCGGATGTGGTCTTATGAACTGTGCCACAAGTTTTTAGAATTTCGTCAAGAATTGTGGTCAGGAAGGCCTTGCCTCGGTCACTCAACAACGCGCGAGGTGTACCATAACGCAACACAATGGCTTCTAAAAAAAGCGGCAATGTCTGAGGCAGAGCTAATGCGTAGAGGAGTGGTCTCCGCGTATCGTGTGAGGTGGTAGACGGCTGTGACGATCCAGCGGTGGCCCGCTGGCGTTATGGGAAGTGGTCCGACGAGGCCAATTCCGACAAAGACAAAAGGTGTATCGGGACATGTAATGGGTTGTAATAAGCCAGCAGGAGCTGAATTTGGTCGTTTCCGGCGTTGACAAAATGCGCAAGAAACGATATAATTAGCCACAAAGGTAGAAAAGGCCAGGCCAGAAGAAACGGCTCCTAACGCGGTTGTAGGTCTTGAAATCCTAAGTGTCCAGCTGACGGGTCGTCGTGCAATGCTTCAAAAACTTGTTTTCGCAGCGAACGGGGAAGTACTGGCACCCACCGATGCCCACCCGCATTGTAAGTATAGCGCTGCAGGACATTGTTCTCTAGCTTGAACTGCCGTGGCTGACGACGTAGTCTGGCATTAGGTGGAGAAGGCGAGCCATTCAAGTATCCGATGATGCGGTTACAGTAGGGGTCGTCACGTTGGCACGCGACAAACTGGGCACTGCTGTTTAAAGGTAGTGACCCAGCAACTGCCAGGGGTGCTAACGTGAGTGAATAGGAAGCCACTTGATCATCTGAGGGGCATCATTGAGGATGCGTGGTTGGAGATGAAAGTGGCAGAGGGCAGCGAGAGAGAGCGTTGGCATCCTGATGCTGTTTGCCAGACCTGTACACAACGTCAAAATTGTACTTGCAAACGGACTATCCAGCGACCGAGGCGCCCAGACAAATTCTTCAGTGAGGACAACCAGCATAGAGCATTGTGGTCGATAATCACAGTGAAGTGGCGTCCATACAGATAAGGTCGAAATTTCTGGATGGCCCAAACGACAGCGAGACATTCCTGCTCTGTTATGGAGTAGTTCTGCTCCGCAGGTGTTAGTGGGCGGCTGGCATACGCAACTACACGCTCACGTGAAATGTCGTCGCACTGGAGGAGGACATCACCGATTCCGTCGCCACTGGCATCTGTGTGCAGGAAAGTGGGTGCACTCTCATCGAAGTGATGGAGGACGGGGTCTGATGTCAATGCACGTTTAAGGGCTTGGAAAGCACACTCGCACTCGTCAGTCTATGCGAAAGCCGTTCTGTACTGACGTCAGGAGCTTGTGTAACGGCCCCGCAATGGCAGCAAAGTGACTGATGAAGCGGCGAAGTAAGACGCCAGGCCCACGAAACTTTGCAATTGTTTTCGATTGCCTGGACGTGGAAAACTAATTACGGCAGCAACCTTGTCGGTGTCGGGTCGAACGCCATCTTTGCTGACAAGGTGACCCAATACTTTGATGCTTGTGCTGGCGAAGTGGCACTTTTTTGTATTGAGCTGTAGGCCAGCGTTCGAAATGCCCGTTAGAACTTCGTCCAAACGCTTAAGGGGCCGAGGAAAAGTAGAAGAATAAATTACGATGTCGTCTAAATAACATAAACAGGTTTTCCACTTGAGACCACGTAAGACAGTATCTATCATGCGCTCGAATGTTGCTAGAGCGTTGCATAAGCCAAAGGGCATGACGTTAAACTCGTAAAGCCCGTCAGGCGTTGCAAACGCTCTTTTCTCCTTGTCTGCTTCGCGCATAAATATTTGCCAATACCCGGATCGGAGGTCGAGGCTGGAGAAATATTCTGTGCCTTGTAGGGAGTCCAGGCCATCATCTATGCGTGGCAACGGATATACGTCTTTTTTTTCGTGATCTTATTGAGCGCTCTGTAATCAACACAAAAACGGACAGAGCCATCCTTTTTCCGGACCAACACCACAGGAGACGAACAAGAGCTGGATGAAGGTCGAATAATATCTCGTTTGAGCATATCGGTGACGTTTTCATCAATGATCTGCCGTTCCGCCGAAGATAGACAGTATGGGCGGCGGCGTACAATGAAGCTGCCTTCGGTTTCGATGCTGTGCTCTGCAAAGGAGGTGCGGCCCAGAACTTTGGAATGTACGTCGAACGAGAGGCTGTGCTTTTGGAGAAGGTCTAAGAGGTCTCTCTTTTGCTCGGCAGTAAGGTGAGGACTTATGGTAGCATTTAAAGCAACATTGCTAGCCTTGATATCAGTTGTAGCAGACAAAAGGGGTGATTCTGCGTGAAGGGGAACCAGCGAAAAAGGCTCGCTGTCAGCGAAGCAGCTCACAGCAGTGCCCTAGGGCAGCATCACTGGCGAAGAAGTTGGGTTCAACGCGGTGACCAATGCTTTACCGTCGTTAAACCACACAAGACCGGATGCAATGGTAAGCCCCGCAGGTTTGGAACGAACTGATGGAGCTATGAACACGTCACAGTTAACTATAGTATCCGAAGCGATCGTGAGAATTTGTTCATCTCCTGGTGAAATGAAACAATCAGCGGCAGAAACGAAACGGAAGCTGTATGGATCGACATCGGATGAACTCTCAGTAGCTGACATTCGAATTACTCGCTGACGACACAATATGAAAGCTGATGCCGAAGAAAGGAAGTCCCATCCTAAAATTACTGCGTGAGTGCACCAAAAAAGTACAAGAAACTGAATGGGGTGAAGGATGCCATCTACGAAAACGCGGACTGTGCAAACACTTGAAGGCTGAATAGGGACTCCATTTACGCGACGAAGGGGAGGGCCATCCTATGGCGTCGTAACTTTTTTCAAACGGGCACAAAAGTCTACACGCATTACGGAAAGTGATGCGCTTGTGTCTACCAAGTGCCTCTCTCTGTATACCTTCAACATACACTGGGGTCTGGGGATTCTGCACCACAAGCGCATTAAAAGCGACAGTCGCTATGCCTTTTAGCAGGTGGCGCACACAGTCGTTTTCCGCCATATGGTTGTCCATGCGGTGGCAAAGGGCGAGAACATATTCAATGTAAGAAGTGTAAGACTCGCCGAAGCGCTGAATACGTGCACCAAGCCTCTTCTTGGTGATATCCGAGCGCACTGGCGAGTTTCCGAAAATCTGGTGGAGCTGACGTGTAAGGCGGGCCATGTCGGAAAATCTGTGGCGTGGTTGAGAAACCACGTTTTTGCGACGCCGCTTAAGTAGAATGCAACGTGGATGAGTTTCGTAGGCTCATTCCAGTTGTTGATAACACTCACGCGGTCATACTCCTCGAGCCAGTCTTCAACGTCCTCACCCGGAAGCCCTGCGAACAGCGGAGGATCCTTTTGAGAGATGGTGACCAGGTGAGAAGGGTTTCTTGGCGGTGGGAGTGGTGGCGAAGCTGGCCCGCTGGGCTGGTCGGCTTGCGACATTACCGAACCCATGGAGGTCGTTTAAGCGGCGGCCTGAACGGAGCTCCAGGGATGTGTTCTAGAAGACGCCTGGGTTGTCCGAGATCGCGAGAGGACGCAGGGACCGGGCAGCACTCTCCACCACTTGTAAGATGGCGTCCAGTACCCTCAAGACTCTCCTTTTGTTGTCTCGAGTATGTGCCCCACAACCTAAACTTGACTGGTGATGATGAGTATGTACAGATGAAAAGAAGGGACGCATAAATAATGCTCCCCAAATATATATATATATATATATATTGTAATGACGAAAACCGAAACTGGAACTCTCTCTGGCACAGACTCGCATGCTAGGAGGAAGAGGACGAAGACGAAGCAGAATAAGAACAGCCGGCCTGCAGCAAAGGCGTTGTGTCTTATTTCTCGTCCTTACAATGGCGCAGTCGATGAAGAAGACGTCATACGTCCCGGCTTCGTCATCCAGGACGCCCGCCGACGTGCAGATGCGGTAAGCGTCGCTCGGGGACGGCGTCAAGGCCTCCTCAGCAGCTGTTCACCTGCCGCCACTGCCACCACCGTTCGGGGATGGCGCCAAGGCCTCCTCGGCGGCTCTAGTATACCCATCACCGGTATTTCTTCATGAAAAGGGACACCGTCTACGCGTCCTTCGCCACGGATTGTGCCGTGAGCACAGGTCGACAAGTGAACCCTGCGGCACAAGCCACCTGTCCGTACCCTCGTGGATCATCGGCAGCGTGGTTCTCTCATCGTAAAAACGCTGTTCACGCTTCCTCGATCATGGAGCCGACAGCCCTCCTGCAGCCGGGAGCACCTGTGCCGCCATTCGGGGACGGCGTCCAGGCCTTCTCGATGGCTCCTGGGCAGGCTTGCCCCGGCCCCACCACGACAGTACATGGCCTGTCGTTGACCGGGAATGCCGTTCACGCTTCCCACTGCGACAACGTCCTGCTCAGTGCTTCATCGGCACCTCAGCCGCTCAGGGGTGCTGTTCAAGCTCCCTCGGCCGAGGGTACCACAGCAGTGAGTACGCTGATCGGGGAACACGTCCCCACTGGCTCCGCATGTGGGCCGCCCGAGAGTGCCACCGAGCTTTCGCGCACCATTGCGCGACTCCGCCTCGAGGTCGGCGCCCTGACAGCGTCGAGTTCTGCGATATTCCCTGCTGCCTTGCCGGGACTTCACATTATCGATGAGGCGTTGGCCGCGGCCGCCTCGCAAGACCATTCAACAACTTCCCCCGAGAGCCGCAGCAAGCTCCAGTATACTCTCGCGGCTCTTTCACACCAACTTGGCTGTGTGGCGTCGCTATTTTCTGGAGCTTCGCCTGCCGTGACACCACCACCGGCTGCCTCCGAGCTACCCGAGTTTCGCGGCTTCCAGGACGATGCCGTCGATTGGGTGGCTACCATCAATGCTCTCGGAGCTCGCAAGGGATGGAGCGACAATCAGAAGTGGTGCGTGGCCTTAGACCGCCTTCAAAATCCTGCTGCTGCGTGGCACAGGTACGAAGGCGTGCGGCAGCAGTCCTGGGCGGACTGGAGCGCCAAGCTCATTGCTGCGTTTGGAAGAAATGAGTCTGACCTCACTGCTACCTCTCATTCTACCCTCGCCACTACCGAGCAAGGGGCTATTGAGAAGCACAACGACGAGGCAGCTGCACCCTCTGCCAACCTGCCCTACCTCGGAGATCAACCTCACGAGGCGCCGCGCCCCCCTACAGCTGTGCCGCGTGCCCCCTCCCCGGACAGCTTCCCAGAGTACCCTGCGGCAATCATCGAGACAAGCTGGACGGTGTACTCCTCCGGGCAAATCTCTGACTCCGCGTCGACACCTGACACACAATTACCCTTGACCCAACTTAGGACCGCCTATAAAGCACAGAAGCCAGTGAGCCAGCCTCCAAGCTGGTCAGCCCCAAATGGCCTGGATCCATTGACCTGCTGCGTGACGACGGCGGCTCTTTCACAACCAGCCGGAGACCAAGCACACGTCACAACGGCCAGTTTGACCCATAGTAAGGAGCCGCACCATCCCCTGCCACCTTTGCCGTCATTGGCCGAGTGCGTGGACGCTCGTAACTTGCCAAATGCCGTCTCCCCTAACGAGCCACAAGTGCCTACTCCACCTGAGGAGGATGCCATCGAAGTCATTCCGGTGCAGTTCACGGTTGCTCCGGATGGCGAGGCAACTGGCCATGTCGACATGAACGCACGTGACGGATTGGCAAAAACCTCCACTTCGACCAGCAGTGCATCAGCGAAGACGCTAGAGCACGACTTGCGTCGCAAGTCTACGCGCAAAGTCTACACAGCGATGTCGCTGATATCTATCGATATAGCCCATCGTACCTTCCCTCGCTCTGAACAACGCAGGCGTCCCCGCTCAGTGTGGGCCGCAGTACTGCATACTGGTGTCCCTGCAATGTCATCCAAGCAGCGAAGGGGTAGTCATCGCGATGGTCCGCCACCAATGCGATCACTCCGCACCAGCCAGTATCACCTGCTGGGTTTACATTCTCCAGGTGACTACATTAACTTGCCGCGCGGACGCGACCTGCAACGACCACCTCGACACAGCCAGGGTCGTCCACCAGAGTACAGGACAGTTCCACAGGACAGCTCGAGGCGTGCACATGACAGACTACCACGGCACTCCCAGTGCCGCCCTCCAGAGAAAATTGCCTTTGCGCGCTAGCAGTCATGGCCGAGTGTAATGACGAAAACCGAAACTGGAACTCTCTCTGGCACAGACTCGCATGCTAGGAGGAAGAGGACGAAGACGAAGCAGAATAAGAACAGCCGGCCTGCAGCAAAGGCGTTGTGTCTTATTTCTCGTCCTTACAATATATATATATATATATATATATATATATATATATATATATATATATATATATATATATATATATATATATATATATATATATTTATATATATCGCATTTTTGTTGCAACTCAAAATGTGGATTAGTTCATTGATAAACACCGATATTGACCCTGATTGTCCCTTTTTTATCAATTGCTTTTGTTTAGACGAACACACACACACACACACACACACACACACACACATATATATATATATATATATATATATATATATATATATATATATATATATATATATATATATATATATCACGACCACTTGCAATTTTCCGCCGGCGGCACAGGTGTTTGAGCTACTTGAAGTAGTTAAGCGCGATGCAACTTTCCAGCGCGACCACTTTGCCGGAGCGAAGGCAAAGTGTCTTTGTGTCTTTGTGTGTGTCTCTGTCTTTGTGTCAAAGTTTTGGACACTCAATGCGTTGCCTTTCCACGAACACCCAGCGTTTGCTGACAATCTGCAGTTGGCCTACACTCACGGTAAGAGACTGTACCTTCCTTAAATCATGCACGCAACCTTCGTTTTCGCGCGAAATCGGTGGCGCATTGTATATCCTCCTTTGATTGTTCTCTTGATGTTCTTGAACAGCCTTCATTTCTTTCTCACTTGAGCGTTTCACTGTCGGAACAATAATACAAATTTTCTTGTTTTATGTGTTACTGCACGCCATATTTTATTTTCTTAGCTTGTTGCCTTTCATTTCCACGCAGTTCTGCTTTATTGCCGTGTTGCTGCCTAAATGCCATTTTTTTTGCATCATGGCAAGCCATAGCTTGAATGTTTGTACATGCCGTTCAGTATGAGTGCCTGTTACATATATTTCATGAGACGTGATGTTGATATGATAGAGTGCTATGGAGAATGTAAGTGGACATTTTTGTTTTTGTGGAGAAAAGGCACAAAAAAGAAGCTTGCAGGGACACCAGGAATGGCTCGCGCAAAACTATATTGTGTTAAGTGTCCACCATGCACACAGCAGACAACAGCTGTTCTACATATTTCAAACAGGTACTTGATAACTCTGCACACTTATTTAAAAAAAAAGAGCCTAGTTTAATCTTGGGCTTAAATTGTGATCGTATTTCTTTAAACGAAGCCTGCATGTCTCAACCTGACAATAAAAATGTATCAAAGAACTTGCCAGTTTGAATCCACAGTTATCTTTTATAGTGTACCTGGTCTTCATAGTTTAAATCTAAGCATCCTTACGAAGCACATGGTCTCAAAATTGCTCCAGCTAGGTAGAAAAAAATTTGTTACAAATTAGGACAATGGCGTATATTTCGTTATTTAAAACGGCTTGGCACACAGCTTTGTTTAATTTTTAAATGCGAAGCATTTCTAAGCGAACTTCGGTCACTGTGAGCCTATCTATCTATCTATCTATCTATCTATCTATCTATCTATCTATCTATCTATCTATCTATCTATCTATCTATCTATCTATCTATCTATCTATCTATCTATCTATCTATCTATCTATCTATCTATCTATCTATCTATCTATCTATCTATCTATCTATCTATCTATCTATCTATCTATCTATCTATCTATCTATCTATCTATCTATCTATCTATCTATCTATCTATCTATCTATCTATCTATCTATCTATCTATCTATCTATCTATCTATCTATCTATCTATCTATCTATCTATCTATCTATCTATCTATCTATCTATCTATCCGCCTACGAATTTTAGCCCTCCTGGCCGTTTCGATAATGGTATCGATACCAAACTTGGTTTGGCATAACATGACTGTGTGAAGATCATATTTGACTAGTCATAACATGAAAACAAGACATGTATGTCATGAATGTCATGATTTACATTTCATCGTCCTGCAGCTTTTGCGGGACTTCCGATCACATGGCATGTTGCAAAACTCGAATGGTATGGCATGATTGCATGGCGAACAGAAGTGACAGACCCTAACATGAAAATCATGCCATGCTTGTCATGTAACAACATGGCTACATGCCACGCTCTTGATGCACTCGCGACCGTTTCGTTAGCGTCACATATATCAAATTTGGTATTACAGTACGTGAATGGATGACGACTTAGTGTGTGACGGGTGGAAACATGATGATCATGAGAAGCGTGTAATGTAACAACATGACTACACGCCACGCTCGTGATGCGCTGACGGCCGTTTGGCTAGCTTCATTTATAACAAACTTGGTATTACGGGACGTGAATGAATGACGAAGGTATGATACTGGTGCAAACATGATGATAATGACATGCGTGTAGTGTAACAACATGACTGCATGCCACGCTCTTGATGCGCTAACGGCCGTTTCGCTAGCTTCATTTATACCAAACTTGGTATTACGGGACGTGAATGGATGACGAAGGTATGATACTGGTGCAAACATGATGATCATGAGATGCGTGTCATGTAACAACACGACTACATGCCACGCTCTTGATGCGCTAACGGCCGTTTCGCTAGCTTCATTTATGCCAAACTTGGTATTACGGGACGTGAATGGATGACGAAGGTATGATACTGGTGCAAACATGATGATCATGAGATGCGTGTCATGTAACAACACGACTACATGCTACGCTCTTGATGCGCTCGCGGTCGTTTCGCTAGCTTCACATGTACCGAACTCGGTATTACGTGACGTGAACGGACGACATAGGTAATTAATTGACACATCCAAACATGATAATCACGACTAGCGTGTCATGTAACTACATGACTACATGCCACACTGATGATGCACTCGCGGCCGTTTCGCTAGCTTCACATACGCCAAATTTGGTATTACTTGACGCCAATGAATGATGAAGGTATGCGACAGGTGCAAACATGATAATCACGACTAGCGTGTCGTGTAACAACATGACTACATGCCACACTGATAATGCGCTCGCGGCCGTTTCGCTAGCTTCATATACGCCAAATTTGGTATTACTTGACGCCAATGGATGACGAAGGTATGCGACAGGTGCAAACATAATAATCTTGTGATGCGTGTCATGTGAGAACATGACTACATGCCACACTCAAGGCGCCAATACATTTCGACCTGACGCGGTGTGCCGCTCGCCGGCGTTCATTTCGTCGCGTCACGCCGGCGTTGCCACGCCAAGCGCCGGTACACCATACCAACACCTCCTCTAAGAAGATGCCTGCCGCATGAGAAAAAAAACAAACAGGCGCCACATCCTTCCTCTCCTTCATTTTGAAAATGTTCTCGGTCGCTAGTGTCACTTGTGGCGGACGGTGCAACAATGCAACACTTTGCATAGCCTGCGAAACAGTGGTGCAGTGTTGCAGGTCTCGAACAACTCTCGACTAACGCGCCCCTATAGGCCGCAGATGAAAAACGCTTAGCGGGTACCGTCCGTCGCCGTGATAATGGATGGATGGATGAATGGATATGGCTGTACCCTTTAGATTGGGCGGTGGCTAGCGCCACCAAGCCGTAATACTTAATGAACCAAAAACTATATTTATTTTTTTTCTTTAAAAAGTGAGTTTGAGGATTCGTACTTTGCAGTGAAGAGTTTAATTTTCACTCGTGCCTTGACTTTAGCCACCAATCAGATAACCTCCTTTTAGTTAGGTCTAGCCGCTTAAAGTCTATTTTGCCCTCCCGGTCCCTAAACCCCAGTACTTTGAAAAACTCTGCGCCATCATCCTGAACTATAGGGTGAAGCCCTTTACAAAACATTATCAAGTGTTCGGCAGTTTCTTCTTCCTCTCCACACGCACTGCATACTGGGTCTACCCCTTCGTATTTCGCCCGATATGTCTTGGTTCGCAGTACTCCCATCCTGGCCTCAAACAGTTGAGAACTACCCCGAGTATTGAGTGAGTAAAAACTTTATTGAACATGTCCGGCGTCATTGAGCGGGGTGGGGCTACAAGCACCCCGGCCTAGGTGGCGGCCTCGAGTCCTTGGACCCGGGCGGCATCCTGGGCTTGCCGGACGGCCCACAGTTGATCGGCAAGGTCGTGGCTGAGCAGAGCCGCCTCCCATCGCGCCTCGCGGTTCGAGACTGCCATGTCTACCGGGTTCGTAGGGGACTGCTGCGCGTTACCGGTACACTTCCACAGCATGTGCTGCAGCGTCGCTCTGGCTCCGCACGCCTTACACGCGTCGGACGTATAAATGCCTGGGTAGCAGAGGCGAAGGATCACCGGATTCGGGTACGGGTGTGTCTGTAGTTGTCTCCAGGCAACCTGCTGTTTCTTGTTTAGTTTGGCATGGGGTGGTGGATATTTGCATCTGTTCAGTCTGTAGTGTTGCGTGATGTCTCTGAAAGTGGTCATGCGATCCCCCCACGTCCATTCCCGCATCGCTGTCGAAGTGTGCGAGACATCGGGACTGTCGGCAGGCGTCGCAGCTCGGCGTGTAAGTCCTCGAGCCGCGGCGTGGGCAGTCGCGTTGCCCGCAAGCGGAGGGTCCGTGTGGGCGGGGGTCCATACGAGGAAACTGTCGTTTTTGCGGCAGATGTTGCGTTCGTGAATTTGGAGAATGTGGGCCGCTTCGCGGGAGATCCGGCCGTTGGCGTAGTTGCGTATCGCCGCCTGCGAGTCGCCTATTATCACTTCGGCGTCCGTGGTGGCTATCGCGAGGGCTATGGCAGCTTCTTCGGCCGCCTCCGTCTCTTCCGTGCTTATCGTCGCACTCGTGACGCAAGTTCCTACATGATCCGTGATCGCGACCGCGAAGCCGCGGTGGCAGTCGTAACGGGCCGCGTCCACGTAAACTGTGTCTTTGCTATTGCCGAATTTCTTTTCAAGGTCTTGGGCGCGCCTGTTGCGCCGACCGATGTGATGTGTCGGGTGCATGTTCTTAGGCAACGGCATAATGACGATGCGCTCGCGAATGCGTCCGGGTATCCCGACCTTTTCGCCGCGCTGCGTATGGTAGTTGATACCCAGTGTCTCGAGGATGTGTCGACCAGTTCTGGTCTTCACCAGACGTTCGTACTGGGCGATGTTGTGTGCTTCGATTATCTCATCTAGAGTATTCTGCAACCCCAGCTCGAGAAATTTTTCCGTGCTGGTATTGGCCGGTAATCCGATTGCGCGTTTGTACGCCTTGCGGATGAGACAATCTAGTTTGGTGCGTTCAGTCACCTGCCACTTGAGGTAGGAGGCGACGTACGTTATATGGTTCATAGCGAAAGCATGTACCAGGCGAATGGTATTGCTTTCCTTCATTCCGCTATGCCGATTTGTTATTCGTTTCAGCAACCGGATTGTTTCATTGACCGCACCCTCTAGTCTGCGAACAGTTTCGCCGTTGTGGCCGTTGGCGGACAGGCGCAAGCCCAGTACCCTAATGGTGTTAACTTGTGGGATGACAGCGCCGTCTGTTGTGCGTACAATAATTTCTCTATATGCGCACGCGAATGCGGAATCGGCGTTCTTGGGTTTACGGCCCCTGCGCGGTGGTCTATAGAGCAGGAGCTCCGATTTAGCGGCGGAAAATTCGAGGACAGTGTCGCGAAGGTAGTCCTGCACCACGTCGACGGCTTCCTGCAGCGTTTGCTCTACGTGGCCGTCATTTTCCTCGGCAACCCATAGGGTGATATCATCGGCGTAGAAGCTATGGTGGAGGCCTTCTATCTCAGCGAGTTTTCGTGGTAATCCGACAAGCACGAGGTTAAAGAGCATGGGCGAGATTACGGAGCCCTGCGGCGTGCCCGTACAACCCATGTATATGTCCTGCGATTCTAGTCCGCCGATAGCTAATCGGGCCCGGCGGCCCGTAAGAAAATCCCGTACGTAGTGGTACGTTTTCTCGCCCAGTCCCAACGCTCGTATACTTTCAAGTATCGCAGCATGGCTAACGTTGTCGAATGCCTTTTTGAGGTCGAGCCCGAGTATCGCTTTGGTGGATCGTGTGGGATTGTCTACGATATCGTGCTTGAGTTGAAGCATAACGTCCTGCGTGGAAAGGTTACGACGGAACCCCAGCATCGTGTGTGGAAGCATGTTTCGGTCCTCGAGGTAGTTGGTAAGGCGAGCGAGAACCACATGTTCCATGACCTTACCAACGCAGGACGTCAGGGATATCGGTCGAAGGTTGTCAATCTGTACTCGTTTGCCCGGTTTGGGGATCATAATTATGCGCGCCGTTTTCCACGAGTTCGGTATAGCGCCCGCATTCCAGCACTCGTTCATGTAAGCCGTCAGTTGTTCTATCGACTCATCGTCCAAGTTACGTAGCGCTTTGTTGGTTATCCCGTCCGGGCCTGGCGCCGACTTTGTGTTTAGCCTGTGCAGCACCGCCCTCACCTCTGCAATGCTGAAGTCCTCGTCTAGCTCCGCGTTACCCTCACCCTCCCAGGCGTATGCCGAGTGCGCGAGGGGGCTACGTGACTTAAAGTAACGGCTTCGCACGTCATCTAGAAAGTCCGCGTGGGTGCCTTTGTAGTCGTGCAGCAACTTGTTAAGCTTATGTGCGTGCGATGTTTTCGTCTCCTCTGGATCCAAGAGGTGCCGGAGGAGATGCCACGTCTTGGCCCGTCCCAGCTGGTTCTCCATCCCATTGCAGATCTCTTCCCATTGCGTTTTGCATACCTGTAACGCGTGCTCTTCCATGTCCTTGCTTAGCCGTGCTATGCACCTGCGCAGCGTTCGATTGTGGCGTTGACGCTTCCACCTGTCTTGCAGGCTGCGCTTGGCTTCCCACATGTGTAGGAGTTGACTGTCTACCACTTCGAGCTGTGCTTCTGGCGGAACCTCCCGCGTCGCCGTTTCTAAATCCCCCTTGAGCGTCACAGTCAAGCTATCTATATCCTCAATAGCCGCATTGCCACGATTCTGCTCTTTCCGGACTTTGCGAAACGCGTCCCAATCCACCAGCCGGTGGTTCTTGCCCTTGGTACCTTCCCGATGAACGCGGTCGTGAGGTTCAGCGTCGACCTGGATCTCGATCACTGAGTGATCGCTACCCAGGTCCTCCTGTGTATTGTGCCATCGCGCGCTAGCAACGTTCTTGGTAAATGTGAGGTCGGGTGAGGTGTCTGCACATACGCTGTTGCCCCTGCGCGTAGGCGCGGAAGGGTCTGTGATGAGCTCGAGGCCCTCATTCTGCACATCGTCCCAAAGGCGCTTACCTTTTGGCGTTTCGTAGCCGTACCCCCACGCCACGTGGGGCGCGTTGAAGTCGCCCGCGATGAGCAAGGGCCCGTCGGCAGCTGCCTCGCGCGCCTCTCGCAGTAACGTGCTAAAGCGGTGTCTGGCTTTGGGTCTGCTATACACGTTCAGCACAAACAGGCCGGGGCCGCGCCCTTTCTTCGGGATGAGCTCTATGAATACATGCGGTATGCTAACGTTCATAAGTTCGCGTTGCGCCACGGTGAGGTTGCGTCACACTAGCGTTGCAGCGGCGGTGGGGCTCCCGCGGTCACAGCTTTGTCTATAGATTTGTACCCCGCCAGCTTGACCGGGTCATTGGTTTCCTGCAATAGTATTACGTCCGGTCGTTGCCGGCTACGTAAGAATTGTTGGAGAAGCGCCCGTTTCCGCCTGTACCCCCTGCAGTTCCACTGCCAGATAGTGAACGTGTTCCGTGTGTTATGCTGTTGTGGGTGTTGTGTTTGTGTGGTTTCGTGTCGAGCCATGGTGACTGTACGTGTTATGGTTTGCCGTCCGGCTGATCCTGCGCCTCTTCGTCGGGTAACGGCCTAAAGTACGGTTTCCCAGTCGTTCGTACTGGGCGACCCACTGCGCCCGGAAGTCGCATTTCGATATTGTCTATGCGCGTTTGCAGCGTCGCGACCATTTTTGTGAGCTGAGATATTGCAATGCTCAACTGTTCGGTTTGTGTGGTTTGCTGAGCGATTGCGTTGTTCAGTTGCGCGGTTTGCTGCGCGTGTTGGGTCATCATCGCGTCTACCTTGTCGTCGAGTCTATCGACTCGTTCGCGGAGTTTCTCCTCGCGTTTCTGCGATTTGACGTCGAATTGTTCCGAGTCAAGTGCCTTACGTTTGGTGGGTGCGGGGTGCGCGTCTTGAGCCTCCATGACTTCCTCCACTCTCTCGGCTGTACTAGCAGCCGCGTCGGCAGCGACGGGTTGAATTGGAGGAGGAGGAGGAAAGAGAACTGTCGGGGCCTCCCCCTTCAACGTGGCAATTTCGTTTCTTAACCTTGCATTTTCCTGCTTTAGTTCTTGGATTATTGATTCGAATTGATCCAATCGTTTCTGCACTAGACTTTCTGGGTCGCTGTTGCGTTTGTAAGCAGAGCTGCCGCGTCTGTTTACATCTGGGTTTCTATCAATGGCAGTCTCGGTTCGCGTTAGCGGTGCGCTGGGCGCGCGTCCGGAGGCGACGTCCACCCACCTCAATTTATGGGGGTCAACCTCTCCTCCGCCTTTGGCTGCAGCTGTGTGGTTGGCTCGGGCCGTCGACGTGCTGCGAGGCTTCGCTGAACGGGGTCGGGAGACGCTGCAAGAGCGGGCTCGAGAACGAGTACGGGAGCGAGTGCGGCTCCGCGCGCGGGTCTCCCTCGAGGCCGGTCGACTGTTGCCGCGACGTCGTCTCCGTGCGTGGCGTCGTCCGTAGCCCTCCACCCCGTCGTTGACGGTGCTGCTACTGCTGTAGGTGGCCTCAGCCTCCTCGCGCATTCTGCGTTCCCACTGTCGGCACTTGACTAGGTAGGGTGTCTTGTACTTAGCTTTGCACTTGCGGTCTCCGGTGAGGTGACCCTTTCCGCACAGCTGGCACACCGGCTCGCACCGATGATCGTCGGGCGGGTTACCGCATCCGCAGCCACGGCACTTCTTGTCGTTCGGGTTGGAGCACACGTCGGCCCTGTGTCCCATACGACCACACTCGTAGCACATATCGATATGTTTCTTGTAAAGAGTGCACCTTATCACCATCCCGCCGTAGTTCACGTAACGAGCCACGTAGTAGCCGTCAAAAAGGATTATCACGTTGGTCGTGTTTCTCATGCGCTTGGCATGCAGGACGTTCGGGTTGCGGTGGTTAACCAGACTTCTCACGACGTCCGCCGGCTTTTCGTCTAGCGATATGCCCCTGATGAGGCCTTTGGACGTGTTCTCCGGAGCCGCTCTCTAGGCACTCGCTTCGAACTCACGGTCGCCAATTCGCAGCTTGCAAATGCCTCCATATCGTCTAGCACGATCTGCTGACGGCGTGCTTACCACAATAACGTTTTGTTGCTCATTGAGACAGACGCTGTCCTCCTCGGCTACCTCGCGCCCCACCCCTGCAGCGTTGCGTATGCAGCAGTGGACGCGGTCCTTCTGGTAGTGGGATACGTTGAAGCCATCCCGGGGTCGCACGATGATCTTGTAGTCATCCGTTGGCAGGTTGGGCATTCGGCTCGTCATGGTGATTTTCCGCACGTACTGCGTCGCTTTTTGTATAAACGCCGCCTTCTCGGTAGACGCTGGCGTTGCTTGCTGGTTCTTCGCCGGGTCGGTGTCTCCACCCGCCTTCTTGGTGTTTCATTTGATCTCGCACCATCCCTGCTCTTTTCCGAACTCTGTCGGCGATATCTCCTCCCCTTCGACTTGCACGAATTCCATTTCGGGCGCCGGTGCAGCGGATGGGGCACCCGCTTGCTCCGACGACTTGTCAGGCCTGCCGTGCCTTGTCTACTGGCTTGACTGTCGTGCCAGCGTGGCGGTACGGGCAATCTTCGAAAAGTTACCGAAACACAGGCTCACCTGCACAAATGGTATCGGGAGAGACCGCAGGACTTTCGCAGTCACTTGGGAATACTCTGAACTGAATGGCTGGAAAGAAATCGCCGAAAACCATAGAAAATCTGCGGAGCCGATGCGACGCGCGTCCGTACACTGTGGCCCCCTAGTGGTCCCTCCCCCCGAGTATTATCATAGATCTTTTCTTTGGCAATTTCCTGCTTAAAAGTTCGATAGATCTCTAGTGCGGACTTCTTAATCATACCCATTCTCCACATGTCAGTCTCCCTTTCCTTCACTTTCTTCTTAACCGATATAGTTCTTTTTGGTTTGGCTACCTGCTGTTTTCTAAGTATTTACCAGTCAATTTCCTGGTTCGCTTTCTCCATTTTGTATCGACATTCTTCATGTACAAGTAGCTGAAAACCTTCCTAGCCCAACGCTCCTCCCCCATTTCTCTCAATCGCTTCTCAAATTTTATCTTGCTGCAAGCTTCCCTGCCCTCAAATGATGTCCATCCCATATCACCTTGTACTCCCTGATTTGGTGTATTCCCGTGAGCTCCTAAAGCAAGCCTACCTATTCCACGTTGCTTAATTTCTCATCTTGCTTGAACTTCTGATCTCATGCACAAGACTGCATTGCCGAACGTCAGCCCAGGTACCATGACCCCTTTCCATATTCCTCTCACAACATCATACCTATTGTAATTCCACAGTGCCCTATTTTTCATCACTGCTGCATTCCTGTTACCTTTAGTCGTCACGTATATTTCGTGTTCCCTCAGGTACTCGGTCCCATTGCTTATCCATATGCCCATATATTTGTATTTATCTGTTATCTCTAGCGTGGCCTCCTGTATTCTAAGCTCACTACCTTCGTTGTCATTGAAAATCACGACTGCTGATTTTTCCTTACTGAATCTAAAATCTAACCTATCTCCCTCATTACCGCAGATGTCCATCAATCTGTGCAAATCTTCCTTGTTGTTGGCCATTAGCACTGTATCATCTGCGTACATTAATGCTGGTAGTGCCTGATCAATGAGATTTCCTTGTTTGACTAAAGAGAGGTTAAAGCCCAGTCTACTTCCCTCTAATTTAGCCTCTAATCCTTGTAGGTACATCATGAATAATAAGGGTGAAGGGGACACCCCTGCCTAAACCCCCGTTTTACCCCTGAGGGCTTGGATACCTGTTTTTCCCACTTTATAACTACCTTGTTACCTTTATAAAAGTTTAGAAACTACATGTTCCATGCCTAGTGTGTCCAGTATTCGCCACAATTCCTCTTGAACCACGCTATCGTACGCTCCCTTGAAATCCAAAAATGCTACCCACAGGGGCCTGTGTTCCTTTTCTGCTATTTCGATGCGCTGCGTCAGTGAGAACAGATTGTCTTCCAACCTCCTGTGTTTCCGAAACCCATTCTGCAGTTCCCCCAGCACCCCATCATCCTCTATCTATCCCTACAATCTTTCCTTTATAATCTGCATCGCCAGCCTGTAGACCACTGATGTCACTGTTATAGGACGGTAGTTGTTTATGTCAGCTTTGTCCCTCTTCCCTTTATATATCCTGCTCATCCTGCTAAGTTTCCATCTATCGGGAACTTCACCATCGATTATTATTTTGCTCACTGCCTCTCTCAAAGCCTGCTTAGACTTCGGACCTAATGTTTTTATCAGCATAATTAGAATGCCATCTGGGCCTGTTGATGTACTACTAGGAACCCTTTTCTCAGCCCTTTCCCACTCTCGTTGTGAAAATGAAGCCATTGCACTACTTGATTCGTCCCTGTCTATTGTGGTGCATAAAGTATTTTTTTGTTAAAATTTTTCTCTCACCCTTGTTCTTATATATTCAATAGCTTCGTCCCCTTCTAGCCTAGCACCTTGGGCTGCAGTTATAAAACTCTGCTCTAGGCTCGTCTCATTTCTTAGGGAGTTTAGATGGTTCCAAAATTTCGCAGCTGCCTTTCTATCTTTTTTATGTACTTCTGCCAGCCACTGAGCTCCCTTTCGTCTAATATTTTCATTGATTAGAAGGGATGCATCCCTTCTACAGCTTAGAAAGGTTTCCCATTTTCTTTCAACATCATCTGTCGGTTCACCCCGCTGCTTAGCATGTATGTGTTCCCTAGAGGCTTCCTGACGTTTTGCTATGGCTCTCTTAACTTCCTCATCCCACCAACTCTTGAGTTTGTGTCTTCTTTTCCAGGGTGACTTGTCACGCGTCTTAGCAAGCTCTAGCTCAAAGAGTCTAATTAGATTCGTGTATGTCTACACTGTCTTATAATCCTCCGTGATTACTTTCTCAATTTATTTAGTGGCTATTTCAGTTTGCCTTTCTGGATAAAAATTTTCCTGTAGTTGCTCATCTTGTCTCCTTCCCACCTTCACTGCTCTTCCAAAACTTAGCTTGATACGTTTGGGATCACTACCCAGACTTCTGGAGCCACCTTCATCATTGGCATTCCCCTGAGCTTATCATACATCCTATGTGACATCAGTGCATAATCTATCGTCGACTGCAGCCTTCCTACCTCCCATGTTATTTGCCCTTTACACTTCTTGGTACTGTTGCAAGTGATCAAATCATGCCTTTCACACATAGCCATGATCATTTTGCCTGTCGGGTCGGTATACCTATCTATATCTTCTATGTGCGCATTCATATCTCCTAGTATAATTATCTCGCACTCTCCTACTAACTCCTGAATGTCCTTTGATATACACTCTACCATTGCCTGGTTTTCCTCTCTGGCCTTTGCTCCCGTCCACAAGTACACGAAACCAAGGAGGGTCATTTGACCTGCCACTTTCCCTTTTAGTCATAAATGTTCCTTGCACTCCTGCTTGACCCTTTGCCAGTCTGTACTTTTATGAATTAATGCCCCAATACCACCCCATTTTACTGCCTTCTGTTCTATTACAATATTCCCACGCGTAGTCCGGATTGTTCGGAGGTTGTTCCATGTCCCTGAGATGTGTTTCTTCAAAACCGTATACCATCGGCCTCTCTTCCCTTAGCTGTTCTTCTATCTCTTCCCACTTCAGCCTGTTCCTACCATTCTGCATGTCAATATACCCTATGTCTGAATTGGCTTGGCGCTCGTGGCTACGTCTATTTATGACCCGGACTCTACCTATGTTAGATATTGGTGCCACTTTGGAATCGTATCTGTCCATACCACCTGTCGAAGAGTCTCCCTGGTTGTTTATCTCGTTACTAGCTATTTTGCACCCCCAAGGGCTTGCTTGCCCCCCAAAAAAGCTACTGCGCGTCCTGCAAGTCGCCAACCCACCTCATGACCTAGCCGCCTATCGAAGTGAATTCTGTCTCGTTGAAAACCACCCCACCTATGCACCTCTCTGTTTATTTCCACCACCTCAAAGCCTTTGTTTCGACTCATCCGCCATATGTCTTGGTTTGCGTTGACAACCGCTCTTTGCAGGTTGCTATCACGCACCGGTACCTCCGGTATCGTGTATATCACTGCCTGTACCTTAGGAGAAGTGGCGCGCATGTCATCGACGCCTTTCGCCAGTGTGGTTGCTAGTCCTGCTGTATCTTCATTTAAGACATCGTTTAAACCGCCTGAAATGATCCCGAGGTTTCGTCTATCAGCTGTAGCTTTGAGTTTTGCGCTCGCTTGCCTCATGACTGCTTCAAGCTTGCGTCCTGGGAACGCCTCTACTGCAACCCTCTTGTCACCTCTTACCCTCTCTTTGATGGCTTCTGTGCATCGATTTAAATTCGAGTCCCCGGTGATTATCACATGCTGTGACTTTTCAGCTGGAGCGTCCTGCACCTGGGGGCTACTTGCACCTATGACGCCGGCTGCTTTGTCCCCTCCCAGCCCCACCACTACCTCGCTGAAACTGGGCCTTGCGAAAATTGAACCGGCTGAACCTGTTCTTTCCAAACTTGCTTGCTCTTCCTTCTCCACCATTCTGGTTGCCGGTTCCATACTGTTCTCTCCGTAGGCCGCTTCTTTGTTCAGCTTCGCTAGTGCTTCTTCGGTGGACTTCAGGCTTTCTCCCATTGCCTTCGTTTTCTCTTGCTCTGTCGCCAACGCAGTCTCGAGCTCGGCGATTCTCATCAGCAGTTCACTCTGGGCAACCATCATTTTCTCCATTTTTTTTCTCGACCTCACATTGCCTACACTTCGCGTCCGCCTCTTCTCCATCCGCTTCTACGCTTGGGTCTACTTTCAAACCCACTCCACATCCTGAACGCTTTACAGTCTTTTAACCATGTCTTTCTGACACCAATTGTCCCTATACTCGATAATTACTAAACTCGAGCCCTGCACTACGAAAAAAAAGAAAGCCTAAGCTCTACTACAAAAATTTGCGTGTTCAATGTACGCGCACCTCCCCACGGGGTGGCAAAAGAAAAAAAAACAAAAAATTCAAACGCACATACCCGCACTAACTAATATATACCTGGTGACTGGCCCCCGAAAAAGCCGTACCATAAAATAAGTGCTACGAAGATTTCAACCGCTGCCTTATGATTATAAAGACAAGCTCAAAACATGCAAAATACTTATCTGCGCAGTCGATCCGGAGCGCTCAAAAAACACGTCCATCCACCGTGACAGGCCGAACTGGTCAGTGTCGGTCGCGAGCACCACCGCGCGGAACTTGTTTAAAACTGAAGGCCGGCCAACTCCGCTGGGAGCGCGAGCCATTCCTCAGGCATCTTTCTAGAGGAGGCGTTGACCATACACTCGCAGGCGCGTGCCGCATTCACGTTTCAGCGCGTTCGGCGTCACTTTTAGTCACTAAAGGAGGGAGACGCAGCGTTGTCTGAGTAACACATCGACACAAAATGCAGCATGTTGCGTTTCGCACCGGTTGCCGTCAGGCTGCGCCGACGGATGCTGGTCTCTCCTGGCGTTAGACTATAGAGTGCTGAAGTTTTGCTAACGTAGCGTCGCTGTGCCCAGCGTGTGCGCGCGTCATCGCTACATTAGAGTATATTGGGCCCTTCATGATGCACTGCGGCCGTTTTGCCAGCTCCACATATACCGAATTTGGTGTTACGTGACGTCAATGGATGACGAAATATATGGGAACAGGAGGGAAAGGAAAGGCAGGGATGTTAACCAGTCTGGAGCGACCGGTATGCTACCCTACCTTGTGGATAGGAGTGAGGGAGTGTGAAAGATAGAAAAAAAAAGGAGACAGAGAAGAGAGCTCGAACACGCGTTGGGTTCACAATTGCTAATGACTTGGAACGTGCTGACGCAAATTAACTGACGAAAGTCCGAAAAGACGTGGTTTTAGTCCACTGGAGTTGCACTGAATGATAGACGCTTCCTTGACTTCTTAGAAATGATCACGATCGTTAGCCATATTTCTACTCTAGCGATTCAAGTACTGGGCTTAAGGCGTTTAGTACTTTGACAGCGCTTTGAGCAGACGTTGTCCTCATGTCCAACAAGATCTCCCGAACGGCACCCATGAGAGAACAAAGGATAGTTAAGACTTTGCCACCTTTTTTACGTGTTTAATCAGTGGTGGGTGAAGACCCCTCAGAGGGCGTGGTCTTCTAACGTTCTATGGTTAGCAGATGACTTCGAAAAATAGGCTATTCTTCTGTAGAGATAGTCCTCTCCGCAGTATTTTTTGAATTGGTTGGTCCTGTTGCAGCTTGACCTAATGGTGCAACAGTAGAGTGCGGCATTGTAGGTCATTTCGAGCTTGCGCAGTCTTTGAGGTCGAATGATGGCACCGACGCCGCTGCTGACGCCGGAATGTTTCGAAGGCATCTTTGAGGGTCGAATTGTCTGTGACCATTTGCTTAAGCCCCACGTGCTCCTTCTTAATTCGAGTGCAGTATTTCGATGAGGCTGTGTGTGAGCCGTTACAGTTACCGCATTTAAGAAATGTGAATTGACACGCATCTTCCGAATAGGGTTCTGCGCACCAGGGGCACCGTAGCGAGTTTGGGCACACACCCTTGACGTGACCTAGTTTAAGGCACTGGTGACACTGAAGTGGCCTTTGCACAAAAGGCCGAACAGGATGTAGAAAATGTTCGGCCTTGACAGGAGATAGTGTGCAGTCGCCTTTGAAGAGCAGTTTCACACAGCGTGATTTGCCAAGGCGGTGTACCTGAGTGATGACAGTACTCTCATTTGCCGGTTTTATGAGGCTAGGCAAGTAATCGTCGGGAATCGCAATGTCTACGTCGTATATCACACCAGCTGTGGATGCGTTGTCAATCGCTGTAAAGGGGTGCACTTTGATGCCGACTAGCTCAGTCACTTGTTTGCGTGGTCCAAGCGCATTCAAGCGGAATACGTCTATGGCGAGTATATTTTTTTGCGTATTTACTCTTATTTCCTTGATTTCATTAGGTACAACAAGTTCCGAAAAATTGGCAGATCCCACGTACAGTGGGAATCGATGATATGCGAAGCAAGAATGAGCGATGTTAATATGTCACTTTAAAATCAGCACAACGTTATGAGGTGGAGGTAAATGATCCCGTACATGACTTCCGTGTCATGATTATCATGTTTGAATGTGTTGTTTACCATTATCATCTATTCACGTCACGTGATACATAATTTAGTATATGTCGAGCTAGCGAAACGGCTGCGAGCCCGCAATGAGCGTGGTATGTTGAAGCGTTCTTACAAGACATGCGTGTCAGGATTATCATGTTTGCACTTGTCATATATTTCGTCATCCACTGACGTCACGTAACACAAAATTTGGTATATGTGGAGCTAGCAAAAAGGCCACGAGCACATCATGAGGGGCCCGATATACTCAAATGTAGCGTTGACGCACGTGCACGCTGGACACAGTGATGCTACGTTAGAAAAACTCGAGCACTCTATAGACTGATGCCAATTGTGACCAGCGTCCGTCGGCGCGGCCCCACGGCAACCGGCGCGAAATGCGACATGCAGCATTTCGCGCCAATGCGTTACCCAGACAACGCTGCGTCTCAAGTACAGGTGTGCAAGATACGCCTCCAAACCGGACACCGTATGGACGTCTGTCCAACTCCAAATGTCAATGTATGCCTCAAGTGCGGGGCAAGGGAACCAATTCAAGGACACGACTGCATCCCCAAGTGTGTCATCTGTGACGGTGAACACCCCACAGGAGATAGTCTGTGCAAGAAAAAACTTAAGAACGTCGCTCTTCCCAAGAAATTGAGGACAGATCAGCCAAAAGACTGAGTTAGCCAACCTGAATATACCGGCGATGCCAAGTCGTCAGAAGAATTCCCTCCACTAAGGATGAACATTCCTTGATGCTTCAGCTTGGACCGGATGGAACAGCGCCAGTCAAGGTCAAGTTCACGATCCCGATTAAGATCCCAGTCAAAGTCGCGATCGAGATCTCGTTCAAGGAGGGACAGACATCACACTAACACGGCACCACCGGCCCCTGGGAAACCCAGCTTAAAGAACCAACGAAAGCATCACGGACTTCCGGCCGAGATGTGTTCCTGCGAGGAATCACAAGACGCCCTAGCCGCCGGCCGGACAAACATAAATCAGGTGAGCTTTGCGGGGTCAGTGTCTTCCAATGCTCCTATAACAGAAAATCCACAATACAAGAAAATATTGGAAGAAAATAAGAGATTGACTCAAGAGGTCAAACAGCTAAAAAACAAATGGGCGAAGAGCGAAATAACTTACAGGCAGCAATATCTTCATTAGAGAGACGGCTAGAAGCTAAACTACGACCACAAAACCCGACAGGAATAGCTGGAGAATGTAGTCAGAAAACGACATATCAACAGTCAATAAAACCCACTTTTTCGGGGGGCAGCACGGCGTCGGCTGATGTTGAGGAAGGGTTGGTGTACGCAGGTACAACCACCCCTACCCCAAGCACGACAGTAAAAAAACCACGACCAAATAACGCAGCAAATACAGGCACAGTTAGACAAAAACAGGGAAGGTATAGCTAACGTTAATAAACTGCTAGTGGATTTCATGAATAAGATAAAATCTTTTGTCTGCGAGGAATTAAAAACTCAAAGGCAGTACGTGAATGATGCTGTTAGTATCTTGCAAAGAGCGATAAACAAGCGCTCTCGCTCGACCTCCGCACGAAATAGCAAACAATCTAAGGGGAATCGCGACGACGCGGAAGCACCCATGCATCATGGCCAAAAATAACCTGAGAAGTGTGGAACAATTAGAGACCTGGCAGTGGAATTGCCGCACTTTTCACAAACGCGCCGCAGCACTCCAGAGTTATATCAATGTGGCACCAATTAAACCCCACGTTATATGCTTGCAAGAAATTGGTGCCAGAATAGTGAAGCTTCAGGGTTATTATGTTTTTCAGAACCCAAATTATCCCCACGTAGCGACGCTGGTGAGCAAGATGATTGCGGCAACAGATGAGTACATAGGAACGCTACAGATCAATCACAAAATTATCAGTTTATTCACCCAAAAGAGAGGCAAAGCGAAGACTATAATAGTCAACCTATACAGTCCTTCAAAAGACAAAGGTGAACACTTCAATGAGCTCCTTGCTGAGACGGTTAAAATCGCAGGCAACAAGGACCGCCCATTTGTTTTGGGTGATTTTAACGCACCCAGCACCACATGGGGTTACCCAAAAGACTCGCCGAAGGGAACGCGTCTCGAACATGCTGCGTCTAGGCTGGACCTGAGTTTAATAACTCTCCCAATCGCGCCCACGAGAGTGGGCAACAGCGTATGTAGCGACAGGTTCCCGGACCTCACTTTCACCTTCAACCTCAAAGACGCATCCTGAACAAACCTGGAGGAAAATCTAGAAAGCGACCATTACATTATAAGCGTCTTCATATCGACACCCAAAATGCGCAGATTGATAGGCGACGCGGTGATCACAGATTGAACTGAGTTTAGGAAACGAGATCCTCCACCCGACTCTGTACCGAACTCAATAGAGGCATGGTCGGAGTGCATAAAGTCGGTACACGCCATCACTACGAAGAAAATAGCCAGAACCGTAGAAACGCCAGCAGTAAACAGTCGTCTGCTACACCTATGGGAGAGCAGGCGCAGCCTACTGAAGCGTTGGAAACGTCAACGCCTGAATAGGACAATACTGCGTAGGATCGCTGCTCTTGCAGAGGAAGCAAACGACTATGCAAGCAAATTGGCTACCGAGGGATGGGTCAAGTTCTGCAGTTCGCTTCAGAGCACACTGAGCACCGCATAAACTTGGTCAATCCTAAGAAATATTCTTGATCCAGACAAGTCCAAATCCACGACAAGCAGAACACTGCAGAAAATCGCAGAAACATTTCCGGGCACGGACGACGACCTCGTGAAAGCCCTCAAGGAGAGATATATTGGCGATAGTCCACCAAGTAACACGGCTAATCACATGAGTTACAGTGGAGCTAGAAATGAGAAACTAGACGATCCGATAACAAAGGAGGAGGTCTTTGCGGCAGCTCAGGCAGCCAAGAGGAACACAGCCCCCGGTGAAGACCAAATTACGAATGCTATGATAAGAAACCTTAGCGACAAAGCCATTGAAGGCATGACAAAACAATTCAATGAACACTATTGGCCCAAAGGAAAGGTCCCTGCAGAATGGAAAACCGCCAAAATTACAACCATTCCGAAACCCGGAAAAAAGCCTTCCCTGCAGGCGCTCAGACCTATATCACGTCGTGTATGGGGGAGCTTTTCGAACGGGTCGTTCAGACCAGACTTCAGAATTTCATAGAGGACAGGGGGCTGTTTCCGGCCACCATGCTGGGCTTCCGCAGTGGTCTCTCAACACAGGACGCTTTCCTCCTGATACAAGAAGAGGTCCTCAAGGGTGTTCCCAAAGGTGGAAAGTATTTGCTGCTTGCTCTAGACTTAAAGGGAGCTTTTGACAATATCTCTCATGAAGCTATACTCTCAGAACTAAATATAATTGGTTGTGGGGAAAAGATATATAACTATATAAAAGATTTTTTCACCGATCGGGAGGCGACAATTGGTATCTCAAGCGTTAGGTCTGAGCCATTCCGAATGCCAAACAAGGAAACGCCTCAAGGAGCCATAATATCTCCTCTGTTGTTTAATATCGCCATGCGTCGACTCGCTCGGGCCTTGGATTGTGTACCACAGCTAGGTTAAACCCTCTACGCGGACAACATTACTCTGTGGGCCACACGGGGGTCCCTGGCCAGCAAAGAGCAGACTCTGCAAAAGGCGGCACTGACTGTCGAAAACTTTGCAAGAACCAGTGGTCTCAGCTGCGCTCCCTAAAAATCGGAGGTGATGAATATACACAGCAAACGCTACAAAAGTAACGGAAGAATAGAAATTGAAATGAAAAAGCAGAAAATTAAAGAAGTCACCGTCGCCCGGATCCTCGGTTTCTGTGTTCAACGCAACGGTAGGGCAAATCACACTATCGGTCTTTTTAAATCAGCAACTAAACAAGTGGCTCGAATGATTCAGAGGATCACCTTACACAAAAAAGGCATGAAAGAAAGTGATACTGTTCGTTTAGTGCAGGCGCTCGTAATGAGAAAATTGACATACAGCTTGCCTTTCTACACGCTGAACAAGAGCGATGAAGAGCAAGTAGATTCTATCATCAGAGGGGCTTACAAGGCAGCATTAGGCTTACCGATAAGCACTCCGACACAGAAGCTTCTCGAGATCGGCCTGCCTAACACGTACGCTGAACTGAAAGCAGCAACAGTGATCTCTCAGCGCAACCGCCTCAGCCAGACGAAGTCGGGAAGAGAGATACTGATGAGGGTGGGTATAACACCCCAACCCCAAAACTTGAACGAGGAGCTGGTGGACGTACCAGGCCCAGTCCGAAGACATATTTCGATCGCCTCTATCCCCAGGAACATGACCAAGGAGCGGCATCACGAAAGGTGAGAAGAGAGTGTAAAATGGATCAGAAAATTAGTTAGAGGCAATGAGAACGTGCTATACGTTGATGCTTCCAGGTATATCTGGAAGCGCTGCGTCGTCACAATGGTAAGCAGTGACACGAGAAGCATGGCGTCCAGCGCATCACTGTACACTACATCGATCACCAAGGCCGAGTGTTTCGCCATCGCATTGGCGATTAAAAGTCGAAAGCGCAGCGACGGCCAGACGTATATCACCATACTCTCAGATTCGCAAGAGGCGTGCCGGCTATTCACGAAAGGCCGCCTCCCATTAAACATTTGCAAATTTTTAGGCGGCGAATTGAGCAACACTTATAGGTTGGTCTGGTGCCCTGGACATGCAGGCCTAGAGGGTAACGAGAGGGCGGACGCTCTAGCTCGAGCGCTCACGAACCGAGTGGAGCAGCAGCCTTTCTCGCTGTTACCACCACCCAGCAACGATGGCTTTCGCGAAGAGAAGGAAAACGACCCGGCTCGGATGGCTCCGCGAGAGCTTCTTGCTCACAAGCGATGCACGCGGCAGAAATATGGCGCCCCCCACAAATCTCTTAAAGGGGAAGACGCCATAGACTTCCGTAAAATTTAAACGGGAGTTTATCCAAATTTATTACGACTGCACAAAATTCATCCAACTTTGTAAGGGCGCGATTGTCCGTGGTGTCGCGACTCGCCACCGACCCTTTACCATATCTCGTGGAGTTGTGCTAAACGGCCAAATGGACTTGATCGCTTAAAGCGTATGTATAGAATGAGAAACTCTTTGGAGCAACGGGAGGCACTCCTCGCTAGCTCGGACCCGGAGGTGCCACTAGCACTCCTGGACCACGTCCGGCAGGCGGCGCAAGCCAGTGGAGCCTTGGACATGGGGCCCCACCCATCTAGCTCCTAAAACCCTTCTTTTCAACCCAATAAAGTTATTTCTCTCTCTATCTCTGCGTCTCCCTCTTTTCGTGACGGAGGGACGCCGGACGCGCTGAAACGCGCATGCGTCAAAGCAACGCAGCGCGATATGCGCCTGCGAGTACATGGCAGGACCGGCGCCTGGCGTGGCAAGGCCGGCGTGACGCGATGAAACGAACGCCGGCCAGCACGCACACCGCGGCACGTCGAAATGTATTGGCGCCTTGACTGTAGCATGTAGTCAGGTTCTTACATGACACGCATCTCATGATTATCATGTTTGCACCAAACGCACACCTTCGTCATCCGTTGGCTTAACGTAATACCAAATTTGGCATATGCGAAGCTAGCGAAACGGCCGTGAGCGCATCATTAGTGTGGCGTGTAGTCATGTTGTTACATGACACGCATATCGCGACTATCATGTTTGGATGTGTCATTTACCTATGTCTTCCTCTTCCATCCACATCCCGTAATACCAAATTTGGTACACGTGAAGCTAGCGAAACGGCCGACAGCGCATCATGAGCGTGGCATGTAGTCGTGTTGTTGCATGACACGCATCTCATTATTATCATGTTTGCACCAGTCATGTACCTTCGTCATCAATTAACGTACTGTAATACCACATTTGGTAAGTTTGACGCTAGCAGAACGGACGCGAGCGCATCATGAGCGTGGCATGTAGTTGTGTTGTTACATGACACGCATGTCATGATTTTCATGTTAGGGTCTATCGCTTGTGTTCGCAATGCAATTATGTCATACCATAGCAGTTTTGCAACATGCCATGTGAACGAAATCACCGCAAGAACTGCAGGACTGTGAAATGTAAATAATGACATTCATGACATACATGTGATGATTTTCATGTTATGACTAGTCAAATATGTTCTTCATACAGTCATGTTATGCCTTACCAAGTTTCGTATCGATACCATCATAGAAATGGCCAGGAGAGCTAAAAATTGTAGGCGGCTAGATAGATAGGTAGATAAATATATAGATACGCTCAAAGTCGCCGAAGTTCGCTAAGAAATGTATCGCATTTAAAAGGCGGAGAGTGCTTGCCTGTTCAGCAGTCGCAGGTTTCCTGAGGACTTTTCTTGCACGAAGATGATGACGTGTGGCCAGCATTCATGCCTTGACTTCATATTCACTGTACTCGCAGAAGTGGGCGAGGCTGTGTTGATGATCTTCCTCTTCGCCCTCTTGCTCCGGGCAGGAATGAAGGTATCGTCGGATGAGTCGTCTTCCGAGGCGGCTGAGTACAGCTCTGTGTCCTCCCTGCCACTGAGTGATGTTCTTCTTTGCTGGTGGTGGTCAGCCGAGATGACTGCTGCCCAGGCGGTCCTCTGGAAGGCCCCTCATTCATGGGCGCAAGACGCGGAGCCGAGGCACCAGAAAAACTGAAGGTTTCACCGAAAAAATCAGAGCACAGAGAGAAGCGCTTGGATGATGATGATAATAATAATTCTACAGCCATGCCTCGTACACTCCCAGGGGGAGCAGCCAAGAATCAATGACTTAATTCAGTAAGATTTTTTTTCAATATCGAAACCACCCACCGGGAAAAAGAAAGAAAAAAGAAAAGACACCCTAGGCAGAACGAAAGGAGTGCTACAGTTGTTTGTCACTCGTTCAGATAAGACAATTATTTATTACCTTGAATAGGAATCAGCATGGTTCAACAATGCTCTTGTGTATGTTACAATTTTTATAGCACGAATAATAATCACGCAATTAAAAGCTTAATTCTTTTACTTCCATTAAGGTACTTGCAAACTGCATAGAAAACGTTCTCGTGGCTGAAGCCCAGATCGTAAGCACTGAAGGAAAGTATGTTTTCTATAGTGAATTTCAGCCCCAGACCAGCGAATGGGAGGACTAACCCCCGTATTCAAGAACTTCCCTTCACTCAACGCTCCACCTTCACTTGAGAAAGCCGATGGAAGCGCCGTCTCTAGTTTCGACAAGTCACTGCACATCAGCGATAATCTGCTGCGATTCTTGAGTAGCGCAGCGCCATTTTCAACCGAGCGGCGGCGCAGTGCTCAACTCTGTCAAGTGAAGGGTGAAAGTCGAGTCGAGGAGCGTTTGTGAATACGGGGGTAAGAGTGTTTTCCTGAGCAATTTCTATCAGCAACACGATAAAAATAGCGTTCTATTGTTTCCAATTCTGAACAAAAGTTGCATTGTGGTGATATCGCCAGACCAGCCCTATGTGAATAGAAATTTAACGGGGGGACACGACATCGAAATCTGGTTATTATGGTTTCCAACTGTCTTGTAGGACATCAATCAATTTTCAGTGGAAATCTCAAGTGAGTAAATTATGGTGTTGACAATATTGCTTCGATAGCGTCTGCACTAAGCGCAAGTTTTCTGTATCTTGTCGCAGTTATAGTGACCACTTCGGGAAGGACTGATAGTACTGACCCTTCCAATGCTGCCCGTGCTAGAGAGTCAGCGATTTCATTTACTTCTAAGCCGCAATGACCGGGTACCCATACTAATTTCAGTAGCTGCAGCTGAGGAGGAACTAGCATAAGGAGCGTCTTTAAGGGTATCGATTTTGTTGACGCCGTAATCGACGTACATACTGACAGGGAATCCGTGATTATGACCGTGTTAGCGGCATTCAAAGGTAGCTTTCGCAGCGCTAGAACTATTGCCAACAGTTCAGTTTCAAAAATTGGGGTGAAATCCGGTAATCTTAATGAAAAAGACCAGTCAAGCGAATGGGAGTATATACCTACACCTGTTTTTTCATCCATTACTGAAGCATCTGTGGCTATATTATAATTCGTTTCTGCGTCACCAAGATAATCCTGCAGTCGGCTATTTAGGACACTATAGGATTGTTTTTTTTACGCTTAGAGGGAAAAATCTCATCGAATTCTATCTTAAGAATTTGATTTGTAACCTGCGCCGTAATCACATCTCGAATTTTTACATTTATCCTATCTAGTTGTTTCTGAACAAAATCAATTTGAGGTGTTCGAAACCGTGGCCAATGGGCTAGAAAAAAAAGTGGCTGGGTCATTTATAAAATCATATTCTGATCGTCTTGGCGTACTGCTATAAAATTTCAGAAACGTCTGAACCGTTAGGATACGAAAACGGCAAAGCAATGTAGGTAATTGTGGTTCCTGATAGAAACCACTGTTTGTTACAAACCTAGGAAGTTCTAGACACAATCTCAAGGCTTCTAGTTCCAGCATAACCAGAGGCTTTATTTTATAAGCAGGGCCACCTGAGAACAATACGCGTACAAATTCTAGGATTGGTCGCATATACATTTTATATATCATCACCATTGTGCTTCTGCGTAGACCATATCGGCGGATGCCCAGCCTACGAAAAATTGCTAAGGCGCGTTGTGCTTTAGATGCCACGCTTTCTAGGTGGGGAGTCCAGTTTAGGTTGGCATTATAAATTACTCCCAAATATTTAAGAGATTCCACCTGCGAAACGGGCTCTTGTTTATAACACGTTGAAATTGAGATGGTATCGGATAACGGGAATATCAATACTGCACTCTTATTTACATTTAAGGTCATGCAGACTGCATCTAGCCATCTCTCCAGAATATTGACATATCTCTGTAGATTTTGATATAAAGAGTATATGTCACTATGTGCCGGGAAAAATGAAACATCATCAGCATATACAAACACCTTCACGTCCTGGCAATGCGGTATATTGCTCATTAAGATGTTAAATAGAACTGGTGATAATACAGCGCCTTGTGGGACACCGCGTGTTTATTTGCACTTTGACGATGTGCACCCATCCTTAAAACAATAGAACTCTCTTCTTCTGAAGAATTCCCTCACCCACGCCAATATATATTTTGAGAGATTGTGGCTCTCTAATATGTCTAATAAAACTGAATGTTCTACGCTATCGTATGCCTTAGCTATGTCCAATGTCACCACTGCCGCATGTTGTCTTTTTTTGCGAGCAAGCTGAATGCGGCTTTCTAAATCTGCGTGTGCACACCAGATGGAACAATCTGTTCTGAAGCCAATTTGATTTGGATTTCATATTGAATTTTCCTTCATCCATATTAGAATTCTTTTATGGAGCACTCTTTCGATGAGCTTCACAATATTAGATCTAAGAGAAATGGGTCGAATGTTTTTTATGACATATCCGAATCCTTGTCTTTTTTGTATCGGCCCTATTTTAGCTAATTTCCACTCATACGGAATCCAGGCATACTTTAACGAATAATTTACAGTGTTTAGTAGGTCACATGGTGACAATTTGAATAATATTTTTATCACAGCAGTTGTGATTCAATTCGGACCAGGAGCTGACGAGGGCAAACCTTGTATCACTTGTGCTAACTCTTCCTCTGTAACTTCAGTAACTTCAATCGTTAACGCTGGTTTTTGTGGATCGTAAGGCTTAGTTGATGTAAATCTACACTCCAGGCCTTTAGCCATGGTTTCTAAGGATTTCTTTGTTTCTTCTAAGGACATAATCTCAAACCCTATATTATTTGGAGATGGCATCATTTTACGTGATCTCATGAACCTGAACAGCGCCTTTTTGTTACAAGCTTTTGAAAGGTGATCATAATGTTTTCTATCCTATTGTTCCTTAGCTAAAGAGACTGTGCGTTTAAAACTTGCAGCGTGATACTTCTAATCAGACCAGTTTTGGGGGCACTGGTTATACATAAATTTTTTCAAAGCTGCCTTTCTTCGTCGGAAATCGCGGGCACAGTCCGAGTTCCACCACGGATTATGGGTTGTGCTCTTTGCGGATTCCACAACGAATTCTGCATTTTGATATGTTCTTTTGTTCAGTGCACTTAGTCTCATGGCTTTGGTATCGTCTTGCTCTTCAGAATGAGTTGCCAAAGCAGATTCTAAATCTTTCTTAAATTTGGTGTAATTAATAAACACTCGAGTCTGAGAGCCTGACATTATAACTTGGCAGGCAATCTCGAATAATATAGGCAAATGATCACTGTTAGTTGCGCAATCACACGCATTCCACGACAAACTAGTGAGTGATTAACTCACAAAGCTTAAATCTATGGCTGAACGAGACCTATCACTAATGTAAGTGGGTGTTCTTGAATTCAAGCAACACAAGTTATTATCCGCTGTTCACTCCCACAATCTCTTACCGCATTGATCAGTTCGGAAACCCCAGCACGTATGATGAGAATCGAAATCGCCGTTTAGAATTTTATTTTGATGACTAGAAGTCACCGCAGCGTCTAAACGTCGAGTATCTATTACACCTTTAGGAAAGTATGCATTCACCACCAAAAAAAGGCATGCAGCCTGGTAAGGTTATTTCTAAGGCGAGAATTTCACTGTCAGGTGACATGAGCTTATACGCAATTTTCGCTTCGAGACTTATTCTATTATTAATAAAAAATGCCAAACCTCCACTTTTCGATGGAAGGTCTAGACGGAAAGATCTGAGTCTACTTAATTGAAAAGACTGACGCATTGAAAGCCAAGTTTCTTGTAGTGTAATAATATCTGGAGAAAATTTCGATGCCAAATATATTAGATCAGTTGCTGCAGAGTGAATCGATCGGCAATTCCAATGAAGGATTTTAAGTGACCCTATTGTTGCTCTAAAATAGCCTCAGCGATGTCCTTGTTTAGAATATTTTCTTTAACAAAATCAGCTTTAGACAGGGTGTTCTTCTGGTACTTTTTGGTTTTTGAATTGGCAGGTGCGATGCCTTTTCTGTATAAAGGGGATCTCGAGTGCTTTAGCGATCGGAGATTCACCTCCATTTCGTCTGAGTCCTCCACTTTCCTGGTAAGCTCGCACTGAGATACGCTACCTTCCTCTACTGAATCTGCAGCTACCGTAGGTTGCTGTGGCGTATCGGAGCCATACTCCTTTGAAATTTCAGGGGAGTCACGAATGTGAAGGGCTTCCGTAGCCTGCTGTGGCGTATCACAGTCATACTCCTTTGAAAACTCCGAGGAGTCACTAATGTTACGTGGTGCACTGAGGTTGTTTTCTGCTGTACCCAACATTTGAGCCATCTGGTTCAATAGAATCTGGGCCAAGAACTCACAAAGATTCCCAGCGATGCGCTCCATTGCCTTCTCCACTTCCTTCTCAATCGTTTCCGCAATAGGGACAGAGAGAGCTTCCATTATTGGCATATTACGAGCTGTTACACCAGCGTAGCCTTGTGTTCGTGCTTGCATTTCAAGTGATGCTTCCTTACGCAAACACCGTCTTCGTTCTACTATCTCTAGAATTTGCAGTTCATTTACCTTTGCCGAACATCTAGAGCTATCGGCCGCATGAGCTTCGTTACATAGGCAACACTTTTCTTCATCACTCTGACAGTCGCTAGAATTGTGACCTTCCCCGCATACCTTACACCTGACCGCTGACGTACAACCTTTCATTGTGTGACCATAACGCCAACACTTTATGCATCGGAGCGAACGAGGAGAGAGTGGCTCTACTCTGTGAATTAAATGCCAAGCCTTAATTTCTGATGGTCGGACTGATCCCGCAAAGGTCACAATTACAGACTCAGTTGGCATTTAGTTCTTATCAACCACCCGTTTACACCGATAGACTGAAATAGCACCTGCTGGCGAAAACAGCTTTAGTACTTCGGAGGGTGGCATGTTAGCATCGACGCCACGCACTATACCTCGGGTACATGCTAAATGAGTAGGTATGAACACGCTCACCGGCTGGGATGCAAACATCGAGCACTTCAGTAGATCTAGGGCACAGGACTGGTCTGGCGAAAAGCACAGTATGCCTCCTCTGCCGAACTGGTGGACCTCCGTTATGGACTGGTAATGGGCCGTCACTGACCGTGATTCCGCCTGAATGATCTTCGGGTTTTTCATCCGAATGATGCCGTCATTGGTCGGGACTAGAGCCACTGGAACCGATGATATTCCATTGCGCGAGAAAAAATTCACTGGCACCTCCTTCGGATCCATAGAAGCAGACCAAAGAAAAGTCCCTGGCCCTGGCGAAGATAAGGGCATCTTGTCTTGTCTGAACTGCACAAAAACACTTATCAAACAAATATTGCAGTATAAAAAACGATGATAGATTAATTAACCAACAACAGCTGCTTAATTCTTGGCCACACCCCACTAAGCTTCAACATTCACGCCTAAGCGCGGGCCGGAAGCACGACCGCATTATGGCGACTGGATTACGCATGCACTTGGATTACGCAAGCGCTTGGATGCCCAAACACTTCGTCATCGTTCACAAATATGATTGCTGCAAACATGATAATCCTGACACGCGTGTCGTGTAACAACATGACAACATACGACGCTCATAGCGTGCTCACGGGCGTTTCGCTAGCTCCCCATATACTAAATTTGGTATCATGTGACATGAATAGATGACGAAGGTAAGCGACACATCGAAACATGATAATCATGACATGGAAGTCATGTGGGGCATCATTTACCTCTCCCCCCCTCGTAACGCTGGGCCAATTTTAAAGTGGCATATACACATTTCTTCTTCAAGCCTCGCATATCATCGATTCCAACTGTACGTGGGACTGGCCAATCTTTTATAAAAACGAAAACAATAAGAAAACGAACGTCTAAGCTTGGTATTGAACGACGCCATTGAGAATGCTTTAAGGACACGGAAGTAGCTTTCGGACTGCCGGGCCGGCTTGCTGTTGTGCTCGGCGACTTGTTGTTGTGCACATGCCATAGTGAGGCACGTGTATGCCACAACTCTACTACTATTATAAAAATAAAAACTAAAAAGAACGTGCAGACTTGGTATTGAAAGACGCGTTCGAGAATGCTTCAAGGACACGGAAGTAGCTTTCGGACTGCTGGGCCGACTGAGACTAATAGTTGCGGTATGCATTCGCTCTTTGATGACAATATATGGCCTTCGAAGCATGCGGATAAGCTTGCCCCTAGCTACACCTCATTACCGATCAAGTGTTCTTGGGATGGCGGTGCGCCTAACTGTGGCGTGCACATGCCACAATTAAAATGCTATTTAAAAGAAAAAAAAACGTCTAAACTTGGTCTTGAAAGACGCCTTTGAGAATGCTTTAAGGTCGCGGAAGTAGCTTTCGGACTGCTGGGTCGACTGCGCTTATAGTTGCGGTATGCATTCACCCTTTGGTGACAATATATTGTAACGAACAAATACAGCGCCGGAAGCTAAAACAGCTATTTATTAATGGCGAACTTGTGCCCGTCAACTAAATACACAAAGGTTGTCAGCTCACTAGTGAAAACCTCGTCAACTTCTTCTCTTGCGTCTCGCCTCGAGCTCCTTCTCGAAAAACCGCCAGCGTTCTTTTTCTAGCGCGTGGTGTGGTGACACGTGCAGCCAGCGTTGCATGGCGTGTTTAGTTTGGCGCGTTTGGCTTGTCAGTTGGTGTGGCAGAGTTCATAAGAGCAGGAAGCGGCGCAAGACTTCGGTAGGTGCCTAACAACATGCGGCATTACTCCACGTTCACACTGAGCATTCCGGCCGCCGAAAGTGCTCTGAATCCGGTTCGGCGGCGGCGAGATCCGCCGAAAGGGCCCTCTCCGCGCCGATCGCTCTCGGACCGATTTCTGCGGCGTCTGCCGCCGAATCGGTCACCGCGGACCAATAGGAGCGCTAGTCAAGGAATTTTGAAAAATGGCGGCTAAGCCCTACTCACTTGTTATGTCGCAGTGCACGTAACTGAATGTTGAAACCAACGGGAGTTTAACCTACTCTGTGCCTACTTCGCTTCTGTATTTCGTGAAAAAGGTGACCGAGCTTGCTGTTGGCGTGACCGAGCTTGTTGCGGTCTTGCAGAGCACAACGAACCCACCAACGCCGCTGGCGTCGGTGGTTTTTCTGCTCTTCGTGCATTACAAGACAGCCACTTGCCAGCAAAGTAAGCAGTACTGTCTTTTCTTGCTTCTTGCGTACGAGAATCGTCCAAGTATACACCAACGGATAGTGTAGTGGCGTTTGCAAGCCGCGACAACAACCGGGTGACAGCGCATCCATCCCGCGTTCGCCCCGTGGTAGATGGCATATTCGGCGGCGCGGGGCGCATCCAGTGCGAACAACGCTGCGTTTCGGCGGCAGGGGAATTCCGGTCACTGTAGAAAGCGGATGTTTCAGTGTGAACTAGGCATTAGTCCCCCTCCCGAAACGCATCGTCCCGATGCTTACGCTGACGTCGAACAGTTTCGTAAAGGAGTATTTATCTGACGTTTGAGCACATTTATCAGTTGTCTCGTTCAGTGCCTTTCGTAGTACGGTTTCATTCGTACTACATGTACGACTTCTGGGCGATTCCTGCGTCGGGTTGAGCACACGTGCCCTTCAGGAATTACTTCGTATTTTAGCGTGCCTAACCGGTGAAGTACTTTGTAAGGGCCGAAATAGCGCCGCATCAGTTTTTCCGTTAAGCCAGGTGTGCGTATAGGCGTCCACACCCACACTTTGTCTCCGGAGTCGTACTGTACGTCTCTCCGCTTCAGATTATAGCGACTTGCGTTGGAGCCTTGTTGCAAAATGATACGATGTCTTGCCAATTGCCGTGCTCTTCTGCCCTTTCTATGTAGTCGCTGATGTGTGGGTCACTCTCATTTGAATCGCTGACAGGTAACATCGCGTCTAAGGTCGTTGTGACCGTCCGACCATAAACAAGTTGAAATGGCGTGAAGTGTGTCGTTTCTTGTACTGCGGTATTGTACGCAAATGTAGCATAAGGCAAAATGCTGTCCCATGTCTGGTGCTCAACGTCCACATACATCGAGATCATGTCGGCGAGAGTTCTATTGAGCTTTTCGGTTAATCCGTTTGTTTGCGGATGGTATGCTGTAGTCCTTCTATGGTCGGTGTGGGTGAGCTTCATAACAGACTGCATCAAACGGGCAGTAAATGCTGTTCCTTTGTCTGTAATGACAACCTGTGGTGCGCCATGTCGTAGTACAATCTGAGTGATGAAAAACTGGGCTACTTCGTTCGCCGTTCCTTTCGCGAGAGGTGATGTCTCAGCATATCGAGTCATGTAGTCTGTTGCTACAACAATCCAGCGCTTTCCCGATGAAGAGAGAGGAAATGGAGCAAGCTAATTCATTCCCACTTGCTGAAATGGCCCTTTTGGTGGCTCTGTTGGTTGCAAAAGACCCGCTGGTTTTGATGGTGGTATTTTGGGTCTTTGGCAATCCCAGGATGACTTAACATAATGGTGCACCGAATCCCTTAATTTCGGCCAATAATACTTCCGGCGAATTCTGGCCAAAGTGCGACTACTACCCATATGGCCAGCCGATGGGTCGTCATGACACGCTTTTAAGATTTCTGCTCGCATTGATGATGGTGCAAGAAGCAGAAACGTCTCACCGATGTTTACGAAGTTGCGCTTGTATAGGACGTCGTTCCGGAGGACATAGGATGCAAACCACGGACAAAAACTCGTGGTAACTTAATTTGGTGACCCTCCAAATAATGGATGAGCAGGCGTAGTTCCGTGTCTATTCGCTGAAGACGAGCCATCTCCGACACATTCAGAACTACAAGAAATGGGATGTCTTGTTCTTGGTCAGATGATGGAGATTCAACAGGTTCGCGAGACAGGCAATCCGCGTCATTGTGCTTGAGACCGGACTTGTAGACCACAGTGATGTCAAGTTCCTGCAGACGCAGGCTCCATCTAGCAAGTCTTCCTGAAGGGTCCTTGATATTTGCCAGCCAACACAACGACTGATGATCACTGATTGCTCGAAACGGTATGCCATAGAGGTATGGGCGAAACTTGCTGATGGCCCATATAACTGCGAGACATTCTTTCTCTGTCGCTGAGTAATTGGACTCAGCATTCGATAGAGTGCGGCTCGCGTAAGCAATGACCTTTTCTTCTCCATTCTGCCACTGATCGAGGATGGCACCGAGACCAACGTTACTCGCGTCGGTATGTATGTCTGTATCGGCCTCTTCGTCAAATTGGGCAAGTATTGGAGGAGACTGCAAACGGCGTCGCAACTCTGAGAAAGCCGCTTCTTGTTCTTCCCACCAAGAGAATGGTACACTTTCTTTCGTTAGCCATGTCAAAGGCTTAGCAACCTTAGCAAAGTTTTCAACAAAGCGTCTGTAGTAGGCACATAGTCCCAGGAATCGTCTGACGGCCTTTTTGTCTTGCGGTTTCGGAAAATTTTCAACTGCTGCAATCTTTTACGGGTCTGGGCGGACGCCTTCCACACTAACCATGTGCCCGAGGAACCGAAGTTGACGAAATCCAAAGTGACACTTTTCCGGTTTGATGGTCAGTGCTGCCACGCGAATGGCATCCAATACCATTCTCAGTCGGTGGATGTGCTGCTCGAAGGTAAAAGAAAAAACCACTACATCGTCGAGGTAGACGAGACACGATAGCCACTTGAGTCCGGAGAGCACAGTGCTCATCATCCTCTGGAAGGTAGCGGGAGCAGAGCACAAACCGAAAGGGAGCACTTTGAACTCGTATAGTCCGTCTGGGGTCACAAACGCCGTCTTCTCGAGATCTCGTTCGTCCACCTCGATCTGCCAATATCCACTTTTGAAGTCCAATGATGAAAAGAAGTGAGCATTGCGTAACTTATCCAAGGCATCATCGATCCGTGGAAGTGGGTAAACATCACGCTTTGCGGCTTGGTTCAGCTTTCTGTAGTCGACGCAAAACTGCAGAGTGTTGTCCTTCTTTTTGACTAGCACTACCGGTGATGCCCACGGACTGTTGGATGGCTGGATTACATCATCGTTGAGCATTTCCTGCACTTGGTTCTTGATGGCTTCCCTTTCTTTTGGCGCTACTCTGTATGGGCGCTGATGCACAGGTCTCACGTGTTCTTCGACCACGATACGGTGCTTTGCGACAGGAGTACGTCCGACTTTCGACGAGGTGGAGAAGCACTCGGCGAACTCTCTGATGAGGTCAGCAATCTGTTGCTTCTGAGATGACGAGAGCTCTCTGACAATGTCTACTGACTGGAGTACGTTATCTACTGTCTCTGAAGCTTTATCAAGAGTGCAAACATCTGAAACTTGCACGTACTCATGCAGCGATGCTACGGATGTTCCCTTCGCAACATGCTGCAGCTCATTTCTAAAGTTAGTTAATAGGACATACGCACATTTATCACGAAGGCTCACCAGGCCTCTTGCCACGCATAGTATTTTTTCTAGTAGCAGTCCGATGTTTCCGTCCGCTAATCCGTCACAGTCACGAAGAACTTTACTCCTCACAAGAACGGTCACACTGGAACGTGGTGGCATGGTTGCATATTCGTCCACAATGCGGAGAGGCAGAACGATTGGTTTCTCCGCATGACAGAAAGCGACGGCATTCTCCGTAGAAAACGAAACCTGGGACTCTTGCAAGTGGATGACTGCGTTGTTTGTTTGCAAAAAGTCCATGCCTATAATCAGTTACCGGGAGCACTCAGGAAGCACAATAAAGCTGCCGACATACACAAATTCTCTTATTCCTATCCTTGCGGTGCATAACCCCACGGGACTAAGTAAGTGCCCTCCAGCGGTACGTATCTGAGGTCCGGTCCACTCAGTCGTCACCTTCTTAAGCTTCTTTGCGACAGCATCACTGACAACGGAATAGTTTGCACCAGTGTCTATTAGCGCAATGGCCTCGACGTCCTCGGAGGTAACGTCGCTACTACTGCACTTGTCCGTCGTTGCGTAACTGCCACCGTCCTGTCGGGCTAACAATGGAGGGTCTTCAGTTGTCAGTATATCAGCGGCCTCACCTCCAGAGGTCGCTGGCTCTAGTTTTCACGCCGCGGGCTAGGTGAACGTGATCTTCGGAGATTTGATGACGGACGAGGACTCGGCGACCGATAGCGCATCGGTTCTGTTGAACGCTACTCCCGTTGTTGCGTGTCTTAAGGTGAATAGCGTGAAGACAAGTATTCTTCAATTTCGTAGGGCCGTTCACCGTTCCGTGGGCATGATGCATTGACTGGAAAATCACGCAGTCCCGCTGGATGATACTGGCACGCCCAGTAAAGGTGACCTGCTTCTCCGCAGTGGTAGCAAAGGGGCCGCCGGTCTACAGTGCGCCATACATCGCTCTTACGTGGTCTTGCTTCCGGCATTGGTAGCGGCGTACTCGGAGAAAAAGTCGGAGGCATCACAGCAGTCGCAACCGTCCGATTCATGCGTCCGAGGTCCTGTCGTACAGCTTGCGCGTACGACAACTGAGGCGGAGGCTCCGGTTGTGCGCGCTGTAGTACCTGAGGTTGTGGTTGTAGAACCGCTTGCCGCACTTTTTCGCGCACAACGTCGGCAAGTGAGGACATCGATGGATGAGCTTGAGTCATGTGTATTTTCTGCAGTTCTTCCCTTACGACAGCCCTCACCGCTTCACGCAAGAGATCAATGTTACTCGTGAGGGTTGTCGACGCCGCGCTAAGAGATGAGACGCTTACGTGCCTGTTGTGTTGGCGCGCGCGCTGCTGCAGGGTCTTTTCTATCAATGTTGCCTCTGATGTGAACTCAGCAAGAGAGCGCGGTGGGTTACGCACCAGGCCTGCAAAAAGCTCCTCCTTCACTCCACGCATCAGGTGCCGCAACTTCTTTTCCTCAGCCATGTTCGGGTCGGCCCGGCGGAACAGTCGGGACATGTCTTCAATGTACATGGCGACGCTCTCGTTGTTCCGTTGGTTTCGCGCCTGAAGAGCGGCCTCTGCCTTTTCTTTGCGGTCCGTGTATGGGTACGTAGCAAGAAACTCTCTTCGAAAGTCGTCCCACGACAATAAGGACGCTTCGTGGTTTTAGAACCACGTACGTGCAGAATCTTGCAGTGCCACGTAGACGTAGCGAAGTTTCCTGTCTTCGTTCCAACCGTTCAGTCTGGCAACGCGTTCGAAACCTTCGAGCCAGTCCTCGGAATCCTCGAAAATATCACCGTGAAATACCTCTGGTATGCGGGGCGGGTCCATGACGATATGAGTTGGAAATGAAGTCGCTTGGGTGGTCATTGCAGGGGCTCCAGAACTTACGTCCTCCACTGGTCTCGAAGAACCGAAGACGGCACCAAACTCGGGCTGCTCACCTCGTAGGCGACGACTCGTGCATTGGTGTACGGGAGTCAACAGCGCTGGCTCCAACCTTCGGGGTTTTGGGCTATGTTCTCTATCCTGAGATGGGATTGGAATCATACCCCGCACCTCCACCAGTTTGTAACGAACAAATACAGCGCCAGAAGCTAAAACAGCTACTTATTAATGGCGAACTTGTGCCCGTCAACTAAATACACAAAGGTTGTCAGCTCACTAGTGAAAACCTCGTCAACTCCTTGTCTCGCGGCGGCGCTTCGCGAAGTGATCGGACGCGACGCTCATCGGCTCCGTCGATTTTTGGCTGGAACCGTGCTCTTTTCAATGTGGCTGCTCTAAAACTTGTGCGACTGCATCTGCAAAGTCAGAAAGATTCTGGAGACACCGATATTACCCAGGTACGCCCAATTTTCGGCCACTTCGAGCAACTTTGAATCACAACGTAGCGAACGAGCTAAGCCTCACGGCTGCGGCTCCGCCGCTGCTGGATGCGCAGACGCCGCTCGGTCAACTCCTCAACATGGCGCATACTGAACAACGTGGCTACAACCCTACGACTCTGTCGTGGTCATATATCCCGACAAATCCCTCAGACGATGGCCCATCCACCATTTCGGCGGAGCAAGCTGACATTTTTCAACTCGTCGAGGGTCGGCATCGCCGCCGAAGAAACGCGGAAGGAGCGTCTGCACTGAAAACTCCTCTCAACAATCCAACCACTGGAGACGCTCGCGCTACATCTCCTAAAGCTACACAAAAGACTTCACCAGTCTCCAAGTGGACGCCGAAACCAACGGTCAGGATGAATCCTGGCGACTATGTGATCGTGCTCAAGCCACGCATGACAGTAGCCCTCAAGGCAGCGTTTCAACAAGGTGAGCTCGGCGCTGCAATTTCCCAACTCATCGGAAGGCAGCACATGAATGACATCACCATTTCTCCCAATTGGGAGCAAAACATCATCATCTGTGGCACGCAGAATAACGAGGTGGTTCAGAAACTGCTGTCGGACTTTCAAATCAACACCAGCAAAGGACCGCTGCCGCTTCGCGGTCACCTCAAGCTCACCGGTGATGTGTGTCGCGGCGTGATTTCTGTGCACAACCTCGAAACCAGTGCGTCCCTGAAACATAGTGTGCAGTGGCGTGGCGGTGAACTAGTCTATGCGCGCAAGCTGGGGAACTCCAACGTAGCTGTGTTGACTTTCGCGGGAAGGAACGTTCCGCGTTTCGTTCACTATAACGCAGAACTGACTCCCGTCAGGGAGTACAAGAAGACAGTGCCAGCGTGCTACCGCTGTGGTGCACTGGGGCACCGGGCGGATATCTGTCCCAACCCGGTCACCGAAAGATGCAGCCTTTGTGGCCAAAACGTGGGCGCTGGTCCTGAGAGGATGGCTCCCCACGAATGCAACCCAACGTGCATAGTTTGCGGGGGTCCGCACCTCACCAGCTCCCGCGAATGCACTGAAAAATTCATCAGGCTTCAGCAACCAGGGTCCAGGACATCGGGAACCCCAACAAAACCAAAGCGCCGGTCAACTGGCAAAGCGCCCATTCCTGGCAAAGCAGCAACGGCAACGCTACTACCTGGCGCGGCGGAATCTCCAGCTTTCGGCGCTTCATCTGGCAACGCTGCACGCAACCAACCCAAGGTAGGCAGTTGGGTGGAGGTCGCCTCCTCTCCCTCCTCTATCTCCTCTCCACCTTCTTCTGCCACAAGCACTACCGAAACACAAAAACTCAGACATGAGCTCGCCCTTTTGTGATCTCAGAATGAAAAACTAGCCAGCGAACTTGACTCGCTCAGAACCAACCTCACTACTCAGCCCTCGTTGAGCGACGAAGAGGAAAATATAACAGACAGGGAGATTCCTACTATTGCAGAGAGTCGCGTCGCGGCCCTGGAGATCCAGGTGAATGCAATAGAAACACAATTGGCTGACCTCCCCAAAATTATCCACGACACCATCGCGCGTCATATGGAGACTGTCATCACACAGGTGACACAAACAGTAACTCACATTATCCAAAAGTGGATACAAGACAATCCACGCGTCCTTAAGCGCGTAGGGCCCATTAGGGACGTTAATCGCTCCTCAAAATTTAACACAGGGACTGCAGATGAGTCTGACTTTTCTGAAGACTCCAGCACGTCAGCACAGGGTGCTAGTGAACTCAGTAATCTTAACAACACAACCCCACCCTCCGTCTCCGAACATGGCTTCCAACCCTAGGTCGCGAGCCAGAGCAACTCAGCCGTTGTTACTAACACAGTGGAACTGCAGAGGTCTCAAGAACCACAAGAAGCGGGCTCATTTCCGCCTCTATCTTGAGACCTTTGAGTTCCTCATTGCCGTGGTTGCCCTTCAGGAACCCGGCACGGACGTCAAACTCACAAATTACACTACGTTTCAACACAACCCGGAGACATGTATACTTGTTCACAAGCAATATACCGCCTAGGAAGTCACACTCCCCACAACACCGCCTTTCCCATACACGATAGTGTCGGTGCTGCCTATAAGGCGATCTGACCCACCTGTTCATATTTTAAACATTTACTGTCCCCCAAAGCTTAAGAACGTCACGTTCAGCGCAACTTTCACACAAGCTATGCAGGTGACAGGAAGGGACCCCCTCCTGATCGTCGGCGACTTCAATGCACCAAGCAGGTTATGGGGTTACCCACGAGAAGACACGCGTGGAAGGAAGCTTGCGGAACTTCTTTCTACACTTGGACTCACCCTCCACACTGATCCCGCCAGCCCAACACGTGTAGGCAACTCTGTTCAACGAGATACTTGCCCGGACCTCACACTTACACGCAACATACGCCATGCCGACTGGCTGAACACACAGCACACTCTTGGTAGTGATCATTGTGTATTAAACACAACCGTGTACATGCGTCCCTTAAAACGCCCACTTACACAAGCTCATATCCCAGACTGGACAGCTTTCCGCACCACTCTACCTATTGTAGACCCTGTCCAGTCGGGATACGACACCTGGTCTAAATCACTGACGTCTACACTGAAACAACACGAACGGCTGATACAGCTCACGGAAACTCAAACGGACGTGGACAACCACCTCCTCCATCTTTGGCAGGCCCGCCGCAGCCTCACCAAACGATGGAAAAAACAGAAACATAACAGACGCCTCAAGAAACGCATCCTAGAACTCATGGAGCAAGCTTCGGAATATGCTGCTCAGCTAGCCGACACTAACTGGGTGGACAGGTGCAACGCGGCTGCACACCAGATGTCTGGTCACAACACGTGGCGCCTGTTTCGCGCTCTCATCGATCCAACACAAACACGCACGGAAACTCAACGTCACTTACATAAGGTCATGCACAACTTTACAGGAACGACAACACAGCTGGAAAACACGCTCAGGGACCGATACCTGTGCACCACCAAGGACCCCCGGACGGCCGCATACAGCTACGCAGGCAAAAAGAACACGCAGTTGGACACCCCGTTCCAGCTCCACGACCTCCAGGCAGCCTTACGCAAGATGAAGCGTGGCACTGCACCAGGGCGTGACCAGGTTACGGTCAAACTGTTGGCCAATCTTCCCGACGCAGCCTACGTCACGCTCCTCAAATACATCAATAGCATTTGGGACGGAGAAACTCCTCTCCCTCTTGAATGGAAATCAGCTCTCGTGACCTTCATCCCGAAGGCAGGTAAACCTATTGACGTGGAGAACCTTCGCCCCATCTCCCTCACGTCTTGTGTCGGCAAGCTGATGGAAACGATGGTGCGCGACAGACTTTCCGAGTTTCTAGAAACACAGCACACTTTTGCGGACACCATGTTTGGATTCCGCCCTCAGAAGTCAGCCCAGGATATACTTCTACAGCTCCATTATGACATATTAGATCCTGTTGAATGCCCCCACAATGACAAGGTAGTCCTGGCCTTGGATCTTAAAGGGGCATTCGACAACGTGAAGCATGAGGTAATCCTTGACCACCTCAGTCAGACCAACTGTGGTTATAAAACATTCAATATGTTAGACAGTTTCTTACAGACCGTCAAGCCTACATACGCATACAAGATGAGGAGCATGGGCCTTACGTCATCGGCTCGAGGGGAACTCCTCAAGGCGCAGTTCTCTCTCCCCTCCTATTTAACATAGCCATGCTTCATCTTCCCCCCAAATTGGCTTCTCTACCAGGGATACATCACGCTCTTTACGCGGATGATATCACGATCTGGGCCACGCAAGGTAACCTGGGTCACATGGAGTCATGCCTGCAAGCAGCAGCGACTCTAGTCGACGACTACGCAACCTACTGCGGACTCCAGTGTGCCCCGGCTAAGTCAGAATTTGTGCACGTACGTCCTTCCCCTCAGGACACAACTCAGCTCCATATCAGTCTTCCCTCGGGACCGATCCGTGAGGCCAAGGAGATCCGCGTCCTTGGCCTCTTCATACATCACCAACGTAAGGCCGGCACCACAATAGCCAAACTTCGCACGGTGGGAGACCAGGTGGGCGGTATGGTCCGTTGGGTCTCCAACAAGCGGGGCAGATTACGAAGCAGGGATGCAATGCGGCTTGCCCATGCTTTCGTAACGAGTAGAATACTCTACTCGACTCCCTACTTGCACCTACGCAAACACGAGGATGATCAACTTGAGGTCATCGACTGTAAAGTTATCAAGCGGGCTCTCTACCTCCCTATCACCACGTCCAACCAGAGACTTCTGGCCCTAGGCGTGGTGAATACCTACCGGGAACTTCGAGAAGCCCACCTCGTTAACCAATACACGCGCCTTGCACAGACCCATTCCGGTCGCCGCTTCTTGGACCGAATACACATCAAACACAATTAATATATCGAGGAAAGGGTGAGAGTGCCAGAACCTTGGAGACGCGCCCTCCGGGTCCGACCCCTTTCCCGCAACATGTCCAAAGAAAACCGCAGTGGTCGCCGCCAGGCGCGCGCGGAAGCGTTGCAGCGACACTTTGGTCAAGAGGAACACGTGTGCTACGTGGACGTTGCCGGCCCGCACCATGGGGGGTGGTATACTGCCGCAGTCATACACAACGCAAACACCGTAAACGGGCTCACTTTCAAAGCCTACAGCGCAACACACGCGGAGGAGATTGCCATCGCTCTGGCTCTCACCTATCCCTCTTCTAAACATATCATCACCGACTCACGAGGGGCCTGTCGGAACTATCAGCTAGGGTGGGCTTCACCGCTTGCTCAGCGCATACTGGAACCTAGCTGCCGATACGTTAATCCAACTCCGCGAAATCTGGTTTGGGCACCCGGTCACTAAGGACTCAGGGGTAACGAACAGGCTGATCAGGCCACCCGCGCACTCTCTTCCCGGGCTATCTCCCTGTCTTTGGAAGCCTACTCGCAATCAGACAATTCGGCCCTTTCATTCAAAGATATTACCAATTACTACAAGGAGGAGCACCGGCGCTATCCAGACCCTTGTAAGGGACTGCATCACGCTGACGAGCGCCTCCTTTTAAAACTGTTTACCAATACTGTACTGTGCCCGGCGGTGCTAAAACATTTAAATTCATCCTTTGATGGCACGTGCCAGTTCTGTGGTGAGCTGGCTGACACCTTTCACATCGTCTGGGCGTGCCAGTCTAATCCATCTATCCCCCCCAACCCCAATCCCACGAGAGAGGACTGAGAGGCGGCCCTGCTCGGCTGTCAAGACCTGAAGGCTCAAGAGGCTCTGGTTCAACGGGCGCGAGCGGCGTTGCTTGCCAATGGAGCCCCGGAATAGGGGTTCCACCTAGTGCTGTGAGGGTAGGAGGCCAATAAGGCCCCGACCAAATCACCTCTCTGTAACCATTTAATGGTTATTAAATGTTTTCACCACCACCACCTTCTCTCGCGTCTCGCCTCGCGCTCCTCCTCGAAAAACCGCCAGCGTTCTTTTTCGAGCGCGTGGGGTGGTGACACGTGCAGCCAGCGTTGCATGGCGCGTTTAGCTTGGCGCGTTTGGCTTGTCAGTTGGTGTGGCAGAATTCATAAGAGCAGGAAGCGGCGCAAGACTTCGGTAGGTGCCTAACAACATGCGGCAATATGACCTTCGAAGCATGCGAATAAGTTTGACCCCAGCAACCCGTGATTACCGATTGAGTGTTTTTGGGATGGCGGGGCGCCTCACCGTGGCAAGCACATGCCACAATTAAAATGCTATTATAAACCCAAAGTCAAAAGTTTGTCTACACTTGGTCTTGAAAGACGCCTGTGAGAATGATTAAAGGATACGGAAGTAGTTTTCAGACTGCTGGGCCAACTGAGACTAATATTTTCGGTATGCGTTCACCCATTGGTGACAATATATGGCCGTCGAAGCATGCGGATAAGCTTGCTCCCAGCTACACGTCATTACAGATCGAGTGTTCTTGGGATGGCGGGGCGCCTCAGTGTTGCATGCAGATACCGTGAGTGACCAAGGTCTGAGAACGATTTCGCCACAGTTAGGGTGTCTTCTTCGAAGCGACGTTTAGTGCGCAGGCTATAGAGCTCGAGTCCGCAAACGGCTACCGGCGGACGTCAAGGCCAATACACGGATCAACAGGGTAGAGTACGACGACACGTGATGCGCACAGAACCTGTTCCCTCGCGTGTTGTATTTTGTAACGTGCTTGTCATCAATGCAGTGTCTGTCATGAAAGTATTTCTGCAATTGGTTGTAGTGATGTGAACCTCTATATGAGATTAGCTTCTTTGAAACTCTTTGTCTAACAGAGGAATGAATAGAAGTTGTTTGGATGTGAATCGGAAAGCGCAGGATCAAGCTTGGACCCGGGCATACGTCTCAGTGCTGCAGCGAAGCGTCTCTTCACCTCTCAACTGCTCTTCCTTCGCGCTGTCACCGAGCACTCGAGTCACTGAGGGGTGTCCATTCCGAATCTCAAACACCTCCCCTCCTTAGCAAGCGTTGAAGCTAGTCGAGGAGAATCACGGGAAAGTGGAAATTAACTGTGTTCCTGTCTGCATCTTTCGCGTGCAAAAATTCACGAGTATTTATTTTATTAATTTATTGCAGACATACTGCCAATCCCAGCAGGGATTTTCAGGGGCATACACAGAATAAAGATATACAAGACTGTTCAATTCCCAGTTAACCATTTGGTGAATTAACAAGAAAGTTGCACGTGAAATTTCACAAACAGACCTGGCAAATAAAAAAAAGCATTCATACGAAGGCTACAAAGCACGCGGCATGAAAAAGAAGTCAGAATGATGAAGGAACGGTATGCATAAGTAATGCGTGAATTGCTAGTTACAGGATGAAAATGATATTATTACATAAAGCAAGAATAATACGTCAATAAGCACAATTTGACATTCTTTTGATATGTTAGAGTGGCTTTTTTGCAATTCGAGTGCTATAATGAAAAACACAAAAAAACACATCTAAACTTGGTCTTGCAAGATGTCTTTTAGATGACAACTATAGCGATTCATAAGCAAAGCTATGCGATGGTCAGACAGCCGTATACGGCTATAAAATGTGTTGACCAAGACGTCTATGAGCCCTTCTGACTGGCTGTTCAAGATGTTTTTTAGACCAGGAAATACCTTCTTGTGTGTTTCATGGGTTGTACGCTCACGTATTGCGGGCTTCCTTTGAGTGGCGAACACTAACGCTACGCCCGCAATTCCTGCTAAGTTGGTGAACCCAATGCGAAAAATCCCTTATGTTACATGTTGTTTCCTTCCTAGTTTTGAATTTACAGAACCTATAGGTCGCCTACTGTATCAACTAAGAGATCGGAAACACGGCGAACACGCAACAAGGTGACCATCCCGCTCATATACTATATATACTTCATGAAAACTTTATACCAAAGGCGTGCCTTCCCTCTATACCATTTTACCAAACCGCAACGAGAAGTTCCACCGATTCTAAACGGAACGGTGACATTCCTTTATTCCTCAAAAAAGGAACTACTTTAGTCAGGAGTACTGTTCCGCAAAAGACTGCGTATAACATAACGTATCATGCCATGTTAGCAAATAGCCGGCATAAATCAAGAGCGGCGTTTGTACCAGACGCGCTTCCAGCCACGAGCTGCCACCACGTGCCGGCGCCACGCTACAGAACTTGCTAATATCACGCAGTAGCCACACTAGTGCGCGAAGATATCAACACGGGAGAGAGCGATCGCGCCTTTTATCACGCGCGCTGACTGAGCTTTTCTCTACCGTGCCACCCCACAGAGTTTTTTTTCAAGGACACTATTGGCAACTTTCACAGATGGTGGCGTCGTCATGCGGCAGCTGTCGTAAATGTCGTTTGGGAGATGCCCACGCAACCAGCCCATGCCATCGTTCAGTCAGCCTCACTTTGGCGGTTCGCTGGTGCTTTATATTTTGTCGCTGGCAATTTCTACTACCGTCATTCTGAAGTCGGTCAGGTACTGAGTCGTAGTAGCAATGGTTCAATTTTTATTGTTTTCTTGATGAGCTAGAAAAAATCTCGAAATAAGTTGGATGCCGCTGTGCAGACGCCGTGCAGTCAAAGGCGAGGTTTCCTGCTTTGCACGAGCGCGGTCACTCGATCTTCCCTGTTCGTGCCACGAGCAATGTTCACAAAGCTGTACGTGCATTCCTTCACACCCCAGCACACGATGTGCTCGGCGTTCAAAACTTCTTTTCCTTAAATATACTCCGCACACGCGTTTCTCAACACGCAGTGTCGAATAAAATACATGCTATATAGAGTCAATCGCCTTCTGAGCAAAGCCTTAATCGACAACACGGTGGCTGCAGCCGAAAATACTACGCAGTTTGAAGTGACGGGCACACCGGCGGCGGCTGCTGGCGCACCGGCTGCACGATCCCCCAAACGACAGCCATGTTGGGTAGAGTTACTATATATGCTACCTTTAGGTACCTAAAGGTAGCATATATAAGGTCCGTTCGATTCACCTGCACCGGTCGGAACCGGTTCACGGCTGTGCACGCGAAGTTCAGAAATTGTGCAACGCGAGTTCAGCGGTGCAGGCAGAGAACGACACCCGAAACAAATGACGATGTGCCGACAAGGTGTTGGCCTTATTTCTTTTCGGTTAATTTACACCGTTCATCAGACACTGACCTATGGCGAAACGCACATGCGGACAGTTTATGAGGCGCAAACATCTTGAAAATACACAGCGTGTTTGTAGAGGCAGGTACGGCACCTAAGCCACCTACGTCTAAGTGCTGCGTCGTCTGCTCAGCTGCACGCGCTGCTGCACCAAGCCGGCACCGTCAGCGAAGGAGGTGCAGGAAAATCGTGAACCGGTGCTGCACCTCTTCTGCACCTTTCGAAACGAATGGCAGGGTTCAGCGGTCGTCAATGCTGCACCGCTGAAACGAATGGCAAGGTGCAGCACCTGGTGAACTGGTTCACGTGGTGCAGGCGAATCGAACGGACCTATAATAACTCTGATGTTGGGCTTGAACTAGCGCCCTCTCTAGGCGGTGAAAGTTGCGAATAGAGTGAACTCTGGCGATAGTGTGTATGGGAGCTGCAAACCTGCAACGCATGGCACTTCAGCTAGCATGGGAATTATGGGTAGAATACAGGGTTCAGTCTGAACTTTGTTTTTTTTTCCTATGTGGCCTGAATCCGCTTTGTCAAAAGACGAAGTTCAGCAAACGTACAGCAGTTACTCTACCTTCACCTTTTAAGGCTCACACATCTGCTCGTGAAATTGACAAGAGTCCGCTCCTTTATTTTACCATACCGAAAACACAATAACAGCCATTATTAGTTATTATTGGCTGTAAAGCCTGAAGTGCATTCGAAGTTCGCAAGCTCAATTAAGGGCTAGGCAAATGCGTGTTACCCGTCGTTCCCATGGTCCCTTATAAGGTGCCTCGATGCGCTCGTTCGCATTCGCGCCGTTGGGCGGAGACAGACGCGTTGTGTGCTACCGTGGTCGCCATTTCGAAGCCCAATGGCCCGATCGCCAAGGCGCCTGCTGCCAGTGTTCGGATTTTCGCTCATTTATACACGAGCAAAGGCGCTCTGTGTGCTGCATTCGCCTTCACAAATGGAAAGTTATTAACGCTAGTTACAGGTTGTATACAGGTGTTGTGGGTCACTGAGAGCTGCAGACTTCGCTGCTTACTTTTATGTTTTACGGTTGTATGTGTTCGTGTGGTGTTCTTTACTTTTTTCTTTTTGGAGGCACGGCACGTCAACTTTATTCAGGCAAGTGGTGCGAAACACTCTCTACTAGAAAGCAACATTGTAAAGGGCGGGTCTGTTGGAAAGAAAAGCGGTGCAACAATGCACATACTATTCAGTCGCATAACTTGTGCCTTTATGCTCGCAACTAATCCGGCCCGAATTCTTGACGTGAGACGCAAAGTACAAAATTTAATGTACCTTGCTTGTTAGTTTGAGTAAGGAACGCACTCGGTGAAACAGACTAATTAGCGAACGATAAGGAAGCGAATGCAGTGCTTGCAGATTCGAAGGTTGCACTAGAGATACGGAGTGATAATAAGCCCAAAGGGAATATACGGGAGCACGACATTTTCGTCTCATCTCTAATGGCGGGCCGTCTCGAGAAGGTCCAGGTTCTTTGCACGCTAACTCTTAAATAATAATAATAATAATAATAATAATAATAATAATAATAATAATAATAATAATAATAATAATAATAATAATAATAATAATAATAATAATAATAATAATAATAATAATAATAATAATAATAATAATAATATAACACCTATCAGTAGTGGTAGTAGTAGTAGTAGTAGTAGTAGTAGTAGTAGTAGAAGTAATGTTAACATTACTAAAAAATGGTAGCACACGAGAACCTCTGGCACTTATACAGGGCATACAAAACGTGCCCCAACCTTCAAAAAAAAAACACAAATGACGATGTTATCCGTTGAAGAGTGGTTTTATTGACGCATGGCCCTCATTAGCGACACGCCTGAATGGTGTCGTTGTTGCAAAGACATGTAAGAAAGGAGCCGTAAAAAGAAACGGTATGACAGAAACGGCGGTATCGAACGTAGAGACAGCTGCGCCAGATGCAGCTATACTGACAGAAATGAAAAAAAAAAAGACAAAACAGATCTTGCAAAAGCCACCAGATGGCCTTCTACATTCTCTTCGGTTTTACTGCTACTTGGCACACGCCTTTGCAGCCTGTCAAAAACGGAGTAACAAAAAGTGCTACCAGCGCCTGCAAAACGTGTCGCGTCTAAACTAACTATTTGCCTTTACCTTCGTTCTCATCACTACCGTACTGTTCACTATAGTGCGTACAGGTGTATACAAAGCAAAACTAACACTTCTAATCTATGGACCGACTTAACCACGGCTCTTTGTTTTTTTGAAAGGTACACAGTATGATAATGAATTCCGTACTATATGAGATTCCTTTATATGCCACACTGTGGCAACCGTTACGCGTGAAACGGTCGAGGAAAACAATTTACGTCGCTATTCGCAAGAACTATATACATGCAATCGAAAGAAAGATAAAGAAATATTGACAGTGAATTTTTGTCAGGGTACAAGTAAGGGCCGACTTCGAGGAAAAATGCGTGTCTTTTTCCGGGTAAAAGTAAATCTATATAGTCGTTTTTGTTTGTTGTTGTTTTTATTTTATCACGTTTGTCGGAGTACTTCAATCCCCCAGACACTGACTGCCTCAGTGCGAGGCAACGAAGTCGCAGGTGCGGATGTAGGAAATATGTGCAAGAGGTCTACGTTGCTCTGCTTGTTTCTCATGGGCCTTGCAGTCTTGTCCGGTAAATTTCATACCGAGTCGATTTTAATGAACCCATCTGTACTCGGTTTGACGACTACGAGTTTGAAGATTCAATTTCAATCATTAGCGTAGTAGAAGCTCGCGCAGGAGAGAGATTGATATAAAAATAGATTACTAGTACTACGCTCAAAATTAAGACGCTGCTATGAGCTTTTGAAGAGTCTAGCGCGCATTTTATTACCTGCGAAGCATGTTGGCAGGTATGTTACTGAGCCTGCGTGGTTGTGTACAAAAGAAGTGAGGTATCATACTGTGTACAAAGATAACTTGCGCGTTACTTAGAAGTGCGGTAGCTTGGGCTAGTTGGCATGGCATGACGATAATTATAGCGCGAGAATAAAACGATGACACAGAGTTCATGTCCTTCTTGTCTCTGTGTCGTCGTTTTGTTCTTGCGCATGACGTCATGCACGCAGCTTTATAACATACTAGCAGTTAACGTTGGCGGCTTTCAGAGGCGTAGTCACAATTGTTTTTCGGCGAGTTGGGCGTTCAACCGTAGTTTGTGTATGTTAGTGCGTGCGTTTGTGTGTGTGCGTGTAATATATTGTTACGTAAGGTAATGTAACTGAAAGGGGGTTTTTAATGGACCCTGAGTCCACGATCACCGTATGATGATGATGATCATTTCACCGCCATGGCTCGTTCCCCAGCCAGGGGGATCGCAGTAGAAGCAACGTCGTCTTCCTTCTCTACCCACGTTTCTCTTGTTTTTCCTGGTAGTGACACTTCGTATCATTCCCACTGTTTCAGACGAAGTCCTCCGGGTGAGTCATTCTTGTATCCTTCGTGTATATGGCTTCAGGCGGGCAACAAGCGTCACCTCTGTCTTGCATGAACAACGGCCGCTAGTGGTGACACATGCAATTTAATAGTTGACCTCACGGAGACGATGGACTATCACGAATAAACCGGCGTAGTGAGCCAGTAGCTTTTGGCTCAAGCCACGTCTGCGTATCGGGGTCCACACCCACACTACATCACCGGGGGCATAGGTTACATGCCGGTGTTGACTGTCGTAGCGAGTTTTGGAGGACTCTTGCGCTGCCAGTGTACTTAGCAGGCAAGTCGACGTGTCTCTTCCGCACGACACAAAGTTTCCGCAATTGTGAAATCGTCATGGACGACAAAAGGAAAGATAGAATCCAGCGTATGTCGAGGTGAGCGAGCGTAGAGCAGATAGAAAGGGCTGTAGCCTGTCGTTTCGTGTTTCGCCGTGTTGAAGGCGTACGTGACGAATGGTAATACTTCATCCCAGTTTTTGTGGTCGGAGGCGACGTACATTGACAACATGTTGATGAACGTTCGGTTTGTGCGCTCGGTGAGGCCGTTAGTTAGTGAATGATACGCAGTTGAGGGTCGGAACTTGGAGGCACACAAACGAAGTAATGATTCCACAATATCAGTGGTAAATTATCGTCCACGGTCACTTATTATCACGCGAGGCGGCCCGTGTCGGAGGATGACTGAATGCAACAGGAACTCCGAAACCTGGACTGCCGTGGCGGAGGATAAGGCAGCCGTCTCGCAGTACCACGTCAGGTAGTCGGCGCATACAATTATCCACCGGTTACCTTTTGAGGAGCGTGCAAATGATCCCATCAGATCAATGCCGATCTTTTCAAAAGGGGAACCGGGAGGCTTTGCAGGTTGCAGATGACCAACTGGAACCGAGGTGGGCTGCTTGTGGCTCTGACACTGGGTACAGCTGGCTACGTAGTTTTGAATCGTCTTGCTGATTTTCGGCCAATAGAACTGCTCTTTCATGCGACTAAGTGTTCGTGCGATTCCTAGAATGCCAGAGGTGAGGTCATCATGCGTGAGACGCAGAACAGACGTTTGGAGGGACGCAGAAACAACCAGCAGAAAGCGGGCGCCTGTCGTGGACAAGTTTCTCTGGTGAAGAAGACCATTTCGGACGCAGAATCAGCCTTCGCTTAATGACTTTCTTGCTCCAAGAAAGAGAGCTTTCAAGCTTGGGGCATTACGCTGCTCAGCGGCGAAAGTCACGGCATCGGGAAAGCCAGATGACAGAGAAGCGATAAGGTGGTCAAAGTTATCGCCTTCACAATTTGTCGTCGGTAGCGGCATCTTGGAGAGGCAATCCGCATCAGCGTGTAGACGGCCAGTCTTTTTTTGAAATGGTGAAGACATATTCTTGCAAACGAATGGCCCATCGTGCGAGGTGGCCGGATGGGTGAAGAAGGTGGACCAGCCAAAACAGGGAATGGTGAGCTGTGACGATACTGAACGGGCGACCATAGCTATATGAGCGAAACCGTTGCACGGCAAGGACTACCGCTAGGCATTCCTGTTCGGTCAGTGTGTACTTGCGTTCAGGCTTGCCTAAAGAAGAACTTGCGTACGCCACAACGTGTTCTCTCTTGCCAGAACGCTGAACGAGAACGGTACCGATACCGATGCCACTTGCGTCTGTGTGAATTTCCGTGGGCGACGAAGGATTGAAGTACCGAAGTATTGGCTGTGAAGTTAACAAACACTTAAGCTGGTGAAAAGCGGCATCAAACTCGGAGGTCCTCTGAAATGGGCTGTTCTAGCGTAGAAGGCTCGTCAGGGAGTGAACGACATCCGCAAACCTGGGTACGAACCGGCGGAAATACGAGCAGAGCCTAATGAAGCTACGCAGTTGTTTCACAGATTTAGAAAGCTCGAACGATTCAACGGCCGCTGTCTTTTGTGGGTCAGGTATAATGCCATCTTTATCGACGAGATGTCCCAGCAACAATGTCTGTCGCTCGCCAAAGTGGCACTTTTTTGAATTCAATACAAGGCCAGCTTTTTTAATGCAGTTGAGGACGAGGTCTAGGCGAGTGTTGTGCTCCTCAAACGTACGTCCAAAAATTACGACATCGTCAAGGTAACACATGCATACATGCCACTTTAAACCACACAATATAGAGTCCATAATTCTTTCAAATGTCGCAGGAGCATTGTATAATCTGAATGGCTTAACGTTGAACTCGTAAAGTCTGTCGGTCGTAATGAGTGCCGTCTCTTTTTGTCAGCTGCGTGCATTGGAATTTGCCAGTAACCTGACCTCAGTTCAACAGATGAAAAGTAGGACGTGGAATGCAGGCAGTCTAGAGCGTCATCGATGCGCGGCAGTGAATAGACGTCTGTCTTGGTAAGAGAATTCAGTCGGCGGTAGTCAACGCAAAACCTCCACGTACCATCCTTCTTCCTCACTAGAATGATGGGAGCAGCCCGCGGACTTGCCAATTCCTGTATTATTAAATTTTCCAGAATTTCTTTGACTTGCTCGTCGATGACCTCGCGCTCCGATGGTGCCACTCGGTAAGGTTTCTGCCTAATGGAATGCGCCGATTTGGTGTGGATCTGAGGACGTATCCGAAACGCTGGGATTAAGGGCCTTTGGCTGTTTTTAGAAAAATCGAACACATTTGAGTGCTTATATAGAACGTCGAGCAGTGTGTGATGTTCACTTTGGTCAAGTGATTTGCTGACCATTTGTAACAATTGGGCATCCTCGGAACCTTCTAAGCCTAGATGTTCATTTTGGCTTGCAGCATCAACAAGCGTAACCAGCGTCGTAGATGATTCGGGTTTAAATACTGCAAGTTTGATGCCGCCTGGTAAAACTGCAGGCTCCATGGAACTGTTCATTGTTCACACACCTGCCCGTCCATCAACGACTAGCACTATACAATGGGGAGTGAGGATGTTCTTTTTAAGACATGCCAAGGGAATCGGTTCGAGCGTGGCGTCAAATGTGCCACAGTTGTTACTGGAACATGTCACGGGAACACACACAGCAGAAAATGTAGGAACGACTGTGTCCACGGAGACGGAAAAGATGAATTCCTCCGGACAGGAATTTTCCAAGAGCGCCGTTGGGAAAGTACCTTGTATAGAAAGGTGCCCACTTCTGCAGTCTACAGTTGCCCCACACTCACACAAGTCGATACCATAGATAACGTCATGTGTAGACCGCGGAATAACCACAAACTTCGTGCAAAACACCTTGCCATAAAGCAAGACGTCCACAGTACAATATCCCACCGGACACAACACGTTACCACTTACAGCACGAAATGTCACCCCACGGTTCAGGCAAAACATCACTTTTGGTCCTAGCAGGTTCTTAAGATTTACAGCTCATCACCGAGACTGTCGCGCCTGTACCCACAGGTGCCATAGTAGCCACTCCATCGACAATTATATGAACTTTATTCTTCAACAGAAACGCTGACGGGGGTATATCTGTAGATGGCGCCTGTGATCTCGCAGACTCACCCTCACTGGCCGCACCGACTAGTTTTTCCGGCGGCGATGTCCAGTGCGCGTCGCCGTGGCGACGGCGATCGGGGAGCATGTGGAGCTGGTGGTGGCGACAAACTTCGATCAGAGGCCGGTGAGGGGTAGCGTGACCCGGTAGGTGCGCGTGGTTTTCGTCACGTGGGGAGCGGATGGTCGAAAGGTTGGTGAGACATGTACCAAGACTGTCGCTGCTTTGGGCGGTGGTCACAAAAAACGTGCGATGTGACCCGGGACGCCACAGCTGTAGCTCGCCGGAATTGGTCGAGAAGCACGTGGCTGCTCAGAGTAAGGACTCCTCTCGGAAGGCATGGGATAGTGGTGCCGCCCTTCAGGGGCACTGTAGGCAGTCGATGTTGGGTAAACAGGCGGGCGAAAACTTCGTTCGTAGTTTGGAGGTGGTTGACTTGGGAATCCAGCCTGCCACGTGCCTTTATATTTATAAGCGTCTGCTGCGTTGATCGATGGATGTCATGGTGGAAGAGAAACAAGAGTCCGCACACGTTCAGGTTCGCTTGCGTACACATCCTGAAAATCGCTGGAACGATGATAGGTCTGCTGACATCGAAGCAGCTCTTCTCTGACGATCTGCCGTATGGTCAAAGGAATGTCGTTAGGTGGCACTGTTTCAACACTAGCCACAGTGGGGACGCTGGAAAGGCGGCCGAATTTCGGAGAAATTCGTCGCATCTTGAGGGATTCAAAGGTACGACAGTGCTTAATCACGTCGGACACGGAGTTCAAACAGATTTTCCCAATTAAGAAATTGTACACGTCTTCGGCTATACCCTTGAGAACGTGTCCAACCTTGTCTTCTTCAGACATCCTTGCATTGACGATGTTGCACAGCTTCAAGATTTCTTCAATGTACGTCGTACATGTTTCTCCTGGAAGCTGTGCCCTCTGAAACAATGTCTGCTCCACGCGTTTCTTCTTTGCGTCCGAATCACCAAAGCACTTCTGCACTTCTTCAACAAAACGTTCCCAAGCCATGAACATGTCCTCATGGTTTTTACGAGGACATGTTCCCTTTCAGTTACAATATATTCGCTAGCAAAGTTAATAACTTTCGGGGAGAATTTGACCCACTCCAAGCACTTCCCGGCAACACCCCTGGTGGCTTAGTAAAAAAAAAGGGTATGTTCAACTTTCTTCAATATGATAACGACGTGGGGAGAACGCCCCTGTGCGTGAACAATGAAGGAATTTGCATTTGATGATTTGATACCTATGATGGGACATCGCAAATGTCGCATCACTTCATGCAGGTTCTCAGACATGGTAGTGTACATCACTTACGTTAGTGCAGGCCATCTATAGACTTTTCCGCAGGAAGTCTCCCTTGGCGCCACCATAATCCTCTCCGTGTTGGTGTATAGGCATCACCCACTCTGAAAATGCATTGCCGATTCACCGACGGCGGTCTTCGTACTCTTGTGCCCCAGACCTGCACAGCGGCATTTTTCTCTCCTGCAAAATGGTCTATAGACATTTTTCAACAGAAAGGGTCTCGGAGCACCTTCTATTTTGACTGTGGTATGAATGTACAAAGACGTCATTGCCTCGGCTGTGTGCACTAGAAATACCATGCCTATTTACCTCAGACGAGAGGTGATTATGGCACCGCCACCCATGAAGCCTTCCGTGGAATGATGTTATATGACTTAGAAAGAGAACACCTCTTTTCTGGGCTGTAGCACGGGAGTACAAGGGCTGGTGTCATTGCCTCAGCTATGTGTGCTGGAGAGGTGATGCCTATTTACCTCAGACCAGAGGAGACTATGGCGCCGGCACCCGTGCAGCCTTCCGTGAAATTATGTTGTATAACGTAGAAAGAGAACATCTCCTGTTTGGACCATGACACGGGAGTAGAAAGGCTGAAAAAAGCTGACGTCACTGCCTCGGCAAGTACTTTCGGCGGGTCCCGCATGTTTGCCATAGCTCAGTAGCAGTTAGGGTGGCAGCAAGGGAGTCTTCAAGGGAAAAGTGCATTGTCTTTGTCTGTAAGCTTCACCGTTCGTCAACGTTTTTTGGGAGCTTTTTGCGTTTACTTATACAACAACCCACCTGTTTATGGTTCATTTTGAAGTACAACACTAGAAAATTGTAGACTGAATTGGTTTGAACGTCCTTCACGGAGAGGTGCACCAGTTCGCTAAAAAAAGACGTTTTTAGACATCACGATAACTCCTTGATATTTCTGGAGCCCTCCACTACGGCGTCTCTCATAATCATATCAAGGTTTTGGGACGTTAAAATCCACAAATCACAAATTAACTCTAAAAAGATTGTGTTTTATACGACTCATGGCTGCTTCACGCATGCGCAAGATGGTTGCCGGCGGGTATAAGTTTTCGTTTTAAGCACATGCTTTGATCACTTGTAAGTGCCAGCCTGTCCCGTCACGCTCCTCCTCCGTTTTCGTGTTTACCTCTGGCTTTTTATGCATTTCTAGAAATTCGGGGGCCAGGGGCTCAAGAGGCGCTAAACAGAAAAGTGATTTTTCTTGTATAAGTAAATTGCAGTTTTGCAATACCAAAATAAACACTCTGCGATGATGTTTATTAGAACAGAGGAGTCGCAACGAGGTCGCGACGGAAAATGGGCGAACAGCAAGTCTGGCAAAGGCGGCACAGGTTCTCGCGCATTCAGAGCACGGGCTTTTCGTTGTCTTCCGAAGGCGCATACGCGTTGGTGCGTATGCTCCACTACAATACCCCCCGGGTGAAGGGTAGCTATCCTGGCGTCTGAGGGAGTAGGCACAATGAGGGGGTCGTAGTAGGGCTTGAGACGGTCGACGTGTACGGTCTCGCGTCTTCGACGGCGCAAATCTGGTGATTGTGTTAATGGCTCGATGACGTAATTCACCGGGGAGGTCGCGTCAATGAGAAGGTAGGGACCATGGTACCGGGCCAGAAGTTTAGAAGACTGGCCAGGAACGTGCGGGGGCACCCAAAGCCACACAAGGGAGCCAGCACGAAATGTAGGAGCTATGCGGTGAGCGTCGTCGTGTCGAGTCTTTTGTAGGCCTTGAGCCTTACTTGTCAGAGACCGAGCCAACTGACGGCAGTCTTCAGCGTATCTGGCGACTTCCGAAAGCGGGGAGCACTCAGATGCATCAGGGCGATATGGTAGTATAGTGTCGAGTGGGTGGGAAGGTTCGCGGCCGTACAATAGAAAGAACGGGGAAAACCGGTAGTCGCTTGCGTCGCGGTGTTATAAGCGAAGGTAACAAAGGGCAATACAGCGTCCCAGTTAGTGTGGTCGGAGGAGGTGTACATCCTCAGCATGTCGCCAAGTGTGCGGTTGAACCGCTCAGTAAGACCATTTGTCTGTGGATGGTATGCGGTAGATTTCCGGTGGATGATATTGCATTCAGCAAGGATAGCTTGGATGACCTCCGACAGGAACACTCGACCCCTATCACTGAGTAATTCCCGCGGAGCACCATGGCGTAGAATGAAGCTGCGGAGAATGAAGAATGCAACTTCGTGGGCGGTCGCTGCCGGTAGAGCTGCAGTCTCAGCGTAGCGTGTCAGATGATCGACTCCGACAATAATCCACCGGTTTCCAGAGATACTATATGGGAGGGGGCCATAGAGGTCTATACCCACGCGGTCGAATGGGCGAGCCGGGCACGGGAGCGGCTGTAACATGCCAGTAAGGTGCCGCGGAGGTGTCTTGTTCTGTTGGCAAGTGGTGCAAGACTGAACGTATTTCTGCACAAAGCGATACATTCCTCGCCAGTAATAGCGTTGGCGCAGCCTTTCGTAGGTTTTCAGGACACCTGCGTGAGCACTTTGGGGATCTGCATGGAAATTCATGCAGATGTCAGAGCGCATATGAGTTGGGACAGCAAGGAGTCACTTCCGACCACCAGGCATGTAGTTACGGCGGTACAGAATGTTGTCTCGTAAGGAAAAGTGGACTGCTTGCCGGCGTAGCGCTCTCGTGGAAGGGACAGCAGACGGATCGGTAAGGTAGTCGACTAACAAGGCAAGGTGTGGGTCTTTACGCTGCTCCGAAAGCATGTCAGTCGTGTCGAGTGGTGACAAGGTGGTAAAAGGGGGAGACAGAGAAGCCACATCTGGTGTTAATGGCAATCGCGAAAGTGCATCGGCATCCGCATGCTTGCGACCGGAACGATATACGACACGGATGTCGTATTCTTGCAATCGAAGTGCCCAACGCCCGAGGCGTCCGGACGGGTCTTTCAAGGTGGACAGCCAACATAGAGCGTGGTGGTCTGTGACCACGACGAAAGGACGGCCGTAAAGGTACGGGCGAAACTTCGTCAACGCCCAGATTATGGCCAAACACTCCTTCTCTGTCACGGAGTAATTCAATTCAGCCTTCTTGAGAGCGCGACTTGCATAGGCGACTGCGTATTCAGCTTGGGTGCCTTTCCGTTGTGCCAAAACTGCACCAAGACCGATGCCACTTGCATCGGTGTGAATTTATGTGGCCGCAGCAGGGTCGAAGTGACGAAGAATAGGTGGTGAGGTCAGCAGGCGGCGCAGCTGGCGAAATGCGTCGTCACATGCAGGTGACCATGCAGATATGCCTTTGCTGTTGGAAAGCAGACTCGTGAGAGGTGCGATGATGGACGCGAAGTTGCGCACGAAGCGACGAAAGTAGGAGCAGAGACCGACGAAACTTCGTAGGGCTTTCAGTGATGTAGGCAACGGAAAGTCAGGGACAGCTCGAAGCTTATCGGGATCCGGAAGAACACCGTCTCTGGTGATGACATGTCCCAAGATTGTTAGTTTTCGTGCTACGAAGTGGCACTTCTTGGAGTTAAGTTGTAGGCCTGCAGAAGTTAGACACGTCAGAATCTCGTGGAGGCGAGCAAGATGTGTCGGGAAATCAGATGAAAAGACTACGATGTCGTCCAGGTAACATAAGCAGGTTTTCTACTTGTGGGCACGCAAGATGGTGTCGATCATGCGCTCAAATGTGGCAGGCGCGTTGCAGAGCCCAAATGGCATGACTTTGAACTCATATAGGCCATCCGGCGTTACAAAGGCTGTTTTAGGGTGATCACATTCAGCCATTGGCACCTGCCAATACCCACAACGCAGATCCAAAGATGTAAAGTACTCGGCGCCTTGTAAACAGTCAAGAGCATCGTCTATTCGTGGTAGCGGGTAAACATCTTTTTTTGTAATATTGTTTAAGCAGCGATAGTCGACGCAAAATCGTACGGTGCCATCTATTTTTTGACCAGAACCACAGGTGATGACCAAGCGCTTTGAGAAGGCTGTATGACTCAACGTTTAAGCATGTCATCTACTTGCTCCGTAATGACGTGGCGCTCTTCGGCGGAAACGCGGTAAGGACGCTGTCGCAGAGGCGAATGTGAGCCGGTGTGAATAGTATGAGCGATAGTGGTGGTGCGGCCCAAAGCAGGTTCTTGAAAGTCGAAAAAAGAGCGAAACTTGTTAAGGAGAGCAACAAGTTGGCGGCGATGCGAGAGGGGAAGGTCTGCGTCAATAGCATTGTCGAAGGCTGACGAACTTGATGGCTCAGACGCATGAGTGATTGCAGCAATGTGACATGGCGTTTCGTCGGGAAGAATAATATCATCGATATGGTCGACAGGTTGCACATATCCTAACGTTTCACCACGAAGTAAGCCAATGGGGTAGTTGCAGTGGTTGTTGACCAGCATTACGGTTAAACCAGACGCAATTGTAAGAACAGCAAATGGGAGAACGATGCCCTTGCGTTCAGTAAAAACCGGAGATAGCGTAAACACCACCGTGCCGTCAGGTTGCGCCAGACATGAAAGGCTAATAGGGACCGAAGCTTCAGGAGGCAAGGTGATGTCGTCATCAGCGATGACTTTGCAGAGCAGAGGAGAGCGGTCGGGTGGTGGAAATTCACATGTTGGCACAAGGGACACTTCGGCACGGGAACAATCGATGATAGCTTCATGACGTGATAAGAAATCCCAACCCAGGATAAGGTCATGAGAGCAAGATGGTAGAACAAAAAACTGTACGACGTACAAAACGTCTCGAATGACGACGCGCGCCGTACACGCAGCCGAGGGATGAATGCGTTGCGCGCTAGCCGTGGACAGCACCAAGCCACTGAGAGATGTGGTCACTTTCTTCAGTTTCCTACAAAAGCTTGCGTTCATCACAGAAACGGCGGCCCCGGTATCAATTAACGCTAATGTGGCGACTCCCTCTACATCGACGTCAACAACATTTTGCGGCGAAAATGGAGGCCTTGGGAATTGCGCACAAGTTGCAGTTCTTGCCCCCGGAACTGCACTGATTAGTTTCCCTCCTCAAGAGGTGGTCGACGACGCATAGGGGATGGCGATCGGTGACGAGGTGATGGGAAACGAGCAGTCGATGGGTGGCGATCCGAGTCGGAGTGCCTCTGTTCATATGCAGACGTGGTGGTCTGCTGCGGTGCGTAGGTAGGAGCTCCGAAGTATGCGTGCGCAGGCGTTGGACGGCGGCGGCAGAAGCGTGCAATGTGGCCAGCGATGCCACACGTGAAACAGATGGGACGATTGTCTCGGGTGCGCCACTCATTAGATGGACGGAAAAAGCGAGGTGGGGGCCTGTAGACTGGAGGCGAGGCCGGAGGAGGTGGAGCCGATAAAGCGACTGGATGCGGTGGGGGCCGCGCGACCACAGCTGCGTAGCTGAGACGTGAAGGCGGCGCAGTTGGTGCGTAGCCAGCAGTTGAGAGATCAGATGGCACCGAAGTGCACGGGTAAGAGGCCGGCACTGTAGGGAGTGCATTGCAAATTTCAGTGCGTATGGCCTGCTGCATATTCGAAGGGAGGCTTGTCGTGGGCGCGTCACTATGCGGCAGCAGGGAAAGCTGTCGGGCGACTTCCTCCCTGATGAAGTCTTTAATCTTGTTCGACAGAGTTCCTTGGTGAACGTTGCCATTGGAGAGTGCGACGGCCGAGATCGAATCTGGTGATGGGACACTCTGTCGGGCGATGGAACGGTGACGACGCAATTCATCGAAGCTCTGGCACAGGCTTACGAGGACTGCCACTTTGGTCGGGCTCTTCGCCAGCAACATCTGGAATGCGCCATTCTCGATGCCTTTGAGAATATGTCGAATTTTCTCTTCTTCAGGCATAGATAAGTTAACACGCCTGCAGAGGTCGAGCACATCCTCAATATAGCTAGTAAAGGCCTCACCAGGTTGCTGGGCTGGGTGGCGCAGACGCTGGTCAGCGCGGAGCTTGCGGACCTTTGGTCGGCCGAACGCTTCGGTCACGAGGGTCTTGAAGGTGGACCAGCTGGCGATGGCGGTTTCGCGGTTGGTGAACCATAGCTTGGCGACGTCAGCCAAGTAAAAGATGACATAGGCAAGCTTAGAGTCGTTGTCCCATTTGTGGCTGGCACTCACGCGTTCGTACAAGGAGAGCCAGTCTTCGACGTCTTGCTCACCACTGCCGCTGAAGATTGGTGGGTCCCGCTGACGGGTAGCACCGGGGCAGGTCGACGGGGCAGCCGATGGTGCTGGCTGTGCTGGGATGGGCTGGTTGGCGACTGCGTCAGTCATGTTGTACGGTAGTCTTTCGGCCAACTTGCGAGAGCGGAGCTCCAGGTCTGCTTAGGGATCCCCGGCACCTCCACCAAATGCGATGATGTTTATTAGAACAGAGGAGTCGCAACGAGGTCGCGACGGAAAATGGGCGAACAGCAAGTCTGGCAAAGGCGGCACAGGTTCTCGCGCAATCAGAGCACGGGCTTTTCGTTGTCTTCCGAAGGCGCATACGCGTTGGTGCGTATGCTCCACTACAACTCGTATAATGAAAAGGCGCTCGGTAAGCATGAAAACAAGAAAAAAAGGGCAGATCCCACGTACTTGGGAATCGACATTATGCGAAGCATGCGGAGGTAAGGTGACCATGTTGCATCTTTTTAATTGAGCGACATGTCATGAAACGACGCTAATTATATGTACAGTGTCAATTTTTATGAAAGGGAACACGAGAACACGTGGCCTGCGCGCTCCGGCGGCTGCTGGCAGCGCGTTCAAGCGGAAACGAGAACAACCGCAGTCTCTTTTAGCGTCATCTCGCGGCGAGCAAAACAATTTGTCGCTGATATGGTACCAGCAGCAACATTGTGACCCCTCCCCCTTCAAGGCAATTACGGGCTCTCCTGTAATCACCTTAAGAGGCAGGGGGTCGCAATGTTGCCGTTCTATATCGGCAACAAATGGTTGTTTTGCTCGCCACGAGACGCGAAAAGAGACTGTGGTTGCTATCGCTTCCGCTTGAACGCGCTGCCAGCAGCCGCCGGAGCATGCAGGCCACGCGTCGCCATGTTCCCTGTCATAAAAATTGACACTGTACAAATGTTGCACGCACAGACATATTTAGAAGAGTTGCAGATGTTCATATAACCAGTTGTTTGCACTTGCGCAATGACGTCAAATAGAACATGCGTACTAGCAACGCCAGAAGCTGATAGGAAGCGCTGATGCTCGCGACGATACTGGCCCTGGACACTTCTACGTAAATTAACTTCAGCGCATGACTTTAACCCGACGTGACGGCTCTATCAAAGAAGCACATATGTAATGTTTATAAAATTGGGTAGGCAGCACTGCGAACACTTTTGACGCTTCAGGAAGAGATTCGCGTCTATTTGAAAGGTAGTTCCGAGTCCTGGCGTAACTCTGTGGTAAAATGCCTCATTGGCACGCAGAATACTTTGGTTCGATTCCAGTTGGGACCCTGGAATATATTCTTTGCATTCGTCGGGTTGACGCTACCTATGTCGGCTATGAACACTCGTGCGTAAAAATTTCCCAAGTGTGTCATTACTGGGTAGATACTAAGTGTCAATCAACTGTGGCACATACCCGCGTACCAGCGGCACATACCCGCCAGTGGATATGTGCCACTTTCTGGCGGGTAGTGTCTGAGGACTTACGCAGCGGGATTGTGACATTATTCATGTCTTGACCAGCGCGTCATATTCGTTAAACCATTTTATCCTCCCATACTAACTTTGGTTCACGCCAAGTTACAAGGGTGACCACAAGAGCACCCAAACGTAAGCGACTAGATAGATGGATACGCTCCAAGTCGCCGAAGCTCGCTAAGAAATGTTTCGAATTTAAAACACACGTGACGACTCCACCTTGAAGTGCTAACCATGGCCAGCACACAGAAAAAAGAAACAAGAAACACAAGAAAGTGCACCACAGCATTCGTGTCATGCACTTTTTTGTGTTTGTTCTTTTTTTATGCACTGATCTCCATGAATATGTGCCAACTAGCCCAATTTGCTGGTTTACTTCACCTTGAAGTGCTCGCACCAGCTTGCCGTGACGTCTTAGATGGAAGTAAGGCTTAGAAGTCTGTCGGTAAAACAGAATGTTTACATTGAGGCACTAAAAAAACCTGTAGTATAGCCACTGTAAACAAAAAAAAACATTAACTGAACCAATGTGGCTGAAAACCACAAATATCTTGTGCTTCATGATGTTCCACTTACGTCCAAGCTTCGGCGTATACTTCAAGTTTACTTACTTCAAAAGTAAACTTAGGCCTCCGTTTCCTCTTCAAACAATTATTCTATTACGGTGAAATCAATGACAGCTGAGCTCGAAAAGAATAATGCATCTCTTCGAACTGGTTCGTTGTTTCAGTTTAATGACCAGTTCATTGGCACGAGCCCGGTTCAAAGAGCACGGTCAATGGCTCGTGGCGGATCCAGAGGTGGATGGTAGGGGAGATCACATCCGTTCCCTCCCAAAGGTTGTATCAGCACTCCCATTCCGCTCCCTTCAGTGCCAGTTATCTATTTCTATCACCGATTAGGACAGATTAGGGGGACAAAATTAACGGTATTTATGCTGTGATGTGGTTGTTAAGACGATAGTGATTGCTGAAAACAAAAGTCAAGATTCTCCAGTAGAACTTTGAGCAACCCCCTCCTCCCATCGAAAAAAAATGAGTGGCTCGATCTAACTGTTCATGAGCGCAGGAACGGTGATGTCACCTGTGTGATGCGCAAAGTGCAAAAATACAGACGCATGCAAAACCGAGGCAGATTAGTCTCCCTACTTCTTCCTCTCTACCTTCTCCCCTCAAACCGGCGAACACGCGTTCCCGCCACTGACCGCAGCCGACTCTCTCCAAGCTCGCGGGTCTTGAAAAGCGTCTGCTGAAAAAAGTACAAATTCGTTTGCGTCCAACTTCTAAGGGGCTTCGCTCATTGGTTGTATTAGTACACGGAAATGCTAGTTATGATTACCATACATCTCACTTGCGTGAGGATTACAAACATACATGTGACTTAATGCCTTGTACTTTCTTTCAACCCAGTGGTGGGCAAGGAAGAGAAGGGCACCAAGAAGAAAGTCAAGGAAGCTTCAGGTCAGTAGTGCCTTATGTTCTTCATTCCTCAAGGTTGCTCTGGGCCTTATTCACTTTCCCAAATAGTTTAAAAAAAGCCCGTAGTTGTCCACAGCTGTCAACATATGAACCTGTCGTGATTACGTTTATTCGAGCAGAGAAGTCGCAACGAGGTCGCGACGGAAAATGGGTGTACGGCAAGTCTGGCACAGGCGGCACAAGCTCTCGCGCATGCAGAGCACGGGGCTTTTCGTTATCTTCCAAAGGCGATATACGCGTTGGTGAGTATTCTCCCCTACAATACCCCCGTGGTGAAGGGTAGCCATCCTGGCGACTCAGGGAGTAGGCACAATGAGGGGGTCGTAGTAGGGCTTGAGACGGTCGACGTGTACGGTCTCGCGTCCTCGACGTCGCAAGTCTGGTGATTGTGTTAGTGGCTCGATGATGTAGTTCACCGGGGAGGTCAGGTCAATGACACGGTACGGACCATGGTACCTGGCCAAAAGTTTCGAAGGCAGGCCAGGAACGTGTGGGGGCACCCAAAGCCACACAAGGGAGCCAGCACGAAACGTAGGAGCTATGTGGTGAGCGACGTCATGTCGAGTATTTTGTAGACCTTGAGCCTCACTTGTCAGAGACCGAGCCAACTGACGGCAGTCTTCAGCGTATCAGGCGATTTCCGAAAGCGGGGAGCACTCAGATGCATCAGGGCGGTACGGGAGTATATTGTCGAGTGGTTGGGAAGGTTCGCGGCCGTACAATAGAAAGAACGGGGAAAAACCGGTAGTCGCTTGCGTCGCGGTGTTATAAGTGAAGGTAATAAAAGGCAATACAGCGTCCCAGTTAGTGTGGTCGGAGGAGGTGTACATCCTCAACATGTGACCAAGTGTGCGGTTGAACCGCTCAGTGAGACCATTTGTCTGTGTATGGTATGCAGTAGATTTCCGGTGGATGATGTTGCATTCAGCGAGGATAGCTTGGATGACCTCCGACAGGAACACTCGACCATATCACTGAGTAATTCCCGTGGAGCACCATGGCGTAGAATGAAGCTGCGGAGAATGAAGAGTGCAACTTCGTGGGCGGTCGCTGCCGGTAGAGCTGCAGTCTCAGCGTAGCGTGTCAGATGATCGACTCCGACAATAATCCACCGGTTTCCAGAGATACTATATGGGAGGGGGCCATAGAGGTCTATACCCACGCGGTCAAATGGGCGAGCCGGGCACGGGAGCGGCTGTAACATGCCAGTTAGGTGCCGCGGAGGTGTCTTGTTCTGTTGGCAGGTGGTGCAAGACTGAACGTATTTCTGCACAAAGCGATACATTCCTCGCCAGTAATATTGTTGGCGCAGCCTTTCGTAGGTTTTCAGGACACCTGCGTGAGCACTTTGGGGACCTGCATGGAAATTCATGCAGATGTCAGAGCGCATATGAGTTGGGACAGCAAGGAGCCACTTCCGACCACCAGGCATGTAGTTGCGGCGGTACAGAATGTTGTCTCGTAAGAAAAGTGGGCTGCTTGCCGGCGTAGCGCTCTCGTGGAAGGGACAGCAGATGGATCGGTAAGGTAGTCGACTAACAAGGCAAGGTATGGGTCTTTGCGAGTGGTTCTTAAGATAGAGAAAGGAAGAGAAAAGTGAGCCCCGTTATTGTCTTCTTCAGGAGCGACACCGCCACAGAGCTCACAAGGGATGGGGGTGAGGAGGGATAAAAAGGGTAGAAGTAAAGGTATAGAAAAGAGGAAGAAGAAGCAACAACAAACTGAGGGGATAGGAGAGACAGGAAAGATGGAAGCATGGTCACTGGAGTCCGAGGACGGGGTACACTTGCGAGAGATGTTGTCGGCGTCTGTAGATGACGTAGAGCAGGTCCAGTAGGTCAGAACTGCACTGTCGTCGAAGACCGTCGGCGACAGGAGGTGACGTAGGGCCAGCCCAGTCGGCCAGAGCTACGAAGACGCCGAAGGTCGCGAGCGCGCGGAGCACACGGGCGCACAACCGGTCGGCACGGAATCCAGTGAGAGGTATGGGTCTTTACGCTGCTTCGAAAGCATGTCAGTGGTGTCAAGTGGTGACAAGGTGGTAAAAAGGGGTGACAGAGAAGCCACATCTGGTGTTAATGGCCCATTAACACCAGATGTGGCTTCTGATCGAGAAAGTGCATCGGTGTCCGCATGCTTGCGACCGGAACGATATACTACACGGATGTCGTATTCCTGCAATCAAAGTTCCCAACGCCCCAGACGTCCGGACGGGTCTTTCAAGGTGGACAGCCAACATAGAGCTTGTTGGTCTGTGACCACGTCGGAAAGGACGGCCGTAAAGCTACGGGCAAAACTTCGTAAGCGCCAAGATTATGTCCAAACACTCCTTCTCTGTCACGGAGTAATACAATTCAGCCTTCTTGAGAGCGCGACTTGCATAAGCGGCTACGTATTCGGTTTGGGTGCCTTTCCGTTGTGGCAAAACTGCACCAAGACCGATGCCACTTGCATCGGTGTGAATTTCTGTGGCCGCAGCAGGGTCGAAGTGACGAAGAATAGGTGGTGAGGTCAGCAGGCGGCGCAGCTGGCGAAATGCGTCGTCACATGCAGGTGACCATGCAGATATGCCTTTGCTGTTGGAAAGCAGACTCGTGAGAGGTGCGATGATGGACGCGAAGTTGCGCACGAAGCGACGAAAGTAGGAGCAGAGACCGACGAAACTTCGTAGGGCTTTCAGTGATGTAGGCAACGGAAAGTCAGCGACAGCTCGAAGCTTATCGGGATCCGGAAGAACACCGTCTCTGGTGATGACATGTCCCAAGATGGTTAGTTTTCGTGCTACGAAGTGGCACTTCTTGGAGTTAAGTTGTAGGCCTGCAGAAGTTAGACACGTCAGAATCTCGTGGAGGCGAGCAAGATGTGTCGGGAAATCAGATGAAAAGACTACGATGTCGTCCAGGTAACATAAGCAGGTTTTCTACTTGTGGGCACGCAAGATGGTGTCGATCATGCGCTCAAATGTGGCAGGCGCGTTGCAGAGCCCAAATGGCATGACTTTGAACTCATATAGGCCATCCGGCGTTACAAAGGCTGTTTTAGGGCTGATCACATTCAGCCATTGGCACCTGCCAATACCCACAACGCAGATCCAAAGATGTAAAGTACTCGGCGCCTTGTAAACAGTCAAGAGCATCGTCTATTCGTGGTAGCGGGTAGACATCTTTTTTTGTAATATTGTTTAAGCGGCGATAGTCGACGCAAAATCGTACGGTGCCATCTTTTTTCTTGACCAGAACCACAGGTGATGACCAAGCGCTTTGAGAAGGCTGTATGACTCCACGTTTAAGCATGTCATCTACTTGCTCCGTAATGACGTGGCGCTCTTCGGCGGAAACGCGGTAAGGACGCTGTCGCAGAGGCGAATGTGAGCCGGTGTGAATAGTATGAGCGATAGTGGTGGTGCGGCCCAAAGCAGGTTCTTGAAAGTCGAAAAAAGAACGAAACTTGTTAAGGAGAGCAACAAGTTGGCGGCGATGCGAGAGGGGAAGGTCTGCGTCAATAGCATTGTCGAAGGCTGACAAACTTGATGGCTCAGACGCATGAGTGATTGCAGCAATGTGACATGGCGTTTCGTCGGGAAGAATAATATCATCGATATGGTCGACAGGTTGCACATATCCTAACGTTTCACCACGAAGTAAGCCAATGGGGTAGTTGCAGTGGTTGTTGACCAGCATTACGGTTAAACCAGACGCAATTGTAAGAACAGCAAATGGGAGAACGATGCCCTTGCGTTCAGTAAAAACCGGAGATGGCGTAAACACCACCGTGCCGTCAGGTTGCGCCAGACATGAAAGGCTAATAGGGACCGAAGCTTCAGGAGGCAAGGTGATGTCGTCATCAGCGATGACTTTGCAGAGCAGAGGAGAGCGGTCGGGTGGTGGAAATTCACATGTTGGCACAAGGGAAACTTCGGCACGGGAACAATCGATGACAGCTTCATGACGTGATAAGAAATCCCAACCCAGGATAAGGTCATGAGAGCAAGATGGTAGAACAAAAAACTGTACGACGTACAAAACGTCTCGAATGACGACGCGCGCCGTACACACAGCCGAGGGATGAATGCGTTGCGCGCTAGCCGTGGACAGCACCAAGCCACTGAGAGATGTGGTCACTTTCTTCAGTTTCCTACAAAAGTTTGCGTTCATCACAGAAACGGCGGCCCCGGTATCAATTAACGCTAATGTGGCGACTCCCTCAACATCGACGTCAACAACATTTTGCGGCGAAAATGGAGGCCTTGGGAATTGCGCACAAGTTGCAGTTTTTGCCTCCGGAACTGCACTGATTAGTTTCCCTCCTCAAGAGGTGGTCGACGACGCATAGGGGATGGCGATCGGCGACGAGGTGATGGGAAACGAGCAGTCGATGGGTGGCGATCCGAGTCGGAGTGCCTGTGTTCATATGCAGACGTGGTGGTCTGCTGCGGTGCGTAGGTAGGAGCTCCGAAGTATGCGTGCGCAGGCGTTGGACGGCGGCGGCAGAAGCGTGCAATGTGGCCAGCGATGCCACACGCGAAACAGATGGGACGATTGTCTCGGGTGCGCCACTCATTAGATGGACGGAAAAAGCGAGGTGGGGGCCTGTAGACTGGAGGCGAGGCCGGAGGAGGTGGAGCCGATAAGGCGACTGGATGCGGTGGGGGCCGCGCGACCACAGCTGCGTAGCTGAGAGGTGAAGGCGGCGCAGTTGGTGCGTAGCCAGCAGTTGAGAGATCAGATGGCACCGAAGTGCACGGGTAAGAGGCCGGCACTGTAGGGAGTGCATTGCAAATTTCAGTGCGTATGGCCTGCTGCATATTCGAAGGGAGGCTTGTCGTGGGCGCGTCACTATGCGGCAGCAGGGAAAGCTGTCGGGCGACTTCCTCCCTGATGAAGTCTTTAATCTGGTTCGACAGAGTTCCTTGGTGAACGTTGCCATTGGCGAGTGCGACGGCCGAGATCGAATCTGGTGATGGGACACTCTGTCGGGCGATGGAACGCTGACGACGCAATTCATCGAAGCTCTGGCACAGGCTTACGAGGACTGCCACCGTGGTCGGGCTCTTCGCCAGCAACATCTGGAATGCGCCATCCTCGATGCCTTTGAGAATATGTCGAATTTTCTCTTCTTCAGGCATGGATGAGTTAACACGCCTGCAGAGGTCGAGCACATCCTCAATATAGCTAGTAAAGGTCTCACCAGGTTGCTGGGCTCGGTGGCGCAGACGCTGGTCAGCGCGGAGCTTGCGGACCTCTGGTCGGCCGAACGCTTCGGTCACGAGGGTCTTGAAGGTGGACCAGCTGGCGATGGCGGTTTCGCGGTTGGTGAACCATAGCTTGGCGACGTCAGCCAAGTAAAAGATGACATAGGCAAGCTTAGAGTCGTTGTCCCATTTGTTGCTGGCACTCACGCGTTCGTACAAGGAGAGCCAGTCTTCGACGTCTTGCTCACCACTGCCGCTGAAGATTGGTGGGTCCCGCTGACGGGTAGCACCGGGGCAGGTCGACGGGGCAGCCGATGGTGCTGGCTGTGCTGGGATGGGCTGGTTGGCGACTGCGTCAGTCATGTTGTACGGTAGTCTTTCGGCCAACTTGCGAGAGCGGAGCTCCAGGTCTGCTTAGGGATCCCCGGCACCTCCACCAAATGCGATGATGTTTATTAGAACAGAGGAGTCGCAACGAGGTCGCGACGGAAAATGGGCGAACAGCAAGTCTGGCAAAGGCGGCACAGGTTCTCGCGCAATCAGAGCACGGGCTTTTCGTTGTCTTCCGAAGGCGCATACGCGTTGGTGCGTATGCTCCACTACAACTCGTATAATGAAAAGGCGCTCGGTAAGCATGAAAACAAGAAAAAAAGGGCAGATCCCACGTACTTGGGAATCGACATTATGCGAAGCATGCGGAGGTAAGGTGACCATGTTGCATCTTTTTAATTGAGCGACATGTCATGAAACGACGCTAATTATATGTACAGTGTCAATTTTTATGAAAGGGAACACGAGAACACGTGGCCTGCGCGCTCCGGCGGCTGCTGGCAGCGCGTTCAAGCGGAAACGAGAGCAACCGCAGTCTCTTTTAGCGTCATCTCGCGGCGAGCAAAACAATTTGTCGCTGATATGGTACCAGCAGCAAGATTGTGACCCCTCCCCCTTCAAGGCAATTACGGGCTCTCCCGTAATCACCTTAAGAGGCAGGGGGTCTCAATGTTGCCGTTCTATATCGGCAACGAATGGTTGTTTTGCTCGCCACGAGACGCGAAAAGAGACTGTGGTTGCTATCGCTTCCGCTTGAACGCGCTGCCAGCAGCCGCCGGAGCATGCAGGCCACGCGTCGCCATGTTCCCTGTCATAAAAATTGACACTGTACAAATGTTGCACGCACAGACATATGTAGAAGAGTTGCAGATGTTTATATAACCAGTTGTTTGCACTTGCGCAATGACGTCAAATAGAACATGCGTACTAGCAACAGCCAGAAGCTGATAGGAAGCGCTGATGCTCGCGACGATACTGGCCCTGGACACTTCTACGTAAATTAACTTCAGCGCATGACTTTAACCCGACGTGACGGCTCTATCAAAGAAGCACATATGTAATGTTTATAAAATTGGGTAGGCAGCACTGCGAACACTTTTGACGCTTCAGGAAGAGATTCGCGTCTATTTGAAAGGTAGTTCCGAGTCCTGGCGTAACTCTGTGGTAAAATGCCTCATTGGCACGCAGAATACTTTGGTTCGATTCCAGTTGGGACCCTGGAATTTATTCTTTGCATTCGTCGGGTTGACGCTACCTATGTCGGCTATGAACGCTCGTGCGTAAAAATTGCCCATGTGTGTCATTACTGGGTAGATACTAAGTGTCAATCAACTGTGGCACATACCCGCGTACCAGCGGCACATACCCGCCAGTGGATATGTGCCACTTTCTGGCGGGTAGTGTCTGAGGACTTACGCAGCGGGATTGTGACATTATTCATGTCTTGACCAGCGCGTCATATTCGTTAAACCATTTTATCCTCCCATACTAACTTTGGTTCACGCCAAGTTACAAGGGTGACCACAAGAGCACCCAAACGTAAGCGACTAGATAGATGGATACGCTCCAAGTCGCCGAAGCTCGCTAAGAAATGTTTCGAATTTAAAACACACGTGACGACTCCACCTTGAAGTGCTAACCATGGCCAGCACACAGAAAAAGAAACAAAAAACACAAGAAAGTGCACCACAGCATTCGTGTCATGCACTTTTTTGTGTTTGTTCTTTTTTTATGCACTGATCTCCATGAATATGTGCCAACTAGCCCAATTTGCTGGTTTACTTCACCTTGAAGTGCTCGCACCAGCTTGCCGTGACGTCTTAGATGGAAGTAAGGCTTAGAAGTCTGTCGGTAAAACAGAATGTTTACATTGAGGCACTAAAAAAACCTGTAGTATAGCCACTGTAAACAAAAAAAAAACATTAACTGAACCAATGTGGCTGAAAACCACAAATATCTTGTGCTTCATGATGTTCCACTTACGTCCAAGCTTCGGCGTTTACTTCAAGTTTACTTACTTCAAAAGTAAACTTAGGCCTCCGTTTCCTCTTCAAACAATTATTCTATTACGGTGAAATCAATGACAGCTGAGCTCGAAAAGAATAATGCATCTCTTCGAACTGGTTCGTTGTTTCAGTTTAATGACCAGTTCATTGGCACGAGCCCGGTTCAAAGAGCACGGTCAATGGCCCGTGGCGGATCCAGAGGTGGATGGTAGGGGTGATCACATCCGTTCCCTCCCAAAGGTTGTATCAGCACTCCCATTCCGCTCCCTTCAGTGCCAGTCATCTACCTCTATCACCGATTAGGACAGATTAGGGGGACAAAATTAACGGTATTTATGCTGTGATGTGGTTGTTAAGACGATAGTGATTGCTGAAAACAAAAGTCAAGATTCTCCAGTACAACTTTGAGCAACCCCCTCCCCCACCGAAAAAAAATGAGTGGCTCGATCTAACTGTTCATGAGCGCAGGAACGGTGATGTCACCCGCATGATGCGCAAAGTGCAAAAATACAGACGCATGCAAAACCGAGGCAGATTAGTCTCCCTACTTCTTCCTCTCTACCTTCTCCCCTCAAACCGGCGAACACGCGTTCCCGCCACTGACCGCAGCCGACTCTCTCCAAGCTCGCGGGTCTTGAAAAGCGTCTGCTGAAAAAAGTACAAAGTCGTTTGCGTCCAACTTCTAAGGGGCTTCGCTCATTGGTTGTATTAGTACACGGAAATGCTAGTTATGATTACCATACATCTCACTTGCGTGAGGATTACAAACATACATGTGACTTAATGCCTTGTACTTTCTTTCAACCCAGTGGTGGGCAAGGAAGAGAAGGGCACCAAGAAGAAAGTCAAGGAAGCTTCAGGTCAGTAGTGCCTTATGTTCTTCATTCCTCAAGGTTGCTCTGGGCCTTATTCACTTTCCCAAATAGTTTAAAAAAAGCCCGTAGTTGTCCACAGTTGTCAACATATGAACCTGTCGTGATTACGTTTATTCGAGCAGAGAAGTCGCAACGAGGTCGCGACGGAAAATGGGTGTACGGCAAGTCTGGCACAGGCGGCACAAGCTCTCGCGCAAGCAGAGCACGGGGCTTTTCGTTATCTTCCGAAGGCGCATACGCGTTGGTGAGTATGCTCCCCTACAATACCCCCGTGGTGAAGGGTAGCCATCCTGGCGACTCAGGGAGTAGGCACAATGAGGGGGTCGTAGTAGGGCTTGAGACGGTCGACGTGTACGGTCTCGCGTCCTCGACGTCGCAAGTCTGGTGATTGTGTTAGTGGCTCGATGATGTAGTTCACCGGGGAGGTCAGGTCAATGACACGGTACGGACCATGGTACCTGGCCAAAAGTTTCGAAGGCAGGCCAGGAACGTGTGGGGGCACCCAAAGCCACACAAGGGAGCCAGCACGAAACGTAGGAGCTATGTGGTGAGCGACGTCATGTCGAGTATTTTGTAGACCTTGAGCCTCACTTGTCAGAGACCGAGCCAACTGACGGCAGTCTTCAGCGTATCAGGCGATTTCCGAAAGCGGGGAGCACTCAGATGCATCAGGGCGGTACGGGAGTATATTGTCGAGTGGTTGGGAAGGTTCGCGGCCGTACAATAGAAAGAACGGGGAAAAACCGGTAGTCGCTTGCGTCGCGGTGTTATAAGTGAAGGTAATAAAAGGCAATACAGCGTCCCAGTTAGTGTGGTCGGAGGAGGTGTACATCCTCAACATGTGACCAAGTGTGCGGTTGAACCGCTCAGTGAGACCATTTGTCTGTGTATGGTATGCAGTAGATTTCCGGTGGATGATGTTGCATTCAGCGAGGATAGCTTGGATGACCTCCGACAGGAACACTCGACCATATCACTGAGTAATTCCCGTGGAGCACCATGGCGTAGAATGAAGCTGCGGAGAATGAAGAGTGCAACTTCGTTGGCGGTCGCTGCCGGTAGAGCTGCAGTCTCAGCGTAGCGTGTCAGATAATCGACTCCGACAATAATCCACCGGTTTCCAGAGATACTATATGGGAGGGGGCCATAGAGGTCTATACCCACGCGGTCAAATGGGCGAGCCGGGCACGAGAGCGGCTGTAACATGCCAGTTAGGTGCCGCGGAGGTGTCTTGTTCTGTTGGCAGGTGGTGCAAGACTGAACGTATTTCTGCACAAAGCGATACATTCCTCGCCAGTAATATTGTTGGCGCAGCCTTTCGTAGGTTTTCAGGACATCTGCGTGAGCACTTTGGGGACCTGCATGGAAATTCATGCAGATGTCAGAGCGCATATGAGTTGGGACAGCAAGGAGCCACTTCCGACCACCAGGCATGTAGTTGCGGCGGTACAGAATGTTGTCTCGTAAGGAAAAGTGGGCTGCTTGCCGGCGTAGCGCTCTCGTGGAAGGGACAGCAGATGGATCGGTAAGGTAGTCGACTAACAAGGCAAGGTATGGGTCTTTGCGAGTGGTTCTTAAGATAGAGAAAGGAAGAGAAAAGTGAGCCCCGTTATTGTCTTCTTCAGGAGCGACACCGCCACAGAGCTCACAAGGGATGGGGGTGAGGAGGGATAAAAAGGGTAGAAGTAAAGGTATAGAAAAGAGGAAGAAGAAGCAACAACAAACTGAGGGGATAGGAGAGACAGGAAAGATGGAAGCATGGTCACTGGAGTCCGAGGACGGGGTACACTTGCGAGAGATGTTGTCGGCGTCTGTAGATGCGTAGAGCAGGTCCAGTAGGTCAGAACTGCACTGTCGTCGAAGACCGTCGGCGACAGGAGGTGACGTAGGGCCAGCCCAGTCGGCCAGAGCTACGAAGACGCCGAAGGTCGCGAGCGCGCGGAGCACACGGGCGCACAACCGGTCGGCACGGAATCCAGTGAGAGGTATGGGTCTTTACGCTGCTTCGAAAGCATGTCAGTGGTGTCAAGTGGTGACAAGGTGGTAAAAAGGGGTGACAGAGAAGCCACATCTGGTGTTAATGGCCCATTAACACCAGATGTGGCTTCTGATCGAGGAAAGTGCATCGGTGTCCGCATGCTTGCGACCGGAACGATATACTACACGGATGTCGTATTCCTGCAATCAAAGTTCCCAACGCCCCAGACGTCCGGACGGGTCTTTCAAGGTGGACAGCCAACATAGAGCTTGTTGGTCTGTGACCACGTGGAAAGGACGGCCGTAAAGCTACGGGCAAAACTTCGTAAGCGCCAAGATTATGTCCAAACACTCCTTCTCTGTCACGGAGTAATACAATTCAGCCTTCTTGAGAGCGTGACTTGCATAAGCGACTACGTATTCGGTTTGGGCGCCTTTCCGTTGTGGCAAAACTGCACCAAGACCGATGCCACTTGCATCGGTGTGAATTTCTGTGGCCGCAGCAGGGTCGAAGTGACGAAGAATATGTGGTGAGGTCAGCAGGCGGCGCAGCTGGCGAAATGCGTCGTCACATGCAGATGACCATGCAGATATGCCTTTGCTGTTGGAAAGCAGACTCGTGAGAGGTGCGATGATGGACGCGAAGTTGCGCACGAAGCGACGAAAGTAGGAGCAGAGACTAACGAAACTTCGTAGGGCTTTCAGTGATGTAGGCAACGGAAAGTCAGCGACAGCTCGAAGCTTATCGGGATCCGGAAGAACACCGTCTCTGGTGATGACATGTCCCAAGATGGTTAGTTTTCGTGCTACGAAGTGGCACTTCTTGGAGTTAAGTTGTAGGCCTGCAGAAGTTAGACACGTCAGAATCTCGTGGAGGCGAGCAAGATGTGTCGGGAAATCAGATGAAAAGACTACGATGTCGTCCAGGTAACATAAGCAGGTTTTCTACTTGTGGGCACGCAAGATGGTGTCGATCATGCGCTCAAATGTGGCAGGCGCGTTGCAGAGCCCAAATGGCATGACTTTGAACTCATATAGGCCATCCGGCGTTACAAAGGCTGTTTTAGGGTGATCACATTCAGCCATTGGCACCTGCCAATACCCACAACGCAGATCCAAAGATGTAAAGTACTCGGCGCCTTGTAAACAGTCAAGAGCATCGTCTATTCGTGGTAGCGGGTAGACATCTTTTTTTGTAATATTGTTTAAGCAGTGATAGTCGACGCAAAATCGTACGGTGCCATCTTTTTTCTTGACCAGAACCACAGGTGATGACCAAGCGCTTTGAGAAGGCTGTATGACTCAACGTTTAAGCATGTCATCTACTTGCTCCGTAATGACGTGGCGCTCTTCGGCGGAAACGCGGTAAGGACGCTGTCGCAGAGGCGAATGTGAGCCGGTGTGAATAGTATGAGCGATAGTGGTGGTGCGGCCCAAAGCAGGTTCTTGAAAGTCGAAAATGAACGAAACTTGTTAAGGAGAGCAACAAGTTGGCGGCGATGCGAGAGGGGAAGGTCTGCGTCAATAGCATTGTCGAAGGCTGACAAACTTGATGGCTCAGACGCATGAGTGATTGCAGCAATGTGACATGGCGTTTCGTCGGGAAGAATAATATCATCGATATGGTCGACAGGTTGCACATATACTAACGTTTCACCACGAAGTAAGCCAATGGGGTAGTTGCAGTGGTTGTTGACCAGCATTACGGTTAAACCAGACGCAATTGTAAGAACAGCAAATGGGAGAACGATGCCCTTGCGTTCAGTAAAAACCGGAGATGGCGTAAACACCACCGTGCCGTCAGGTTGCGCCAGACATGAAAGGCTAATAGGGACCGAAGCTTCAGGAGGCAAGGTGATGTCGTCATCAGCGATGACTTTGCAGAGCAGAGGAGAGCCGTCGGGTGGTGGAAATTCACATGTTGGCACAAGGAACACTTCGGCACGAGAACAATCGATGATAGCTTCATGACGTGATAAGAAATCCCAACCCAGGATAAGGTCATGAGAGCAAGATGGTAGAACAAAAAACTGTACGACGTACAAAACGTCTCGAATGACGACGCGCGCCGTACACACAGCCGAGGGATGAATGCGTTGCGCGCTAGCCGTGGGCAGCACCAAGCCACTGAGAGATGTGGTCACTTTCTTCAGTTTCCTACAAAAGTTTGCGTTCATCACAGAAACGGCGGCCCCGGTATCAATTAACGCTAATGTGGCGACTCCCTCAACATCGACGTCAACAACATTTTGCGGCGAAAATGGAGGCCTTGGGAATTGCGCACAAGTTGCAGTTCTTGCCTCCGGAACTGCACTGATTAGTTTCCCTCCTCAAGAGGTGGTCGACGACGCATAGGGGATGGCGATCGGCGACGAGGTGATGGGAAACGAGCAGTCGATGGGTGGCGATCCGAGTCGGAGTGCCTCTGTTCATATGCAGACGTGGTGGTCTGCTGCGGTGCGTAGGTAGGAGCTCCGAAGTATGCGTGCGCAGGCGTTGGACGGCGGCGGCAGAAGCGTGCAATGTGGCCAGCGATGCCACACGCGAAACAGATAGGACGATTGTCTCGGGTGCGCCACTCATTAGATGGACGGAAAAAGCGAGGTGGGGGCCTGTAGACTGGAGGCGAGGCCGGAGGAGGTGGAGCCGATAAGGCGACTGGATGCGGTGGGGGCCGCGCGACCACAGCTGCGTAGCTGAGAGGTGAAGGCGGCGCAGTTGGTGCGTAGCCAGCAGTTGAGAGATCAGATGGCACCGAAGTGCACGGGTAAGAGGCCGGCACTGTAGGGAGTGCATTGCAAATTTCAGTGCGTATGGCCTGCTGCATATTCGAAGGGAGGCTTGTCGTGGGCGCGTCACTATGCGGCAGCAGGGAAAGCTGTCGGGCGACTTCCTCCCTGATGAAGTCTTTAATCTGGTTCGACAGAGTTCCTTGGTGAACGTTGCCATTGGCGAGTGCGACGGCCGAGATCGAATCTGGTGATGGGACACTCTGTCGGGTGATGGAACGCTGACGACGCAATTCATCGAAGCTCTGGCACAGGCTTACGAGGACTGCCACCGTGGTCGGGCTCTTCGCCAGCAACATCTGGAATGCGCCATCCTCGATGCCTTTGAGAATATGTCGAATTTTCTCTTCTTCAGGCATGGATGAGTTAACACGCCTGCAGAGGTCGAGCACATCCTCAATATAGCTAGTAAAGGTCTCACCAGGTTGCTGGGCTCGATGGCGCAGACGCTGGTCAGTGCGGAGCTTGCGGACCTCTGGTCGGCCGAACGCTTCGGTCACGAGGGTCTTGAAGGTGGACCAGCTGGCGATGGCGGTTTCGCGGTTGGTGAACCATAGCTTGGCGACGTCAGCCAAGTAAAAGATGACATAGGCAAGCTTAGAGTCGTTGTCCCATTTGTTGCTGGCACTCACGCGTTCGTACAAGGAGAGCCAGTCTTCGACGTCTTGCTCACCACTGCCGCTGAAGATTGGTGGGTCCCGCTGACGGGTAGCACCGGGGCAGGTCGACGGGGCAGCCGATGGTGCTGGCTGTGCTGGGATGGGCTGGTTGGCGACTGCGTCAGTCATGTTGTACGGTAGTCTTTCGGCCAACTTGCGAGAGCGGAGCTCCAGGTCTGCTTAGGGATCCCCGGCACCTCCACCAAATGCGATGATGTTTATTAGAACAGAGGAGTCGCAACGAGGTCGCGACGGAAAATGGGCGAACAGCAAGTCTGGCAAAGGCGGCACAGGTTCTCGCGCAATCAGAGCACGGGCTTTTCGTTGTCTTCCGAAGGCGCATACGCGTTGGTGCGTATGCTCCACTACAACTCGTATAATGAAAAGGCGCTCGGTAAGCATGAAAACAAGAAAAAAAGGGCAGATCCCACGTACTTGGGAATCGACATTATGCGAAGCATGCGGAGGTAAGGTGACCATGTTGCATCTTTTTAATTGAGCGACATGTCATGAAACGACGCTAATTATATGTACAGTGTCAATTTTTATGAAAGGGAACACGAGAACACGTGGCCTGCGCGCTCCGACGGCTGCTGGCAGCGCGTTCAAGCGGAAACGAGAGCAACCGCAGTCTCTTTTAGCGTCATCTCGCGGCGAGCAAAACAATTTGTCGCTGATATGGTACCAGCAGCAAGATTGTGACCCCTCCCCCTTCAAGGCAATTACGGGCTCTCTCGTAATCACCTTAAGAGGCAGGGGGTCCCAATGTTGCCGTTCTATATCGGCAACGAATGGTTGCTTTGCTCGCCACGAGACGCGAAAAGAGACTGTGGTTGCTATCGCTTCCGCTTGAACGCGCTGCCAGCAGCCGCCGGAGCATGCAGGCCACGCGTCGCCATGTTCCCTGTCATAAAAATTGACACTGTACAAATGTTGCACGCACAGACATATTTAGAAGAGTTGCAGATGTTCATATAACCAGTTGTTTGCACTTGCGCAATGACGTCAAATAGAACATGCGTACTAGCAACGCCAGAAGCTGATAGGAAGCGCTGATGCTCGCGACGATACTGGCCCTGGACACTTCTACGTAAATTAACTTCAGCGCATGACTTTAACCCGACGTGACGGCTCTATCAAAGAAGCACATATGTAATGTTTATAAAATTGGGTAGGCAGCACTGCGAACACTTTTGACGCTTCAGGAAGAGATTCGCGTCTATTTGAAAGGTAGTTCCGAGTCCTGGCGTAACTCTGTGGTAAAATGCCTCATTGGCACGCAGAATACTTTGGTTCGATTCCAGTTGGGACCCTGGAATTTATTCTTTGCATTCGTCGGGTTGACGCTACCTATGTCGGCTATGAACGCTCGTGCGTAAAAATTGCCCATGTGTGTCATTACTGGGTAGATACTAAGTGTCAATCAACTGTGGCACATACCCGCGTACCAGCGGCACATACCCGCCAGTGGATATGTGCCACTTTCTGGCGGGTAGTGTCTGAGGACTTACGCAGCGGGATTGTGACATTATTCATGTCTTGACCAGCGCGTCATATTCGTTAAACCATTTTATCCTCCCATACTAACTTTGGTTCACGCCAAGTTACAAGGGTGACCACAAGAGCACCCAAACGTAAGCGACTAGATAGATGGATACGCTCCAAGTCGCCGAAGCTCGCTAAGAAATGTTTCGAATTTAAAACACACGTGACGACTCCACCTTGAAGTGCTAACCATGGCCAGCACACAGAAAAAAGAAACAAGAAACACAAGAAAGTGCACCACAGCATTCGTGTCATGCACTTTTTTGTGTATGTTCTTTTTTTATGCACTGATCTCCATGAATATGTGCCAACTAGCCCAATTTGCTGGTTTACTTCACCTTGAAGTGCTCGCACCAGCTTGCCGTGACGTCTTAGATGGAAGTAAGGCTTAGAAGTCTGTCGGTAAAACAGAATGTTTACATTGAGGCACTAAAAAAACCTGTAGTATAGCCACTGTAAACAAAAAAAAACATTAACTGAACCAATGTGGCTGAAAACCACAAATATCTTGTGCTTCATGATGTTCCACTTACGTCCAAGCTTCGGCGTTTACTTCAAGTTTACTTACTTCAAAAGTAAACTTAGGCCTCCGTTTCCTCTTCAAACAATTATTCTATTACGATGAAATCAATGACAGCTGAGCTCGAAAAGAATAATGCATCTCTTCGAACTGGTTCGTTGTTTCAGTTTAATGACCAGTTCATTGGCACGAGCCCGGTTCAAAGAGCACGGTCAATGGCTCGTGGCGGATCCAGAGGTGGATGGTAGGGGTGATCACATCCGTTCCCTCCCAAAGGTTGTATCAGCACTCCCATTCCGCTCCGTTTAGTGCCAGTCATCTACCTCTATCACCGATTAGGACAGATTAGGGGGACAAAATTAACGGTATTTATGCTGTGATGTGGTTGTTAATACGATAGTGATTGCTGAAAACAAAAGTCAAGATTCTCCAGTACAACTTTGAGCAACCCTCTCCCCCCACCGAAAAAAAATGAGTGGCTCGATCTAACTGTTCATGAGCGCAGGAACGGTGATGTCACCCGCATAATGCGCAAAGTGCAAAAATTCAGACGCATGCAAAACCGAGGCAGATTAGTCTCCCTACTTCTTCCTCTCTACCTTCTCCCCTCAAACCGGCGAACACGCGTTCCCGCCACTGACCGCAGCCGACTCTCTCCAAGCTCGCAGGTCTTGAAAAGCGTCTGCTGAAAAAAGTACAAAGTCGTTTGCGTCCAACTTCTAAGGTGCTTCGCTCATTGGTTGTATTAGTACACGGAAATGCTAGTTATGATTACCATACATCTCACTTGCGTGAGGATTACAAACATACATGTGACTTAATGCCTTGTACTTTCTTTCAACCCAGTGGTGGGCAAGGAAGAGAAGGGCACCAAGAAGAAAGTCAAGGAAGCTTCAGGTCAGTAGTGCCTTATGTTCTTCATTCCTCAAGGTTGCTCTGGGCCTTATTCACTTTCCCAAATAGTTTAAAAAAAGCCCGTAGTTGTCCACAGTTGTCAACATATGAACCTGTCGTGATTACGTTTATTCGAGCAGAGAAGTCGCAACGAGGTCGCGACGGAAAATGGGTGTACGGCAAGTCTGGCACAGGCGGCACAAGCTCTCGCGCAAGCAGAGCACGGGGCTTTTCGTTATCTTCCGAAGGCGCATACGCGTTGGTGAGTATGCTCCCCTACAATAGCCCCGTGGTGAAGGGTAGCCATCCTGGCGACTCAGGGAGTAGGCACAATGAGGGGGTCGTAGTAGGGCTTGAGACGGTCGACGTGTACGGTCTCGCGTCCTCGACGTCGCAAGTCTGGTGATTGTGTTAGTGGCTCGATGATGTAGTTCACCGGGGAGGTCAGGTCAATGACACGGTACGGACCATGGTACCGGGCCAAAAGTTTCGAAGGCAGGCCAGGAACGTGTGGGGGCACCCAAAGCCACACAAGGGAGCCAGCACGAAACGTAGGAGCTATGTGGTGAGCGACGTCATGTCGAGTATTTTGTAGACCTTGAGCCTCACTTGTCAGAGACCGAGCCAACTGACGGCAGTCTTCAGCGTATCAGGCGATTTCCGAAAGCGGGGAGCACTCAGATGCATCAGGGCGGTACGGGAGTATAGTGTCGAGTGGTTGGGAAGGTTCGCGGCCGTACAATAGAAAGAACGGGGAAAAACCGGTAGTCGCTTGCGTCGCGGTGTTATAAGTGAAGTTAATAAAAGGCAATACAGCGTCCCAGTTAGTGTGGTCGGAGGAGGTGTACATCCTCAACATGTCACCAAGTGTGCGGTTGAACCGCTCAGTGAGACCATTTGTCTGTATATGGTATGCAGTAGATTTCCGGTGGATGATGTTGCATTCAGCGAGGATAGCTTGGATGACCTCCGACAGGAACACTCGACCATATCACTGAGTAATTCCCGTGGAGCACCATGGCGTAGAATGAAGCTGCGGAGAATGAAGAGTGCAACTTCGTGGGCGGTCGCTGCCGGTAGATCTGCAGTCTCAGCGTAGTGTGTCAGATGATCGACTCCGACAATAATCCACCGGTTTCCAGAGATACTATATGGGAGGGGGCCATAGAGGTCTATACCCACGTGGTCAAATGGGCGAGCCGGGCACGGGAGCGGCTGTAACATGCCAGTTAGGTGCCGCGGAGGTGTCTTGTTCTGTTGGCAGGTGGTGCAAGAGTGAACGTATTTCTGCACAAAGCGATACATTCCTCGCCAGTAATATTGTTGGCGCAGCCTTTCGTAGGTTTTCAGGACACCTGCGTGAGCACTTTGGGGACCTGCATGGAAATTCGTGCAGATGTCAGAGCGCATATGAGTTGGGACAGCAAGGAGCCACTTCCGACCACCAGGCATGTAGTTGCGGCGGTACAGAATGTTGTCTCGTAAGGAAAAGTGGGCTGCTTGCCGGCGTAGCGCTCTCGTGGAAGGGACAGCAGATGGATCGGTAAGGTAGTCGACTAACAAGGCAAGGTATGGGTCTTTGCGAGTGGTTCTTAAGATAGAGAAATGAAGAGAAAAGTGAGCCCCGTTATTGTCTTCTTCAGGAGCGACACCGCCACAGAGCTCACAAGGGATGGGGGTGAGGAGGGATAAAAAGGGTAGAAGTAAAGGTATAGAAAAGAGGAAGAAGAAGCAACAACAAACTGAGGGGATAGGAGAGACAGGAAAGATGGAAGCATGGTCACTGGAGTCCGAGGACGGGGTACACTTGCGAGAGATGTTGTCGGCGTCTGTAGATGGCGTAGAGCAGGTCCAGTAGGTCAGAACTGCACTGTCGTCGAAGACCGTCGGCGACAGGAGGTGACGTAGGGCCAGCCCAGTCGGCCAGAGCTACGAAGACGCCGAAGGTCGCGAGCGCGCGGAGCACACGGGCGCACAACCGGTCGGCACGGAATCCAGTGAGAGGTATGGGTCTTTACGCTGCTTCGAAAGCATGTCAGTGGGGTCAAGTGGTGACAAGGTGGTAAAAAGGGGTGACATAGAAGCAACATCTGGTGTTAATGGCCCATTAACACCAGATGTGGTTTCTGATCGGGAAAGTGCATCGGTGTCCGCATGCTTGCGACCGGAACGATATACTACACGGATGTCGTATTCCTGCAATCAAAGTTCCCAACGCCCCAGACGTCCGGACGGGTCTTTCAAGGTGGACAGCCAACATAGAGCTTGTTGGTCTGTGACCACGTCGAAAAGACGGCCGTAAAGCTACGGGCAAAACTTCGTAAGCGCCAAGATTATGTCCAAACACTCCTTCTCTGTCACGGAGTAATACAATTCAGCCTTCTTGAGAGCGCGACTTGCATAAGCGACTACCCATTCGGTTTGGGTGCCTTTCCGTTGTGGCAAAACTGCACCAAGACCGATGCCACTTGCATCGGTGTGAATTTCTGTGGCCGCAGCAGGGTCGAAGTGACGAAGAATAGGTGGTGAGGTCAGCAGGCGGCGCAGCTGGCGAAATGCGTCGTCACATGCAGGTGACCATGCAGATATGCCTTTGCTGTTGGAAAGGAGACTCGTGAGAGGTGCGATGATGGACGCGAAGTTGCGCACGAAGCGACGAAAGTAGGAGCAGAGACCGACGAAACTTCGTAGGGCTTTCAGTGATGTAGGCAACGGAAAGTCAGCGACAGCTCGAAGCTTATCGGGATCCTGAAGAACACCGTCTCTGGTGATGACATGTCCCAAGATGGTTAGTTTTCGTGCTACGAAGTGGCACTTCTTGGAGTTAAGTTGTAGGCCTGCAGAAGTTAGACACGTCAGAATCTCGTGGAGGCGAGCAAGATGTGTCGGGAAATCAGATGAAAAGACTACGATGTCGTCCAGGTAACATAAGCAGGTTTTCTACTTGTGGGCACGGAAGATGGTGTCGATCATGCGCTCAAATGTGGCAGGCGCGTTGCAGAGCCCAAATGGCATGACTTTGAACTCATATAGGCCATCCGGCGTTACAAAGGCTGTTTTAGGGCGATCACATTCAGCCATTGGCACCTGCCAATACCCACAACGCAGATCCAAAGATGTAAAGTACTCGGCGCCTTGTAAACAGTCAAGAGCATCGTCTATTCGTGGTAGCGGGTAGACATCTTTTTTCGTAATATTGTTTAAGCGGCGATAGTCGACGCAAAGTCGTACGGTGCCATCTTTTTTCTTGACCAGAACCACAGGTGATGACCAAGCGCTTTGAGAAGGCTGTATGACTCCACGTTTAAGCATGTCATCTACTTGCTCCGTAATGACGTGGCGCTCTTCGGCGGAAACGCGGTAAGGACGCTGTCGCAGAGGCGAATGTGAGCCGGTGTCAATAGTATGAGCGATAGTGGTGGTGCGGCCCAAAGCAGGTTCTTGAAAGACGAAAAAAGAACGAAACTTGTTAAGGAGAGCAACAAGTTGGCGGCGATGCGAGAGGGGAAGGTCTGCGTCAATAGCATTGTCGAAGGCTGACGAACTTGATGGCTCAGACGCATGAGTGAATGCAGCAATGTGACATGGCGTTTCGTCGAGAAGAATAATATCATCGATATGGTCGACAGGTTGCACATATCCTAACGTTTCACCACGAAGTAAGCCAATGGGGTAGTTGCAGTGGTTGTTGACCAGCATTACGGTTAAACCAGACGCAATTGTAAGAACAGCAAATGGGGGAACGATGCCCTTGCGTTCAGTAAATACCGGAGATGGCGTGAACACCACCGTGCGGTCAGGTTGCGCCAGACATGAAAGGCTAATAGGGACCGAAGCTTCAAGAGGCAAGGTGATGTCGTCATCAGCGATGACTTTGCAGAGCAGAGGAGAGCGGTCGGGTGGTGGAAATTCACATGTTGGCACAAGGGACACTTCGGCACGGGAACAATCGATGATAGCTTCATGACGTGATAAGAAATCCCAACCCAGGATAAGGTCATGAGAGCAAGATGGTAGAACAAAAAACTGTACGACGTACAAAACGTCTCGAATGACGACGCGCGCCGTACACACAGCCGAGGGATAAATGCGTTGCGCGCTAGCCGTGGACAGCACCAAGCCACTGAGAGATGTGGTCACTTTCTTCAGTTTCCTACAAAAGTTTGCGTTCATCACAGAAACGGCGGCCCCGGTATCAATTAACGCTAAGGTGGCGACTCCCTCAACATCGACGTCAACAACATTTTGCGGCGAAAATGGAGGCCTTGGGAATTGCGCACAAGTTGCAGTTCTTGCCTCCGGAACTGCACTGATTAGTTTCCCTCCTCAAGAGGTGGTCGACGACGCATAGGGGATGGCGATCGGCGACGAGGTGATGGGAAACGAGCAGTCGATGGGTGGCGATCCGAGTCGGAGTGCCTCTGTTCATATGCAGACGTGGTGGTCTGCTGCAGTGCGTAGGTAGGAGCTCCGAAGTATGCGTGCGCAGGCGTTGGACGGCGGCGGCAGAAGCGTGCAATGTGGCCAGCGATGCCACACGCGAAAGAGATGGGACAATTGTCTCGGGTGCGCCACTCATTAGATGGACGGAAAAAGCGAGGTGGGGGCCTGTAGACTGGAGGCGAGGCCGGAGGAGGTGGAGCCGATAAGGCGACTGGATGCGGTGGGGGCCGCGCGACCACAGCTGCGTAGCTGAGAGGTGAAGGCGGCGCAGTTGGTGCGTAGCCAGCAGTTGAGAGATCAGATGGCACCGAAGTGCACGGGTAAGAGGCCGGCACTGTAGGGAGTGCATTGCAAATTTCAGTGCGTATGGCCTGCTGCATATTCGAAGGGAGGCTTGTCGTGGGCGCGTCACTATGCGGCAGCAGGGAAAGCTGTCGGGCGACTTCCTCCCTGATGAAGTCTTTAATCTGGTTCGACAGAGTTCCTTGGTGAACGTTGCAATTGGCGAGTGCGACGGCCGAGATCGAATCTGGTGATGGGACACTCTGTCGGGCGATGGAACGCTGACGACGCAATTCATCGAAGCTCTGGCACAGGCTTACGAGGACTGCCACCGTGGTCGGGCTCTTCGCCAGCAACACCTGGAATGCGCCATCCTCGATGCCTTTGAGAATATGTCGAATTTTCTCTTCTTCAGGCATGGATGAGTTAACACGCCTGCAGAGGTCGAGCACATCCTCAATATAGCTAGTAAAGGTCTCACCAGGTTGCTGGGCTCGGTGGCGCAGACGCTGGTCAGCGCGGAGCTTGCGGACCTCTGGTCGGCCGAACGCTTCGGTCACGAGGGTCTTGAAGGTGGACCAGCTGGCGATGGCGGTTTCGCGGTTGGTGAACCATAGCTTGGCGACGTCAGCCAAGTAAAAGATGACATAGGCAAGCTTAGAGTCGTTGTCCCATTTGTTGCTGGCACTCACGCGTTCGTACAAGGAGAGCCAGTCTTCGACGTCTTGCTCACCACTGCCGCTGAAGATTGGTGGGTCCCGCTGACGGGTAGCACCGGGGCAGGTCGACGGGGCAGCCGATGGTGCTGGCTGTGCTGGGATGGGCTGGTTGGCGACTGCGTCAGTCATGTTGTACGGTAGTCTTTCGGCCAACTTGCGAGAGCGGAGCTCCAGGTCTGCTTAGGGATCCCCGGCACCTCCACCAAATGCGATGATGTTTATTAGAACAGAGGAGTCGCAACGAGGTCGCGACGGAAAATGGGCGAACAGCAAGTCTGGCAAAGGCGGCACAGGTTCTCGAGCAATCAGAGCACGGGCTTTTCGTTGTCTTCCGAAGGCGCATACGCGTTGGTGCGTATGCTCCACTACAACTCGTATAATGAAAAGGCGCTCGGTAAGCATGAAAACAAGAAAAAAAAGGGCAGATCCCACGTACTTGGGAATCGACATTATGCGAAGCATGCGGAGGTAAGGTGACCATGTTGCATCTTTTTAATTGAGCGACATGTCATGAAACGACGCTAATTATATGTACAGTGTCAATTTTTATGAAAGGGAACACGAGAACACGTGGCCTGCGCGCTCTGGCGGCTGCTGGCAGCGCGTTCAAGCGGAAACGAGAGCAACCGCAGTCTCTTTTAGCGTCATCTCGCGGCGAGCAAAACAATTTGTCGCTGATATGGTACCAGCAGCAAGATTGTGACCCCTCCCCCTTCAAGGCAATTACGGGCTCTCCCGTAATCACCTTAAGAGGCAGGGGGTCGCAATGTTGCCGTTCTATATCGGCAACGAAAGGTTGTTTTGCTCGCCACGAGACGCGAAAAAAGACTGTGGTTGCTATCGCTTCCGCTTGAACGCGCTGCCAGCAGCCGCCGGAGCATGCAGGCCACGCGTCGCCATGTTCCCTGTCATAAAAATTGACACTGTACAAATGTTGCACGCACAGACATATGTAGAAGAGTTGCAGATGTTTATATAACCAGTTGTTTGCACTTGCGCAATGATGTCAAATAGAACATGCGTACTAGCAACACCAGAAGCTGATAGGAAGCGCTGATGCTCGCGACGATACTGGCCCTGGACACTTCTACGTAAATTAACTTCAGCGCATGACTTTAACCCGACGTGACGGCTCTATCAAAGAAGCACATATGTAATGTTTATAAAATTGGGTAGGCAGCACTGCGAACACTTTTGACGCTTCAGGAAGAGATTCGCGTCTATTTGAAAGGTAGTTCCGAGTGCTGGCGTAACTCTGTGGTAAAATGCCTCATTGGCACGCAGAATACTTTGGTTCGATTCCAGTTGGGACCCTGGAATTTATTCTTTGCATTCGTCGGGTTGACGCTACCTATGTCGGCTATGAACGCTCGTGCGTAAAAATTGCCCATGTGTGTCATTACTGGGTAGATACTAAGTGTCAATCAACTGTGGCACATACCCGCGTACCAGCGGCACATACCCGCCAGTGGATATGTGCCACTTTCTGGCGGGTAGTGTCTGAGGACTTACGCAGCGGGATTGTGACATTATTCATGTCTTGACCAGCGCGTCATATTCGTTAAACCATTTTATCCTCCCATACTAACTTTGGTTCACGCCAAGTTACAAGGGTGACCACAAGAGCACCCAAACGTAAGCGACTAGATAGATGGATACGCTCCAAGTCGCCGAAGCTCGCTAAGAAATGTTTCGAATTTAAAACACACGTGACGACTCCACCTTGAAGTGCTAACCATGGCCAGCACACAGAAAAAAGAAACAAAAAACACAAGAAAGTGCACCACAGCATTCGTGTCATGCACTTTTTTGTGTTTGTTCTTTTTTATGCACTGATCTCCATGAATATGTGCCAACTAGCCAAATTTGCTGGTTTACTTCACTTTGAAGTGCTAGCACCATCTTGCCGTGACGTCTTAGATGGAAGTAAGGCTTAGAAGTCTGTCGGTAAAACAGAATGTTTACATTGAGGCACTAAAAAACCTGTATTATAGCCACTGTAACCAAAAAAAAAACATTAACTGAACCAATGTGGCTGAAAACCACAAATATCTTGTGCTTCATGATGTTCCACTTACGTCCAAGCTTCGGCGTTTACTTCAAGTTTACTTACTTCAAAAGTAAACATAGGCCTCCGTTTCCTCTTCAAACAATTATTCTATTACGGTGAAATCAATGACAGCTGAGCTCGAAAAGAATAATGCATCTCTTCGAACTGGTTCGTTGTTTCAGTTTAATGACCAGTTCATTGGCACGAGCCCGGTTCAAAGAGCACGGTCAATGGCTCGTGGCGGATCCAGAGGTGGATGGTAGGGGTGATCACATCCGTTCCCTCCCAAAGGTTGTATCAGCACTCCCATTCCGCTCCCTTCAGTGCCAGTCATCTACCTCTATCACCGATTAGGACAGATTAGAGGACAAAATAACGGTATTTATGCTGTGATGTGGTTGTTAAGACGATAGTGATTTGTGAAAACAAAAGTCAAGATTCTCCAGTACAACTTTGAGCAACCCCCTCCCCCCACCGAAAAAAAATGAGTGGCTCGATCTAACTGTTCATGAGCGCAGGAACGGTGATGTCACCCGCATGATGCGCGAAGTGCAAAAATACAGACGCATGCAAAACCGAGGCAGATTAGTCTCCCTACTTCTTCCTCTCTACCTTCTCCCCTCAAACCGGCGAACACGCGTTCCCGCCACTGACCGCAGCCGACTCTCTCCAAGCTCGCGGGTCTTGAAAAGCGTCTGCTGAAAAAAAGTACAAAGTCGTTTGCGTCCAATTTCTAAGGAGCTTCGCTCATTGGTTGTATTAGTACACGGAAATGCTAGTTATGATTACCATACATCTCACTTGCGTGAGGATTACAAACATACATGTGACTTAATGCCTTGTACTTTCCTTCAACCCAGTGGTGGGCAAGGAAGAGAAGGGCACCAAGAAGAAAGTCAAGGAAGCTTCAGGTCAGTAGTGCCTTATGTTCTTCATTCCTCAAGGTTGCTCTGGGCCTTATTCACTTTCCCAAATAGTTTAAAAAAAGCCCGTAGTTGTCCACAGTTGTCAACATATGAACCTGTCGTGATTACGTTTATTCGAGCAGAGAAGTCGCAACGAGATCGCGACGGAAAATGGGTGTACGGCAAGTCTGGCACAGGCGGCACAAGCTCTCGCGCAAGCAGAGCACGGGGCTTTTCGTTATCTTCCGAAGGCGCATACGCGTTGGTGAGTATGCTCCCCTACAATACCCCCGTGATGAAGGGTAGCCATCCTGGCGACTCAGGGAGTAGGCACAATGAGGGGGTCGTAGTAGGGCTTGAGACGGTCGACGTGTACGGTCTCGCGTCCTCGACGTCACAAGTCTGGTGATTGTGTTAGTGGCTCGATGATGTAGTTCACCGGGGAGGTCAGGTCAATGACACGGTACGGACCATGGTACCGGGCCAAAAGTTTCGAAGGCAGGCCAGGAACGTGTGGGGGCACCCAAAGCCACACAAGGGAGCCAGCACGAAACGTAGGAGCTATGTGGTGAGCGACGTCGTGTCGAGCATTTTGTAGACCTTGAGCCTCACTTGTCAGAGACCGAGCCAACTGACGGCAGTCTTCAGCGTATCAGGCGATTTCCGAAAGCGGGGAGCACTCAGATGCATCAGGGCGGTACGGGAGTATAGTGTCGAGTGGTTGGGAAGGTTCGCGGCCGTACAATAGAAAGAACGGGGAAAAACCGGTAGTCGCTTGCGTCGCGGTGTTATAAGTGAAGGTAATAAAAGGCAATACAGCGTCCCAGTTAGTGTGGTCGGAGGAGGTGTACATCCTCAACATGTCACCAAGTGTGCGGTTGAACCGCTCAGTGAGACCATTTGTCTGTGTATGGTATGCAGTAGATTTCCGGTGGATGATGTTGCATTCAGCGAGGATAGCTTGGATGACCTCCGGCAGGAACACTCGACCATATCACTGAGTAATTCCCGTGGAGCACCATGGCGTAGAATGAAGCTGCGGAGAATGAAGAGTGTAACTTCATGGGCGGTCGCTGCCGGTAGAGCTGCAGTCTCAGCGTAGCGTGTCAGATGATCGACTCCGACAATAATCCACCGGTTTCCAGAGATACTATATGGGAGGGGGCCATAGAGGTCTATACCCACGCGGTCGAATGGGCGAGCCGGGCAAGGGAGCGGCTGTAACATGCCAGTTAGGTGCCGCGGAGGTGTCTTGTTCTGTTGGCAGGTGGCGCAAGACTGAACGTATTTCTGCACAAAGCGATACATTCCTCGCCAGTAATATTGTTGGCGCAGCCTTTCGTAGGTTTTCAGGACACCTGCGTGAGCACTTTGGGGACCTGCATGGAAATTCATGCAGATGTCAGAGCGCATATGAGTTGGGACAGCAAGGAGCCACTTCCGACCACCAGGCATGTAGTTGCGGTGGTACAGAATGTTGTCTCGTAAGGAAAAGTGGGCTGCTTGCCGGCGTAGCGCTCTCGTGGAAGGGACAGCAGATGGATCGGTAAGGTAGTCGACTAACAAGGCAAGGTATGGGTCTTTGCGAGTGGTTCTTAAGATAGAGAAAGGAAGAGAAAAGTGAGCCCCGTTATTGTCTTCTTCAGGAGCGACACCGCCACAGAGCTCACAAGGGATGGGGGTGAGGAGGGATAAAAAGGGTAGAAGTAAAGGTATAGAAAAGAGGAAGAAGAAGCAACAACAAACTGAGGGGATAGGAGAGACAGGAAAGATGGAAGGATGGTCACTGGAGTCCGAGGACGGGGTACACTTGCGAGAGATGTTGTCGGCGTCTGTAGATGGCGTAGAGCAGGTCCAGTAGGTCAGAACTGCACTGTCGTCGAAGACCGTCGGCGACAGGAGGTGACGTAGGGCCAGCCCAGTCGGCCAGAGCTACGAAGACGCCGAAGGTCGCGAGCGCATGGGGCACACGGGCGCACAACCGGTCGGCACGGAATCCAGTGAGAGGTATGGGTCTTTACGCTGCTTCGAAAGCATGTCAGTGGTGTCAAGTGGTGACAAGGTGGTAAAAAGGGGTGACAGAGAAGCCACATCTGGTGTTAATGGCCCATTAACACCAGATGTGGCTTCTGATCGGGAAAGTGCATCGGTGTCCGCATGCTTGCGACCGGAACGATATACTACACGGATGTCGTTTTCCTGCAATCAAAGTTCCCAACGCCCCAGACGTCCGGACGGGTCTTTCAAGGTGGACAGCCCACATAGAGCTTGTTGGTCTGTGACCACGTCGAAAGGACGGCCGTAAAGCTACGGGCAAAACTTCGTAAGCGCCAAGATTATGTCCAAACACTCCTTCTCTGTCACGGAGTAATACAATTCAGCCTTCTTGAGAGCGCGACTTGCATAAGCGACTACGTATTCGGTTTGGGTGCCTTTCCGTTGTGGCAAAACTGCGCCAAGACTAATGCCACTTGCATCAGTGTGAATTTCTGTGGCAGCAGTGGGGTCGTAGTGGCGAAGAATAGGTGGTGAGGTCAGCAGGCGGCGCAGCTGGCGAAATGCGTCGTCACGTGCAGGTGACCATGCAGATATACCTTTGCTGTTGGAAAGCAGACTAGCCAGAGGTGCGATGATAGACTCGAAGTTGCGCACGAAGTGACGAAAGTAAGAGCAAAGACCAACGAAACGTTTTAGGGCTTTCGGTGATGCGGGCATAGGGAAGTCAGCGACAGCTCGAAGCTTATCGGGATCCAGAAGAACACCGTCTCTTGTGATGACGTGTCCCAAAATGGTTAGTTTTCGGGCTGCGAAGTGGCACTTCTTGGTGTTAAGTTGTAGGCCTGCAGAAGTTAGACACGTCAGAATCTCGTGGAGACGACGAAGATGTGTCGGGAAATCAGCTGAAAAGACTATGATGTCATCTAGGTAACACAAGCAAGTTTTTCACTTATGGGCACGCAATATGGTAATCATGCGCTCAAATGTCGCAGGCGCGTTGCAGAGCTCAAATGGCATAACTTTGAACTCATATAGGCCATCCGGCGTTACAAAGGCTGTTTTAGGGCGATAACACTCAGCCATTAGCACCTGCTAATACACAGAACGCAGATCCAAGGATGTAAAGAACTCGGCGTCTTGTAAACAGTCAAGAGCACCGTCTATTCGTGGTAGTGGGTAGACGTCTTTCTTTGTAATCTTGTTTAAGCGGCGATAGTCCACGCAAAATCGAACGTTGCCATCTTTTTTCTGTACCAGAACCACGGGTAACGACCAAGCGCTTTGAGAATGCTGTATGACTCCACGTTCAAGCATGCCATCTACTTGCTCCGTAATGACGCGGCGCTTTTCGGCAGAAACGCGGTAACGACGCTGTCGCAGAGGCGAATGTGAGCCGGTGTCAATAGTATGAGTGACAGTCGTGGTGCGGCCCAAAACAGGTTTCTGAAGGTCGAAAGAAGAGCGAAACTTGTTAAGGAGAGCAACAAGTTGGCTGCGATGCGAGGGGGGAAAGTCTGCGTCAATAGCATTGTCGAAGGCTGGCGAGCTTGATGGCTTAGACGCATGAGTGATTGCGGCAAAGTGACATGGGGTTTCGTCAGGAAGAATAATATCATCGATAAGGTTGACAGGTTGTACATATTGTCACGACGCAGACACAGCAGGAGTCCGATATAGAAAAGCTCACTTTAAATAAAATGAAAGGCGCACGTAAAGAGGACCGGGCTAGAGCTTCGTCTTCCTCTCTGGCTGTGCGAGCTCTCCTCTGCAGGTTGAATGCGGCATTTGCCTCCCTCCAGGAAGAGCATCGACCCGATGCTCGGCTACAGAATACGCGGTGTATGTTGTTGACGTATTACGCAACTGGCTCACTGCAATATGGCTTCATCCGAACAACGTGTACGATTTCAGATTTTTGAGCTCGCGAGGAACTGTCAGGGATGACCTCATAATTCACGTCACTTAGGTGCCGTACAACATTGTAGGGACCAAAGTACTTCTTCAGTAACTTTTCAGAAAGGCCGCGTCGATGAATAGGGCTCCAGAGCCACACTTTCTCGCCTGGTTGATAAGTGACGTATTGGTGTCGCAGGTTATAACGTTGTGCGTCGTAACTCTGCTGTCAGGCGATTCGCACACGTGCTAGCTGCCGTGCCTCTTCAGCTCGTTGAGTAAAGGCTTGAACATCCATGTCTGTATCGTCGCAGTCGTGCAGCAGCACGGCATCAAGCATTGTCGTCACTTCACGGCCATAAAGAAGACTAAATGGCGTGCTCCGTGTAGTTTCCTGCTGCGCCGTATTATAGGCAAACGTCACGTATGGTAGAACGTCGTCCCAATTTTTATGATCCACGTCGATGTACGTACTGAGCATATCAGCAATTGTCTTGTTGAGGCGTTCTGTTAAGCCGTTGGTTTGTGGGTGGTAGGAGGTAGTTTTTCAATGCGCTGTTCCACTCAACTCAAGCACTGACTTGAGGAGCATAGCCGTGAAAGCGGTACCTCTGTCTTTTATTATAATTCTAGGAGCACCAAGCCTCAGAACGATATTTTCAATGAAAAATCAGTGCTGCTTCTACTGCGGTTCCACTTGATAAAGCCTTTGTTTCTGCGTAGCGAGTAAGATAGTCCGTAGCGACAATTACCCACTTGTTTCCAGTATGCGAAGTCGGAAATGGTCCAAGGAGATCCATTGCAATTTGTGCAAAAAGCATGGTGGGAACTTGAACTGGTTGCAACGATCCGGCTGGTTTTAAAGGTGGCGATTTTCATCGTTGACAATCGAGGCACGTGCGAATGTAATGCTTTACAGTGCCTGGAAGCTTCGGCCAGTAGTACTTGTGTTGGATTCCGGCCAATGTGCGCGTGTATTCGAGGTGGCCGGAGGTTGGCTCATCGTGGCAAGCGCTCAGGATCTCATCGCGAACGGATGTCGGGATGACAAGTAAGTGGGCATTTCCGCTGGGGGCAAATTTCTTCTTGTATAGGACACCACTGCGCAAGCAGAATGATGGCAGGCTCCTTGCAAATATCTTGGGAACGCTTGTAGACTGGCCGTTAAGAAAACTAATAAGAGGGAGCAACTCACTGTCTTCTTTCTGCTTAGACGAAATGGTGACTGTGTCGACCACTCCTAAAAATGCCATGTCATCATCTTCTGAGACATCGTCTTGCTTTATAGGCGACCTGGATAAGCAATAAGCATCAGAGTGCTGCCGTCCCGACTTAGAGACGACTGTCATATCCCATTCTTGTAGGCGTAAGCTCCAGCGCGCTAGCCGACCGGATGGGTCCTTCAAGTTGGTCAGCCAGCAAAGGGAGTGGTGGTCGCTGACTACGTGGAAGGGGTGGCCGTAGAGGTATGGGTGAAACTTCAGAACTGCCCATACTACAGCAAGAAATTCCTTTTCCGTTGTGGAATAATGGGACTCGGCACGGGAAAGCGTCCTACTTGCATATGCAATCACCCTCTCGGCTGAGTCTTGCCACTGGACGAGTACAGCGCCTAAAACTACGTTGCTGGCATCAGTGTGGATCATGGTTGGAGCGTCCTCGTCAAAGTGAGCAAGCACAGCTGTTGTCTGCAGGCGGTGTCGTAGACCGTCAAATGCTGCTTGTTCCTCTTCGCCCCATAAAAATGAAACATCGTCTCTCGTTATGCGTGTTAATGGTAACGCTATGTGCGAGAAATTGGCGATAAACCTGGGGTAGTAGGCGCAAAGGCCAAAAAAACGTCTTACGACCTTCTTTTCTGTTGGCACTGAAAATTTTCGGACGGCGTCAATCTTGTCGGGGTCCGGACGAACACCTTCATGGCTCACCACATGTCCTAAGAATCGGAGTTCCTTGAAACCGAAATGACATTTCTCAGGTTTCAGCGTTAAGCCAGCGGACCGTATTGCTCAAAATACTAACAGCAGCCGTCTCAGATGTTCCTCGAATGTTGGTGAGAAAACAATGACGTCGTCGAGGTATACCAGACACGTCTGCAACTTAAGGCCTGATAGGACGGTATCCATCAGTCTCTGAAATGTTGCTGGGGCTGAGCACAATCCGAAGGGCAAGGACTAAACTCGTAAAGCCCGTCAAGCGTAACGAAAGCAGTCTTTTCTCTGTCCCGCTCATCGACCTCGATTTGCCAATAACCGCTTTTCAGGTCCATCGACGAGAAGAAGTGTGCATGCCTCAGCCTGTCAAGTGAATCGTCAATACGCGGCAGTGGGTATACGTCTTTCTTTGTCACGCGGTTCAGCTTGCGGTAGTCCACACAGAAGCGTAAGCTGCCGTCTTTCTTCTTAACTAGCACTACAGGTGACGCCCAAGGGCTCTTTGACGGCTGAATGATGTCATCATTGAGCATTTTCAGGACTGCTTCGCGTTCTTTCGGTGCCACGCGGTATGGGTTTTGTAGAATTGGTCTTGCCGTCTCTTCCGTTATAATTCGGTGCTTTGTTAGTGGCGTTTGATTTACCCTCGAGGTCGACGAAAAACAATCTTCAAACTGGCCGAGAATATGTAGAAGACTCTGCCTCAGCGCTGGCGATAAATATGTGCTCACGTCGACAGGCAGTGGTGTTGAAGCGGCCGGCGTCTCTGCCTGTTGTACTGCGAAGCGCTCGCGGAGTTCTACAATTTCTTCGAAGTATGCAACTGTGGTACCCTCTTTAATAGTGTCGACGCTCGTTGCTGAAGTTTGTCAACAGAACCTCTGCTTGCCCAGACACTACACTGACGAGACTTCTGGCAATAGTGATTCCTCGAAAGAGTAAAAGCGTCGATATTTGTTCCGCGACACCTTTTCCAGTATGCTGCGTGTTACACGTGACAGAGACGAGGCGGCATGACAACGGTGGCATGGTCACGTCGTCAATCACGCGCATGGGCTTGCGCTGCAGCGCTGCGCTATGATCCGCTGAGAAGGCCAGTACACCATCCGGTATATTTATGATGGCACCGTACTCCCGCAAGAAATCCATACCCAAGATGTCCTGTTTACAACACTCAGAAAGAATAACGAAGGTTACCACGAATGATGAATCCCCGATCTTGATTCGTGCGGTGCACTTTCCGGTAGGCGTCAGCAGCTGGCCTCCGGCTCCTCTAATTTGCGGCCCCGTCCATTCTATTTTTACCTTCTTGAGTTTGTCGGCCAGATTCGCACTCATTATTGAAAGGTCCGCACCAGTGTCGACCAGTGCGGTCACGTCGTGACCGTCAATTGAAAGTGTAATGTCGGCGATGACAATCTCGTCTTTCGTCGGTTCATTCGAAATGTGCGGCGCTTTGTGCGGCGGTAATGCGGGATTTTCAAATATTCGGCGATTCGCAACCTTCCCCCCTAAGGTCGCTGCTTTTAGTTTCCCCGGCGTGAACTGGGAGATCTTCCTCTCGCCATGTCCGTGGTGCTACCTCTATTAGATAGGGGAATATGACCTGGGGAGGGCGAGCGTGACCGGAACCCAGGAGAAACGTCCCGCGGGATCGTCGTGCTCGTATCAACGTTGCGCCTTCCGTCGAAATAGCGCTGAGGGGTAGTGGACGGAAATCCTTGATACCCGGCAACGCGATGAGGACAATACCGCACGATGTGGCCTGCTTCCCCACAATGGAAGCACAGGGGCCTGTAGTCAGGGGTACGCCATATGTCAGTTTTGCGGAGTGGTGGTCGCATCGGCGTCGACGTTTCCCTGTAGTACCAAGGCACTGTCAGCGGCTGTTGCTGGTGGTACGGCTGAAGTGGCGGCAAGTTAGATCTAGGCTGTCGACGGAGAATATCTGCATATGTTGGCCTGACTATTTCAGTGTTCGGCTCGGGAAGTGAAAGCGCTTGCCTTATTTCTTGGCGAACAACTTCTGTGACCGACGCAATCGCGCAGTCATTCGGTGTGGCGGCGAGCTTCTTCACCTCTTCTTGCACAATTTCGCGTATCAGGTCACGCAAAGAACGCTCGTCAGGTGTCACAGTGGTCACAGCGGTTGCGCTGATTTGTCCGCTGTTGTTTGGGCGGTCGTACTGGTGGTACCGTAGCTGTAGTGCGCGTTCGATGGTGGTCGCCTCCTTCGAAAATTTGTGGACGCTTGAAGGTGGGTTCCGTACGAGACCAGCAAACAGCTGCTTTTTAACACCACGTATGAGGTGGCTGATCTTTCTGTTCTCGGACATATCGGGATCGGCTCGATGAAAGAGACGAGCCATGTCCTCAACAAACATAGCAACAGACTCGTTGGGCTTTTGAATCCGTGATTCGAGGAGTTGTTGTGCATGCTCCCGCCTTTCGGTGTTTGCGAAGGTGTCCAGGAACTTCCGTCGGAACTCGTCCCACGTTGACCACACGCGATTCGTGAACCATGTGCGAGCCCCGTCTTGAAGAGGGAAATACACGTACCCCAACTTCTGTGCGGCGTTCCACCCGTTAACGTTGGCTGTGCGCTCTAACTCCTCAAGCCAGTCATCTGCGTCCTCATATGTGTTGTCATGGAAGTCCACAGGAGTTTAAGGGGTGAAAACAGTCACCTGTGTCGTGCTTGGGCTCGTCATGGTGGGGCAACTGCTTCCCGGCGCGGTAATGTTTTCCGTCCAAGGACCGAACTCTGGGCTCAGACCTAACAGGCGGCGGCTGGCGCGGTGAACGGGTGTTTCGACGAGTGGAAGTCTTTGTGAACTAGATCCCGGGCTGTTGGAAGGTATCCTGGACATGTACCCAGCTCCTCTACCAGTGTCACGACGCAGACACAGCAGGAGTCCGATATAGAAGAGCTCACTTTAATTAAAATGAAAGGCGCTCGTAAAGAGGACCGGGCAAGAGCTGTTTCTTCCTCTCTGGCTGTGCGAGTGCTCCTCTGCAGGTTGAATGTGGCAATATCCTGAGGTTTCACCACGGAGTAAGCCAATGAGGTAGTTGCAGTGGTTGGTAACCAGCATTACGGTTAAACCGGACGCAATTGTAAGAACGGCAAATAGGAGCACGATGCTTTTGCGTTCAGTAAAAACAGGAGATGGCGTAAACACCACCATGGCGTCAGGTTGCGCCACACATGAAAGGCTAATAGGGACTGAAGCTTCCGGAGGCAAGGTGATGTCGTCGTCAGCGATGAGTTTGCAGAGCAGAGGTGAATGGTCGGGCGATGGAAATTCACAAATTGGCACTAGGGACACCTCCGCACGGCAACAATCGATGATAGCTTCATGACGTGATAAAAAATCTCAACCCAGGATGAGGTCATGAGAGCAAGATGGTAGTACAATAAATTGGACGATGTACGAAACGTCTTGGATGAGGACGCGCGCCGTACACACAGCCGAGGGATGAATGCGTTGCGCGCTAGCCGTGGACAGCACGATGCCACAGAGAGATGTGGTCACTTTCTTCAGTTTGCGACAAAATTTTGTGTTCATCGCAGAAACGGCGGCCCCAGTATCAATTAACGCTTGTGTGGCGACTCCCTCAACATTGACATCAACAACATTTTGCGGCGAAAATGGAGGCCTTGATAATTGCGCAGAAGTTGTAGTTCTTGCCTCTGGAACTGCACTGACTAGTTTCCCTCCTCAGGAGGTGGTCTACGACGCATAGGAGATGGCGATCAGCGTTGAGGAGATGGTAAACAAGAAGTTGATGGGCGACGATCCGAGTCAGAGTGCCTCCGTTCGTATGTAGACGTGGTGGCCTGCTGCGACGCATATGTAGGAGTTCCAAAGGAGGCGTACGCAGGTGTGGGATGGCGGCGGCAGTAGCGTGCAATGTGGCCAGCGATGCCACACGCGAAGCAGATAGGACGGTTGTCATGGGTGCTTGCTGGATTCCGTGCCGACCAGTTGTGCCCTCGCGATCTCCGGCGTCAGCGTAGCTCTGGCCGACTGGGCTCCCCCTACGTCACCTCCTGACGCCGACGACCTTCACCGACAGTGTAGCTCTGACCGACTGAACGTGCTCTACGCCATCTGCTGACGCCGACAAGAGCTCTCGCAAGTGGTGCCCCGTGCTCGGACTCCTGTGACCGTGTTTCCATCTTTCCTATCTCTCCTATCCCCCAGTTTGTTGTCGCTCCTTCTGGCTTATCATTTCACGTCTCTTCCTTTTTGCTACACCTTTTCTTCTACCCCTTTTATCCCTCCTCACTCCCATCGCGATTGGTAAACCAAAGCTTAGCTACGTCTGCCAAGTAAAAGATAACGTAGGCGAGCTTAGAGTCGTCATGCCACTTGTTGCTGGTGCTTACGCGTTCGTACAAGGAGAGCCAGTCTTCGACGTCTTGCTCACCACTGCCGCTGAAGATTGGTGGGTCCCGTTGGCGAGTAGTGCCGGGCAGGTAGACGGCGCAGCCGATGGTGCTGGCTGGGCTGGGACGGGCTGGTTGGCGACTGCGTCAGTCATGTTTCGCGGTAGTCTCTCGGGTAACTTGCGAGAGCGAAGCTCCAGGTCTGCTTGGGGATCTCAGCAGCCTCCATCAAATGTGATGACGTTTATTCGAGCAGAGAAGTCGCAACGAGGTTGCGACGGAAAATGGGCGTACGGCAAGTCTGGCAAAGGCGGCACAAGCTCTCGCGCAAGCAGAGCACGGGGCTTTTCGTTATCTTTCGAAGGCGCATACGCGTTGGTGCGTATGCTCCACTACACTGTTTTAATTATTTAAATAACTTCACAATACTGAAGGCCATAACCAGCCCAAGCAAGAGTGGACAATCAACTGAAGCAAACAAGAAAATGAGTGTACACAAAAAAGCCGGGATTAAAGATTTATAACGCCGCTAGCGATCGAACAGGGTTTCATGAATGAACATGTATTACGTGCTGGTTAACAAAAAATAATTATGAAGACAAAAACGACCATTTTTCCTGTCTCGCTTTAAACTTAGCCTCCTCAAAAATTTATTAGGAAGACAGTTGCAGTCTGAAATCACTTGTTAAAAAAACCGTCTTCAAGTGCACGAGCTTTAGCAAAAAGCGGTTTCACAGCATGGATATAATTCTCTTTTGGTTGTGTCCCAGCTGGAGAAAGTTCATAGATGAAGATATCTTCGCTGCAGGCATTTTTAGTGACAATTAAGTCAAGAAAAGCTAAACGAAAAAAATCACAGTATATCCACGGAGTGAATGACGATGAGTGGGACGAAGCGTCCGTCCGTTCTACCATCCGTGTGTCCGTTGATCCGTGCATGCGTCCATGCGTCCGATCGCGTTCGAGAATGCAGACGGTGTGCGGGTAGCACCGACGAGACGCGAGCTAAAGAAGCTGAACGCAAGCGTCTTCAATGTGCCCACCGCTCTGCTTCGTCCTTGTCCCACCAACGATACGCCACGTACAGAGACTATCCAGGAGACTCGTTCTCCGCGCACTTAGGCAAAGCGCGCACAGCAGCCACACAGGGAGCCACGGCTAGACTTCTCGATGTCTGCTTTTCTGCGCGCTCATCAAGGCATCCTAGCAGCGGCAAAGTGCCTTGATGCGCCATCTAAGAAATGAGAGGAGAAATTGTCATCCATTTATTTTGCCTTCTTTTCTTTCTCGTCTCAACTCTCGGTAACGCGTGACCAGTGACAAGGCTAGATAAAGAGAAGCTTCGTCCATAAAAAAAAATCCTGTTGCAGTTTCTTGCCGTGAATGGTGCGTTTTTAAGAGGTTTAGTCTGTGAATGCGTGGCGAAGGTGGCGAGTAGGGGCGCGCGCCGTGACGACTCTGACGAGATGTTTACGGAGCGAAACAAGAGCGATTCAAGCGGCACAGTTGTCGCAAGTTACAAATTATCCCCCCCCCCCAAAAAAAATAAATAAATCGAAAGTGCGAATGCAGGCCTGCGAGGGTGCCTACCAGCTGAAGGCGGACCGTTTCGAAGGGAGAGAATCTCCACTTAAGAAGTTTTCAGTGTTGCCACATGCTACCGAGCTAACAAACACGTAATTATCTCAAGAGAAGCCTAGAAGAAGCGGGAAATCATTGGCTTTCTCTGTTCTTGAAAATATTTGCTTTTCTAGCACTATCTCCAGGGTATAGTCTCAATACGGTTGAATCTGCATGTTCCAGAGCATGATCGACGTTACTTGTTGATTACCGCAATAACTTGAGGATCGGACTACTTAAAGTAATTGATGAAGGCGGCTTCGGTTAACGCAATATCACTAAAATATCCATACTTGCTTGGACAATTTGAATGATCCTCCCCCTAAAAAAGTAAGAAATAAAGAAAAAAGAACGCGACAGGCGACTGCAAAATTTTTCGAACGATTCAGCAAAAAGAAGACAAAAACAAACCTGCCTATTGTAAGATAAATTGTCAACTTTAGGTGTTATTAGTACTTTGAGAATGTTCTTTGAAGTTTGATAGGACCAAATCGCAGCGGTGATTTCCATGGGTATGGCAACTGCCTCCAATGCGGGAGGCATTTGACTCAATTTCAAACGCTGGCGCTACAGGGTTTAGAAGGTTGAGTATGTTCGTCAGACATCGGAGGGAACACAGCGCTAAAAGGAGACGGTATACAAGGAGGGGCGACGCACACATGTACAGCACTGTGTGTGCGTCACCCTTGTCTGCTCTCCTGTTCTTTTGCACTGTGTGCCCTCCGCCGCCGTACACATGGTGGAGAGAGAGGCATACACAAATGACTACGGGATGAGCCACCTGATTGATGGTTACAGTCCCAGATGAAGCGTGAACATGACCTTCTCAAGAACTTTGCGTCCTGCAAACAATACATGCAGGATTCACCCTGGCCTTTGCGCTTGCTTAGTGAATTACCCACCTCATTCCTAAGCTCAACCACGGAGAGCCATGCTGCCTCATGGCTTGCAGAAGTATAGACCATCTTCCGTAAGACATCTGGGCGTGGCAATCTGGGGCTGTGGGGCTGTTAAGCAGATCTTACCTTGGTTTTGTATAGACTTTTTCACTGTTTACAAACACACGCAAATCTTACCTTGGTTTTGTATAGACCTTTTCACTGTGTACAAACACGGGCCCTTGATGACATCCAGTTTTGCCCACCAATGTGCCTGAACAACGCCTCCTCTAGAAAGATGCCTGCGACATCGCACGCTTTTCAATGGGGACGGGAGCTTCCTCGTAGTTCAGTGCTTTCTCCGTTAGAAGCACTCAGAGCTGACACTACTACTTCCGCTGATTTCGGAAATGACGCCATCACAAAAAGACACGACGGTGTAGCCTGCGAGACAGCAGTAGACATCGTTTTAATCTCAAAGGTGGCATGGTTTAAACCGGCCGCCGCAGCGAGCACTGGCAGCCGACGACGTTTTCGGGAGCGGAGGTAGAGAGAACAGGAAAGAGCTGGGGATGGGCTTCCCGGCTCAAGTTGCAGGCGTCTTTCTAGAGGAGGCATGAGACTGAATAAGATTGGTGGACAACAAGAGCTTTAGAAAATGGCCCGCCGATTTTCTATAGTTTCTTTCTTTTATTTGACAGAATAAATTCAAATAAATGTTATTTTGAGCTACCTAAGAGTTATAAGAGGTTCCCTTGTACTTTACACACGTTCATTTTATGTGAAAAACCAAAGAGGGACTTTCCTTACTCTTGAAAAAAAAAAACAAACTGTAAAACGTGCTTTCAGTTTCGACGTGAGGAGCTGGTAAATGACGGGGCAGGAAGTTTTTGGGGTACAGCACTTGCAAGGTCGTACTTACCAACCCAATCGCCTTCATGCGTATGCGTCTGCCACAACTCTGTTTATTTTTTTAAATATACAAAAAAGAATGGTTAGCAGCTGAATAAGGTGACATTCAAACACAGATGTAAAATTGTCTATCAGCATCTTGTCTCTCCTCAGACCACTATTAATAAGACGTGTCAGTAGTAATACATACGTGCACCCGCAAGCAAAAGTCTATGGACCAGGTGAACGCGTGCCAAAATAACCGTCCAGCGGCAAGCTGTTTGCTGTCGAGAGCATTTTTTCTGACAGAATTAGTTTGTCAGAGAAATTTTCTTAGCAGCATGGGTCACCTGTACACGGCGCAGACCCCAAATGTATACGGACGGCAATGGTCCGTACACTTTTGCACACGAGTGCACAGATCGTTTTTTAGTCATATTGTCACGACAACACCAGGTACTGCGCTGACCATTATACAAATACCTATGCGCATACTGGACCATTTCCATTCACGGAGGTTTTGCATATAATCTTTTTTTTCGCCTAAACTGTCGGTTGCGTTCAACATGTTTTTATTTCCTTCATATATTTTCGTTATAATATAAAAAGAATGTCGTAGCTTTTACGCAAGGGAGATGCAATGAATGCGATATGTTATACGAAGTGAGGCCAGCAGCTAGCTCTTCTGGACCCGATCTCACGCAACTCTATAAGACGCATGTCGAAGAGGCAGTACGACTGCTTCACGGACGCTCTTCGCACATGTTTTCGCACTGAGATCGCAGTATTTAAAAATTGGCCTCGGATCTGCATGTTACACTGCAAATGTCGTCAAAATTGTAAATTTTGGCTTTATACGCGACACGATGGTAACGGCAACGATGAAAACACCTTGATATTGTCCATATAATTGCTATCGCAAGAAAAAAGCTTAGCACTGCTGCATGCGTGGTATATTTGACGTAACGCGGAACATATACATGTTTCCCGGGGACGCTGCTGCAGGCACAGCTCGGCATACTCACTCATGAATACACTCACTCACACTCATTCTTACTCATTCGAACGAGGTGAGTGTGAGTATGAGTGAGTATGAACGAGAGTGAGTACTCCGAGGGTCAATAGAAGTATGAACATGAGCGAGTACTTCGAGGGTGAGTAGAAGAGAGTAAGAACGTGAGTGAGTACTCAAGAGTGTAAGGAGGAGTGAGTATGAACGTGAGTACTCCGAGGGTCAGTAGAAGTGAGTATGAACATGAGCGAGTACTTCGAGTGAGAGTAGAAGAGAGTAAGAACGTGAGTCAGTACTCAAGAGTGTATCCAGGAGTGAGTATGAACGTGAGTGAGTACTCCGATCGTCAGTAGAAGTCAGTATGAACATGAGCGAGTACTTCGAGTGTGAGTAGAAGATAGTAAGAACGTGAGTGAGTACTCAAGAGTTAAGTAGGAGTGAATATGAACGTGAGTGAGTACTCTGAGGGTCAGTAGAAGTGAGTATGAACATGAGCGAGTACTTCGAGTGTGAGTTGAAGAGAGTAAGAACGTGAGTGAGTACTCAAGAGTGTAAGTAGGAGTTAGTATGAACGTGAGTGAGTACTCCGATCGTCAGTAGAAGTGAGTATGAACATGAGCGAGTACTTCGATTGTGAGTAGAAGAGAGTAAAAACGTGAGTGAATACTCAAGAGTGCAAGTATGAGTGAGTAAGAACGTGAGTGAGTACTCAAGAGTTAAGTAGGAGTGAGTATGAACGTGAGTGAGTACTCTGAGGGTCAGTAGAAGTGAGTATGAACATGAGCGAGTACTTAGAGTGTGAGTTGAAGAGAGTAAGAACGTGAGTGAGTACTCAAGAGTGTAAGTATGAGTGAGTATGAACGTGAATGAGTACTCCGAGGGTCAGTAGAAGTGAGTATGAACATGAGCGAGTACTTGGAGTGTGAGTAGAAGAGAGTAAGAACGTGAGTGAGTACTCAAGAGTGTAAGTAGGAGTGAGTGTGAACGTGAGTGAGTACTCCGAGGGTCAGTAGAAGTGAGTGTGAACATGAGCGAGTACTTCGAGTGTGAGTAGAAGAGAATAAGAACGTGAGTGAGTACTCAAGAGTGTAAGTAGGAGTTAGTATGAACGTGAGTGAGTAACATGAGTGTGAGTAGGAGTGAGTACTCCGAGTGTGAGTGGACGTGAGTGAGCACTCAGAGTATGAGTAGTCGTGAGCGTTAGCATGAGTAAGCCCACATGAGGGTGATCGAGTAGGCGTGCGTATGAACGTTAAAGAGTACACATGAGTGGGAGTAGTCGTGAGCGTGAATGTGAGTGATTACTTAAGAGGGTGAGTAGTCGCCAGTGTGAACGTGAGTCAGCGCTCATTAGGTATAGTAGGCGTGGGTACAAATGTTAGGTAATATTCGTGAGTATGGGTAGATATCTGTGATTCCTACTGACCAACGCCGCGTTATTATGTTGCCTTTACTCTATACGTGCCCTTCCCAACGATATTGCTGCTTGATTTCGCCTATTATGTCCGGAACACTCGTTTGTTCTCTGATGAAAGCCTGCCATATTCTTGTCCCTATGGGTTACACCTATCATTTTTCTTACCATTGCTCGCTGCGTCCTCCTCAACTTAAGTTGAACCTCTTTTTATCATCCACGTTTCTGCTCCAGAAGTATATAAGTTCAAGAAAGATGTAGCTGTTATATACCTTACGCTTGAAAGATAGTGGAAATCTATCATTGATGCTTTAAGAATGCTTGCCGAATATGCTCCACCCCAGTCTTATTCTTCCTGTTACTTCAATCTCATGGTTCGGCTCCGCAGTTACTACCTATCATAAGTAGACGTACTATTTTGCAACTTCAAGTGCACTGTTACCTATCTCAAAGCGCTGTTCTCTTCCGAGGTTGTTGGACATTACTTTCATTTTCTGCAGATTAATTTTGCAAATTCCAAGAGAATGCACGTTGGTTAAAGGGAAACGAAGTTAAATGGGCAGATCAGATTATGAAGTTTGTGGGTGTAGAGTGCCATCAGCAAGCACAGGCCTAAGTTGACTGTTGGAACAGTGGACTGGCCTTTGTCCTTCAGTGGGCGTAGTCAGGCTGCTGCTGCTGCTGCTGCTACTGATGATGATGAGTAGATGTGAGCATGAAAGTGAGTGCATATTAGTGTGGAAAGGCGTGAGTATGAACTTGAGTGAGTTCTTATGTGTGTGAGTAGGCGTGAGTGTGACTGTGAGTGAGTGCCTAGGCCTCATGACTGTGTGTAGGCGTGAGTATGAGCGTGAATGAGTGCCTGTGTGAGTAGGCGTGAGTATGAACGAGAGTGAGGGCTCATTAGTGTGAGTAGTCGTGAGTATGAACCTGAGTGAGTACACATGAGTGTGAGTGGTCGTATGAGTGTGAGGGCCTATGAGTGTGAGTTGGCGTGAGTATAAACGGGAGCGAGTGCCTGTCAGTGTAAATGGTCGTAAGTATGAAGTGAGTGAGTGCTAATGGGCGTAAGTAGTTGTGAGTGTGAAGTGAATGAGTGCCTACGAGTTTGAGTAGTTGTGAGTATGAAGGTGAATGAGGGCCTATGAGTGTGAGTTGGTGTGAGTATGAACATGAGTGGGTACACATGTGTGTCAGTAGTCGTGAGTATGAACGTGCGTGAGGGCCTACGAGTGTGAGTAGTCGTGAGTATCAACGTGAGTGAGTACTCATTAGTGTGAGTAGTCGTGAGTGTGAATGTAAGTGAAGGCCTTTGAGTATGGGCAGACGTGAGTATGAACGCGAGTGAGCGTGAAGACTGAGAAGATTGTAGTGAGTGAGTATGAGCGAGTAGTCTCTCAAAGTGCCGACCTACGGGAGCAGGTGACCCTTACTGGTGCGGCCCGAAGTTGGAGGACGTGTGCTACGAGGGTGACTCCAAGGAAGAGAAGGACTATAACTTTGACGACTACGTAAAGGATCCCAAGGACAATAATAATGAAAAACCCAAGGACAACAAGCCCAATGAGGCGAAAAACACGCCTGCCACGAAAAAGCCCAAAGGTGAGAGACGACGCTGCTGCACCGTGACTTCTCTTTTTAATTTCTTGCGCCATGCCTCTATAGTTCGCATTCTCCACGCTTTTACTGGACCAGGTTGCATTCAGTGAAAAAAAGGAGAAAAAATGGACAGAGAGAGAAAGACAATAATAATTGTTGACGTCCAACGTCCGAAAAACTGCCATATCCTAATGAAAGACGCCGTAGCGCCGGGCTGCGGATATTCAGACCACTTATGGTTCTTTTACGTGCACCTAGATCAAAGTACACGCGCCTCAAGAATTTTCACTTCTCTAAAAAATGCGGCCGCAGTGGCCGGGATCAGATCCCGCGACCTACGGGTCAGCGCTCGAGTGCCATAATCACCATGAGCCACCGCGAGTGGGGGAGATAAAAAAGCAGGGAACCTAGAACATAAGAAGAGCTCCGCCCGCATAGCCATGTCTAGGTGGGTGCCTTGGAAATTTTTTGTCAGTGTTTCTTTAAGAGAGCAGGCACCGGCCTGTCGTGTTGCATCGTCTTGACTGTGCATGCCTGGTGAACCGAACGGTGCCGGTTTTGATTCCGGCTGCAGCGGAGGCATTTTTGGTGCAGGCGAAAACGCTAGACACCCGTATGTTTAGAAATACACGTTAAAGTAGGGAGGAAGGAAAAAAAACTTAGGAGAGGCCTTGATGTCCCTCGTTGTGAAGCTGTGGTGAAGCCGGAAGTCGGCCATGTTGACTGGGCAAATTCTCCTCTCTTGTTTACATCCGAATGTAAAGAAGAAGGCACGAGTCTCTCTTCGGCTCGGAAAGCACGTGGGCTGCGCAGAGCACGTGTCGTGGCGATCCGAAACTAATGGAACGGGGCTCAACACTCTGCGCCAGCGCGACACCTTCGACGAAATCATTTCGTCCGAGTATTAACAGCGAGTAACGGCTCGCCGACAACGAAGCAAGTACAAGAGAACGCGCACTAGATGCACTGACAACGGCGAGTGTTTTCACGTCATTGATTCAGCAACTGTGCAGACAACACGATCGGCCATGCGCCTTCTTCCACGGCTGCATTCCGACACGAGGCTGGCGCAGCGCCCGGCCCCTGTGCCCGTGTTCCGCGTGAAACTCACCGGCGTCAGCATTCTGCGACCGTGGTGACTTTGAGCACCGTGAAAGTGACACTTGAACACGATTGATCTAACGTTGATATTACAATGCTCGGGGCGAGTATAACAAGCGGAACAGAAATTGTGTTTTATTACGCACATGCAAGCTGTTACTGTGCACATACCGAACACGAAACTACATATGTGCACGTGGTCTTTACTGCGTCTTGCTGGGCACAACAGTTCCGTCTGTTGCCACAAGCAGGAGCACTGCCCAACCGTCACTGACCTGCAAGGCGTTCGTCGTCGTTCCACTTCGTCATGGTGCCCAACGCCATTCCTGCTGAACACTTCAAATGCTTCATCCACGTCATCCGCCGCACGACACATGGATGTGCACTCGTTCTACGCACTGTTCAAGCCCCGTGGTGGACGAAAGGTTTTGTAAACGTTGCTAAGAGTCCAATAACTGGTAGGAGAACACTGCGTAACCAATAATGCGACGCAGAGCACAGATATTGTCCGCTACGGCTCAGCATGGGACCTGCGGAGGCACGCATGCCACCGCCAGCCACGGCCGCTCACTGCTAAACCAGCTACACTGCGCAACACGTAACCATAGCAGCGCCGCCATTGTGCCCAGTGAATATGGCTGCCAGTGTAATTTTCTCCACACTTTTCACGTAGTGCGCCGGCTGGGCTAGTCCCCTTCTATCTTTCCTTCCACCTTGCTGCTGTGGCTATCGCTGCTTTCGGTCTGCTGCTACTAACGCAGTAAAGCCGGGCAACGTTGTGCATGGCAACAGCGACGTGAGTCGGTCCAGTCGGTCTGCTTCTTGAGGTGGGTAATTTGAAGTGCACTAACCCAATGCGGACCACTAAAACATGACTTTATTTCAAAATAGGCCATTCCTTCGCACAAAAGTAACACTACGAAGTTTCTATACCACTACTTCAACAACCAACGTCAATTATTAGTTGCCTTCAGTGTCAGTTAAAGAACATCATCATCCTCATCATCATCATCATCATCATCATGACTACGTCCACTGCAGGACAAAGGCCTCTCCCATGTTCCGCCAGTTAACCCGGTCCTGTGCTTGCTACTGCCAATTTATACCCGGAAACTTCTTAATCTCATCTGCCCACCTAACCTTCTGTCTTTCCCTAACCTGCTTGCCTTCTCTGAGAATCCAGTTAGCTACCCTTAACGACCAGCGGTTATCCTGTCTACGCGCTACATGCCCGGCCCATTTCCATTTCTTCTTCTTGATTTCAGCTATGATATCCTTAAGCCCCGTTTGTTCCCTAATCCACTCTGCTCTCTTCTTGTCTCTTAAGGTTACACCTACCATTTTTCTTTCCATTGCTCGCTGCGTCATCCTCAATTTAAGCTGAACCGTCTTTGTAAGTCTCCAGGTTTCTACTCCGTAGCTAAGTACCGGCAAGATACAGCTGTTATATACCTTCCTCTCAGTCAGTCAGTCAGTCAGTCAGTCAATGAACTTTATTTACAAATTGTCCTGAGGAGCCGATTCCCCTCAAGAGGGAGGGTCGGCTGCGGGCCGCACCCACGTGGGGACAGGAAGAGCGAGCCCCTCCGCCGAATTGCGGGCCCTCTGGACAGCCCGGATTTGGACCTCTCGGTCCGAGCTGGTAATTGCCGTCCTCCAGGCAGCTTCTGTGCTGAGAGGCTCGCCATCGCGCAGCGCCGCGCATTGCCAGAGCATGTGGGGTAACGTGCAACGTCTCTCTTCGCAATGAGGGCATGGCGGCTTTGTGCTGTCGATAAACTTGCTGTACACTAAAGGCGACGGGTAAGTACCCGTTTGCAGCATTCTTAAAGTGACTGACTGGGCCCTAGAGAGTTGCGGGTGCGGGAGCGGAAAGCTACGCCTGGCCAATTGATAATTTTTGCAAATTTCGTTAAAGGTGAGGAGCGAATCAAGCTGCCGGATGCCATCCCCAAAATTAGATGCCGATTGCCCGTCACGGTGGGACAGTTCGCGTGCTCGGGCATGGGCAAGCTCATTGGCATTGGGGATAACAGGGTGGACATCCTTGCCCATGTGGGCAGGAAACCAGGTGATGTGGCCGTCGATTTCCGTGCAATGTGGTCTTTTGGTAAGAAGATGGGCCGCCTGCTCACAGACTGATCCGGTCATGAACGCTCGTGCAGCAGCTCGAGAATCAGTGAAAATGCGCATGCGCATGGGAATCGCCACGGCCATTGCTATAGCAGCCTGCTCTGCCCTAGCCAGCGTGGTATCTCGAAGAGATGCTGCTGTGAGGATTTTACCATGAAGGTCAGTGACCACAGCCACGAAATTGGATGTGCCGGGATACTGTGCTGCGTCAACGAACGCCACAAGTTCAGGGGTGGCAGCGGCGGAACTGAGGAGTGACCTAGCCCTAGCGGCCCGGCGGCCGACATTGTAGAGAGGGTGAACATTTCTAGGAATTTGTGAGACCGTAATCTGCTCCCTCAATTTGGGTGGAAGCTGTATCTTTTTGTATGCTACCATAGTTGGTTCGCAGCCCAGAAACTCCAGGATGCGTCTCCCAGCTTTGGAAGAGGACAGTCGTGCAGCTTGTGCTGTTTGTTGCGCTTCTGCAATCTCACTTTTCCTCATTTGTGTTGTTTGGAAGGCCCAAGACCCTCTTAATGCACTTTGGAATAATCGCATCCAGTTTCCCTTGTTCTTTCCTTTCCCACCTATTCGCTGCGGCAATGTAATTAATGTGACTCATAAGAAAGGCATGGAAAAGCCTCATGAGGTTGGCCTCACAAAGCCCTCCACGCCTGTTAGACACACGAAGTATAAGCTTGACCATGCTCTACGCCTTTGCCGCAATACGAGTCAGAGTATGAGAGTTACCTCCGTGCTCCTCCAGGAACATGCCTAATATCCGAATTTTATCGACACGGGGGATGGCCTGCCCTGACCGTGTGTGAATTTCTATCCTGATCTCTTCCGGCGGAAATGGAATAGTGGTGAACTTGCGTTTCTCCGGCTGTGTGTACAGGAGGAGCTCCGACTTGGCGGTCGACAAGTGCAGCCCCGTGCTATCCAAAAACTCCTCCGGGCACCTGAGGGCCTGCTGGAGGGACTCCTCAACGTCTCCGTGCCTACCCCCCGTGCACCTTATAGTAATATCGTCCGCATACAGCGCATGTCCGATGCGGTCGATACGAGAGAGTTCGAGCGAGAGTTTCCTCATCGCGATATTAAAGATTAGCGGCGAAATGACCGATCTTTGAGGGGTTCCCCTAGGTCCAAGGTGAAATTCCTTGGAGCAGAGGTCCCCGAGCCGAATGGTGGCAACGCGATCCCTGAGAAAAGAGCGGACGAACCCGTAAAAGCGGGCCCCCAATCCCAACTCAGAGATCGAATCCAGTATGTGAGGATGTGAGATATTATCGAAAGCTTTCTCCAGATCGAGTGCAAGAATCCCTCGGACATCTCTGGTGTCTATGTCGAGAATTTGATGTTTAATCATTTTCATAACGTCCTGCGTAGAGAGCGCGGGACGAAAGCCAATGAGATTGAAAGGGAAGAGCTCGTTTTGTTCAATGTGATGGGAGATTCGGTTAAGGATTGCATGTTCCGCGACCTTACCCACGCAAGACGTGAGCGAGATTGGTCGGAGCGTGCCGAGCCCGAGAGGTTTACCAGGCTTGGGAATGAGGACGACAGAGGCCGTTCGCCACTCCTTCGGCACCTGCCCCGACTCCCAAACCCGGTTGACCTCGTCAGTTAGTAGTTCAATGGATCTATCGTCCAGATTTTTAAGTAGCCTGTTAGTGATACCATCCGGCCCGGGAGCCGATTTTCCATTGAGATCAAAAAGGACCGCCCTGATCTCTGCCGTGTTGAAGGGGGAGTCCAGCTCCGCATCCTCCAGACCTGAGAAATCCGGGTAGTCTGCATCCGTGGTAGCCCCCAGGGGGAGGTACCTATCCGCCAGCTGTTGTAAGATTTGATCATTGGAGAGCCCAGCAGACCTCTCCTTGTGAATGAGCCGATCAACAGTGTGTTTCTGATTAGCTTTAGTTTGCTTATCTCCCAGGAGGTGCTTGAGAATGTTCCATTTTGCCCCTGACCGCATCTGCCCATCGACAGCGTTACAGACCTCATCCCATTGTTGTCTGGCCAGGGTTTGGCTGTACGATTCAATCTCCTGTTTGAGCAGAGCAATTTTCTTTCTGAGCCGCCTGTTGAGTCGCTGCGTACGCCATCTGTTAAGTAAGGAGTTTTTGGTTTCAAGGAGCCTCGCTAGGCGGCTGTCCATGCGTTCCGTTTTAAGATCCGTCTCCACCACCTTAGTGGCAGCTTTAACATCTGCCTTAAGACGCTCAAGTAGCTGGCCAAGGTCATCGTACTCTTTTTCATCGCTTTGTCTGAGTTCCCGAAAGGCATCCCAATCAACAATTTTGAAGACCCGCGGCGGCGGTGCTTTAACATCGAGGGAGATAGACACGATGAAATGGTCGCTCCCCAAGTTCTCATGCAAGTTCTGCCAGAAAGGGCACTCGACGTTCCTGACGAAAGCCAGGTCCGGCGTGGTGTCCCTTGCTACAGAGTTGCCGAGACGTGTGGGAAAGTTGTGATCAGTAACTAGTAACATATTAAGATTGGTAGTATGCTGCAGAAGCGCCCGCCCCTTAGCCGTATTATTGATATAGCCCCATGTCTGATGTTGCGCATTGAAGTCGCCAGCAACTGTCAACGGAGCCGAGCCCGCGATTTTGGAGGCTTTGCAGAGAAGCGCATTAAAAGTCTCCCGAGTATCAGATGGTGAGCTATAAACGTTGAGAATGAATAGGTGCTCCTTAAGCCGAGAGTTTGGGATTAACTCAATGAGTATGTGTTCCACCTTTAGGTCTGGACGTACATCGCGAACCTCAAAGGAGAACTCTTTGGATATGAGGGTGGCGACCCCGCGTTTTCCTTCCCCCAGCAGGCCACGGAGCGATAACCCCGGAGGGCCACCTCTCCTTTAAGGGTCTCCTGGAGGAGTATTACGGCTGGCTTATTCTCCTGTGAGCTGACGAACTGCTGCAAGACTGCCTTCTTCCTGTGGAAGCTCGCGCAATTCCATTGCCAAATGACAAATCTTTTATTTAGCTTCGCCATGATTGCTACTTAGGTTTTGCTCCACCACCACCACCCTTGCAGAAAGGGACTGGATGACAGAGCTGACACCAGCGATGGCCTCCTTAATTTCATGGACCACCCCCATAATTTCCTGTTTAAAGTCACTGAACTCCTTCTCGATATCTACCGGAGGGTCAGCGGCTTTTCGCTTACCGCCTCTAGGTTGTGCCTCGGCCTGCTGCACTTTCACCGCCCCTTCCGGCGTGCGTTCGCGCTGCCTAAGCTCCTCAACTAATGCTTTAATCTCCTGAAGCTCACTCCTCAGAGTTGCATTCTCACGCTCTAGCTGCTGTATTCTAGCCGTAGCTTGCTCTGGCAACTGGCGCTGCACGATAGTGCGAGACTCACGTTTTGGGCCCACTCGTTCAGCCCAGGTAGGTTCCTGCTGAATCCGGGCACAGGAGGCAGACCTATCCCTCGAGCGAGAGCGGTGACCCGCACCCCGCCCAGGGTTATCAAGGTCACCCCCCTGGTTGAACCCAAGCCCGGGAGCTTGCTGTGGCACGAACTCCGCGCGCTGCTTGTTTGCTTTTCTCCGTCGTCGCCTTCTACGCCGAACGATGTAGGGAACCTGGTACCTGCTTTTGCAGGCCCGATCCGCCGTTGGATGCGCTCCTCCACAGATGGAGCACTTCGGCTGGCACGTATGATTCTCAGGGGGCGATGAGACCCCACAGTCCGGGCAGGTGATGACTGTAGGAGTGGGACAAACGTCCGAGCGATGTCCCAGCTTTCCGCAGGTTCGACAGGCGTCGATTTGTCGTCGGTAGAGCGTGCACCGGATCAGGTTCGTCCCACACATGACGTAGTTTGGAACTTTCATACCGTCAAACAGGACGATCACCGTGGGCGTTTTCTTGATGCGCCGTACTCCAAGAACCTTCGGATTTCTTGCGTGCATGAAGAGCTCACCAAGCCGCTCATCAGAGAGCTCAGGGTCGATACCGCGAACAACTCCTCTGCACGTATCCCCGGGTGGGGATACGTGCAGAGGAGTTGTTCAGAGGAGTTGTGCAGAGGAGTTGTAATTAGAGACTTCATGGAGCGTTTCTCCCACTCGAATTTGCTTCACTTTAGCGTAGGCTTCTGCGTTCCTAGCGTGTGGCGTGCTGATCACAAAAATGTTCTGCATTTCATTGACACAAACAATATCTTCCTCAGCCTGCGGCGGGCCGAGACAAGCAGCCATCACCAAAGCTTGGGTAACCTTGATTCCACTGACCTTGCGCACATCCATGCCCCCCTTGGGACGTACGACAACCCGGTAGTGATCTTTAGGCAATCGCGGCAGGCGCGACGCGGCGATGAGCTTGTTTATCGGCCCCTTCGGGTGCGCTGGACGGGCGGCACGATGACTGGCACTGGGGCCAGGGCTGTCGCCGGGCGTAAAATCCTGACGCTGCTTCTTCCGAGAGTGGGCAACAATCCATCCGGAGGCTTCATCCTCCTGCCTGGAGATTTCTTCGCCGAAGACCATCTCCTCGAGCGGCATCCTCGAAGCGTCTCGCTCGGCAGGCCGAGCTGAGCGCCAACGTGGCACAGGGTGAAACACCCAAATAAAAGTTCGAAAGCTTGACCTACCCGCAAAAGTCGGGTATCCACTCGATTCTTGAAAGAAACTGGATCAGATGAGTCGAAAAACCGAGGTCGATCGGCAAATTTGCGGTCAAAAACATTTAAAAAAGCAGGAGCCGATGCGAGCGCGTCCGGCTCGCGTCTAGCAAGCGGCGTTCCCCATCTACCTTCCTCTTGAGGGATAGTGGCAATCTACCTGTCATAATTTGAGAGTGCTTGCCAAATGTGCTCCACCCCATTCTTATTCTTCTAGTTACATCCATCTCGTGGTTCGGCTGTGCGGTTATTACCTGCCCTAAGGAGACATAGTCTTTTACAACTTGAAGTGCACTATTACCTATCTCGAAGCGCTGCTCTTTTCTGAGGTTGTTGTACATTACTTTAGTTTCCTGCAGATTCATTTTAAGACCCACCTTTCTGCTCTCCTTGTCTAACTCCGTAATCATAAGTTGCAATTCGTCCCCTGAGTTACTCAGCAATGCAATGTCATCGGCGAAGCGCAGATTACTAAGGTACTCTCCATTAACTCTTATCCCTAACTGTTCCCATTTTAGGCTTCTGAAAACCTCCTGTAAGCACGCATTAAATAGAATTGGGGCGATTGTGTCTCCCTGCCTTACACACCCTTCTTGATTGGTATTCTGTTGCTTTCTTTATGAAGCACTATGGTAGCAGTTGATCCCCTGTAGATTTATTCGAGGATGTTTATATATATTTCATCGACGCCCTGATTCCGCAGTCTCAGCATGACGGCTAATATTTCTACTAAAGAACACCAGGGGGTCAAAATTTGCGGAGTCTTCCACTGTGGGGTGCCTTATGATCATATTGCACATTTGGCACACAAAACTCCAACTATTATTACTAATATAAATCCACTTCCTTGTAAGACTGATGTGCTAGATTGCTTTCGTTCGAACCATAGGTATAGATGGCTCGAAAAGACGTCACTGAAACTACCCTGTTCAAGCACCAGCATGGGGGGGGATGGGGGGGACGCGATGTTGGCGATATCACATTAGTGTCACGGCCACTCGATCTACTTTCTGGGGTCCCAGAAACATAACTTTTCCCAGTTTAGTGTATACCAAACTAAATCTCTAAACTGTCCTAATATTACAATATTAGCGCAAAAACACTTGACGGTAACTCAATTTCGACGGCATCAACGTAGAGCTCAATGCTTTGGAGGGCATTTCTTCTAAAACTCAAGCGTCACCTTTATACGTAGTAAACGTCTATAGGCGGCCATAGGCAAAACACTATCGCTTCAATACTCTCTTTGCCCGAGCCGTTGCGGCCACGCAAGAGCACCCTCTCTTAATACTTGGTGATTTCAGCGCACCAAATTAACTATGGGGCTACTCTCTTTCTACCGCCAAGGGTAGGGCTTTATGGGTTCATATGCAGGACCACTGCCTCACCCTACACACATGCCCACTAGATTAGGCAGTAGTGTAGCTGAATACGCCTCTCCTGTCCTTGCACTCATCCATCTCATTGAGGGCGTCACATGGACTAACCTGAATAATAACTTCGGTAGTGACCACTAAATTACACTACATTAACTACCATACATTTTCACCACAAATTTAGCTCTGAAGCTCCCTGAGTCTTCTTAACTGGAATAAGTACCGCGAGGCTCGTCGTCGCCTTTTCAGGAAATAAATGACATCTCGGAATCGGAGCAACAACCACACACTGACACAAGAATGCATACCACCGTGTTACCACCTGATACTCATTTTGCAACAATTGACGCCCGACTTCTTCACATGGGCGATGCTAAGCGATCTGTCCCCAAACTCCGGAGGATGAGAGTGACACAATCGCCGACTGAGACTGAGAATTACGAGACTACGAGACTGGATTAGCAAAATCAGGAATATGCTACAAAGCTCGCCTGCCAACATTGGGGCCAATATGCGAAAACATGCACAACCACCTAGACAGTAGGATTACATGGCAGCTCTTGCGACATTGATTAGACCCTAATGTAACCCTCACACCTAAAAATCCTCACATTAACCCACAAAGATGACCTTCTGAACAACCCTTTTAATGATGTTCGCGACAAACACCTACTCCGAAGATATCGATTCGATGCATCTGAATATATAGGAACACCAAATGATGATCTCAATAGTCCCATAACGGAGGCTGGTGTTAGAAACGCGCCTGCGAACTTTCCCACTTAATCTGCACCAGGCACTGACCTCATCAATATTAAGCTTCTCTCCAACTTAGATAAAAACTCAGTTATAGCCCTGACTAATTTTTTAACCATTGCCTCGACACTTCTACTTTGCCGGCTGCGTGGAAGGACGCCAGAGTTATTTTCATACCAATACCTAGTAAGCACATTAACACAGCCAACATGCCCATTTCCCCCGCTTCATGCATCGGCAAGGCACTTGAACACATCATTCTCAAACGCCCTTACAAATTCATGGAACAGTACTTATACTCTCACGAATTGATAGGCTTCCGTAAATCCCTCTACAGTCAAGATGCCATGCTTCGACTGAAGCATGACATTGTAATTCTTAACTCTAGCCTTGATACTGAAACAATTCTCAGTCTCGATCTCTATGGGGCTTGCGACAGCACCAGCCACACCACCATAGTGAATGAATTGAGCACTGTAGGCGTTGATAAAAAATACATAACTACATATCTATGCTCCGTTTGAACCGTTCGGCCACTATTTATATTGGGTCTCAACACTCTTGCTCTTACTCCTCGGGGAGTTTTGGCCCATCTTCAGGATGAGTCCTATCCCCTCTCCTTTTTAATCTTGCCATGATGTTGCTTGCTAGAACCCTGAGATACATACCAGATCTCAAGTTTTCACTTTATGCAGACGATATTACCCTCTGGATGAGGGGCAGCTCTGACGGTCACAATCAGGAAACTTCGCAGACTGCAGCTGACAAGGTGGTGGTTTGTGCGGGTAACATGAATCTGGCCAGTTCACTCACTAAATCCGAACTGCTCCTTCTCCCTGCTCATTGGTGAAATGCGAAGCACAATTCCGATATACAAATAACACTGAAAAACACACCCGTACCCAAAGTTGACAGGCTCAGGGTGCTTGCACTGCACATCCGACGAAATCGACTTAACAACCACACAGAGCTTTAGACAATGGTGGACCACACGCTATGTCTTTCAGAATAAGCACGGCAGGCTATGAAAGGCAGAGCTCCTCCGCCTCATGCAAGCATTCATCCTTAATAAAGTGACTTATTTCTCTCTCTCTTACCTGCCCCTTATGAAAAAAAAGGAAATGACGTAGTCACCCTCATGCCCGAAATCTACAAATTCGCTCTCGGAGTCCCTATTCGCACGTCCGCTGCACAGCTCATGGAGATAGGCACATTCAACACGTTAAACGCACTCATTGAAGCGCACTTAACGTCACAGTATGCCGCTATCTCCAACACACAGACCGGAAGATGTATACTCGAAACTCTCAGTATCAAGCCCACTCCAACCACTAACACCAAACTCACTATCCTGCATGAAATACACATAAATCTACACATTCCGCCCCTCCCTATACACATTTTCTCAAAAGGAAAAAAAAAACACCACCATGATGGGCTGCGCGCGAGAGTACAAAGGCTAAGGGCTCAGCCTTGTCAGTGCATTTTTCAGGGGTCACGCCAGTTAGCGCAGCCCAAAGAGGACTACGGCGGTTCCCAAGGAGGCGTTTTTGAAAAGGTCTATAGAAACATGCGCCCTGTGTACCACGAGCAACGTCGATGACAGTGCGCAAAAATTCTTTAAAAACAATTTTATACTTCCAAAGAAGTGCTATACGTATATGCTGCCGAAAACCCGTCCTGTTTCTGCCCTCTGTTCAACTCACAAAGCCAGATCGGTATTACAGCTTTCGTTCTTGCTTCCTCTTCTGAGGAAGCGGAGAAAGCAGCCATTAAATATAGCGGCTACAGTTCCAAATTATTCAGTTATTATCAGTGATTCAAAAACGGACATGTCCAAGACAGCCCTCTTCCACCTCCTCCCCCCGACACCTCTATAATATTGACTCCCGCGCACGCGGGTACTTGGAGTGCATATCCTACGAAATTGACTAAACAATCATGCCGTTAAAGCGCTTCAGACATTGGCCGGTAGCGTGACAGCTCCCGCCAGTATCTGAGGATTTACGGTCTGGCCGCAGGTGTTGGAAGAGCCAAGCCCCGTTTCGACAACGGCACCGTTTGCCGCGCGCTATTGCCATCTAACACTTTACGACATATGCAACCACTACCGCCTCGGACGTTTACCTTTACCGCGGCTAATGTCGACATCCCCGCGAAGTACTGTGGCGACAGCTGCAGACTCGCACGTTTCCTTCTCCTTACCTTCTTTACAGCATGTACCCCTCTCTTTACCCGTCCTCCTCTTTTAAGTATTTCTCTGCAAGGAAAGCGAACCTTAACCATATCATAAGGGGGTGCCCTCAGCACCCCCCTCCCATATCCCCCCAACAAATATTAAGTAATGAGGAGCAGTGGGAGGCTGCCTTGTGCAGCTTGAAACCAGACGTCCAGGAGACCATCCTGGGTTGAGCAGAGAGGGCCGCGGAGGACTACCGCGTATAGCAATCTCTCGTCATCTCTATCTCATTGCCCCTTTTCTTTGAAAAATAAAAATAAAGTTTTTACCTACCTACCTACCTACCTACCTACCTACCTACCTACCTACCTACCTACCTACCTACCTACCTACCTACCTACCTACCTACCTACCTACCTACCTACCTACCTACCTACCTACCTACCTACCTACCTACCTACCTACCTACCTACCCACCCACCCACCCACCCACGTTGGATCCACCCAGTCGTCCCATCTGAAAGCGCGCCACCAGCCACTATGAACACGTGACGACGAGCGGAGTAGCTGCACAAGCTGCCTTCGAGAACAGCGCGTCGGGACGCCTCTGGCATTTTAAAAAGTGGCGGCTGCAGCAGAGGGATTTGCAGTCGCTGTAGAGGGGTTATGAAATGAACATATGAGCTATGTTGACTTGTAGCTCTAGCTTTGAGAGCCTCATAAAACATATGAGTTATCTTAACAGAGGACATGTAGCTCATTTGGGAAGTGTCATCGTCGCTGCTGCAGCCTATACGTCACAAGTGCACACTTAAATTGTACTAATGCAAGGACAGACCCAGTTCAGCAAGAGGCTATAGAGTACAATATGCAAACGCGCGGTGTAAAAATACGTGGTCATGAATTGTTACGGTAAATCCTCACATATATAAAATGTACCGGAGAAGCTATTCGTGCAAATTACCAGAACGATCTCGGTGACCCTTTCATCCGCAACACGCTTGTGATAATGCTTCAACAACATGCTGGGGACAATGCGGTTACCTACTTGTAAGGTCCGCAGCTCAGTTCGTACGCTCAAGCCGATGCCAGCGAAATGCGTACGACTGGACAAGTTCCTTGCGTGATGTTTTTATGTGAATTTACACAGACGTGAAAATCTAGCGAAGCGCTCCAGAGCCAGAACAGGGCACTTGTGTCAGGTATGTCATCGCAGCCGCATATAATAATAAAAAAAGCAGTCTAAGTAATCCTTTTGTTCGCTGTTACTTGAAAGAACCGTACCCACGCAAAAACAAGCACATGCTTGATCGTTGGTTTGATAACTGAGTGACACCTTTGGTTCACGTAAGTATGGCGATATCATTTTGACGTGTGGAAGACTTTTGCAGTTATATCAACAATCCAACCGTGAAAAAGGCTTCGCATATGTCAATGCTGTCCAGAACGTTAACGTGCTTTGAGGTAAACGTGCTCAATACGTTTCCACGGCTTATTAAAGAAGTATTTTTGCATGGCTTATTCGAACGCTTGAGAGAGCTAATCGCTTTTCATGGATAAGCTGCTCTAAAACATAACCGGTAAAGTGGCGTCGAAGGCAAGTTCTCACGTTTCACAACTGTGGCTGCTCGGCGATGGTTTTCGTCAACATAAAACAGAAAAAAAAGAATAAAGAAAGACCAGGTTCATCTTTCTTGTGCCTTTCCGCGCAAATCACTGTGAAAGTTCGTCGGTGCAACACTCTTTCTTCTTTGCACGGCCAAAAACAGCGCACGCACCAGCGAAAACACAGCAACAACTGTGGTAGGCGCCGCGGCTTTTGCCAACCGTGAGACAACAGCGCCAACCCGACAACAGCGCCACCGGATTTTCTTGACGTGTTTCCGGTGAATTTTTTCTATTTTCGGCCTTAGTATAGTGAACTAGAAGAGACGTAGTGGCACGAACAGCTTCGCACAGGCAGCCTGTTTTCGCATGAATGCCATGAGATGGCGCCACTGCATTTTTTCATACTACTGACACGTTGGTTTACGGTTGCCGTGGATTTTCCTCACGCAATAATTGCATATTTTGATGTTATTGCTGCTGTTGTCTACACACACTCAGGCCCATAGTGGGAGGGGGGGGGGATGGCGAAATTGTTATGATACATGGCGTTTTACCAAAAATAAATAGTAAAAATAAAATAAATAGTAAAAATAGGCGTTTTTCTCAAATAATCAAAGCTTTCAGCAAGACCCCCCCCCCCCCCCCCAAAAAAAAAATTCCTGGCTACAGGCCTGCATACACCAATCTTACAAATGCAATTATTCATTGTTTGCACATTTCTGGCAGTAAATGTGCTGGTAGATCAATAACACTCAAACTTTGTGTATTGTAAAATGACTTTTTGAGAGCCCGGATTTTACGAAATTAGCACCTGCGCCCGTCTTGCGAAGCCGACATCAAGAGAATGAAATACTCTTGACGCGACGAGAGTGTTGATAAGTTCCCAGGGTTGTCCGAAGCACCTAGCTAGGGGGCTCCCACCCTTCCACTGCCAGCAAAGACCCACTTATGCCCATCTTCACTCTCGCTATAAGTTATTGATCATGAAGGTATTTAATATGTGATTCAGGTTAAGTGTAGCTTTCTACACATGGCAGGCAGCTGCTTGCTCAAGAATTCAAAGACAAAAAGGCAGGTCAGAAATCTTATTTATTCAAGGTGCAGCGAATGATGTCTAGCACCTGCTCAGTTTAACATGTATTGAACGTTCACGCTTTTTGATGCTACGCTGGTATAGGTTTTTGTGAAAGAGTGGAGGCGTGTTGTGACATAAGATGCCGTGACTTCAGCTGCGAGTTGCTCAGAATGTTCTGGACATCCAATTTCAATCTTCTTCTTGCGCATAAAGTGACTTAAAACATCGAGTACACTATCAGAATGCAATTCCGAAAGACTAAAACATTCAGTAAAAGCATTTTCTAAATTTACGACAAACGTATACAGCAAACTTGACGGGTAGAGAAGGCCACCATTGTCTCGGTGGACAGTCTACGATGGGCAGCCTGAAAGCGCTGTTGGCTCGGCGTATGGAGTGAAAGACGGCTTCCCTCTCGGAAATCGCACTTCGTTGCGGTTTATGACATGCACATAGTCACGCAGAATGAAGTGCGGTTGAAAGTGGTGCTCGCATACGGCCCAAGAAATGCTGAAACCTTTATCTTTAATTTGAAGGTTCCGCTCCCACTTCTTGCGGAGGTCATCGTCCTTCGGTGCGGTGAACAGCGACGCTCTTGGCCCATTCGGGTAGCCCGTGCGGCAGCCCGGAGCGAAGCAGTGCGAGTCTGTCCGCTCCTTCGCCATTCCGCGGGCTGCACGCGGCGAACACGCTCAGGGCACACGATCCACACGAGAAGGCACGAAAGCGCAGCGGGTGCTCCCAACACTCGTGACACGCAAGCTCAGCCAATCTAGCAGGTTGGGCCAGAGAACACGTTGAGCCCAGCCGCCCGCGCCATACCGCCGCCACACACACTACGAAAAGGAGCAGCAACGCCCCCACCAACCCTAGCGGCCGTCGAGAGCGTAAAGGCACGCCGGGAAGCCAGGCACGTCCCTCCGGTCCAAGGAAGATACATAAAACTTGCTGGAGTGGAAGCCGCCTATGCGCCGCTACGGGAGAGAGTGAAGCCGCGCCGAGCATGCGGCGGCCATGTTGCCAGTGGCAGAAAAGAGCCGAGCGCTGCAAATTTAATGCTTCACCGCGCTGCGGGTGAAGTGACTCGTGTGTTTATAAAGCAACGAAAACAAGTAACTCTGGCTGTAAATGTTTATTGCGACTTGTACGCAGCCAAGTGGCTTGTAGAGAACTCAATTAAAGTGCATATGCGTCAAATCGCGATGCCTAAAGCAAACACATAATCGAAAACATAGGTGCCCTACTGGTGGTTGAAAATTATTGCCCTTGTCAAAAGTGGTCCCACCTTACTTTTGACCAATTCTCGTTTTTTTTTTCCTTCGTCATGTGTTGTATCCTCACTTTTACGTATTGTTCAGCGATTTGCCTGCACAAACTGTAAACCTGATTATCAAGCGTATCAAAGTCTAGGACGTGCTGCTCTAGTTTATGGAACCAGTTTTTCTCGGAGGAAGCTCATAGATTTTTCAGGATGAGGTGTCTTGCTCTTGACTTCACCGTTGGGAAGGAATCACATTCAGCCTGTAGCCACTTCAGTCCTCGACTTCTTTACAGGGGCTAATGACATCTCGCGACGGTAAAACAAGACCACCTCGCCTCTTACATTTAATTAAAGGTGTCAGCTCATCTGAGTGCATGGTTGCTATGCACTCTTCACAGGTAGTTGCAGTTCGACCTTTCGAACAATGAAGCCTGCTATGTATGGCACCACGGAATTGACAAAAGCAGAAAAGCTTTCGGGCTAGTAAATGCGATGCGTATTGTCGTGGTCATCGAGCTGCAGGACTGGGGCCTAGCGCATGTCAGTGAGATTGCTTCTTGAATGTACCATGGCTGCAGGAGTCGTTGCTTTCAATACGGAAAGAACATCTTGGGAGCAGTGTCCAGAACTTGAAGACGTGACTTCCGTCTGAACCAATAGACGCTTGTATGCAGCTATAAACTGCGAAGCTGTTGGGTTGTTGTTATGGCCGCCTCATCCACGCATTGATTCAAAGAAGTTTTCGGCATAGTCTTGACTGAGTTTGTGTGTCAGTAAGTATTTCAGCTGACCCTGGCTGACAAGTCTGTCAAACATTCTTTCGGTGCTTGCCATGCATATCCAAAAACCAATGAATCCATTTTTTTCAGTCCTTCTGTCACTGCCGGATCTCTCAGCCCGTTTATGTACGTTCGAGTCTCCACAAAAAAAAAAAAACGACTTCCAGAATGCTTCGTTCCCTTGCCAAAGGGGCGCTTTGTACGACCTTGCCAGCGGGTTCCTGGAGTTTAAGATGTCAAACAAGCCATCAAAAGTTCTAATAAACGTACATCTTGTGCTGGCACCCTTGAATTGCGGCAGCTTTAGCTTTTGTTCGCAGAAGTCCAAAGCGTCGGCAACTGAGGCACTCGTTCAGTTGTGCAGCATATCACACCTTCATTTTCTTGCTTTTCCCATTGGACGTGGACTTTCGTAAGTTTGTTTCCGAGCCACAACTCTTCTTCACGTTGAAGTGCCTTCAATGCCACTTCATAACCCCATTTCACATGCTTCCCTTCAATGTCAAAGAGGTGGTCAAAGCACTCTGGCGTGAAGTGCACAGAGCGAAGTGATCTCAGTCTTTCGCATTCTACTTCTCATGGCGAACGGCCCACTCCCAGAGGCTCTGCGTTACGGGATTTTTAGTAAACCTGTAAAACAAATCCGGACTGCTATGTTTTGCACGCTTAGATCGCGTCAGCTATAGCTCCCTTTAGTAACGAGCGCGGAATGGCTATGTCGAAGACGTTTTCGTGTACGTACAGGTGGAATGTGAGGCCACAACCTTTTTTCAACCTGTTGGCACATCCGTAAATGACGCAAGAGGCAACCATTGTAAACCATTTGTCTTTACAAGCCGACAAGGTGAAAGAAGAACGGACGAAATCAGCAGCTCGCGAGGGCGCTGAGCACGCTTTTTGCCACTGGCAAGATGGCGGCGGCTGGCTTCACTCGCACAGCATCCCTTCCACTCCAGCAAGTTTTATGTATCCTCCTTGCTCCGGTCATGCCACCACATCTCTTCTAGTTCACTATAGCCGTAGCAACCAGAGAAGGTAATGCGAGAGAATATAGGAGAGCATGGGTTCAGTGCCGCGCTAGCAGTGTACTAGTACACTCTGGCCACACCGCTCGCTGTCTCCCCGTTTGCTCTCTCGCCTCCCTGCTACCCACTTTCCCGTCCACTCGCGCCTCGCTCTCGACCATTCGCTGGCTGGGATCCTCTCAAGAACATCCGGAAATGTGCTCGTGACGTCGCTGTGAAACGCCAACGCCGAGCCGAACATGCTGTTTGTGTTGTTCACTTCAACGTAATTTTGAACCGTGCATGCCAGCTACTTGACCTGGAAACGCATACCGCATTTCTCGCGACACAAAAACGTCACGTGCGGCAAACAGTGCTATTGGCGGCACGGTACAAGAAAAAAAAAGAAAATATTATTTTTCTAACGTTGGGTTCTCACGTGCAAAACGCTGTTATGGACTTCCCGCAATGCATTCGCATATCCTCAGAATTCTCTTCGGGGAGGTGAGGGCATTTTTTTAGTAGGGAGCTGTAGCAGCGCCAAAGAACAGACTACCGTGTCGTGGATCGCTGACCACCAAGGCATTGCGGTGCACTCGCTGCAGCCACCAGGCGGGAAGAGCACAGAGAATGGCTCTTTTCAAGTTGCCGACCTAATATCAGTGACGAAAACATGCACCCGTATGGGAGAGTCAACTATCTGAAACACTGAAGAAGTACTAAACGTCACGAAGATAAGTACCAGCTATTGGATGGAACATTTATGCAAATAACCTGTGGGAAGGACAGCGATGGCAATGTGGGCGGAGCTGAGATTGTTTCATTTATTGTAAACAGCTTGAGGTATTGCGACGATTTCTTAGCATCTGCGACTGCTGCTGCGTATACATAAATGCACAGCAGGACAAAGCGCTTCCGGGGCTTGCGATGAAGTATTCAGAGTATAACAAGGTGAGTTTCGAAGGTAGTGCCGAAACATCACACGCGTTTTTAATCTCTTGGGAGGGAGAGACAAACGTTATATTGGGTCCTTGCTGCTGTCAACGGAGGCGGGGACCAAGGAAGTAACCATGCTGCAGCCCCCATTTGTTCAGTTGGAGGCCAGAACTTGAGTACTCGTCGCGTCTGCGGCAAGCCGGGCTGCCCATTGGTCCTCCTGGCGCGGGCTGAGCAGTATTTTCCCCACTGATGTGGTCATGTAGAATTATTGCTGTGTTTTATGGTGTCTGTCACGGAGCGTTTATCGTACTTCACTTGGATAGAAAATTTTGAGCAGAATATCTGAATCGCATACAAAGCACGTGTCACAAAAACACGTCTATGTAGACTTAAGCCTTTTCACTACTAGCGCGATGACCGCATTGACTTGGACACTCACCGTAAGACGGGTGATTTAGCCGCCTTGCCATTACTTCTAGCCTCCTGTTGCCTCCACTTTACAGGTGCTGATGGGATGCACCAATGCTATTTACGTTGCTTGTTCTCTCTTTTTACCTTTCACTCATTTCTCGTCGTTATCTCTTCAAGAGACACTAAACAAAAACAAAGCCAAATTTACTCGTATTGCGAAATTGCTCTTTCAGAATACAAAAATCACCACTCTTGCCTTAAGAAGACGAGGGATAAGCGAGAAAACGCGAAATAAGAAACGGCGGATAGTGAAACCCCCTTAAATTTTTCGTGTGAAGGGCTGTGACGTCGTTGATTCTGGCGGCGTCTTCTAGTCTGCGTAGTTCTCCATTGGTAATTAATAGCTACATATTCCGGTGAAGCCAGGAACGTTACATACCACGTTTCAAGAAACTCTACTGTGCTAGCACGAATAAAATATTTTCAAATTCCTGACGTTGCGTACGAAAAAGAAGGTGCGAACAGTAGAAATGGAACTTGGAGCTTAATTTATGAACATATGATAGTCATATGAATGACAATAGAGTTTTCCGAATATACGATGTCAATCTAAACTGACTGTTTTACTTTGGGGCTTCTTTAAGTTATGTTTCACCTTCTATCTTCTTTTACGAAACAGACAATTCGATTTGCAACAAAGACTTCGACAGCGGTCCGTGCTTCAGTTCGATGCCGAAGTACTACTACCGCACGGAGACCAAGAGGTGCGAGATGTTTGTTTACGGAGGATGCGGAGGCAACGAGAACCGCTTCGACACGCAGAAGGCCTGCCAGGAGAAGTGTGGTGGTGGCTAAAGTTCTCTGAGACATCGCTCCCTGCGCAACGCTCGCCCAACTGTCAGTTCATTTGTAATAAAGGTATGGTTAAGCTAAGACTGTGTAATAAACGACGCAGGTTGTGCGATCTTACCTTATCCAGTGCTTCAAAACAAACTGTCTTTGCGGTGGTGGTGGTGGTGAAAAACATTTATTAAAGTGGAGGGACGTGGACTGACGCAGCAGCACCACATGCATACTTGTTCTATTTCATAGTGCGGTGCCCCATTCGTCGCAGCCGACAATCTGGCCCTCTTGACCAAAGCCTTCTGGGCCTGAAGGTCAGAGGAATTCAGCAGGGCAGCCTTTCAGTACTTTCTTGTAGGGCACGAAAATTGAGCTCTCATGTCCAACCCGAGATCAGAGCTTTTTTTTTCGTACAGGCCCATATCATGCGGTAGATGTCAGGCGACCTCGCCAGTGTTGGAAGCGGCCAATGATTGTAGAAAGGGTTTCTCTAGGCTGATGTCGCCGTAGTATTCCTTAGATTATTTGCATATAAGCTCACCTGAAATTTCCTAACGTGGTCGGTAGAATACGCCTTCTTTCTGACGGCGATCGTCTTTATACATTGTCTAACAAACCAATATGGGCTTTGTCGATCACGATATAGACAAAATTAGGCAGGCTAATAAAGTTTTTTTTGGCCTGTAGATACTGTGAACACTTTTCGGAAAAAAAAGACAGGGGAGCGGCATGCGGTCTGGGAACAGTCTGTGTGTAAAACCTATGTGGTCTTTATATCACTATTGGTAAGACTAAGGTTTTTTTTTGTGAATTTCTTACACAACTTAGTGCATATTCTTGAAGTACCTTGTTCAAATATGCTGTAGAATACGTAGATATTGTCTGTGAGTGTCGGCATTCCGTACCGCACGACGTAGACTTTATGTTCTACATAATTTACGCAACAACCAACTGGAACCTTCCTGGCACGGCAGAGCGGCTAACCGCCCCCTTGTTCTTTGTTTTGGGATTAGCCATATGAATTTAGAACGCTAGGGAGAACTTCCACCAAGAAAATCGCTGATAAGAAGGCAATGCAAAGAATGAAGGGACCATTTCGATGAAAAAACTACGAGGACAAATGCGTGTTTTTTCATTGTCTCTGTTACTGTATTGCGCTACTAAATCATCAGAATGGAATCCTACCAACTAGTCCAAGTGCCTGCTATTCGAGCATGAAGGCGCATTGTTTGAATACAGGAGAGCTCGACTAGCTGGCACCTATTGTGTAATATAAGCGCATGAGTGGCGCCGCCTGCAAACAACTACATATCTACACCTGCGTTTAAAACATGCGATGCACCAAACCGCATACGCGGGCTCTTGCCCGTACTGTAGAGGACAGCCAACACTTGCTCACATTACATGGGAATGTAAGTTAAGGTCAGCTAGAACTATTACGCCTCAGATTTCGACGAAAAATTCACGATGGAGCAGTGGGACCTTGCTCGCCAGCGAGAAAAAGGAGGCCCAAGCGATGCTCCTGGACCAGGCGCGTCGGGATGCTGAGGCTAGTGGAGCCCTGGACTAGGGGTCCCACCTACCTGTTTCTAACCCTTATTTCATTTTTGTTCTTTGTAACAAACGTTTTTCTATCCACCTGCCATTCCTAAAGACGGCGGGGCAACGTGATAAGAAGAAGGAAGTCAGTAAGGCCTAATCTCTTGACTTTCTTCTTGTCTCCGTGTTAGCAGATCGAAGGTAAGTTTGCGCGGCTGTGATGTCCTCTCCTTTCATGCAACACGTGGTAGATGTTGTCTGAGTGGGGGCCGTACGCTGAAACGATCGCGAGAGGCGGCAGTCACTGAACTGTCGCCTTTGGTGCGCGCTGATTGATGTGGAGCAAAACCGAAAAAGTGGGCGCATCATCTAGTATTTCCGTCAATGCCACGGTGCTCGACGGCGCTCTATGGTGCTCCTGCCATACCTGGAATTAACGAACTCATCTTGTAAGTATCGTTTTGTGGTAAACTTTAGAATTCCAGTCATGTAGACGGTTTCTAGCATAGAATATTTTGGTGGACGTTCGCAGCATTTTCGACACTGATGCGTTCAGGGAGATGCTGAGTTTTTGAGTAATTGCTTTGCTAGCGCGCGTTTCATGTGATTTAAACATGTTAAGGCGCGTTTACACTAGAGAGACACGACTCCGATTTCGGTCTGTAGGCTGTTTTTGGGAGTGTGCTTCTCTTGTCATCGGCCGTCGTACTTTGACAAGACACAAGCAGTCTGCTGGTGGTCTCTCGAAGACCCCGCCCGCGCCTTGTCGTGCTAACAGTCTCTGGCAATTCTGTAGTCACATTGGAGGCACTCGCAGCGACACCAACCAAACTTGCACACCTGCACCTCATTTTCAGCCATGCTCTCTGCTTTACCATTGCCCCTCTCCGGCTACGCAGCTGAGCCTCCGTCATATTCCATGGTAACGGGGGTCAGGGTTGGGGATACACAATAGGGTCGCAAAAAGAAGACTTCAGTTGAGTGCTCGAGCTGCCTATTCAGACGCCGCAGAAGCCTCGGAGGAAGATTGTTAACTTCCCCAGGATTGCGCGCTTAGTGGTCGTTTGAAGGAAGGACATAGGACAAATTTTCCGTCAGCCCCCGATCTCCCGAAGACACGCCGACGACAGTTCTGCGGATACGTTTTGCTTGTGTTTTCGGTCTTTTATCACGTTACACTACAATGAAATGCTGTCTTTTGAGGCGTAGTCATCTCGTCGTTGGCCTAGTGTGACCATGGGGTCTGGCGCCTTCGTCAGCGGGCGAGTCGTCGGCCTCGTGTTTTTGTAGGGGTCATGTCAGTGCCATGTCTTTCTATAGTGTAAACACGCCTTTAGCAGCATGAGCCTTTGGTTGCTTGAGTGCATGATCTCATGCCGGCAACATGTGATGTTTTGAAGATGTCGCTGCGGCGCATGACACAGCTGAATTTTCTATGTAGGCCGTGCTAAAATCTTAACAAAATGCACTTCATTTTTAAAATGGTTGCATTATTTAAAAGGCTGCATTCCTTAAATAGTTATATAGTGCACTTTAAACGATTACACAAAAAACGTTGAAGGCATTTGACATAAGTCTTGCATTTCAACTAGCCACAAGCCGGACCGGTGCCCGCGTAGAAGCCAGAAAACACCCCCCGTTAGTCGCTCTGCACTCGTGCCTTACGCGCATCCCTGGTTTTTTATATGTTCGAACTTCTGTGAGGCCCGCAGGATGTCTTCATGACCTCCCATAGTAGAGTACCAAGTACTCAAAATCGTTAGCCACTTTTTATAAGCACACAACTACCAAAGTTTCTTGTAACATTAATGCCACGAGCAAGTACTCGATTCAGCTGTGGGACACTTCTGGCTACACACAACGCCAGGCGACACCACGGCATTCATTTTGGTGCTCCTTCTTCCCTTTTCGGATTCATTAGAGCGCACACGTGAAGAGCATCGTGGCCGATCGAAATTTTGTGGTGTTGCTTCGTGAAGACGTACGCCAGCTTTCTGGAGCTGAACAAGGCCGTTCAACCTCTCGCTGCGAAACTTCCGCGCACTATGTAGTGAGGAGCACTTTGGATGCACAGGCTGTCGTATGGTGTCGTCGCTTGGCGCAACGTCGGGAAAACCAGGTACAAAAATAGAAGAAAGGAGAGGAAGCTGTCAAGAAGTAGTAAGAGAGAAATAGAAATAAATCACAACATATCCACGGAGTGACTAATGATGAGTGGGCGAAGCGTCCGTCAGTCCGTTCGTGCATCTGTCCATGCGTCCGTTCTTCCGTGCATCCGCGTGTCCGCCCATGCGTTAATACACCCGTGCCTCCATCCATCCGTCCGTCTGTGCGTCTGTTCATCCATGCATATGTTCGTCCATGCGTCCGTCCGTGTGTCCTTCAATGAGTCATACAGACAGACAGACGATGAATGGACGTGGTCAGGGGATGATTCACTGTTTGCCGATAGAACCCTCTGAAGCTTCGCCCACTCATCATCATTCCCTCCGTGGATATATTCTGAAGTGGTGACTACATATATGCATACATACAGGTGATGACCGACCCACGCCTTAAGGAGCTTCACTCAAAAAATTATGAAGAAAAACCGGAAAAGTGAGGGCAGCACCTAGTGTTTCCGCCAATGCCATGGTGCTCTACGATGCTCTACGGTTCTCCTGACATACCTGGAATGAATGAACGCATCTTGTCACCGTCATTTTGTGGTGGTAGAAATAACGAGAGAAAAATAGATCGAATAAAGCGAAAAAAATAAAGAATACAAAAGAGGAAAATAGGTAAATGCAGGAGAAAGAGAAAACTGAAGAAAAAAAGAAGGCTGCGCATCTACGCAGCTTCTTCAAGCTGGAAACCACTGGTGCGAATCATTGGTGTGAAGTTTTATCCTCTAGTAGCTTGCCAATGGGCTCTTAAAGGGCTCAGGAATCCATTCGAGGCTGTAGGACAAGAGAGTGCACTGTTTCTTTTTTGCCTAAATTCACTACTCTTTTCACAGGTGCTGTCTCCTAATCGCTAATTCATTTCTTCATGTACACGAAGACAATGTCAGAACTGATAAGTAAGCATATCAGAAATACTTTATGTTTTGACTACGCGTTGTTATCACCACTCACGCCGTCAAAAATGCACAAAAAGAATTGAAAAAATAAGTTGATCGGGTGGAATGTTCATTCGAGGCAAGGCAGAACACGCGTGCGAATTCATCTCGAGGTAGGGTAGGGGGGACAATGCACAGCTGGTATTCCTCCTGCACGTGCCAATCAAAAGCCTGTTTCGTTCAGAGGTTGCTTCAGAACCCTTGAAGGGTTTTGAAATTTTTTAGCCGTTTTAAGCCATAGCAGCATCAAACCACTCATGACCACGATTTGGTATACTTAGAAAAATGGGTACGTAGCGCGACTTCTCATCGGTGACTGCTGTGACTTACCGTAACTAAATGGGAAACCGATGAAATAAATAATGGAACACCGCAGTTTGAAAATACGTGGGGCCATAGGCATGCGGTGGTTTTCTTTTCACTAGAGGAGAGGGGGCGAAGGTTTGTCGCAGCACCTCCGTCCCTTTTACGCCATTGCATGGAGCTGACCTCGCGCCCCCCCCCCCTCTCAGGTGACTATAAGGAGGCACAACCCCTGCCCTCCTTCCTCTACGTGCATGTACATATGAGTAGGGTCCCGTTGTAAATAATTAAACACTCGGAGAATCAGGGAAGCCACGGGATTTGTAGGGTTGCTCTGTCTCTTTACAGAATGTTCAAGTAGGCCTATGCTCCATATACAGGGAGTCGTTTATAACAACAAGCTTTCTTCGTCGGATATGATATTTTAAATTAAATGACTCATCATGCAAGAAGGAAGCTATAACGAATTATATGTTACCCGCCTCCCGAGCACCGCCTTGCATCATTAACTTGTGGAGCGCGCGAGATTCCATGCGGGGCAAAGGAAACGATTCAGCAGTTGTGCGTATGCCCCGTGATTCGAGCACGATGAGCCACCTTGCTCGGTGCACAATGCCGTCAAGGGTCTACCCACGGCTATGCAGAGGCAGAGCTACTGTATATGCTACCTTTAGGAAGGATATCCTGTAGGGAGCGTACAGAGTAACTATACACAGATGGACGTCCTGTTGCCCGCATGGTACACCACACAGGTCTTCAAGGTGGTTCCTTCCTTCTTAGGAGACGCGGGACTGGACAAGCGGCTATGGAAGTCGCCCGCCATGTCCTTGGCATTGGACGCCACTTCTCCATCGCTTCTCTTCACATCCTTAATATTTCCTCCCCGTCCCCATGTAGGCGCTGAGCCATGCTTCCAAATAATGTTGCAGAAGTTGCATTGTTTCTCTTTTTGAACCTCCCCTCTTTCAGGATTCTCGAGGAGCCTGGTTTCCACTCGTCTTTTGAGCTTAGGGTCATACGTTTGAAACCCACAATGACCGAGAAAATTATTGTTGTTCGATCAGAGCAGTAGCTCTACTTGTTCAGGTTAGAGGAAGCGCTAACCAGACACAAGCCCAGATCAATTCTATAAGGAAAAGCGAGGACCGAAGGTCAGTCTTGGGGATACTGGAGCAGGGTAAGGCTGATAAGCACACTACAAGTCATGCGCGCCAAGCCGCTGATAATTACGAAAGGGGCTGATGTGACAAGCTGATCAGGGTTCTCCTGCATATCCTTTTGTGCCGCTTGCAAATCGGGATGTTGAGAAGTTGCGTTCTTCTCTCGATAATGATGTAGGGCTGGACATTGTAGAATCAGCTGCTCCATGGTGGCCATGCATGAATAGTGGCAAATGTACATGTGCGGTGAATGGAGGTGTGCATTCCCCTCTACCGACTTCAGGAGAGCGCAAGCAGGGTACAGCCAATGGTGGCTGACGAACAAGGAGGATCCAGCATGAGCGCCAGAGGCATAACAGAGGTCTGCAATCCTCATAAACTGATTCCGCCCTTCAACGAGGCTCGGGACGACCTCGACGCGTACCTGCAGCGATTTGAACGGGTCGCCACGTGTCAAGGGTGGCCGCGTGAAAAGTGGGCTCTTTCGCTTAGCCTATGCATGACAGGAGAAGCGCTAACTGTCATAGGCCGGTTAGATCCAACAGCTGTGCTGAATTATGATCAGCTGAAAGCGGCGCTTCTTCAGAGGTTCCGCTATACTGCGGAAGGCTACGGCGAAAAATTTCGTAAAGCGAAGCCCGAAGAAAACGAGACTGGTCTGCAGTATGCTGCAAGACTTTCCGGCTACTTTGACCGTTGGCTTGAAGTGGGAAAAACGGAGACAAGCTTTGCTAGCCTGCGAGATCTGATGATAAGTGAGCAATTCATGAAGGGTTGTTCTCCGGCACACAGGATCTTTCTCAAGGATAGAAGTTGCAAAACCCTGAGTTCGCTTTGCGAGACTGCCGATAACTTCATGGAAGCACAGGTGCTCACAAACTTAGGAAGAGAACGGATTCCCAAGGATCCGGGACCTTCATGGTCCAAGCCGGAGTCCGCGAAGAAGACAGAGAAGCCTGCAAGCCGCTGTTTCCTTTGTGACAAGGCAGGCCATCGCGCAGCCGACTGCTGGTCCCGCACGAAAGGGAATACTTTCAGCCGATGCGGAGTATGCAAACAAAGTGGACACAGCAGTGACAGATGCCCCGGTAGAAAATTTGGCAAAGACCAGGCATCATGTATGCTATCGGAAAAACGCGAAGACTTGACACCTGAACACCATAAGAGTGGCTACATTGTTCTCCAAGACGGCGGAACAATACCCATCGTCAATGCCACATCAAGTCGACGATCCGCGAACGTTGGAGTCGCTGACATGCCTGTTGTGGAGGGGTTCCTAGAGGACAGACCAGTGCATGTGCTTCGAGACACCGGCTGCAACACAGTCGTCGTGCGGCAATCCTTGGTTCCGAAGAAGTAGTTCACGGGAACGACGATTCTGTGTACTTACTGGACCGTACTGTGCTATACCTCCCAGAGGCAAAAGTCCTTTTGCAATGTACATTGTTTACTGGGGAAGTACTCGTTAAGTGTATGACTGACCCATTATACGACGTAATTTTGGGCAACATCAAGGGCGCGGCATTGCCGGATACGTTACCTATGAATGAGTCAGCACCACAGCATAACCATGGCCATGTGGAAACAAGGCGTGCACCATGCGCAGACTCTAGCAAAGGGAATGCTGTCAATGGTGAGCAGGATGTATCTGGCAATTTGCACGCAACTCAACCAAGATCGAATGCGGAGGAAGCGTATGAGCCACTGCATGAAGCCATGGAAAGGTGGCCCCTACCTGAAGAAGTCCTCGTGGGAAAAGCAGGAGAAACGAAGAAGCACACTTCTTTACCTGTGATGACTCTGCCTGCTTTACAAGTGGGAAGTGAGGCACTTAAAAAATATCAAGTGGATGACAAAACTTTGCGAAAGTGTTTCGAGGCGGTTGGCAAGAAATTCATGTCGAACGATTGAGAAACGGTGTTTTTCATTCAGGACGGAACCTTATTCCGCAAGCACAACTTGCCAGATAGAACTAATTTGGAGCAACTTGTTGTACCACGACAGTTGCGTGAGGTGGTGCTGAAACTAGCCCACGAAGGCATCTTAGCCGGCCATCAAGGTATCACGAAGACAGTAAGCAGGGTCACTGGAGAGTTCTACTGACCGGGTGTCCAATCCGACACAAAACGCTTCGTGAAATCTTGCGACATCTGTCAACGGATGGTGCCACGCCACCTGGTGGGACGCGCTCCCTTGGGCACCACGCCTATCATCGAGACACCGTTTACGAGAGTTGGCATTGATATTATCGGCTCATTGTCACCAACATCTGAAAAGGGCAATCGCTACGTACTGACAATGATAGATTTTGCGACGCGATACCCCGACGCGGTAGCACTTCCCTCTATTGAAGCGAGACAGGTTGCGGAAGGTCTCCTGGAAATGTTCTCTCGCGTTGGCATACCTAAAGAGATCATCAGTGATCGCGGCACGTCTTTCATGTCAGCAGTTATGAAGGAGTTCAGCCGACTGCTTTCATTCAAACAACTGCCTACTACGCCATACCATGCGATGGCCAATGGTTTGATTGAACGTTTTAATGGGACATTAAAACGCATGATAGGGCGAATGTGTCAAGAGCGTCCGAAAACCTGGGACCGTTACATTGGTCCGTTACTGTTCGCCTACCGAGAGCTTCCCCAATGTAGCACTGGATTCTCTCCTTTTGAATTATTATATGGTAGATACGTGCGAGGGCCAATGGCTGTTCTCAAGGAGCTCTGGACGAACCCTCGCCTCGATGACGAGACCAAGACGACATACACGCATATGACGGAGCTGTGGCAACGTTTAGAACGCACCTGTGCGCTCGCACACGAAGAATTGATGAAGGCGAAGAAGCTGCAGAAGGGGTACTACGATAAGAAAGCGAGACAGCGCGAACTTGTCCCTGGAGACCAGGTGCTGGTGTTGTTACCAGCCGATGCTAAGAAGCTGGTGCTTTCCTGGAAGGGCCCCTTCCCTGTTATTGAGAAACGCAGCGAACTGGATTACCTAGTAAACCTGGGCCACAAGGTTACGCTCTTTCACTTCAACATGTTAAAGAAGTATGAGGAGCGCAAGCCACTAAGCCAACGAACGGTTGCAGGCGTTACCACGACGTTGCCAAGTGACACAGGCGAGGTTCAGTCCGACGAAGTGCCCCATATCACACTAGAACAGACACAGGACTGGACGAATGTTACCATAGAATCTGAGCTCAACGCTGATGCACGACAGCAAGCCACAGCGGTTCTTAAAGAATTCAGAGACGTGTTCTCAGATGTACCTGGGAAGACTGGCATTGTTCACTGTGAGTTGAAGCTTACATCAGAGGCTCCCATACAGGTACGACAGTACCCGCTACCTTTTACTGTCAAAGGTGGCATCGAGGAGGAAGTGAAGGACATGCTGCAGTTAGGTGTCATTGAAAGGTCAACGTCAGCCTATCACTCGCCCATAGTGGTCGTCAAGAAGAAAGATGGCACCATGCGTTTGTGTATTGACTTCCGACAAATGAACAAGGTCATACTTCCGGATTGTGAGCCGATCCCTCGCACAGATACGATGTTCGCTAAGCTTACGGGATGCAACTACTTCTCGCGCTTTGATTTTACTAAAGGATACTGGCAGGTACCTATGGCCAGTCAGTCGAAAGAGCTCACGGCTTTCTCATGTGAATCTGGCTTGTACCACTTCAACTTTATGCCCTTCGGTATCAAGACTGCGCCGGCAGTATTTAATCGGTTAATGCGAGTCGTCACCGAGGGGATTCCCAATGTGCTATATTACTTTGACGATGTGCTCGTCGCTACTGAAACTTGGGAAGAACACTTGGTAACCCTAAAGAGATTGTTTGAGCGCGTCAGAGCGGCTCGTATAACTATAAAACCAGCGAAATGTGGGGTCGGCTGTCCGACTACCACTTTTTGGGCCACACTGTTGGGCAAGGTATGCTGCAGACGAGTAAGAGCATTACTGATAAGATACAAGCAGCTGTGCCGCCAAGCACCAAGAAGGAATTGAAAGCCTTTCTCGGCCTATCAGGTTATTACCGCGACTTTTTGCCCAATTACACCGAGTTGACATTTCCGCTCACAGAACTTACAAAGAAAGGCCACCCCAATAAGTTATTATGGGGTGAAGAACATGAGAGAGCGCTTCGACAAGTGCAGAATCTATTGTCCACGCAGCCTGTGCTGAAGTCACCCGACTTGCATAAGCCATTTGTTCTGCGCACGGATGCGTCTTCGCGGAGCTTAGGAGCAGTATTGCTCCAGGAACACCAAGGCAGACGCTGGCGAGCCTGTGCCGTCTGCACCCAGTTTCCTACGCGAGCCGTAAATTACTACCCCGCGAAGCAGCCTACTCCACAATTGAAAGAGATGGCCTTGCCGTAGTCTGGGCTGTTCGCAAATTCCACATTTTCCTCTATGGCAAGCCGTTCACGTTGCAATGTGACCACCAGCCATTGACTTATATTCAGTCAGCTAGGCACCTAAATAATCGAGTCCTGCGGTGAAGTCTCCTTCTTATGGAATATGACTTTCACGTGGAACACAATCGTGGTGTGAACAACGTTGGTGCCGACTATATGAGTCGTGCGGCTTTTACCGAGCAGTGACTTATTGCCGTCGTACACAATTTTTTTTATCATGTTGTCATCATAGTGCAATTGGTTTTTTTTACATCTAAACTGTGACATTTAAAGTGTGCGGAACCTTTGTTATATTCGGGAACTGTGTGTTACGTGTGTACAACGTACTGGAAGTTGGGGGGAGTGTGGTAAGAGTGCTTCTCACAACCAAAATCGAAACTGGAAGTGAAACCGACAGCGGAAAATAACCGACGAAGACGAAAGTGTGCACGGGGTCGGACGAACGTGAGCGCGTGAGTTTCGGAACAGCGACGGGCAGAGGAAGAACGCGGCCAGCTAGCAAGAGCGCTAGGCGTTGGGCCTCAGGGGACCGAACCAACGAGCGGGTGTCACCAACCCAACCGGGACGAGCGTGGCATGTTCCTGAGGCGAGTGGCGGTTCCGGGCCGGGCCTGACATGCTGTTCCTGTGGCGGACGAGCGTGCGGGCCTGGGCAAGCGGCTGATCCTGTCCAGACTCGGGTCCGGCACAACCAGTCACCGAGATCGTGGCCATGGTGCCACGTCGGAGCCGGTCCGGCACAACCGCCAATTGAAGGTGCGACCTCGGTGTTGCGTCGGCCGCAGCGTGGGGCCGCCTGGTCCGGCACGAGCAGCTGATGGTCTGCTCGTGCGCTCCCGTGCACTTGGCAACCTTCCCGTGGCGAGGTTGCGTCGTCGACGCCATCGTCTTCAGCGGGAGCGTGAGTGGCACCCGACGGAATTAGACTTCCGAGTAGTGAGGACGCGTGGGTTACTCGCAGGCGCGTAGACATAAGGACTGTATGATTGAATTATGGAGCCAGTGTGTTATACAGATAGCCACCGTGTTGTGATCGTTTTGTGTGTGAAGTCAATGAATGTTTCTCTTGTCCTTGTCTCTGCGTCTGAGGGCCCAAGAACCACCACAGGGAGCCATCCTTGAGTCCCTCCCGGTTGATATACTTGAGGAGGCTCAGAAGGCGTGCCATTTCAAAGGGAATGCTTGGTGACAAATTTGCATAGGAGTGGCTATAGAGATAGGGAATGCACGCAGGAGAGTTCGGAGATGATAAGGTAGAACACCTGTACTTGAGGCACCAAGACTGTGTGCCACCTCTTTACCTTCCCTCTGACACCGGGTGACGTGGATCTCCACGTGATCCAGTGTCCAGGGACTTTAGTATCAATGCTATCCGTCTGATTGTGCAGGAAAACTTTGTGGACGCTTAAAACTGTGACATCATCTGTATTTTAATTTCCTTTATGGCCCCGAATGAGCCTGTGTAGATAGTTCTCGACGATATGTAAAAACGTGCAGTTTTGCAAATCGAACCTACAGGACAAGCCAAGGCAACACCTGCCAATAAGCTCCGGTGCGACACTAGTGCGGCGCGTTCGCGAAAACACGAAAACGAATAGCATATTTCGCCCCACTGGCTGTATCCATCTTCACTGCGGGCTGGTGCCGGTGGCGTCGACGGCGCAGAGGAGCGCTGTGTTTTGTGTAGTCTAAGCGTCCAGACATCACACCGTCCTTGCCTAAACTAAGACACGCTACAAAGATATAGTGTACAACTCCGAAAACCACTGGGGACGTCCTTCGCCAAGGCAAGAAAAACTGAAAAAACCCGACAAACTTGAATTAACCACGTTCAACTACGGCAAAGCTTTAATCACTGATTTATCCACTGCCATTTGCCTTACTTAACCAACAGACGAACGGAGACATATGTTTCTTGTTAAGTATGTATAAAAATTTCTATGCACCTAAAACTGTAGCAGGAGGCACTAGTGTTCGAATACATAAATCCAGGCCTTGTACATGAGTTCGTCATGAGAGCTTTGGTCGAGTGTTTAGAAAAAACAATGATGTAGACTCGGCAATGGGAGCTGCGTAAACCTCCCCGAGACATCGTTCTGCTGTGGCAAGGATCACCACCCGTCATGTGGATGGACCCCAGTTGAAACGAAGCTCGGCTCTCGTGAGCACGACGAGGTCCATGGGTACTCAGTCAAACCCCGTTGCACGACTGGGCGAGGCTGGGTGTTTAGGGTCAGCTCGGGCCCACGTTACCTAAAGGACAATGTGTGCCCTAAGACAGGCCTTAGGGGACATATTGGCTCGGAGGTTAATTCAGGGCTTGGGCGAAGGGTCGCTACCTTAATCGGAACGGGTTAACGTACCACGGCATGGCGCTTGTTGGGCGGATCGGTGGGTTGAGGTATAGAATCCACTATGCCTTTATGCGCTGAGATGTCTGGCTGGCGTCCCCCTTGGACATGGTCGCGACGGCATGGAACACGCATACGCGATGCGTGGAAAGTGCGGGCAGGACCTCGACGGGTGAGTCGAAAGTGACTTGTCCACAAATATGTATTTTCTCCTCAAGCAATGTTTCCTTTAAAGATTGTTCTGATATTTTTAGGTTCAGTTTTGTGTTCCAAGGGTGAAAAAATTAGGCTAACTCGTGAATCACCCATACACATCTCATACTACCCTATATAGAAGTGAAAATGTTGCTGCATATACATTACACAAACCATGGTAACTGTATACATTGGAAAGCACTATAAACGTTTTGATGAACTATATACATTATTAATAACTGGAGTGACGAGCACGAGTGCGTCGATCGGAGGTAAAAGAGGAGGACGAAGATTGCCGGTGCACTCGAGGCACGCGGCAGCCGCTGGCAGTGGACACTTGCGACCCAAATTCCGATCAGCTAACATGGTTTCTGTTGGCCTCCACCTCTTTCTTTAGGTGTTCCCGTTTAGCTTCGGTCTCGAATCCCTACAATATATACAACAATGGTCTTCTGCAAAGTGCAAAAAGGGGGTGCCTTGATGAGCTAAGAGATTCATTGCTCTTTAAAGATTGTAGCTTTATGATGCATGAACTATATACATTCTGTATATACAATATATGTTATTCAATTCGACGCATTTCTGAGCAAACTTCGGCGACATTGAGCGTATCTATCTATCTATCTATCTATCTATCTATCTATCTATCTATCTATCTATCTATCTATCTATCTATCTATCTATCTATCTATCTATCTATCTATCTATCTATCTATCTATCTATCTATCTATCTATCTATCTATCTATCTATCTATCTATCTATCTATCTATCTATCTATCTATCTATCTATCTATCTATCTATCTATCTATCTATCTATCTATCTATCTATCTATCTATCTATCTATCTATCTATCTATCTATCTATCTATCTATCTATCTATCTATCTATCTATCTGTAGCGGCGAGAGAAGAGAGACATGAGACGGCGTCGAAGGCGGCAGACGGGGCCGTGCTGATCTCGCCACTTTATTCCACGCCTGAAGCGGAGCCGCGGTGGCTGTCTACGTCCGACGCGCCAGGTGCGTGAGCTCGTTCTCTTCCTCGCACAGCTCGAGCTAGCATCAGCTGCGCGAGAGGCGCGGCGCAGTCGTCAAGAAATGATGGCGATGATGATGGCACTACAGGGCTCCCCCCCTAGCGCTTTGCGCGATTCGAAGGCATATGAAAAAAATAGTGACAAAAGCTATATACATGAACGACAATCCATAAACTGTTCATTTGGAAAGTCTAGGTTGTCAACGTTGATGGACCATCGGTAAGCAGCGGGTCTCTGGTGGGCGACTCTGGGAGAAACGCAAGGAACGAAGGAGGAAGTGCCGGGTCGCTGTGGTAGCCGACAAGTGGGTCTCACGGTGAACCTGGCCGGACAGGCCGAGAGCGGACCATGTGTCGCTGAGGTCATGCTGCCAACGTCGGCAGAGGGCCGGCAGTGCGGGCCCTGACATTGGGGTCGACGCAACACAGACCTCAAAGTCAAGCGGCGTCTGACGTGCCGGCATAGACAGACGTGCCGACGCCCGCAGGAACGTGTCCCAACAATACCACCAAGTGCGTGGTGGGCAGTCGGGCACACGACCAGTGGTGGGACACCGCGTCGGACAGGCCGAGTAGGCGCCTGCGCCGTCTTCAGGGCCGTGACCGCAACCCGTGGCCGCGCAGCAGGGCGGCCCAAAAGTTGCCGCAATGTGTGACGCCAAGCACGCCGTCGTCGCCGACGTAGGGCAACGGGTGGCAGACACGCATGAGGCATGAGCGCCGTCGCGGTTGTGACACACGAGCTGGCATTGTGGACACACGTCTGGCCGTTGCCGTCCGGAGGCAGAGGCTCCGGGTAATGGCGGTGGTGGAACCCAGCCAGCGTGGGCTCGCCCGGAGCACTGGACGGGACACCTGTGCTCGTGCAATGACCTCCGGCAGTCCGCGTGCAGTCCGGAGGGCCGGCGTGCAGGTCTGCACAATTGATGGCCGCCTCCAGCCAACACCCCCCAGACTGCCCCACCGCAGGCGCTGCATGCCCGGTGAGCCCCGTCCGAAGCGGACCGGGTACGTCGTCCTCAAGCGCGTCAGTCACAGTGGCAGCGTCTTGGAAGCCTGGCCGTGGTTGATGGCTGGCGGCCTCAACCTCAGCTGCGGGAAACTGCGAGGACGATGGTGGTCGTTGCCGGCAGGACGTGCAGAACACTGAGGCTGGTCGACAGTCGCCTTCGGACATCGGGGAGGGTGAAGGCTCCGCAACCGGGAGGCGAATAGCGGGCGTGACAATGCCCATCGTCGTGGTAGCCACCAGGGCGTTCGGCGAAGTTGCCGTCGTAGAGCCTGACGTGTCAGCCGTGCCGTGAGCCATGGAGGTCGGCCGAGACGAGCCGGTGGTAAGCATTCCTGCAGCGTCGTCAGCCGAGGACGATGAAAGCACAAACCCCGTGGCTGATTGGCCGCATTCAGCCCAAATGTCGAGAACCTTGGCGAATGGGTAGTCGGGCGCAGGACACGCGTTGCCAGTGGCCAGACGAGAGGTTAAGTCTCGTTTATCGGACGCCGTTGAAGGCGAAAGCCTCGAGGTCGGGAAGTCAATAACGGGCGAAAGGTCACCTGTGCCAGACTCCGATGCGGGCGGCAAGGTGGTCGTCATGGAGTCTGGTGAGGCCACGGTGTCGCGTGGCGTCGTCCTCGTGGAAAACATGCAGGTAGCCAGCGTGCCAGAAGGACCATCGGCCGAGGACTTCGAAAAAACGCACTTCGTGGTGGACAGGTTGTCGGCAGCAGGAACGACCTCAAGAACCTCGTCGGATCTGTGACCAGGGTGCGAGACTCACTGCGCTAGTGGCCGGACCCAAGGTGGAGGGAGACGTTGTCGGGGAAGTTTGGTTGCGGTCAGATGAGAGCTTCGGGCTGGAGGGTCCAGCACGCTGCGACGCAGGGAAAACCAGAAAGTGGCGGGTGAACGGCAGCGGGTGGTAGGTGAGGCCATAGCTGGCAAGCACCGCAGAGCAGAGGTCATCGTAAAGCTGCTGGCTGGAGGTTGAAGTGCCAGAGAGATGACGCAACTCTATCGGAAGGGCGTCTTGAAGAATGGCGTGCATCAGCGGCTGGTCCGTGACGCCATTCAACGCCAGAACGGCATCGAGCTGCATGAACTATACCTTCGGGTAGGTCGATTGGAACGGCGGCACTGGCGGGCAGAGTTGCGGGAACATGGCAGCGGGCCACTCGGCGAAGGGCGTGTTCTCCGGGTCACCAATGTAGCGGCGAGAGAAGAGAGACATGAGACGGCGTTGAAGGCGGCAGACGGGGCTGTGCTGATCTCGCCACTTTATTCCACGCCTGAAGCGGAGCCGCGGTGGCTGTCCACGTCCGACGCACCAGGTGCGTGAGCTCGTTCTCTTCCTCGCGCAGCTCGAGCTAGCATCAGCTGCGCGAGAGGCGCGGTGCAGTCATCAAGAAATGATGGCGATGATGATGGCACTACATATCTATCTATCTATCTATCTATCTATCTATCTATCTATCTATCTATCTATCTATCTATCTATCTATCTATCTATCTATCTATCTATCTATCTATCTATCTATCTATCTATCTATCTATCTATCTATCTATCTATCTATCTATCTATCTATCTATCTATCTATCTATCTATCTATCTATCTATCTATCTATCTATCTATCTATCTATATCTATCTATCTATCTATCTATCTATCTATCTATCTATCTATCTATCTATCTATCTATCTATCTATCTATCTATCTATCTATCTATCTATCTATCTATCTATCTAGCCGCTTACGTTTCCATGCTCTCGTGGTCACCCTCTTAACTTGGCGTGAACCAAAATTAGCATGGGAGGATAAGATGGTTTGATCAATATGCCTCATTGTACAATACATGAATAATGTCACAATTCCATCCCGTACGCCGTCAAGCACTATCCGCCAGACAGTGCCACATACCCATGGGCTTGGATGTGCCACTGGTGTGCGGGTATGCGCCACTGGTGATAGACACCTATAATATCTACTCAAGAACGACGAAAACACACATTGGGAATTCGAACGCGCGAGCATGAAGAAATACCCGACATCAGTAGCGTCGACCCGACGAATGCAAAGAATAAACGCCAGGGTCCCAGATGAAATCGAACGCAAGCATTCCGCGTGGCAATGAAGCATTTTACCACAGGACTACGTCAGGTCTCGGAACTACTTTTCAAATAGACGCTAATGTTTGTGAAACATCAGTAGTGGCTGTAGTGCTGCCTTCGCCATTTTATAAACATTACATACGTACTCCTCTGATACAGCCGTCAAGCCAGGTTAATGCCAATAGTGGTTAGTTGCCATGCGCTGTAGTTGATTTTCTGTATCAGGTTCCAGGGTCAACGTCCTCGCGAGCAACAGCGCTTCATATCAGCTTTTGGTGTTGCTAATACGGATGTTCCAGTTGGCCTCAGTGTGCAAGTGCAAACAACTCGTTGTATAAACATCTGCAACTCTTCAAAATATTTCTGTGCGTGCAACATTTGTACATATATTTAGCATCATTTCATCACATGTCACTCAAAAACGAAATTGCAACACGGTCACCTTCCTTCCGCATGCTTCGCATAACGTCGATTCCCAGGTACGTGGGATCTGCCGAATTTTTTTCACAAAGTACGCAGCCTGCAAAACGCTCTGCTTCTTTGGTGCAGACAACTGGAACGAATTCATTGATATCAATGCTTCCAGCGTTCCACGTCCCTGTGAAGCAGAGTGCATCATCTGCGGTCAGGACGGGATCATTTTCGATGTCATCAATGTGTGCGTTGAGGTACCGCACGTTGAGAAGAGCATGGGTGAACTCGGTCGAGTGCTCGACGTCTTCTCGCGGGGCAGGAAGGTACCACTGTGTTAGCGTGCGCAACCTGTGCTTCTCGAGACGTCGAAACTCGCTGAGAATGTCCTTGTGTTCATTGGAGATCTTGCGGTAGAAGTGGCGTTGGTCAGGTACACGTTGTCGACGTTGATACAGCGACTGAGTGCCGCGTTCACGAGTGTCTGCGTGTGCATCTTGATGTATTCGTGTACTACCGAACAGTACGTTCCCCTTTGAGAGCTGTGTACCCTCATGGCACTAGCTTGCAAGTGAAGGAACTGCTAGCGTCTGCAGGAAGCACCCGTCTTACGGTTGAGGGTGAGCGTGACCATGCGTGTTTCGATTGGTATCCAGTGCAATCCTGCATCGTATCCGTTTCGCGCGGCTTCGCTGGCCTGCAGGTCCAGGTTTGCTTGACAGCGAGCCTTCTTCGCTTTCGCCTACTGGGGTGCCACCACAGGGTCTTGGTGGCGATTACGAGCTGCTACTGCGTCGGGGGCCCATCGCGCTGCTGCCTTGGTATCTAAGGTGTTCATGCGACTGAGCGGCAACAAATAGTTTTAACTGCGTGAGCTCTCGGTGAAGAAAAAAATGGGCCCCGTATCTGCGTTTAATTTGCAATTGCCGCCGAAAGACGATAGTCTTGCGTATGGATCCAGAGAGTGAACAAGGCATTTATTTGATGTTCTGCTCCAGAAAATCGGTGAAAGGTATTCTGGAGGCGCTGCGTTAGAGTGCCTCGAGCGTGCAGCGGAGGCGAACGAACGCGTGAAGCCACGTCACACGTCAGACATGAGCGCCATCTGGCATTTTTTTTCTAAAACAAAGCGTGTGGCTCTGAGACGGGTGTATGTGCCCGTCTCAGAGGTGATAAGGTGTAGAACGCGAGGTTACGGGTAGGTGCCACCACCGTCTCGTTTTAGCAAAGCGTTGGAAACACTCGCCATTCTGTGCAAGCGTTGCATGGTCAGCGCAGCGTGATAAGCGCTACGGTGCTTAAAATTACTTATGTATGCCTTATTTAGTAAAACGCGCACATGCAGAATACATACGTGTTGTTATGGTGGCCCGGATATGCGCAATAATTGCTTTTTAATCGACAATTTCACAAGTATGAACACTAAATGTTGAGCAACATAGATGGGTGCTGCGGATTCGGTCAGCCGTTTCAAATACCCGATGTTGTTAATATTGCAAAAACAGACAAATGTACAGACAGACAGACAGACAGACAGACAGACAGACAGACAGACCAATATTTTTGTGTCGAAGGCCCACAAAAAGACTATCGTCTTTAAGAGAAGTGCATGTGCGGAGAACATTTCTGAAATCACCGGTGTACACGCTGCCGCCGCCGCCAGACAAGGTGCGATCTTATGATACCTGGTGAGCAAGCTCCTAATGGAAAACAAAACGCAGACATGAAGCCGGAGTTCTTGCCTAATATAGCTGTAGCGTCTCAATGCGCCACTCGTCAAGGAAGAAAAGGTTGGCATTTGGGCCGCGCGGCGGGTGCAACGCGATAATAAAAAAATCAGTTCGAAAACAGAACGCTGTCAGGGCTCAATGTTTCCCGTGTTAGCTCCGACAGTTAATGGTGACCCGATAAAGAACACACAGCCCCGATCATCCCGCATGGATCCCGCCGGCTCTGCCACCAATCCTATGGGTCCTGACGCCCAAGAAGACGCCAAACCTAGCGGTGCTGCAGTCGCTGCGATTCAGCATGTCAACCTGCCACCATTTTGGCCAAACAGCCCAGCCACATGGTTTCTGCAAATTGAGGCGCACTTCCGTCTACGGCAAATCACCAGCCAACAGACCAGGCACTGGCATCTGGTATCCTGCTTACCTCCGGACGTAGCCAACGACTTAGCTGATATTTTAGCGTCGCCACACCCGAGCCATCCCTACGACACGTTGAAGGCAGCTATCATTTCCCGCAAGTCTGAGTCCGAACACAGGAGACTCCAACAGCTCATCACGGCTACAGAGCTCGGTGACCGTCGCCCATCACAGCTCCTGCGACGCATGTGCCAGCTCCTTGGAGGCCCCTCCGTCCCTCAAGAGGAGAAGCTGTTACGTGAGTTGTTCCTCCAGCGCTTATCGCAGAGCATGGTCCCGGTCCTCGTAGCTGCAGGAGATGTCCCACTAGACACACTCGCTGAAATGGCTGACCGAGTGGCGGACTACTCGCGGGCACATAGCCTCAACGCCGTTACCACACCGCCACCGGCCACCGCTACAGACCCGGCGCTCGCGAGCATCGAGAACCGTTTAGACGTCCTTTTCAGGCGCCTCGATGACTTTGTACCTGCGCATCGTCGACCGTCATCCAGGTTCCAGATACACAGTCGCTCCTCGACGCCCCCACGTTTTCCGGAACTTCGGCCACCCGACGCGCCACGAAACGTTTCATCCTCAACCGAGTGCTGGTACCACCGCCGATTCGGTGCCTCTGCTCGCAAATGCACTCGCCCATGCTCCTGGTCGGGAAATGCGACGACCAGCCACTGACGGCGGCAAGTGGTACTGGTCGAAAGTCATGCCACCTTTTCTATGTTTCTGATAAGATCACTGGCGCTTGCTTCCTAGTCGACACAGGAGCCCAGGTTAGCGTCATCCCGGCCTCGTGTGCAGATCGCCGTTGAAACGAACAGACCTGCCCACTCCAAGCGATAAACAATTCCGCCATTCGCACATACGGCCAACGCTCTCTTACACTTGACCTTGGACTACGCCGTACGTTCCGCTGGATTTTCATCCTCGCTGACGTCTCGCAAGCTGTTCTTGGAGCTGACTTCCTCAGTTTTTTTAACCTTGCTGTGGACATGCATGCTCATCGCCTCATTGATCTCAACACCCACCTCTCCCTCAACGGTGTACCCTGTACTTTCTCGCCAACGGGACTGCGAGCTCTCACACCTGCTTTGCCGTATGCAAAAATACTCGACGACTTTCCCAGCATCACGAAGCCGCACACCAGAGAGTCACCGGTGAAGCATTCCATCACTCACCACATTGTGACCACTGGACCTCCCGTTTTTACACGACCCTGTCGACTATCTGGAGAAAGCCTCGCCATCGCCCGCCATGAGTTTGAGCACATGCTTGAACTCGGCATTGTGCGGCCTTCCTCCACCAACTGGGCGTCGCCACTCCACATGGTGCTGAAGAAAGATCCTGGCGACTGGAGACCATGTGGGAATTACCGCGCTCTCAATGCCCACACCTTACCAGACCGCTATCCACTTCCTCACATACAGGATTTCACATCAAATTTGGCTGGGTGCACAATCTTCTCTAAGATTGACTTAATGAAGGCTTACCATCAGATTCCTGTAGAACCCGCCGACATTCCGAAGACGGCCATCACCACCCCATTCGGTCTGTTTGAATATGTGAGGATGCCTTTTGGATTGCGCAACTCTGCACAGACCTTTCAGCGCACTATCAACGAGGTCACGCGAGGTCTCGATTTCGTATTTGCCTACCTTGATGACCTCCTTGTAGCAAGCTCATCCGGCCCTGAGCATGAAGCCCACCTGCACACTCGGTTCCACCGCCTGGATGATTACGGCTTCGTAATTAATCCCAATAAGTGCCTCTTCGGCGTCGCTACAATAGAGTTCCTAGGCCACCTTGTCACTCCAAAGGGTATCCAACCACTCGCCAGCAAAGTGAAGGCTATTCAAGACTTTCCACCCCCGACTTCACTGAAGAGACTCCGAGAATTTCTGGGCCTACTAAACTTCCATCCCCGCTTTCTTCCAAAGTGCGCCACATTCCTAAAGCCCTTGACCGACCTATTGGCTAAAAAGAAAGACCTGGCAGCGCCACTGGAGTGGCCCAAGGACGCTGCATCGGCCTTCGACACTGCCAAGAAGGCTCTGGCAGACGCTACCATGCTCATACATCTCGTCCCTGATGCCCCAATTCGTCTCATCACCGATGCATCAAGCGCGGCAGTTGGCGCTGTTATCGAGCAGCACGTATCCGGTTGGCAGCCCCTTGGGTTTTTCTCGCAAAAACTGAAGCCACCAGAGACAAAATACAGTACAATTGTCCGAGAACTTCTCGCGGTATACCTCGCCATAAAAAATTTTCGTCATTTATTTGAGGGCCGGGACTTTTACGTCGTTACAGACCACAAGCCCCTGACGTTTGCCTTCCATCGCAATCACAGCAATTATACTGCACGGGAGATCCGTCAACTATGCTTTATTTCCGAGTTCACTGTGGATCTCAAAGACGTACATGGGCCGGAAAATGCTGCTGCTGATGCACTATCCCGCATCGATGCCTTGTCGACCCAGCCACCACTAGACATGGAAGAGCTAGCAGCTGCCCAAAGCAACGATCCTGAGCTGCATCGTCTTCGCTCTTCATCCACGTCTCTATTGTTCACGGAGTGCCCGCTTCCATTTTCTACCTCATTAATAACATGCCAACCGTCTACTGGTATCCCCCGGCCCTTCGTGCCTTCAGCTTTTCGTCGTGCAATTTTTGATCAATAGAACAACATGAGCCATCCGGGTATTCGTGCGATCCAGAAGCTAGTGACATCTCGTTTCCTTTGGCCAAGCATCAATGCTGATGTCCGACGCTGGGCGCGAACCTGCCTTGAGTGCCAGCGCGCTAAAGTTCACCGTCACACTGTCATGGCAACATCCCCGTTTCGGCCTCCAGACGCAAGGTTTTCTCACGTCCATCTCGACATCGTCGGTCCTCTTCCGTCATCGCAAGCAGCCTGTTACCTGCTGACATGTGTGGATCGCTTCACCCGATGGCCGGAAGCATTTCCCATTTCCGACATTACAGCACCAACAGTTGCCAAGGCTTTCACAAACGACTGGGTGTCGCGCTTTGAATGCCCTTCTGTCGTCACCACTGATCGCGGTCGTCAGTTTCAATCGGCCCTTTTCACCGCATTTGCCAATATCCTGGGCATTCGACACATCCACGCAACTGCCTACCATCCTTCCGCCAATGGCATGGTCGAACGGCTTCATCGACAACTGAAAGCTGCCCTCACTGCTCACCAGCCAAGGGAACGTTGGATCGACCACCTCCCCTTCGTACTTCTGGGCATCCGATCAGCATTGAAAGTGGATCTCGGCTGCTCATCAGCCGAACTAGTCAATGGCGTTTTCCTGCGTCTTCCAGGAGCATTTTTCGAGCCATCACCGCCACCTTCCACTCACGATGCCTCCACGTACATTCGAGAGCTGCGCACTACGTTTCGGGACCTTGCTTCTGTGATTCCTGCCGACCGACACCCCCAGTCTGTTTTCGTCAGTCAGGATCTGCATGACTGCAGTCACGTCTTCGTTCAGCGTGAACAAATACGGCCACCACTAACACCAGCCTATGATGGCCCATTCCGCGTACTCCATCGTACACCTAAGACGTTCACGCTGGGCATCAATGGCCGTGAAGATGTCGTGGCTGCTGATCGACTGAAACCTGCGTATTTTGCCGCTCTCGCGGCCGCGGGGTTTCAATCTGAAGTCCAAATGCCAACATCCAAGCATGTCTACTGGGCGACTCCTCTGGTGATTCCTACGGCTCTCGCTCTACGGGGGGAGCCCTGTAGCGTCTCAATGCGCTGCTCGTCAAGGAAGAAGAAGTTGGCATTTGGGCCGCGTGGCGGGTGCAACGCGATAATAAAAAAATCAGTTCGAAAACTGAACGCTGTCAGGGCTGGATCTTTCCCGTGTTAGCTCCGACATAGCCATATGTTTAATTCGCCTGTAGGCAGAGGTAAGCATGACAATCCAACGTGCCGATGTGCCAAGGACTGTATATCTGAAATGTGTTAGTCACAAGCGTAGGTCTACGTGACCGCTAGCAAGCGCTTGCGCTCAAAGCGAAGTCAATCGTGAGGATAAAGGATTAAAGTTGCGTGTCTAATGTTTACAGAACATGCTATCAACTTCGGTGCACATGGTGACGCAGAGTATGTCAATCAAGCATAATAGAGCAACAAAAATACAAACGTCTTGTTTATTTTACCTAATACTGTGGTAACAAAGTCAAGTTATTCTGAAGAGTAGATCACAATATATTAACAACCTAGCTTTCTAAGCCTTTTATCAATAGCTAGAGAAAATATAAAATTAAAGCAAGGCAGGTAGGCAAACCAGGACTATAGCACCCAGCTTGCTACTCTGCACTAAGGGGCACGGTAGCAAGAACGAACAAACAAACAAACAAACAAACAAACAAAAATAAAACAAATATACCCTGAATGAGCCAGAGGAAAGTGCAGGCCGGTAACCGTCGCCTATTGTTTCATCACTGGCGCAATGATCACAAGCAGCACTGTCTTCCATGCCAATTACAAAGGCGAAAGATTAAGTGAAAGTGACACCAAGCCACAGTCGGCAAAGCACCGTTGTCTAGAGCCGAGAAAGTCCTTATGGAGGTCGAAGTCGACGAGACGGGTCTAGCCTATGTAGTTGTCAGTGCCGCAAACGTGGTTTGTTCTGTAAACATTTTATGTATTCATTAGCAATCTCTCGTTGCTATTTTCATAGCAACATCTGTCATTGAGAATGAGATGGATCCTTGTACACCATCTTTGTGTTCAGATCGAACGGGTGTTTTGTCATGTTTACTGTCCAATATGCTGGTGTGACTTGGCAGCAACTGGAACATGATATAATGTCCTTGAAAGGAAATGAGGTGGAACTGGTGTAAAACTGCGGCGTCCTGGAGTGATTCATGAACGTGATCTTTCGCAGACTCCGATCGTAAATATGCATGTGCTACCTTGATGACCTGGTATTTTACGACAGGACCTCCCGTGAACACAAATAACGACATTAAGTTATTCTGGACGGCATCCGCCATGCGAGACAGATCCTTAACTGGAAAAAGTGTCATTTCGATGAGCCTCAAATGGTTGTACTGGGTTTTCTTGTCGACAAGAAACATATCCGCGCCGAGTCTGGAAAGTTAGCTGCAACGCGCGACTTCAAGTAACCGAAGACCATAAAATACCTCCATAACTTCGTTTGACTGTACTCGTAGTTTTTCCATTTTATAAAAGACATTGCAATTCTGGCTCATTCAATAACGTTGAGGCTTCAGAAGAGCACACTTTTTGCATGAATTGCTGAGTGTGAATATGCGCTCAGTGAGCTGAAATTTTTACTTACCTCTGCTCTGATTTTAGGCCATTGTGATCCTGAGGCACCAGCTTAGCTTCACACCGATGCTAGTGGCATGGGTATTAGAACTGTACTTGCACATTTGCACAGCGGACGTGAACAAGTGGTCACTTATGCAAGTCATGCACTCACAAAGGCAGAACGAAACTATACCACCAGCGAAATGGAATGCCTTGCTGCCATGTTCGCCGTTCAGAAGTTTTGACCACACCTGTATGGTCGCTTCAGGATAGCCACCAACCAACATTCACTTTGTTGGTTGGTTGGATTACGCGACCAGACCAGCCACTAAATTAGATGGTCATTACGGGGTCAGGAATACAACTTTTCTCTGTGAGATCTCGCTGTGACACTGGGGCTGAATGTTTATCTATACTTCCATCAGCAAGCACTCAAGATGAGGAAGATGACTTGGACGAATATCTTTTGCAATATCAACAGAGGTTTCCGACTCCACGATCTTCAAGCGTGAACACGAGTGAAACTCTCCGATAAGGACTCTTCTTGATGCCACTCGGTCAGCACCACAAAGTTCACCTTTCACAATATCCGCAGGTTTAATGTATAAAAAGAACTATGCCACTGAAGGTGCTCCCCTTCTTCTCGTTGCGCCCCAGAATCTTAGACCCGACATCCTTCGCTTCGTGCACGTTGACATCGCATCAGGTCACTTAGGCATTGCTCAAACGCTGTAACGAGTGTGTCAGCATTTACTGGCCTAAGCTGTAGAAAACGACAAAGCAGTGCGTTGCCAGCTGTGCTATTTGCCATGGTCACAAACAACCAACAACGCCTTCAGTGGGTGCCTTGCAGCCCGTTTAACCCTTCCCTTTGAAACGATTGCTGTTTACTTGCTTGGCCCTTTACCCAAGTCATCTACTGGGTTTCACCGTAATATAGTGTTCTGGACTATCTGACGCGATATAATGAGACTGCAGCACTCGTTTTGGCTACAGCAGCTGGCGTCTCGTTGTTCGTCCTACATTCTGTCATTCTCCACCACGGTGCTCCACGTGTTGTGATTAGTGACCAGGGACGGAAGTTTGCAGCAGATGTTGTTGAGGAACTTTTACGCATCTGTGGGTCTGGCTATCGGCACTCATCACCTCATCACCCTCAAATAAACAGCGTCACTGGGTGCACGAATCACACCTTAACCAGCATGCTTGACCAGCACGCTTCAATAAGCACAAAAAAACTGTGATTAAATTTTGCAGTTCGTTCAACACCCATTCTTCACGGCCAAGCACAAACTCACGGGATTCGCACCTTTTTTCTTGCTGTCCGCACGCCCTTCTCAAAGCTTTGTCGAAAAAATGTTTCCTGGTCTGCGCATGAAGACTTCTCACTAGCCCGGACATTATGCCGCACTGGGGAAGGTCATCGACTGGCTCTCCTTTGTACTATATTTACCCACCTAAGCAGGGCACATTTCTCGGCGGAGGCATTACTACCATCAGCCTACGTAACTCGATCGGAGAGCTTCGTCGGGAGAAATTGTCATGCTGCGGGAATTCACTGGAGTCAAGGCGACGAGGAGGCATAAGGAGGCACGAGAAGCGAGCAGTAGAGGCGCTGAATATCTTTTCTCTCGCGTTGCGCTACGCATGTATAACGCTTGTCGTCTTGTTAATAAATATATTGCATCGTTACAATAAGTTTTAACCTCTTACTCTCTACTTTCTCTTCTCGTCGCCCTCACATCACTCCTCGTAAACCTCACTTCCTTACCCGCACCGTTGATATACCGCACACATGGCTACACTGCATATCATTTTGCCTTCGTGACGCTAAGCGATGACATGAAATGACAGAAGTACGACAGCCCGGCCCCTTAGTGTGCTACGCGCTTTAATATATTTCGCAATACAAATTTAAATGCTGTAGGCCCATGTGCTAAGATTTGAGTGCACGCTTAAGAACTCCAGGTGGTTGAAACTTCCGGAGCCCTCCACTATGGCGTCTCTCATGATCATATGGTATTTTGGGACGTTAAATCCCGTATATCAATCAATCAATCAATCAATCAATCAATCAATCAATCAATCAATCAATCAATCAATCAATCAATCAATCAATCAATCAATCAATCAATCAATCAATCAATTCATCTTTCCAGCACTGACCATACCATCTAGTTACGGGAAGGATAGTCTTAGCCGGCTAACTGGTTTGATAACTGAGTGACAGCTTTGGTTCACGTAAGTATGGCGATATCATTTTGACGTGTCGAAGACTTTTGCAGTTATATCAACAATTCAACTGTGAAAAATGCTTCGCATATGACAATGCTGTCCAGAACGTTAACGTGCTTTGAGGTAAACGCGCTCAATACATTTCCACGGCTTATTGAAGAAGTATTTTTCTATGGCTTATTCGAACGCTTGAGAGAGCTAATCGCTTTTCATGGATAAGCTGCTCTAAAATATAACCGGTGAAGTGGCGTCGAAGGCAATTTCTCACGTTTAAAAGCTGTGGCTGGTCGGCGATGCTTTTCGTCAATATAAAACTGAAAAAAATAATAAAAAAACCAGGTCCACCCTTCTTGTGCCTTTCCGCGCAAATCACTGTGAAAGTTCGTCGGTGCTACACTCTTTCTTCTTTGCACGGCCACAAACAGCGCACGCACCAGCGAAAACACAGCAACAACTGTGGTAGGCTGCCCCGCTGCGGTGGTCTAGTGGCTAAGGTACTCGGCTGCTGATCCGCAGGTCGCGGGTTCAAATCCCTGTAGCGGCGGCTGCATTTCCGATGGAGGCGGAACTGTTGTAGGCCCGTGTGCTCAGATTTGGGTGCACGATAAAGAACCCCAGGTGGTCAAAATTTCCGGAGCCCTCCACTACGGCGTCTCTCATAATCATATGGTGGTTTTGGAACGTTAAACCCCACAAATCTAATCTAACTGTGGTAGGCGCCCAGGCTTTTGCCAACCGTGAGACAACAGCGCCAACCCGACAACAGTGCCATCGCATTTTCTTGACGTGTTTCCGGTGAATTTTTTCTATTTTCGGCCTTAGTATAGTGAACTAGAAGAGATGTAGTGGCACGAACAGCTTCGCAGGCAGCCTGTTTTCGCATGAATGCCATGAGATGGCGCCACGGCAACTTTTAATACTACTGACACGTAAGTTTACGGTTGCCGCGGATTTTCTTCACGCAATAATTGCAGATTTTGATGTTATTGCTGCTGTTGTCTACACACACCCAGGCCCGTAGGGGGGGGGGGCGAAATTGTTATGATGCATAGCGCTTTACCGAAAATACAGGCCTGCATACACCAATCTTACAAATGCAATTATTCATTGTTTGCACATTTCTGGCAGTAAATGTGTGGGTAGATCAATAACACCAAAACTTTGTGTTTTGCAAAATGACTTTTGAGGGCCCGGATTTACGAAATTAGCACCTGCGCCCGTCTTGCGAAGCCGACATCAAGAGAATGAATTACTCTTGACGCGACGAGAGTGTTGATAAGTTCCCAGGGTTGTCCGAAGCACCTAGCTAGGGGGCTCCCACCCTTCCACTGCCAGCAAAGACCCACTTATGCCCATCTTCACTCTCGCTATAAGTTATTGATCATGAAGGTATTTAATATGTGATTCAGGTTAAGTGTAGCTTTCTACACATGGCAGGCAGCTGCTTGCTCAAGAATTCAAAGACAAAAAGGCAGGTAAGAAATCTTATTTATTCAAGGTGCAGCGAATGATGTCTAGCACCTGCTCAGTTTAACATGTATTGAACGTTCACGCTTTTTGATGCTACGCTGGTATAGGTTTTTTATGAAAAAGTGGAGGCGTGTTGTGACATAAGATGCCGTGACTTCAGCTGCGAGTTGCTCAGAATGTTCTGGACATCCAATTTCAATCTTCTTCTTGCGCATAAAGTAACTTAAAACATCGAGTACACTATCAGAATGCAATTCCGAAAGACTAAAACATTCAGTAAAAGCATTTTCTAAATTTACGACAAACTTATACAGCAAACTTGACGGGTAGAGAAGGCCACCATTGTCTCGGTGGACAGTCTACGATGGCCAGCCGGAAAGCACTGTTGGCTCGGCGTCTGGAGTGAAAGACGGCTTCCCTCTCGGAAATCGCACTTCGTTGCGGTTTATGACATGCACATAGTCGCGCAGAATGAAGTGCGGTTCAAAGTGGTGCTCGCATACGGTCCAAGAAATGCTGAAACCTTTGTCTTTAATTTGAAGGTTCCGCTCCCACTTCTTGCGGAGGTCATCGTCCTTCGGTGCGGTGAACAGCGACGCTCTTGGCCCATTCGGGTAGCCCGTGCGGCAGCCCGGAGCGAAGCAGTGCGAGTCTGTCCGCTCCTTCGCCATTCCGCGGGCTGCACGCGGCGAACACGCTCAGGGCACACGATCCACACGAGAAGGCACGAAAGCGCAGCGGGTGCTCCCAACACTCGTGACACGCAAGCTCAGCCAATCTAGCAGGTTGGGCCAGAGAACACGTTGAGCCCAGCCGCCCGCGCCATACCGCCGCCACACACACTATGGATGGATGGATGGGTGGATATGGCTGTACCCTTCTAGATCGGGCAGTGGCTAGCGCCACCAAGCCATAATACTTAATGAACCAAAAACTAGATTTATTTTTTTAAAGCGAGTTTGAGGATTCGTACTTTGCAGTGAAGGGTTTCACTTTTCACTCGTGCCTTGACTTTAGCCACCAATCAGATAACCTCATTCTAGTTAAGTCTACCCGCTTAAAGTCTATTTGCCCTGCCGGTCCCTGAACCCCAGTGCTTTGAAAAACTCAGCGCCATCATCCTGAACTATAGGGTGAAGCCCTTTACAGAACATTATCAAGTGTTCGGCAGTTTCTTCTTCCTCTCCACACGCACTGCATACTGTGTCTACCCCTTCGTATTTGGCCCGATATGTCTTGGTTCGCAGTACTCCCGTCCTGGCCTCAAACAGGACGGGAGTAGCAACGCAGCAGCAACGCAGCAGCAACGCCCCCACCAACCCTAGCGGCCGTCAAGAGCGTAAAGACACGCCGGGAAGCCAGGCACGCCCCTCCGGTCATGGCACCACATCTCTTCTAGTTCACTATAGCCCTAGCAAACGGAGAACGTGGCGCGAGAGGATATAGGAGAGGACGGGTTCAGTGCCGCGCTAGCAGTGTACTAGTACACTCTGGCCACACCGCTCGCTGTCTCCCCGTTTGCTCTCTCGCCTCCCTGCTACCCACTTTCCCGTCCACTCGCGCCTCGCTCTCGACCATCGCTGGCTGGGATCCTCTCAAGAACATCCGGAAATGTGCTCGTGACGTCGCTGTGAAACGCCAACGCCGAGCCGAACATGCTGTTTGTGTCGTTCACTTCAACGTAATTTTTAACCGTGCACGCCAGCTACTTGACCTGGAAACGCATACCGCATTTCTCACGACACAAAAACGTCGCGTGCGGCAGACAGCGCTATTGGCTGCACGGTACAAGAAAAAAAAAAGAAAACAATATTCTTCTAAGGTTGGTTCTCACGTGCAAAACGCTGTTATGGACTCCCCGCAATGCATTCACATTTCCTCAGAATCCTCTTCGGGGAGGTGAGGGCATTTTTTTTAGTAGGGAGCTGTAGCGGCGCCAAAGAACAGACTACCGTGCCATGGATCGCTGACCACCAAGGCATGGCGGTGCACTCGCTGCAGCCACTAGGCGGGAAGAGCACAGAGAATGGCTCTTTTCAAGTTGCCGACCTAATATCAGTGACGAAAACATGCACCCGTATGGGAGAGTCAACTATCTGAAACACCGAAGAAGTACTAAACGTCACGAAGATAAGTAACAGCTATTGGATGGAACATTTATGCAAATAACCTGTGGGAAGGACAGCGATGGCAATGTGGGCGCAGCTGAGATTGTTTCATTTATTGTAAACAGCATGAGGTATTGCGACGATGTCTTAGCATTTGCCACTGCTGCTGCGTATACATGAATGCACATCAGGACAAAGCGCTTCCGGGGCTTGCGATGAAGTATTCAAAGTATAACAAGGTGAGTTTAGAAGGTAGTGCCGAAACATCACACCCGTTTTTATTATCTTGGGAGGGAGAGACAAACGTTATATTGGGTCCTTGCTGCTGTCAATGGAGGCGGGGACCGAGGAAGTAACCATGCTGCAGCCCCATTTGTTCAGTTGGAGGCCAGAACTTGAGTACTCGTAGCGTCTGTGGCAAGCCGGGCTGCCCATTGGTCCTCCTGGGGCGGGCTGAGCAGTTTTTTTTCCCACTGCTCAGGCGGGGTCATGTAGAATTAGTGCTGTGTTTACGGTGTCTGTCACGGAGCGTTTATCGTACTTCACTCGGATAGAAAATTTTAACAGAATATCTGAATTGCATACAAAGCACGTGTTACAAAAACACGTCTATGTAGACTTAAGCCTTTTCACCACTAGCGCGATGACCGCATTGACTTGCACACTTACCGTGGAACGGGTGATTTAGCCGCCTTGCCATTACTTCTAGCCTCTGTTGCCTCCGCTTTACAGGTGCTGATGGGATGCACCAATGCTATTTACGTTGCTTGTTCTCTCTTTTTACCTTTCACTCATTTCTCGTCGTTATCTCTTAGAGAGACACTAAACAAAAACAAAGCCCACTTTACTCGTATTGCGAAATTGCTCTTTCAGAATACAAAAATCACCACGCTTGCCTTTAGAAGACGAGTGATAAGCGAGAAAACGCGAAATAAGAAACGGCGGATGGTGAAACCCCCTTAAATTTCTCGTGTGAAGGGCTGTGACGTCGTTGATTCTTCTGGCGTCTTCTAGTCTGCGTAGTTCTCCATTGGTAATTAATAGCTACATATTCCGGTGAAGCCAGGAACGTTACATACCACGTTTCAAGAAACTCTACTGTGCTAGCGCGAATAAAACATTTTCAAATTCCTGACGTTGCGTACGAAAAAGAAGGTGCGAACAGTAGAAATGGAACTTGCAGCTTAATTTATGAACCTATGATAGTCATATGAATGACAATAGAGTTTTCCGAATATACGATGTCAATCTAAACTGACTGTTTTACTTTGGGGCTTCTTTAAGTTATGTTTCACCTTCTATCTTCTTTTACGAAACAGACAATTCGATTTGCAACAAAGACTTCGACAGCGGTCCGTGCTTCAGTTCGATGCCGAAGTACTACTACCGCACGGAGGACAAGAAGTGCGAGATGTTGTTTACGGAGGATGCGAAGGCAACGAGAACCGCTTCGACACGCAGAAGGCCTGCCAGGAGAAGTGTGGTGGTGGCTAAAGTTCTCTGAGACATCGCTCACTGCGCAACGCTCGCCCAACTCTCAGTTATTTTGTAATAAAGGTATGGTTAAGCTAAGACTGTGTAATAAACGACGCAGGTTGTGCAATCTTACCTTATCCAGTGCTTCAAAACATACTGCCTTTGCGCTGGTGGTGGTGGTGAAAAACATTTATTAAAGTGGAGGACGTGGACGGACGCAGCAGCACCACATGCATACTTGTTCCATTCATTGTGCGGCACCCCATGGTTCGCAGCCGACAATCTGGCCCTCTTGACCAAAGCCTTCTGGGCTGAAGGTCAGAAGAATTCAGCAGGACAGCCTTCAGTACTTTCCTGTAGGGCACGAAAATTGAGCCTCATCTCTCACGCGAGATCAAACTTTTTTTTTATTACAGGTCCATATCATGCGGTAGATGTCAGGCGATCTCGCCAGTGTTGAAAGCGGCCAATGATTGTAGAAAGGATTTCTCTACGCTGATGTCGCCGTAGTATTCCTTAGATTATTTGCATATAAGCTCACCTGAAATTTCCTAACGTGGTCGGTCGAATACGCCTCTTTTTGACGGCGATCGTCTATATACATGGTCTAACAAACCAATATGGGCTTTGTCGAATCACAATATAGACAAAATTAGGCAGGCTAATAAGTTTTTTTGTCTGTAGACACTGTGAGTACACTTTTCGGAAAAAAAGACAGGGGAGCGGCATGCGGTCTGTGAACAGTCTGTGTGTAAAACCTATGTGGTCTTTATATCACTATTGGTAAGTATAAGGTTTTTGTGTATATTTCTTACACAACTAGTGCATATTCTTGAAGTACCCCTTTAAATATGCTTTAGAATACGTAGATATTGTCTGTGAGTATCGGCATTTCGCACCGAACGACGTAGACCTTATCTTCTACATAATTTACGCAACAACCAACTGGAACCTTCCTGGCACTGCAGAGCGGCTAACTGCCACCTTGTTCTTTGTTTGGGATTAGCCATATGAATTTAGAACGCTAGCGAGAGCTTCCGCCAAGAACGCGCAGTTAAAAAGGCCATGCAAGAATGAAGGGGCCATTTAGATGGAAAAACTACGAGGACAGCAGTGTTTTTTCATTGTCTCTGTTATTGTATTGCGCTACTAAATCATCAGAATGGAATCCTACCAACTAGCCCAAGTGGCCTGCGTTTAGACATGAAGGCGCATTGTTTGAATACAGGAGAGCTCGACTAGCTGGCACCTATTGGTAAAATAAGCGCATGACAAATACATATCTACACCTGCGTTTAAAACATGCGATGCACCGAACCGCATACGCGGGCTTTTGCCCGTACTGTAGAGGACAGCCAACACTTGCTCACATTACATGGGATGTAAGTAAGGTCAGCTAGAATTATTACGCCTCAGATTTCGGCGAAAAATTCACGATGGAGCAGTGGGAGACCCTTGCTCGCCAGCGAGAAAAAGGAAGGACCAAGTGGTGCTCCTTGACAAGGCGGTGGCGGGCTGCTGAGGCTAGTGGAGCCCTATACTAGGGGCCCCACCCACCTGTTTCTAACCCTTATTTCATTTTTGTCCTTTGTAACAAACGTTTTTTCTATCCATCCGTCATCCCTAAAGACGGCGGGGCAACGTGAAAAGAAGAAGGAAGTCAGTAAGGCCCAATTTCTTGACTTTCTTCTTGTCTCCGTGTTAGCAGTATGAGGTAAGTTTGCGCGGCTTTGATGTCCTCCCTTTCATGCAACAACCTGGTAGATGTTCTCTGAGTGGTGGCACGTACGCTGAAAACGATCGCGAGAGGCGGCAGTCACCTGAACTGTAGCCTTTGGTGCGCGCTGATTGATGTGGAGCAAACCGAAAAAAGTGGGCGCATCATCTAGTATTTCCGTCAAGCCACGGTGCTCGACGGCGCTCTATGGTGCTCCTGGCCATACCTGGAATTAACAATTCATCTTGTAAGTATAGTTTGTGGTAAAGTTTTAGAATTCCAGTATGTAGACGGTTTCTAGCATAGAATATTTGGTGGACGTTCGCAGCATTTCGACACTGATGCGTTCAGGGAGATGCTGAGTTTTTGAGTAATTGCTTTGCCTAGCGCGCGTTTCATGTGATTTAAACAGGTTAAGGCGTGTTACACTAGCGAGACACGACTCGATTTTGGTCTGTAGGCTGTTTTTGGGAGATGTCCTCTCTCTTGTCATCGGCCGTCGTACTTTGACAAGACACAAACAGTCCGCCTGTGGTCTCTCGAAGACCCCGCCCATGACTTGCCGCGCTCACAGTCGTTGGTTAATTCTCTAGTCACATTGGAGGCACACGCAGCGACACCAACCTAACTTTCACACCTGCACCTCATTTTCAGCTATGCTCCCTGCTTTACCACTGCCCCTCTCCGGCTACGCCGCTGAGCCTCCGCCATAGCGCATGGTAACGGGGGGTCGGGGTGGGGGATACACAATAGGGTAGCCAAAGAAAAGACTTCAGTTGAGTGCTCGAGCTGCCTATTCAGACGCCGCAGAAGTCTCGGAAGGGACATTGTTACCTTACCCAAGATTGCACGCTTAGTGGTCGTTTGAAGGAAGGACATAGGACAAATTTTTCAGTCAGCCCCCGATCTCCCGAAGACACGCCGACGACAGGTCCTGCGGACGCGTTTTGCTGGTGTTTTCCGTCTTTTATCACGTTTACAACTACTATGAAATGCTGTCTTTGGAGGACGTGGTCATCGTCGTCGTCGGCCTAGTGTGACCATAGGGTCTGGCGCCTTCGTCAGCGGGCGAGTCGTCGGCGGTGGTTTGCTTCTGCCTCGTGTTTTTTGTAGGTGGTCATGTCAGTGTCATGTCTTTCTATAGTGTAAACACGACTTTAGCAGCATGAACCTTTGGTTGCTTGTGTGCTTGATCTCATGCCGGCAACATGTGCTGTTTTGAAGATGTCGCTGCGGCGCATGGCACAGCTGAATTTTCTATGTAGGCCGTGTTAAAATCTTACAAAATGCATTTCATTTTTAAAACGGTTGCATTATTTAAAAGGCTGCATTCCTTAAATAGTCATATAGTGCACTTTAAACGATTACACAAAAAACGTTGAAGGCATTTGACACAAGTCTTGTATTTCAAGTAGCCACAAGCAGGCCCGGTGCCCGCGTAGAAGCCAGAAAACACCCCACGTTAGTTACTCTGCACTCGTGCCGTACGCGCATCCCTGGTTTTTTATGCATTCGAACTTTTGCGTCCCGCGGGATGACTTCATGACCTCCCATAGTAGAGTACAAAGTACTCAAAATTGTTAGCCACTTTTTAACCACACAACTACCAGAGTTCCTTGTAACAATAATGCCACGAGCAAGTACTTCATTGAGCCGTGCAACAGTTCTAGCTACACACCGCGCCAGGTGACACCACCACAATCATTTTGTAATACGGCCCCCGGTGCCCCAATGAGTGCTCCCTCTTGCATTTTCGGATTCATTAGAGCGCACACGCGAGGAGTATCGCGGCCGATCGAAATTTCGTGGTGTCGCTTCGTGAAGACGCGCGCCAGCTTTCTGGAGCTCAACGAGGCCTTTTAACCACTCGTTACGAAGTTCCGCGCACTATGTAGTGGAGAGCACTTAAAATGCTCAGGCTGTCGTATGCTGTCATCGCTTGGCGCAACACCGGCAAAACCAGGTACAAAAATACATGAAAGAAGAGAAAGCTGTCGATAAGTATAAAGAGAAAGAAATAAAAAAAATGGCCCCATATCTACATGTTAATCTGCAAATGCTGTCTAAAGACGATAGCCTTGCGCTTGGAAAGAGTGAAGAAGACATTTGTTTGATGTTCTGCGCAATAAAAATGGTGAATTGTACTCTGAATGCGCTGCGTTAGGGTGCCTCAAGCGTGCTGCGGATGCTAACGAACGCATCAAGTTACGTCACACGTGAGACATGAGCGCCATCTGGCAGTTTTTTTTTGAGAAAACAAAGCGCGTGGCTCTGAGACGGATGTGCGTGCCCGTCTCAGAGGTGATAAAGTGTAGAACGCAAGGCGACGGGTAGGTTCCGCCACCGTGAAGTCTTTGACAAAGCGTTGGAAACACTGGCTTTTCTGTGCAAGCGTGGCATGATCAGCGCAGCGTGATAAGCGCTACGGTCCTTAAAATTACATATGCATGCCTTTTCAAGTGAAAGGCTCACATGCAAAATATATACGTGTTGTTATTGTGCCCCAAGCATGCGCAATAATTGCTTTTTAATTGACAGTTGCACAAGCATGAACGCTGAATCTTGAGCAACATTGGTGGGCGCAGCGGATGGGGTCGGCCGTTTCAAGAACCCGATGGCGTTAAGAGAGGACAGACAGACAGACAGACAAACAGACAGACAGACAGACAGACAGACAGACAGACCAAAATTTTTGCGTCGAAGGTCCCCAAGAAAGACTATTGTCTTTAAAAGACTATATCGTCTTTAAAAAATCACGGCATATTTACGGAGTGAATAATGATGAGTGCGGCGAAGCGTCCGTCAGTCCGTTTGTGCATCTGTGCATGCGTCCGTCCTTCCGTGCATCCGCGTGTCCGCCCGTGCGTTAATCCACCCATGCGTCCATCCTTATGTTCGTCCATGCATCCGCCCATCCGTGTGTTCATCCATGCGTCCGTCCATGAGTAATACAGACAGACATACGATTGACGGACGTGGCCAGGGGATGATTCACTGTTCGCCGAAAAAACCACCCGAGGCTTCGCCCCACTCATCATCATTCACTCCGTGTAAATGCTGTGAAGTGGTGACCACGTACATGCATACATACAGGTGATTACCGACCCACGCCTTAAAGAGCTTCGCTCCTAAAATACGAAGAAAAACAGGAAAAGCGAAGGCAGCACCTAGTATTTCCGTCAACGCCATGACACTCCACGACGCGCTACGGTGCTCCTGACATACCTGGAATGAATGAACGCATTTTGTCACCGTCGTTTCGTGGTGATAGAAATTACGATTTAAAAAAATAGATGGAAATAAAGAGAGAAAGAAGAAAAAATAAAGACTGAAAAAGAGGAAAATTAATAAATACAAGAGATAGAGAAAACTGAAGAGAAAAGAAAAAGGCTGCGCAGCTACGCAGTTTCTTCAAGCTGGGAACCACAGGTGTGAACTACTGGTGTGAAGTTGTATCCTCTAGCAGCTTGCTGATAGGGTCCTTGAACCATTCCACGCTGTAAGACAAGAAAATTCTCTAAGCAGAAAGTGCATTGTTTCCTTCTTGCCTTAATTCACTACCCTTTGCAAAGGGGCTGTCTCCTACCCGCTGATTCATTTCTTCATGTACACGTGGACAGTGTGAACACTGAGCAATAAGCCTATCAGAAAGATTTAATTTTAAATGCGAAGCATTTCTTAGCGGGCTTCGGTGACTTTGAGCTATCTATCTATCTATCTATCTATCTATCTATCTATCTATCTATCTATCTATCTATCTATCTATCTATCTATCTATCTATCTATCTATCTATCTATCTATCTATCTATCTCTATCTATCTATCTATCTATCTATCTATCTATCTATCTATCTATCTATCTATCTATCTATCTATCTATCTATCTATCTATCTATCTATCTATCTATCTATCTATCTATCTATCTATCTACTATCTATCTATCTATCTATCTATCTATCTATCTATCTATCTATCTATCTATCTATCTATCTATCTATCTATCTATCTATCTATCTATCTATCTATCTATCTCTATCTATCTATCTATCTATCTATCTATCTATCTATCTATCATCTATCTATCTATCTATCTATCTATCTATCTATCTATCTATCTATCTATCTATCTATCTATCTATCTATCTATCTATCTATCTATCTATCTATCTATCTGCGACTTTTAACTTTCCTGGCCGTTTCGATTATGGCATCGATACCAAACTTGGTATGACATAAACTGACTGTATGAAGAACATACTCGACTAGTCCGAGCATGAAATCATGATATGTATGTCATAAATGCCATGATTTACATTTCATGGTCCTGCAGCTTTTGCGGTGGTTTCATTCACATGGCATGTTGCAAAACTGGTATGGTATGGCGAGATTGCATGGCGAACACAAGCGACAGACCCTAACATGAAAATCATGACGTGCGTGTCATGTAACAACATGACTACATGTCACGCTCATGACGTGCTCGCCGCAGTTTCCCTAGCGTCACATATACCAAATATGGTACCACAGTACGTCAATGGATGACGAAGGTGTGTGACTGGTGCAAACATGATAATCATGAGATGCGTGTCATGTAACATCATGACTACATGCCACGCTCATGACGCGCCGGCGGTCGTTTCGCTAGCTTAAATTACACCAAATTTAGTATTACGGGACGTGAATGGGTGACGAAGGTATGATACTGGTGAAAACATGATAAACATGAGATGCGTGTCATGTAACAACATAACTACATGCTACGCTCATGATGCACTCGCACCACAGCCGTTTCGCTAGCTTCACATGTACCAAACTTGGTATTACGTGACGCGAACGGACGATATAGGTAAATGACACATCCAAACATAATAATCATGACAGGCGTGTCATGTAACGACATGACTGCATGCCACACTGATGATGCACTGGCGGATGTTTCGCTAGCTTCACATATGCCAAACCTGGTATTACGTGAAACCAATCGATGACGAAGGTGACTGGTGACTGGTGCAAACATGATAATCATAACATGCATGTATTGTGAGAACATGACTACATATACATTTCGACGTGACTCGGTGCGGGTGCTCGCTGGCGTTGCGGGTGCTCGCTGGGTGCTCGCTGGCCACGCCAGACGCTGGTCATGCCATATACTAGCAGGCGCGCAACTCACTGCGTTGCTTTGACGCATGCGCGGTTCAGCGCGTACAGCGTCCCTCCATCACAAAAAGAGGGAGACGCAGTGTGGTCATGGTAATGCATCGGTGCGAAACGCAGCATGTCGCATTTCGCTCCTGTTGCCGTCGGGCCGCGCCGATGGACGCTGGTAGCACCTGGCGTCAGACTTACGTTAGAGTACTCGCGTTTTGCTAACGTAGCATCGCTGTGCCAAGCGTGCGCGCGTGCGTCAACGCTACATTGAAGTATATTGGGCTTTTCATGATGCGCTCGCGGCCGTTTTGCTAGCTCAACATATACCGAATTCGGTGTCACGTGATGTCAATGGATGAAAAAATATATGAATGGTGCAAACATGATAACTCTGACACGCGTGTCATGGAAGAACATGAAAACATACCACGCTCATAGCGTCCTCGCGACAATTTTGCTAGCTCCACTTATACCAAATTTGTTATCACATGACGTGAATAGAGGACGAAGGTAAACGACACATCGAAACATAATAATCATGACACGGAGTTCATGTACGGCGTCATTTATTTCCACCTCGTAACGTTGTGCTGATTTTAAGATGACATATCAATATTTCTCATTTGTGCTTCGCATATCATCGATTCCCACTGTAAGTGGTATCTGCGAAATTTTTTTTCTGCTATGCGTTGTTATTACCACTCGCGCAGTCGAAAACGCACAAAAAGAATTGAAAAAATAAGTTCACCTGGTAGAATGTTCATTCGAGGCAAGGAAGAACATGCGTGCGACTTCATCTCGAGGCAGGGTAGGGGGGACAATGCACAGCTGGTATTCCTCATGCACGGGTCAATCAAAAGCCTCTTTCGTTCAGAGTTTGCTTAGGGACTCTTTTAAGGTTTTTGAAGTTTTGTAGCCAATTTAAGCCATAGAAGCATCAGACCACTCATGACAACGATTTGGTATACTTAAAAAAAATGGCAGCATATCCACGGAGTGAATGATGGATAGGGGGGCGAAGCATCCGTCCGTCCATTCGTTCTTGCTTCCGTCCATCCATGCGTGCGTCTGTGTGGCCGCCAGTGCGTCCATCCGCCCGTCCATGCGTGCGTCTTTTCGTAGTCCACACATTCATCTGTGCGTCCGTCCCTGCTTTCGTCCATGCATCCGCTCCTGCGTCCGTTCATGCGTCCATCTGCCCGTGCGGCCATCCGTGCGTCCGTCCATGCATCTGTCGGTGTGTCCGTTCGTCCACCTATTAAACACTCCAAGTATCGCCATCTCGCATCTTCTCACCCTATATTGGAGTGATATTGGATTGATATGGCTGTACCCTCTAGATCGGGCGGTGGCTAACGCCACCAAGCTGTAATACTTAGTGAACCTCATATAGAAGCTCATATAAAAGTGAACCTCATATAGAAGCGCAATACTTATATTTCTCATATAGATGCACTGCCATCCAGCGGACATTCCAAGGACTGAACGAGATGAGGTACACTCACACTTTCTTACGGCTTGCGCTTCGTGTCTACTTCCCACCTTTAACCACCTCGAGTTCATGGTAAATACTAGTTCACTGTATTCAAGGCACTGCGGCCCAACGCGTGCTAAACCTTTCTGAAACCTAAGAGGTTACGCCCAGCGAGTATAACGTAGCAACCCTTTCTTGTCTTCCGTGCGTTCTTGAACAATAAAAAAAAATTCGCAGCGTGCGCGTTAACTAAAAGCCAAATTTTCCTGTCTCCCATTCCCCCTTAGCTGCTATTGGCATGTACATTGAGCACCATATCTTATTGTTCAACAACGCACAGAAGAAATCTCTCACCGGCACCACCTAGGCGCTCGAAATGTTATACTGGTTGCACACTACCACTACTACTACGGCTTTGAGGAACGAACGGGTGCCGCTATAATGAGCTTCGCCCCTAAAATGCGTCCGTAGCGCGACTTCTCGTCGGTGACTGCTGTGACTTACCGTAACTAAACAGGAAACCGATGAAATAAACGATAGAACACCGCAGTTTGAAAATACGTGGGGCCATAGGCGTGCGGTGGTTTTCTTTTCACTAGAGGGGAGGGGGGCGAAGGTTTGTCGCAGCACCTTCGTCCCTTTTACGCCATTGCATGGAGCTGACCTCGCGCCCCCCTCTCAGGTGACTATAAGGGGGCACAAACCCTGCCCTCCTCCCTCCACGTGCATGTACCTATGAGTAGGGCCCCGTTGTAAATAATTAAACACTCGGGGAATCAGGGAAGCCAGGGGATTTGTAGGGTTGCTCTATCTCTTTACAGAATGTTCCAGTGGGCCCATACTCAATATACAGGGAGTCATTTATCACAACAAGCTTTCTTCGTCGGATATTTTTTAAATTAAGTGACTCATCATGCATGAAGAAGGCTATAACAATTATATGTTACACGCCTCCTGAGCACCGCCTTGCATCCTTAACTCGTGGAGCACGCAAGATTCCATGCGGGGCAAAGGAAACGATTCAGCAGTTGTGCGTATGCCCCGCGATTCAAGCACGATGAGCCACCTTGCTCGGTGCACAATGTCGTCAAGGGTCTACCCACGGCTATGCAGAGGCAGAGCTACTCTATATGCTATGTACCTTTAGGAAGGATATCCCGCAGGGAGCGTACAGAGTAACTCTACACAGATGGACGTCCTGTTAACCGCAGGGCCCGTGAAGCTTGATCATCAGTTTGTATTTGTCCTTTTTTGCCTGAAACGGACGTGCCAAGATGCATATTTGGCCTGAGCATTCGCAAATGCTTATATTTGTTTGATGCACAAGTGGCCTTGCATGCGTTCATTTTGTATCATGTAATGCTCTTCTGCTCACGCTGGCTTTACCACGTGCTTTTTCCAGGCAGTGAAGCTTAATCATCTTTTGGTAATTTGTCTTTTTGGTCTGTTTGAAAAGGACTCGCCAAGATGCATACTTGGCCTGAGCAGTCGCAAATGCTTATATTTGTTTGATGCACAAGTGGCCACTGCATGCGTTCATTTTGTATCATGTAATGCTCTTCTGCTCACGCTGGCTTTACCGCAGTGCTTTTTCTATGCAGTGAAGCTCTATCATAGTTTGTATTTGTCCTTTTGTTTGCCTGAAACGGACGTGCCAAGATGCATATTTGGCCTGAGCAGTCGCAAATGCTTATATTTGTTTGATGCACAAGTGGCCTGTGCATGCGTTCATTTTGTATCATGTAATGCTCTTCTGCTCACGCTGGCTTTACCACAGTGCTTTTTCCATGCAGTGAAGCTTAATCATCTTTTGGTAATTGTCTTTTGTCTGTTTGAAAAGAACTCGCCAAGATGCATACTTGGCCTGAGCAGTCGCAAATGCTTATATTTGTTTGATGCACAAGTGGCCTCTGCATGCGTTCATTTTGTATCATGTAATGCTCTTCTGCTCACGCTGGCTTTACCGCAGTGCTTTTTCCATGCAGTGAAGCTTGATCATGGTTTGGTATTTGTCCTTTTGTTTGCCTGAAACGGCCGTGCCAAGATGCATATTTGGCCTGAGCAGTCGCAAAATGCTTATATTGTTTGATGCACAAGTGGCCTGTGCATGCGTTCATTTCGTATCATGTAATGCTCTTCTGCTCACGCTGGCTTTACCACAGTGCTTTTTTCTATGCAGTGAAGCTTAATCATCTTTGGGTATTGTCTTTTTGTCTGTTTGAAAGGCTCGCCAAGATGCTAGTTGCCTGAGAAGTCGCAAATGCTTATATTTGTTTGATGCCAAGTGGCCTCTGCATGCGTTCATTTTGTATCATGTAATGCTCTTCTGCTCACGCTGGCTTTACCACAGTGCTTTTTCCATGCAGTGAAGCTTGATCATAGTTTGGTATTTGTCCTTTTGTTTGCCTGAAACGGACGTGCCAAGATGCATATTTGGCCTGAGCAGTCGCAAATGCTTATATTTGTTTGATGCACAAGTGGCCTGTGCATGCGTTCATTTTGTATCATGTAATGCTCTTCTGCTCACGCTGGCTTTACCGCAGTGCTTTCACAAGGCAGTGAAGCTTAATCATCTTTTGGTAATTGTCTTTTTTGTCTGTTGAAAAGGACTCGCCAAGATGCATACTTGGCCTGAGCAGTCGCAAATGCTTATATTTGTTTGATGCACAAGTGGCCTCTGCATGCGTTCATTTTGTATCATGTAATGCTCTTCTGCTCACGCTGGCTTTACCACAGTGCTTTTTCCATGCAGTGAAGCTTGATCATCTTTGGTATTTGTCCTTTGTTTGTCTGAAACGGACGTGCCAAGATGCATATTTGGCCTGAGCAGTCGCAAATGCTTATATTTGTTTGATGCACAAGTGGCCTCTGCATGCGTTCATTTTGTATCATGTAATGCTCTTCTGCTCACGCTGGCTTTACCGCAGTGCTTTTTCCATGCAGTGAAGCTTGATCATAGTTTGGTATTTGTCCTTTTGTTTGCCTGAAACGGACGTGCCAAGATGCATACTTGGCCTGAGCAGTCGCAAATGCTTATATTTGTTTGATGCACAAGTGGCCTTTGCATGCGTTCATTTTGTACCCTCTACCGACTTCAGGAGAGCGCAAGCAGGGTACAGCCAATGGTGGCTGACGAACAAGGAGGATCCAGCATGAGCGCCAGAGGCATAACAGAGGTCTGCAATCCTCATAAACTGATTCCGCCCTTCAACGAGGCTCGGGACGACCTCGACGCGTACCTGCAGCGATTTGAACGGGTCGCCACGTGTCAAGGGTGGCCGCGTGAAAAGTGGGCTCTTTCGCTTAGCCTATGCATGACAGGAGAAGCGCTAACTGTCATAGGCCGGTTAGATCCAACAGCTGTGCTGAATTATGATCAGCTGAAAGCGGCGCTTCTTCAGAGGTTCCGCTATACTGCGGAAGGCTACGGCGAAAAATTTCGTAAAGCGAAGCCCGAAGAAAACGAGACTGGTCTGCAGTATGCTGCAAGACTTTCCGGCTACTTTGACCGTTGGCTTGAAGTGGGAAAAACGGAGACAAGCTTTGCTAGCCTGCGAGATCTGATGATAAGTGAGCAATTCATGAAGGGTTGTTCTCCGGCACACAGGATCTTTCTCAAGGATAGAAGTTGCAAAACCCTGAGTTCGCTTTGCGAGACTGCCGATAACTTCATGGAAGCACAGGTGCTCACAAACTTAGGAAGAGAACGGATTCCCAAGGATCCGGGACCTTCATGGTCCAAGCCGGAGTCCGCGAAGAAGACAGAGAAGCCTGCAAGCCGCTGTTTCCTTTGTGACAAGGCAGGCCATCGCGCAGCCGACTGCTGGTCCCGCACGAAAGGGAATACTTTCAGCCGATGCGGAGTATGCAAACAAAGTGGACACAGCAGTGACAGATGCCCCGGTAGAAAATTTGGCAAAGACCAGGCATCATGTATGCTATCGGAAAAACGCGAAGACTTGACACCTGAACACCATAAGAGTGGCTACATTGTTCTCCAAGACGGCGGAACAATACCCATCGTCAATGCCACATCAAGTCGACGATCCGCGAACGTTGGAGTCGCTGACATGCCTGTTGTGGAGGGGTTCCTAGAGGACAGACCAGTGCATGTGCTTCGAGACACCGGCTGCAACACAGTCGTCGTGCGGCAATCCTTGGTTCCGAAGAAGTAGTTCACGGGAACGACGATTCTGTGTACTTACTGGACCGTACTGTGCTATACCTCCCAGAGGCAAAAGTCCTTTTGCAATGTACATTGTTTACTGGGGAAGTACTCGTTAAGTGTATGACTGACCCATTATACGACGTAATTTTGGGCAACATCAAGGGCGCGGCATTGCCGGATACGTTACCTATGAATGAGTCAGCACCACAGCATAACCATGGCCATGTGGAAACAAGGCGTGCACCATGCGCAGACTCTAGCAAAGGGAATGCTGTCAATGGTGAGCAGGATGTATCTGGCAATTTGCACGCAACTCAACCAAGATCGAATGCGGAGGAAGCGTATGAGCCACTGCATGAAGCCATGGAAAGGTGGCCCCTACCTGAAGAAGTCCTCGTGGGAAAAGCAGGAGAAACGAAGAAGCACACTTCTTTACCTGTGATGACTCTGCCTGCTTTACAAGTGGGAAGTGAGGCACTTAAAAAATATCAAGTGGATGACAAAACTTTGCGAAAGTGTTTCGAGGCGGTTGGCAAGAAATTCATGTCGAACGATTGAGAAACGGTGTTTTTCATTCAGGACGGAACCTTATTCCGCAAGCACAACTTGCCAGATAGAACTAATTTGGAGCAACTTGTTGTACCACGACAGTTGCGTGAGGTGGTGCTGAAACTAGCCCACGAAGGCATCTTAGCCGGCCATCAAGGTATCACGAAGACAGTAAGCAGGGTCACTGGAGAGTTCTACTGACCGGGTGTCCAATCCGACACAAAACGCTTCGTGAAATCTTGCGACATCTGTCAACGGATGGTGCCACGCCACCTGGTGGGACGCGCTCCCTTGGGCACCACGCCTATCATCGAGACACCGTTTACGAGAGTTGGCATTGATATTATCGGCTCATTGTCACCAACATCTGAAAAGGGCAATCGCTACGTACTGACAATGATAGATTTTGCGACGCGATACCCCGACGCGGTAGCACTTCCTCTATTGAAGCGAGACAGGTTGCGGAAGGTCTCCTGGAAATGTTCTCTCGCGTTGGCATACCTAAAGAGATCATCAGTGATCGCGGCACGTCTTTCATGTCAGCAGTTATGAAGGAGTTCAGCCGACTGCTTTCATTCAAACAACTGCCTACTACGCCATACCATGCGATGGCCAATGGTTTGATTGAACGTTTTAATGGACATTAAAACGCATGATAGGGCGAATGTGTCAAGAGCGTCCGAAAACCTGGGACCGTTACATTGGTCCGTTACTGTTCGCCTACCGAGAGCTTCCCCAATGTAGCACTGGATTCTCTCCTTTTGAATTATTATATGGTAGATACGTGCGAGGGCCAATGGCTGTTCTCAAGGAGCTCTGGACGAACCCTCGCCTCGATGACGAGACCAAGACGACATACACGCATATGACGGAGCTGTGGCAACGTTTAGAACGCACCTGTGCGCTCGCACACGAAGAATTGATGAAGGCGAAGAAGCTGCAGAAGGGGTACTACGATAAGAAAGCGAGACAGCGCGAACTTGTCCCTGGAGACCAGGTGCTGGTGTTGTTACCAGCCGATGCTAAGAAGCTGGTGCTTTCCTGGAAGGGCCCCTTCCCTGTTATTGAGAAACGCAGCGAACTGGATTACCTAGTAAACCTGGGCCACAAGGTTACGCTCTTTCACTTCAACATGTTAAAGAAGTATGAGGAGCGCAAGCCACTAAGCCAACGAACGGTTGCAGGCGTTACCACGACGTTGCCAAGTGACACAGGCGAGGTTCAGTCCGACGAAGTGCCCCATATCACACTAGAACAGACACAGGACTGGACGAATGTTACCATAGAATCTGAGCTCAACGCTGATGCACGACAGCAAGCCACAGCGGTTCTTAAGAATTCAGAGACGTGTTCTCAGATGTACCTGGGAAGACTGGCATTGTTCACTGTGAGTTGAAGCTTACATCAGAGGCTCCCATACAGGTACGACAGTACCCGCTACCTTTTACTGTCAAAGGTGGCATCGAGGAGGAAGTGAAGGACATGCTGCAGTTAGGTGTCATTGAAAGGTCAACGTCAGCCTATCACTCGCCCATAGTGGTCGTCAAGAAGAAAGATGGCACCATGCGTTTGTGTATTGACTTCCGACAAATGAACAAGGTCATACTTCCGGATTGTGAGCCGATCCCTCGCACAGATACGATGTTCGCTAAGCTTACGGGATGCAACTACTTCTCGCGCTTTGATTTTACTAAAGGATACTGGCAGGTACCTATGGCCAGTCAGTCGAAAGAGCTCACGGCTTTCTCATGTGAATCTGGCTTGTACCACTTCAACTTTATGCCCTTCGGTATCAAGACTGCGCCGGCAGTATTTAATCGGTTAATGCGAGTCGTCACCGAGGGGATTCCCAATGTGCTATATTACTTTGACGATGTGCTCGTCGCTACTGAAACTTGGGAAGAACACTTGGTAACCCTAAAGAGATTGTTTGAGCGCGTCAGAGCGGCTCGTATAACTATAAAACCAGCGAAATGTGGGGTCGGCTGTCCGACTACCACTTTTTGGGCCACACTGTTGGGCAAGGTATGCTGCAGACGAGTAAGAGCATTACTGATAAGATACAAGCAGCTGTGCCGCCAAGCACCAAGAAGGAATTGAAAGCCTTTCTCGGCCTATCAGGTTATTACCGCGACTTTTTGCCCAATTACACCGAGTTGACATTTCCGCTCACAGAACTTACAAAGAAAGGCCACCCCAATAAGTTATTATGGGGTGAAGAACATGAGAGAGCGCTTCGACAAGTGCAGAATCTATTGTCCACGCAGCCTGTGCTGAAGTCACCCGACTTGCATAAGCCATTTGTTCTGCGCACGGATGCGTCTTCGCGGAGCTTAGGAGCAGTATTGCTCCAGGAACACCAAGGCAGACGCTGGCGAGCCTGTGCCGTCTGCACCCAGTTTCCTACGCGAGCCGTAAATTACTACCCCGCGAAGCAGCCTACTCCACAATTGAAAGAGATGGCCTTGCCGTAGTCTGGGCTGTTCGCAAATTCACATTTTCCTCTATGGCAAGCCGTTCACGTTGCAATGTGACCACCAGCCATTGACTTATATTCAGTCAGCTAGGCACCTAAATAATCGAGTCCTGCGGTGAAGTCTCCTTCTTATGGAATATGACTTTCACGTGGAACACAATCGTGGTGTGAACAACGTTGGTGCCGACTATATGAGTCGTGCGGCTTTTACCGAGCAGTGACTTATTGCCGTCGTACACAATTTTTTTATCATGTTGTCATCATAGTGCAATTGGTTTTTTTTACATCTAAACTGTGACATTTAAAGTGTGCGGAACCTTGTTATATTCGGGAACTGTGTGTTACGTGTGTACAACGTACTGGAAGTTGGGGGGAGTGTGGTAAGAGTGCTTCTCACAACCAAAATCGAAACTGGAAGTGAAACCGACAGCGGAAAATAACCGACGAAGACGAAAGTGTGCACGGGGTCAGACGAACATGAGCGCGTGAGTTTCGGAACAGCGACGGGCAGAGGAAGAACGCGGCCAGCTAGCAAGAGCGCTAGGCGTTGGGCCTCAGGGGACCGAACCAACGAGCGGGTGTCACCAACCCAACCGGGACGAGCGTGGCATGTTCTTGAGGCGAGTGGCGGTTCCGGGCCGGGCCTGACATGCTGTTCCTGTGGCGGACGAGCGTGCGGGCCTGGGCAAGCGGCTGATCCTGTCCAGACTCGGGTCCGGCACAACCAGTCACCGAGATCGTGGCCACGGTGCCACGTCGGAGCCGGTCCGGCACAACCGCCAATTGAAGGTGCGACCTCGGTGTTGCGTCGGCCGCAGCGTGGGGCCGCCTGGTCCAGCACGAGCAGCTGATGGTCTGCTCGTGCGCTCCCGTGCACTTGGCAACCTTCCCGTGGCGAGGTTGCGTCGTCGACGCCAACGTCTTCAGCGGGAGCGGGAGTGGCACCCGACGGAATTAGACTTCCGAGTAGTGAGGACGCGTGGGTTACTCGCAGGCGCGTAGACATAAGGACTGTATGACTGAATTATGGAGCCAGTGTGTTATACAGATAGCCACCGTGTTGTGATCGTTTTGTGTGTGAAGTCAATGAATGTTTCTCTTGTCCTTGTCTCTGCGTCTGAGGGCCCAAGAACCACCACAGGGAGCCATCCTTGAGTCCCTCCCGGTTGATATACTTGAGGAGGCTCAGAAGGCGTGCCATTTCAAAGGGAATGCTTGGTGACAAATTTGCATAGGAGTGGCTGTAGAGATAGGGAATGCACGCAGGAGAGTTCGGAGATGATAAGGTAGAACACCTGAACTTGAGGCACCAAGACTGTGTGCCACCTCTTTACCTTCCCTCTGACACCGGGTGACGTGGATCCCCACGTGATCCAGTGTCCAGGGACTTTAGTATCAATGCTATCCGTCTGATTGTGCAGGAAAACTTTGTGGACGCTTAAAACTGTGACATCATCTGTATTTTAATTTCCTTTATGGCCCCGAATGAGCCTGTGTAGATAGGTCTCGACGATATGTAAAAACGTGCAGTTTTGCAAATAGAACCTACAGGACAAGCCAAGGCAACACCTGCCAATAAGCTCCGGTGCGACACTAGTGCGGCGCGTTCGCGAAAACACGAAAACGAATAGCATATTTTGCCCCACTGGCTGTATCCATGTTCACTGCGGGCTGGTGCCGGTGGCGTCGACGGCGCAGAAGAGCGCTGTGTTTTGTGTAGTCTAAGCGTCCAGACATCACACCGTCCTTGCCTAAACTAAGACACGCTACAAAGATATAGTGTACAACTCCGAAAACCACTGGGGACGTCCTTCGCCAAGGCAAGAAAAACTGAAAAAACCCGACAAACTTGAATTAACCAAACCTAGCGGTGCTGCAGTCGCTGCGATTCAGCATGTCAACCTGCCACCATTTTGGCCAAACAGCCCAGCCACATGGTTTCTGCAAATTGAGGCGCACTTCCGTCTACGGCAAATCACCAGCCAACAGACCAGGCACTGGCATCTGGTATCCTGCTTACCTCCGGACGTAGCCAACGACTTAGCTGATATTTTAGCGTCGCCACACCCGAGCCATCCCACGACACGTTGAAGGCAGCTATCATTTCCCGCAAGTCTTAGTTCAAACACAGCAGACTCCAACAGCTCATCACGGCTACAGAGCTCGGTGACCGTCGCCCATCACAGCTCCTGCGACGCATGGCCAGCTCCTTGGCGGCCCCTCCGTCCCTCAAGAGGAGAAGCTGTTACGTGAGTTGTTCCTCCAGCGCTTATCGCAGAGCATGGTCCCGGTCCTCGTAGCTGCAGGAGATGTCCCACTAGACACACTCGCTGAAATGGCTGACCGAGTGGCGGACTACTCGCGGGCACATAGCCTCAACACCGTTACCACACCGCCACCGGCCACCGCTGCAGACCCGGCGCTCGCGAGCATCGAGAACCGTTTAGACGTCCTTGTCAGGCGCCTCGATGACTTTGTACCTGCGCATCGTCGACCGTCATCCAGGTTCCAGATACACAGTCGCTCCTCGACGCCCCCACGTTTTCCGGAACTTCGGCCACCCGACGCGCCACGAAACGTTTCATCCTCAACCGAGTGCTGGTACCACCGCCGATTCGGTGCCTCTGCTCGCAAATGCACTCGCCCATACTCCTGGTCGGGAAATGCGACGACCGGCCACTGACGGCGGCAAGTGGTACTGGTCGAAAGTCATGCCGCCTTTTCTATGTTTCTGATAAGATCACTGGCGCTTGCTTCCTAGTCGACACAGGAGCCCAGGTTAGCGTCATCCCGGCCTCGTGTGCAGATCGCCGTTGAAACGAACAGACCTGCCCACTCCAAGCGATAAACAATTCCGCCATTCGCACATACGGCCAACGCTCTCTTACACTTGACCTTGGACTACGCCGTACGTTCCGCTGGATTTTCATCCTCGCTGACGCCTCGCAAGCTGTTCTTGGAGCTGACTTCCTCAGTTTTTTCAACCTTGCTGTGGACATGCATGCTCATCACCTCATTGATCTCAACACCCCCACCTCTCCATCAACGGTGTACCTGTACTTCCTCGCCAACGGGACTGCGAGCTCTCACACCTGCTTTGCTGTATGCAAAAATACTCGACGACTTTCCCAGCATCACGAAGCCGCACACCAGAGAGTCACCGGTGAAGCATTCCATCACTCACCACATTGTGACCACTGGACCACCCGTTTTTACACGACCCTGTCGACTATCTGGAGAAAGCCTCACCATCGCCCACCGTGAGTTTGAGCACATGCTTGAACTCGGCATTGTGCGGCCTTCCTCCAGCAACTGGGCGTCGCCACTCCACATGGTGCTGAAGAAAGATCCTGGCGACTGGAGACCATGTGGGAATTACCGCGCTCTCAATGCCCACACCTTACCAGACCGCTATCCACTTCCTCACATACAGGGTTTCACATACAATTAGGCTGGGTGCACAATCTTCTCTAAGATTGACTTAATGAAGGCTTACCATCAGATTCCTGTAGAACCCGCCGACATTCCGAAGACGGCCATCACCACCCCATTCGGTCTGTTTGAATATGTGAGGATGCCTTTTGGATTGCGCAACTCTACACACAGACCTTTCAGCGCACTATCAACGAGGTCACGCGAGGTCTCGATTTCGTATTTGCCTACCTTGATGACCTCCTTGTAGCAAGCTCATCCGGCCCTGAGCATGAAGCCCACCTGCACACTCGTTCCACCGCCTGGATGATTACGGCTTCGTAATTAATCCCAATAAGTGCCTCTTCGGCGTCGCTACAATAGAGTTCCTAGGCCACCTTGTCACTCCAAAGGGTATCCACCACTCGCCAGCAAAGTGAAGGCTATTCAAGACTTTCCACCCCCGACTTCACTGAAGAGACTCCGAGAATTTCTGGGCCTACTAAACTTCCATCCCCGCTTTCTTCCAAAGTGCGCCACATTCCTAAAGCCCTTGACCGACCTATTGGCTAAAAAGAAAGACCTGGCTGCGTTACTGGAGTGGCCCAAGGACGCTGCATCTGCCTTCGACACTGCCAAGAAGGCTCTGGCAGACGCTACCATGCTCATACATCCCGTCCCTGATGCCCCAATTCGTCTAATCACCGATGCATCAAGCGCGGCAGTTGGCGCTGTTATCGAGCAGCACGTATCCGGTTGGCAGCCCCTTGGGTTTTTCTCGCAAAAACTGAAGCCACCAGAGACAAAATACAGTACATTTGCCCGAGAACTCCTCGCGGTATACCTCGCCATCAAAAATTTTCGTCATTTATTTGAGGGCCGGGACTTTTACGTCGTTACAGACCACAAGCCCCTGACGTTTGCCTTCCATCGCAATCACAGCAATTATACTGCACGGGAGATCCGTCAACTATGCTTATATTTCCGAGTTCACTGTGGATCTCAACGTACATGGGCCGGAAAATGCTGCTGCTGATGCACTATCCCGCATCGATGCCTTGTCGACCCAGCCACCACTAGACATGGAAGAGCTAGCAGCTGCCCAAAGCAACGATCCTGAGCTGCATCGTCTTCGCTCTTCATCCACGTCTCTATTGTTCACGGAGTGCCCGCTTCCATTTTCTACCTCATTAATAACATGCGAAACGTCTACTGGTATCCCCCGGCCCTTCGTGCCTTCAGCTTTTCGTCGTGCAATTTTTGATCAATAGCACAACATGAGCCATCCTGGTATTCGTGCGATCCAGAAGCTAGTCACATCTCGTTTCCTTTGGCCAAGCATCAATGCTGATGTCCGACGCTGGGCGCGAACCTGCCTTGAGTGCCAGCGCGCTAAAGTTCACCGTCACACTGTCATGGCAACATCCCGTTTTCGGCCTCCAGACGCAAGGTTTTCTCACGTCCATCTCGACATCGTCGGTCCTCTTCCGTCATCGCAAGCAGCCTGTTACCTGCTGACATGTGTGGATCGCTTCACCATGGCCAGAAGCATTTCCCATTTCCGACATTACAGCACCAACAGTTGCCAAGGCTTTCACAAACGACTGGGTGTCGCGCTTTGAATGCCCTTCTGTCGTCACCACTGATCGCGGTCGTCAGTTTCAATCGGCCCTTTTCACCGCATTTGCCAATATCCTGGGCATTCGACACATCCACCAACTGCCTACCATCCTTCCGCCAATGCCATGGTCGAACGGCTTCATCGACAACTGAAAGCTGCCCTCACTGCTCACCAGCCAAGGAACGTTGGCTCGACCACCTCCCCTTCGTAATTCTGGGCATCCGATCAGCATTGAAAGTGGATCTCGGCTGCTCATCAGCCGAACTAGTCAATGGCGTTTTCCTGCGTCTTCCAGGAGCATTCTTCGAGCCATCATCGCCACATTCCACTCACGATGCCTCCACGTACATTCGAGAGCTGCGCACTACGTTTCGGGACCTTGCTTCTGTGATTCCTGCCGACCGACACCCCCCAGTCTGTTTTCGTCGTCAGTCAGGATCCGCATGACTGCAGTCACGTCTTCGTTCAGCGTGAACAAATACGGCCACCACTAACACCAGCCTATGATGGCCCATTCCGCGTACTCCATCGTACACCTAAGACTTCACGCTGGGCATCAATGGCCGTGAAGATGTCGTGGCTGCTGATCGACTGAAACCTGCGTATTTTGCCACTCTCGCGGTCGCGGGGTTTCAATCTAAAGTCCAAATGCCAACATCCAAGCATGTCTACTGGGCGACTCCTCTGGTGATTCCTACGACTCTCGCTCTACGGGGGGGAGCCCTGTAGCGTCTCAATGCGCCGCTCGTCAAGGAAGAAGAAGTTGGCATTTGGGCCGCGTGGCAGGTGCAACGCGATAATAAAAAATCAGTTCGAAAACTGAACGCTGTCAGGGCTGGATCTTTCCCGTGTTAGCTCCGACATAGCCATATGTTTCATTCGCCTGTAGGCAGAGGTAAGCATGACAATCCAACGTGCCGATGTGCCAAGGACTGTATATCTGAAATGTGTTAGTCACAAGCGTAGGTCTACGTGACCGCTAGCAAGCGCTTGCGCTCAAAGCGAAGTCAATAGTGAGGATAAAGGATTAAAGTTGCGTGTCTAATGTTTACAAAACATGCTATCAACTTCGGTGCACATGGTGACGCAGAGTATGTCAATCAAGCATAATAGAGCAACAAAAATACAAACGTCTTGTTTATTTTACCTAATACTGTGGTAACAAAGTCAAGCCGCCGTCGCGGTTGTGACACCCGGAGCTGGCATTGTGGACACACGTTGGCCCGTTGCCGTCCGGAGGCAGAGGACTCCGGGGAATGCGGTGGTGGAACCAGCCAGCCGTGGCGTCGGCCCGGAATGGACGGGACCTGTGCTCGGGCAATGACCTCCGACAGTTCCGCGTTGCAGTCCGGAGGGCCCGGGGGGCGTGCAGTCTGCACAATTGATGGCCGGCTCCAGCCAACCCCCCACAGAGCCCACCGCAGGCGCTGCATGCCCGGTGAGCCCCGTCCGAAGCGGACCGGGTACGTACGTCGTCCTCAAGCGCGTCAGTCACAGTGGCAGCGTCTTGGAAGCCTGGCCGTGGTTGATGGCTGGCGGCCTCAACCTCAGCTGCGGGAAACTGCGAGGACGATGATGGTTGTTGCCGGCAGGACGTGCAGAACACTGAGGCGGTCGACAGTCGCCTTCGGACATCGGGAGGGTGAAGGCTCCGCAACCGGGAGGCGAATAGGGCGTGACAATGCCCATCGTCGTGGTAGCCACCAGGGCGTTCGGCGAAGTTGCCGTCGTAGAGCCTGACGTGTCAGCCGTGCCGTGAGCCATGGAGGTCGGCCGAGACGAGCGGTGGTAAGCATTCCTGCAGCGTCGTCAGCCGAGGACGATGGAAGCACAAACCCCGTGGTGATGTGGGCCGCATTCAGCCCAAATGTCGAGAACCTTGGCGAATGGGTAGTCAGGCGCAGGAAACGCGTTGCCAGTGGCCAGACGAGAGGTTAAGTTCGTTTATCGGACGCCGTTGAAGGCGAAAGCCTCAAGGTCGGGAAGTCAATAACGGGCGAAAGGTCCACCGTGCCAGATCCGATGCGGCGGCAAGGTGGTCGTCATGGAGTCTGGTGAGGCCACGGTGTCACGTGGCGTCGTCCTCGTGGAAAACATGCAGGTAGCCAGCGTGCCAGAAGGACCATCGGCCGAGGACTTCGAAAAAACGTACTTCGTGGTGGACAGGTTGTCGGCAGCAGGAACGACCTCAAGAACCTCGTCGGATCTGTGACCAGGTGCGAGACTCACTGCGCTAGTGGCCGGACCCAAGGTGGAGGGAGACGTTGTCGGGGAAGTTTGGTTGCGGTCAGATGAGAGCTTCGGGCTGGAGGGTCCAGCACGCTGCGACGCAGGGAAAACCAGAAAGTGGCGGGTGAACGGCAGCGGGTGGTAGGTGAGGCCATAGCTGGCAAGCACCGCAGAGCAGAGGTCATCGTAAAGCTGCTGGCTGGAGGTTGAAGTGCCAGAGAGATGACGCAACTCTACCGGAAGGGCGTCTTGAAGAATGGCGTGCATCAGCGGCTGGTCCGTGACGCCATTCAACGCCAGAACGGCATCGAGCTGCATGAACTATACCTTCGGGTAGGTCGATTGGAACGGCGGCACTGGCGGGCAGAGTTGCGGGAACATGGCAGCGGGCCACTCGGCGAAGGGCGTGTTCTCCGGGTCACCAATGTAGCGGCGAGAGAAGAGAGACATGAGACGGCGTTGAAGGCGGCAGACGGGGCTGTGCTGATCTCGCCACTTTATTCCACGCCTGAAGCGGAGCCGCGGTGGCTGTCCACGTCCGACGCACCAGGTGCGTGAGCTCGTTCTCTTCCTCGCGCAGCTCGAGCTAGCATCAGCTGCGCGAGAGGCGCGGTGCAGTCATCAAGAAATGATGGCGATGATGATGGCACTACATATCTATCTATCTATCTATCTATCTATCTATCTATCTATCTATCTATCTATCTATCTATCTATCTATCTATCTATCTATCTATCTATCTATCTATCTATCTATCTATCTATCTATCTATCTATCTATCTATCTATCTATCTATCTATCTATCTATCTATCTATCTATCTATCTATCTATCTATATCTATCTATCTATCTATCTATCTATCTATCTATCTATCTATCTATCTATCTATCTATCTATCTATCTATCTATCTATCTATCTATCTATCTATCTATCTAGCCGCTTACGTTTCCATGCTCTCGTGGTCACCCTCTTAACATGGCGTGAACCAAAATTAGCATGGGAGGATAAGATGGTTTGATCAATATGCCTCATTGTACAATACATGAATAATGTCACAATTCCATCCCGTACGCCGTCAAGCACTATCCGCCAGACAGTGCCACATACCCATGGGCTTGGATGTGCCACTGGTGTGCGGGTATGCGCCACTGGTGATAGACACCTTTAATATCTACTCAAGAACGACGAAAACACACATTGGGAATTCGAACGCGCGAGCATGAAGAAATACCCGACATCAGTAGCGTCGACCCGACGAATGCAAAGAATAAACGCCAGGGTCCCAGATGAAATCGAACGCAAGCATTCCGCGTGGCAATGAAGCATTTTACCACAGGACTACGTCAGGTCTCGGAACAACTTTTCTCTGTGAGATCTCGCTGTGACACTGGGGCTGAATGTTTATCTATACTTCCATCAGCAAGCACTCAAGATGAGGAAGATGACTTGGACGAATATCTTTTGCAATATCAACAGAGGTTTCCGACTCCACGATCTTCAAGCGTGAACACGAGTGAAACTCTCCGATAAGGACTCTTCTTGATGCCACTCGGTCAGCACCACAAAGTTCACCTTTCACAATATCCGCAGGTTTAATGTATAAAAAGAACTATGCCACTGAAGGTGCTCCCCTTCTTCTCGTTGCGCCCCAGAATCTTAGACCCGACATCCTTCGCTTCGTGCACGTTGACATCGCATCAGGTCACTTAGGCATTGCTCAAACGCTGTAACGAGTGTGTCAGCATTTACTGGCCTAAGCTGTAGAAAACGACAAAGCAGTGCGTTGCCAGCTGTGCTATTTGCCATGGTCACAAACAACCAACAACGCCTTCAGTGGGTGCCTTGCAGCCCGTTTAAACCCTTCCCTTTGAAACGATTGCTGTTACTTGCTTGGCCCTTTACCCAAGTCATCTACTGGGTTTCACCGTAATATAGTGTTCTGGACTATCTGACGCGATATAATGAGACTGCAGCACTCGTTTTGGCTACAGCAGCTGGCGTCTCGTTGTTCGTCCTACATCTGTCATTCTCCCACCACGGTGCTCCACGTGTTGTGATTAGTGACCAGGGACGGAAGTTTGCAGCAGATGTTGTTGAGGAACTTTTACGCATCTGTGGGTCTGGCTATCGGCACTCATCACCTCATCACCCTCAAATAAACAGCGTCACTGGGTGCACGAATCACACCTTAACCACATGCTTGACCGGCACGCTTCAATATAAGCACAAAAAAACTGTGATTAAATTTTGCAGTTCGTTCAACACCCATTCTTCACGGCCAAGCACAAACTCACGGATTTGCACCTTTTTTCTTGCTGTCCGCACGCCCTTCTCAAAGCTTTGTCGAAAAAATGTTTTCCTGGTCTGCGCATGAAGACTTCTCACTAGCCCGGACATTATGCCGCACTGGGGAAGGTCATCGACTGGCTCTCCTTTGTACTATATTTACCACAACACCACGCCAAAACTCGTTATGGCACTCGACACATGTCTGTCACATTTGTCCTGAGAGACCCTGTTTAGCTGTGGATATCTGTGCGAAAAAAAGGGCCTATACACGGAGATTTTGCCTAGTTACGCCCGGTTCATACGTCATATTGCGAGGTTGAAGTGCACATCACATTTGTTTTCGCTAAAGGGACCTCGGACAACCAGAGACACGGCGAACCTAAGCAGGGCACATTTCTCGGCGGAGGCATTACTACCATCAGCCTACGTAACTCGATCGGAGAGCTTCGTCGGGAGAAATTGTCATGCTGCGGGAATTCACTGGAGTCAAGGCGACGAGGAGGCATAAGGAGGCACGAGAAGCGAGCAGTAGAGGCGCTGAATATCTTTTCTCTCGCGTTGCGCTACGCATGTATAACGCTTGTCGTCTTGTTAATAAATATATTGCATCGTTACAATAAGTTTTAACCTCTTACTCTCTACTTTCTCTTCTCGTCGCCCTCACATCACTCCTCGTAAACCTCACTTCCTTACCCGCACCGTTGATATACCGCACACATGGCTACACTGCATATCATTTTGCCTTCGTGACGCTAAGCGATGACATGAAATGACAGAAGTACGACAGCCCGGCCCCTTAGTGTGCTACGCGCTTTAATATATTTCGCAATACAAATTTAAATGCTGTAGGCCCATGTGCTAAGATTTGAGTGCACGCTTAAGAACTCCAGGTGGTTGAAACTTCCGGAGCCCTCCACTATGGCGTCTCTCATGATCATATGGTATTTTGGGACGTTAAATCCCGTATATCAATCAATCAATCAATCAATCAATCAATCAATCATCACAATCAATCAATCAATCAATCAATCAATCAATCAATCATCAATCAATCAATCATCATTCATCTTTCCAGCACTGACCATACCATCCAGGTACGTGGGATCTGCCGAATTTTTTTCACAAAGTACGCAGCCTGCAAAACGCTCTGCTTCTTTGGTGCAGACAACTGGAACGAATTCATTGATATCAATGCTTCCAGCGTTCCACGTCCCTGTGAAGCAGAGTGCATCATCTGCGGTCAGGACGGGATCATTTTCGATGTCATCAATGTGTGCGTTGAGGTACCGCACGTTGAGAAGAGCATGGGTGAACTCGGTCGAGTGCTCGACGTCTTCTCGCGGGGCAGGAAGGTACCACTGTGTTAGCGTGCGCAACCTGTGCTTCTCGAGACGTCGAAACTCGCTGAGAATGTCCTTGTGTTCATTGGAGATCTTGCGGTAGAAGTGGCGTTGGTCAGGTACACGTTGTCGACGTTGATACAGCGACTGAGTGCCGCGTTCACGAGTGTCTGCGTGTGCATCTTGATGTATTCGTGTACTACCGAACAGTACGTTCCCCTTTGAGAGCTGTGTACCCTCATGGCACTAGCTTGCAAGTGAAGGAACTGCTAGCGTCTGCAGGAAGCACCCGTCTTACGGTTGAGGGTGAGCTGTGACCATGCGTGTTTCGATTGGTATCCAGTGCAATCCTGCATCGTATCCGTTTCGCGCGGCTTCGCTGGCCTGCAGGTCCAGGTTTGCTTGACAGCGAGCCTTCTTCGCTTTCGCCTACTGGGTGCCACCACAGGGTCTTGGTGGCGATTACGAGCTGCTACTGCGTCGGGGGCCCATCGCGCTGCTGCCTTGGTATCTAAGGTGTTCATGCGACTGCGCGGCAACAAATAGTTTTAACTGCGTGAGCTCTCGGTGAAGAAAAAAATGGGCCCCGTATCTGCGTTTAATTTGCAATTGCCGCCGAAAGACGATAGTCTTGCGTATGGATCCAGAGAGTGAACAAGGCATTATTTGATGTTCTGCTCCAGAAAATCGGTGAAAGGTATTCTGGAGGCGCTGCGTTAGAGTGCCTCGAGCGTGCAGCGGAGGCGAACGAACGCGTGAAGCCACGTCACACGTCAGACATGAGCGCCATCTGGCATTTTTTTTCTAAAACAAAGCGTGTGGCTCTGAGACGGGTGTATGTGCCCGTCTCAGAGGTGATAAGGTGTAGAACGCGAGGTTACGGGTAGGTGCCACCACCGTCTCGTTTTAGCAAAGCGTTGGAAACACTCGCCATTCTGTGCAAGCGTTGCATGGTCAGCGCAGCGGTGATAAGCGCTACGGTGCTTAAAATTACTTATGTATGCCTTATTTAGTAAAAACGCGCACATGCAGAATACATACGTGTTGTTATGGTGGCCCGGGATATGCGCAATAATTGCTTTTAATCGACAATTTCACAAGTATGAACACTAAATGTTGAGCAACATAGATGGGTGCTGCGGATTCGGTCAGCCGTTTCAAATACCCGATGTGTTAATATGCAAAACAGACAAATGTATAGACAGACAGACAGACAGACAGGCAGGCAGGCAGACAGACAGACAGACAGACAGACAGACAGACAGACAGACAGACAGACAGACAGACCAATATTTTGTGTCGAAGGCCCACAAAAAGACTATCGTCTTTAAGAGAAGTGCATGTGCGGGAAGAACATTTCTGAAATCACCGGTGTACACGCTGCCGCCGCCGCAGACAAGGTGCGATCTTATGATACCTGGTGAGCAAGCTCCTAATGGAAAACAAAACGCAGACATGAAGCCGGAGTTCTTGCCTAATATAGCTGTAGCGTCTCAATGCGCCACTCGTCAAGGAAGAAAAGGTTTGGCATTTGGGGCCGCGCGGCGGGTGCAACGCGATAATAAAAAATCAGTTCGAAACAGAACGCTGTCAGGGCTCAATGTTTCCCGTGTTAGCTCCGACAGTTAATGGTGACCCGATAAAGAACACACAGCCCCGATCATCCCGCATGGATCCCGCCGGCTCTGCCACCAATCCTATGGGTCCTGACGCCCAAGAAGACGCCAAACCTAGCGGTGCTGCAGTCGCTGCGATTCAGCATGTCAACCTGCCACCATTTGGCCAAACAGCCCAGCCACATGGTTTCTGCAAATTGAGGCGCACTTCCGTCTACGGCAAATCACCAGCCAACAGACCAGGCACTGGCATCTGGTATCCTGCTTACCTCCGGACGTAGCCAACGACTTAGCTGATATTTTAGCGTCGCCACACCCGAGCCATCCCTACGACACGTTGAAGGCAGCTATCATTTCCCGCAAGTCTGAGTCCGAACACAGGAGACTCCAACAGCTCATCACGGCTACAGAGCTCGGTGACCGTCGCCCATCACAGCTCCTGCGACGCATGTGCCAGCTCCTTGGAGGCCCCTCCGTCCCTCAAGAGGAGAAGCTGTTACGTGAGTTGTTCCTCCAGCGCTTATCGCAGAGCATGGTCCCGGTCCTCGTAGCTGCAGGAGATGTCCCACTAGACACACTCGCTGAAATGGCTGACCGAGTGGCGGACTACTCGCGGGCACATAGCCTCAACGCCGTTACCACACCGCCACCGGCCACCGCTACAGACCCGGCGCTCGCGAGCATCGAGAACCGTTTAGACGTCCTTTTCAGGCGCCTCGATGACTTTGTACCTGCGCATCGTCGACCGTCATCCAGGTTCCAGATACACAGTCGCTCCTCGACGCCCCCCACGTTTTCCGGAACTTCGGCCACCCGACGCGCCACGAAACGTTTCATCCTCAACCGAGTGCTGGTACCACCGCCGATTCGGTGCCTCTGCTCGCAAATGCACTCGCCCATGCTCCTGGTCGGGAAATGCGACGACCAGCCACTGACGGCGGCAAGTGGTACTGGTCGAAGTCATGCCACCTTTTCTATGTTTCTGATAAGATCACTGGCGCTTGCTTCCTAGTCGACACAGGAGCCCAGGTTAGCGTCATCCCGGCCTCGTGTGCAGATCGCCGTTGAAACGAACAGACCTGCCCACTCCAAGCGATAAACAATTCCGCCATTCGCACATACGGCCAACGCTCTCTTACACTTGACCTTGGACTACGCCGTACGTTCCGCTGGATTTTCATCCTCGCTGACGTCTCGCAAGCTGTTCTTGGAGCTGACTTCCTCAGTTTTTTTAACCTTGCTGTGGACATGCATGCTCATCGCCTCATTGATCTCAACACCCACCTCTCCCTCAACGGTGTACCCTGTACTTTCTCGCCAACGGGACTGCGAGCTCTCACACCTGCTTTGCCGTATGCAAAAATACTCGACGACTTTCCCAGCATCACGAAGCCGCACACCAGAGAGTCACCGGTGAAGCATTCCATCACTCACCACATTGTGACCACTGGACCTCCCGTTTTTACACGACCCTGTCGACTATCTGGAGAAAGCCTCGCCATCGCCCGCCATGAGTTTGAGCACATGCTTGAACTCGGCATTGTGCGGCCTTCCTCCACCAACTGGGCGTCGCCACTCCACATGGTGCTGAAGAAAGATCCTGGCGACTGGAGACCATGTGGGAATTACCGCGCTCTCAATGCCCACACCTTACCAGACCGCTATCCACTTCCTCACATACAGGATTTCACATCAAATTTGGCTGGGTGCACAATCTTCTCTAAGATTGACTTAATGAAGGCTTACCATCAGATTCCTGTAGAACCCGCCGACATTCCGAAGACGGCCATCACCACCCCATTCGGTCTGTTTGAATATGTGAGGATGCCTTTTGGATTGCGCAACTCTGCACAGACCTTTCAGCGCACTATCAACGAGGTCACGCGAGGTCTCGATTTCGTATTTGCCTACCTTGATGACCTCCTTGTAGCAAGCTCATCCGGCCCTGAGCATGAAGCCCACCTGCACACTCGGTTCCACCGCCTGGATGATTACGGCTTCGTAATTAATCCCAATAAGTGCCTCTTCGGCGTCGCTACAATAGAGTTCCTAGGCCACCTTGTCACTCCAAAGGGTATCCAACCACTCGCCAGCAAAGTGAAGGCTATTCAAGACTTTCCACCCCCGACTTCACTGAAGAGACTCCGAGAATTTCTGGGCCTACTAAACTTCCATCCCCGCTTTCTTCCAAAGTGCGCCACATTCCTAAAGCCCTTGACCGACCTATTGGCTAAAAAGAAAGACCTGGCAGCGCCACTGGAGTGGCCCAAGGACGCTGCATCGGCCTTCGACACTGCCAAGAAGGCTCTGGCAGACGCTACCATGCTCATACATCTCGTCCCTGATGCCCCAATTCGTCTCATCACCGATGCATCAAGCGCGGCAGTTGGCGCTGTTATCGAGCAGCACGTATCCGGTTGGCAGCCCCTTGGGTTTTTCTCGCAAAAACTGAAGCCACCAGAGACAAAATACAGTACAATTGTCCGAGAACTTCTCGCGGTATACCTCGCCATAAAAAATTTTCGTCATTTATTTGAGGGCCGGGACTTTTACGTCGTTACAGACCACAAGCCCCTGACGTTTGCCTTCCATCGCAATCACAGCAATTATACTGCACGGGAGATCCGTCAACTATGCTTTATTTCCGAGTTCACTGTGGATCTCAAAGACGTACATGGGCCGGAAAATGCTGCTGCTGATGCACTATCCCGCATCGATGCCTTGTCGACCCAGCCACCACTAGACATGGAAGAGCTAGCAGCTGCCCAAAGCAACGATCCTGAGCTGCATCGTCTTCGCTCTTCATCCACGTCTCTATTGTTCACGGAGTGCCCGCTTCCATTTTCTACCTCATTAATAACATGCCAACCGTCTACTGGTATCCCCCGGCCCTTCGTGCCTTCAGCTTTTCGTCGTGCAATTTTTGATCAATAGAACAACATGAGCCATCCGGGTATTCGTGCGATCCAGAAGCTAGTGACATCTCGTTTCCTTTGGCCAAGCATCAATGCTGATGTCCGACGCTGGGCGCGAACCTGCCTTGAGTGCCAGCGCGCTAAAGTTCACCGTCACACTGTCATGGCAACATCCCCGTTTCGGCCTCCAGACGCAAGGTTTTCTCACGTCCATCTCGACATCGTCGGTCCTCTTCCGTCATCGCAAGCAGCCTGTTACCTGCTGACATGTGTGGATCGCTTCACCCGATGGCCGGAAGCATTTCCCATTTCCGACATTACAGCACCAACAGTTGCCAAGGCTTTCACAAACGACTGGGTGTCGCGCTTTGAATGCCCTTCTGTCGTCACCACTGATCGCGGTCGTCAGTTTCAATCGGCCCTTTTCACCGCATTTGCCAATATCCTGGGCATTCGACACATCCACGCAACTGCCTACCATCCTTCCGCCAATGGCATGGTCGAACGGCTTCATCGACAACTGAAAGCTGCCCTCACTGCTCACCAGCCAAGGGAACGTTGGATCGACCACCTCCCCTTCGTACTTCTGGGCATCCGATCAGCATTGAAAGTGGATCTCGGCTGCTCATCAGCCGAACTAGTCAATGGCGTTTTCCCTGCGTCTTCCAGGAGCATTTTTCGAGCCATCATCGCCACCTTCCACTCACGATGCCTCCACGTACATTCGAGAGCTGCGCACTACGTTTCGGGACCTTGCTTCTGTGATTCCTGCCGACCGACACCCCCAGTCTGTTTTCGTCAGTCAGGATCTGCATGACTGCAGTCACGTCTTCGTTCAGCGTGAACAAATACGGCCACCACTAACACCAGCCTATGATGGCCCATTCCGCGTACTCCATCGTACACCTAAGACGTTCACGCTGGGCATCAATGGCCGTGAAGATGTCGTGGCTGCTGATCGACTGAAACCTGCGTATTTTGCCGCTCTCGCGGCCGCGGGGTTTCAATCTGAAGTCCAAATGCCAACATCCAAGCATGTCTACTGGGCGACTCCTCTGGTGATTCCTACGGCTCTCGCTCTACGGGGGGAGCCCTGTAGCGTCTCAATGCGCTGCTCGTCAAGGAAGAAGAAGTTGGCATTTGGGCCGCGTGGCGGGTGCAACGCGATAATAAAAAAATCAGTTCGAAAACTGAACGCTGTCAGGGCTGGATCTTTCCCGTGTTAGCTCCGACATAGCCATATGTTTAATTCGCCTGTAGGCAGAGGTAAGCATGACAATCCAACGTGCCGATGTGCCAAGGACTGTATATCTGAAATGTGTTAGTCACAAGCGTAGGTCTACGTGACCGCTAGCAAGCGCTTGCGCTCAAAGCGAAGTCAATCGTGAGGATAAAGGATTAAAGTTGCGTGTCTAATGTTTACAGAACATGCTATCAACTTCGGTGCACATGGTGACGCAGAGTATGTCAATCAAGCATAATAGAGCAACAAAAATACAAACGTCTTGTTTATTTTACCTAATACTGTGGTAACAAAGTCAAGTTATTCTGAAGAGTAGATCACAATATATTAACAACCTAGCTTTCTAAGCCTTTTATCAATAGCTAGAGAAAATATAAAATTAAAGCAAGGCAGGTAGGCAAACCAGGACTATAGCACCCAGCTTGCTACTCTGCACTAAGGGGCACGGTAGCAAGAACGAACAAACAACAAACAACAAACAAACAAAATAAAACAAATATACCCTGAATGAGCCAGAGGAAAGTGCAGGCCGGTAACCGTCGCCTATTGTTTCATCACTGGCGCAATGATCACAAGCAGCACTGTCTTCCATGCCAATTACAAAGGCGAAAGATTAAGTGAAAGTGACACCAAGCCACAGTCGGCAAAGCACCGTTGTCTAGAGCCGAGAAAGTCCTTATGGAGGTCGAAGTCGACGAGACGGGTCTAGCCTATGTAGTTGTCAGTGCCGCAAACGTGGTTTGTTCTGTAAACATTTTATGTATTCATTAGCAATCTCTCGTTGCTATTTTCATAGCAACATCTGTCATTGAGAATGAGATGGATCCTTGTACACCATCTTTGTGTTCAGATCGAACGGGTGTTTTGTCATGTTTACTGTCCAATATGCTGGTGTGACTTGGCAGCAACTGGAACATGATATAATGTCCTTGAAAGGAAATGAGGTGGAACTGGTGTAAAACTGCGGCGTCCTGGAGTGATTCATGAACGTGATCTTTCGCAGACTCCGATCGTAAATATGCATGTGCTACCTTGATGACCTGGTATTTTACGACAGGACCTCCCGTGAACACAAATAACGACATTAAGTTATTATGGACGGCATCCGCCATGCGAGACAGATCCTTAACTGGAAAAAGTGTCATTCCGATGAGCCTCAAATGGTTGTACTGGCTTTTCTTGTCGACAAGAAACATATCCACGCCGAGTCTGGAAAGTTAGCTGCAACGCGCGACTTCAAGTAACCGAAGACGATAAAATACCTCCATAACTTCGTTTGACTGTACTCGTAGTTTTTCCATTTTATAAAAGACATTGCAATTCTGGCTCATTCAATAACGTTGAGGCTTCACAAGAGCACACTTTTGCATGAATTGCTGAGTGTGAATATGCGCTCAGTGAGCTGAAATTTTTACTTACCTCTGCTCTGATTTTAGGCCATTGTGATCCTGAGGCACCAGCTTAGCTTCACACCGATGCTAGTGGCATGGGTATTAGAACTGTACTTGCACATTTGCACAGCGGACGTGAACAAGTGGTCACTTATGCAAGTCATGCACTCACAAAGGCAGAACGAAACTATACCACCAGCGAAATGGAATGCCTTGCTGCCATGTTCGCCGTTCAGAAGTTTTGACCACACCTGTATGGTCGCTTCAGGATAGCCACCAACCAACATTCACTTTGTTGGTTGGTTGGATTACGCGACCAGACCAGCCACTAAATTAGATGGTCATTACGGGGTCAGGAATACAACTTTTCTCTGTGAGATCTCGCTGTGACACTGGGGCTGAATGTTTATCTATACTTCCATCAGCAAGCACTCAAGATGAGGAAGATGACTTGGACGAATATCTTTTGCAATATCAACAGAGGTTTCCGACTCCACGATCTTCAAGCGTGAACACGAGTGAAACTCTCCGATAAGGACTCTTCTTGATGCCACTCGGTCAGCACCACAAAGTTCACCTTTCACAATATCCGCAGGTTTAATGTATAAAAAGAACTATGCCACTGAAGGTGCTCCCCTTCTTCTCGTTGCGCCCCAGAATCTTAGACCCGACATCCTTCGCTTCGTGCACGTTGACATCGCATCAGGTCACTTAGGCATTGCTCAAACGCTGTAACGAGTGTGTCAGCATTTACTGGCCTAAGCTGTAGAAAACGACAAAGCAGTGCGTTGCCAGCTGTGCTATTTGCCATGGTCACAAACAACCAACAACGCCTTCAGTGGGTGCCTTGCAGCCCGTTTAACCCTTCCCTTTGAAACGATTGCTGTTTACTTGCTTGGCCCTTTACCCAAGTCATCTACTGGGTTTCACCGTAATATAGTGTTCTGGACTATCTGACGCGATATAATGAGACTGCAGCACTCGTTTTGGCTACAGCAGCTGGCGTCTCGTTGTTCGTCCTACATTCTGTCATTCTCCACCACGGTGCTCCACGTGTTGTGATTAGTGACCAGGGACGGAAGTTTGCAGCAGATGTTGTTGAGGAACTTTTACGCATCTGTGGGTCTGGCTATCGGCACTCATCACCTCATCACCCTCAAATAAACAGCGTCACTGGGTGCACGAATCACACCTTAACCAGCATGCTTGACCGGCACGCTTCAATATAAGCACAAAAAAACTGTGATTAAATTTTGCAGTTCGTTCAACACCCATTCTTCACGGCCAAGCACAAACTCACGGGATTTGCACCTTTTTTCTTGCTGTCCGCACGCCCTTCTCAAAGCTTTGTCGAAAAAATGTTTTCCTGGTCTGCGCATGAAGACTTCTCACTAGCCCGGACATTATGCCGCACTGGGGAAGGTCATCGACTGGCTCTCCTTTGTACTATATTTACCACAACACCACGCCAAAACTCGTTATGGCACTCGACACATGTCTGTCACATTTGTCCTGAGAGACCCTGTTTAGCTGTGGATATCTGTGCGAAAAAAAAGGGCCTATACACGGAGATTTTGCCTAGTTACGCCGGTTCATACGTCATATTGCGAGGTTGAAGTGCACATCACATTTGTTTTCGCTAAAGGGACCTCGGACAACCAGAGGACACGGCGAACCTAAGCAGGGCACATTTCTCGGCGGAGGCATTACTACCATCAGCCTACGTAACTCGATCGGAGAGCTTCGTCGGGAGAAATTGTCATGCTGCGGGAATTCACTGGAGTCAAGGCGACGAGGAGGCATAAGGAGGCACGAGAAGCGAGCAGTAGAGGCGCTGAATATCTTTTCTCTCGCGTTGCGCTACGCATGTATAACGCTTGTCGTCTTGTTAATAAATATATTGCATCGTTACAATAAGTTTTAACCTCTTACTCTCTACTTTCTCTTCTCGTCGCCCTCACATCACTCCTCGTAAACCTCACTTCCTTACCCGCACCGTTGATATACCGCACACATGGCTACACTGCATATCATTTTGCCTTCGTGACGCTAAGCGATGACATGAAATGACAGAAGTACGACAGCCCGGCCCCTTAGTGTGCTACGCGCTTTAATATATTTCGCAATACAAATTTAAATGCTGTAGGCCCATGTGCTAAGATTTGAGTGCACGCTTAAGAACTCCAGGTGGTTGAAACTTCCGGAGCCCTCCACTATGGCGTCTCTCATGATCATATGGTATTTTGGGACGTTAAATCCCGTATATCAATCAATCAATCAATCAATCAATCAATCAATCAATCAATCAATCAATCAATCAATCAATCAATCAATCAATCAATCAATCAATCAATCAATCAATCAATTCATCTTTCCAGCACTGACCATACCATCTAGTTACGGGAAGGATAGTCTTAGCCGGCTAACTGGTTTGATAACTGAGTGACAGCTTTGGTTCACGTAAGTATGGCGATATCGTTTTGACGTGTCGAAGACTTTTGCAGTTATATCAACAATTCAACTGTGAAAAATGCTTCGCATATGACAATGCTGTCCAGAACGTTAACGTGCTTTGAGGTAAACGCGCTCAATACATTTCCACGGCTTATTGAAGAAGTATTTTTCTATGGCTTATTCGAACGCTTGAGAGAGCTAATCGCTTTTCATGGATAAGCTGCTCTAAAATATAACCGGTGAAGTGGCGTCGAAGGCAATTTCTCACGTTTAAAAGCTGTGGCTAGTCGGCGATGCTTTTCGTCAATATAAAACTGAAAAAAATAATAAAAAAAAGACCAGGTCCACCCTTCTTGTGCCTTTCCGCGCAAATCACTGTGAAAGTTCGTCAGTGCTACACTCTTTCTTCTTTGCACGGCCACAAACAGCGCACGCACCAGCGAAAACACAGCAACAACTGTGGTAGGCTGCCCCGCCGCGGTGGTCTAGTGGCTAAGGTACTCGGCTGCTGATCCGCAGGTCGCGGGTTCAAATCCCTGTAGCGGCGGCTGCATTTCCGATGGAGGCGGAACTGTTGTAGGCCCGTGTGCTCAGATTTGGGTGCACGATAAAGAACCCCAGGTGGTCAAAATTTCCGGAGCCCTCCACTACGGCGTCTCTCATAATCATATGGTGGTTTTGGAACGTTAAACCCCACAAATCTAATCTAACTGTGGTAGGCGCCCAGGCTTTTGCCAACCGTGAGACAACAGCGCCAACCCGACAACAGTGCCATCGCATTTTCTTGACGTGTTTCCGGTGAATTTTTTCTATTTTCGGCCTTAGTATAGTGAACTAGAAGAGATGTAGTGGCACGAACAGCTTCGCAGGCAGCCTGTTTTCGCATGAATGCCATGAGATGGCGCCACGGCAACTTTTAATACTACTGACACGTAAGTTTACGGTTGCCGCGGATTTTCTTCACGCAATAATTGCAGATTTTGATGTTATTGCTGCTGTTGTCTACACACACCCAGGCCCGTAGGGGGGGGGGGCGAAATTGTTATGATGCATAGCGCTTTACCGAAAATACAGGCCTGCATACACCAATCTTACAAATGCAATTATTCATTGTTTGCACATTTCTGGCAGTAAATGTGTGGGTAGATCAATAACACCAAAACTTTGTGTTTTGCAAAATGACTTTTTGAGGGCCCGGATTTTACGAAATTAGCACCTGCGCCCGTCTTGCGAAGCCGACATCAAGAGAATGAATTACTCTTGACGCGACGAGAGTGTTGATAAGTTCCCAGGGTTGTCCGAAGCACCTAGCTAGGGGGCTCCCACCCTTCCACTGCCAGCAAAGACCCACTTATGCCCATCTTCACTCTCGCTATAAGTTATTGATCATGAAGGTATTTAATATGTGATTCAGGTTAAGTGTAGCTTTCTACACATGGCAGGCAGCTGCTTGCTCAAGAATTCAAAGACAAAAAGGCAGGTAAGAAATCTTATTTATTCAAGGTGCAGCGAATGATGTCTAGCACCTGCTCAGTTTAACATGTATTGAACGTTCACGCTTTTTGATGCTACGCTGGTATAGGTTTTTTATGAAAAAGTGGAGGCGTGTTGTGACATAAGATGCCGTGACTTCAGCTGCGAGTTGCTCAGAATGTTCTGGACATCCAATTTCAATCTTCTTCTTGCGCATAAAGTAACTTAAAACATCGAGTACACTATCAGAATGCAATTCCGAAAGACTAAAACATTCAGTAAAAGCATTTTCTAAATTTACGACAAACTTATACAGCAAACTTGACGGGTAGAGAAGGCCACCATTGTCTCGGTGGACAGTCTACGATGGCCAGCCGGAAAGCACTGTTGGCTCGGCGTCTGGAGTGAAAGACGGCTTCCCTCTCGGAAATCGCACTTCGTTGCGGTTTATGACATGCACATAGTCGCGCAGAATGAAGTGCGGTTCAAAGTGGTGCTCGCATACGGTCCAAGAAATGCTGAAACCTTTGTCTTTAATTTGAAGGTTCCGCTCCCACTTCTTGCGGAGGTCATCGTCCTTCGGTGCGGTGAACAGCGACGCTCTTGGCCCATTCGGGTAGCCCGTGCGGCAGCCCGGAGCGAAGCAGTGCGAGTCTGTCCGCTCCTTCGCCATTCCGCGGGCTGCACGCGGCGAACACGCTCAGGGCACACGATCCACACGAGAAGGCACGAAAGCGCAGCGGGTGCTCCCAACACTCGTGACACGCAAGCTCAGCCAATCTAGCAGGTTGGGCCAGAGAACACGTTGAGCCCAGCCGCCCGCGCCATACCGCCGCCACACACACTATGGATGGATGGATGGGTGGATATGGCTGTACCCTTCTAGATCGGGCAGTGGCTAGCGCCACCAAGCCATAATACTTAATGAACCAAAAACTAGATTTATTTTTTTAAAGCGAGTTTGAGGATTCGTACTTTGCAGTGAAGGGTTTACTTTTCACTCGTGCCTTGACTTTAGCCACCAATCAGATAACCTCATTCTAGTTAAGTCTACCCGCTTAAAGTCTATTTTGCCCTGCCGGTCCCTGAACCCCAGTGCTTTGAAAAACTCAGCGCCATCATCCTGAACTATAGGGTGAAGCCCTTTACAGAACATTATCAAGTGTTCGGCAGTTTCTTCTTCCTCTCCACACGCACTGCATACTGTGTCTACCCCTTCGTATTTGGCCCGATATGTCTTGGTTCGCAGTACTCCCGTCCTGGCCTCAAACAGGACGGGAGTAGCAACGCAGCAGCAACGCAGCAGCAACGCCCCCACCAACCCTAGCGGCCGTCAAGAGCGTAAAGACACGCCGGGAAGCCAGGCACGCCCCTCCGGTCATGGCACCACATCTCTTCTAGTTCACTATAGCCCTAGCAAACGGAGAACGTGGCGCGAGAGGATATAGGAGAGGACGGGTTCAGTGCCGCGCTAGCAGTGTACTAGTACACTCTGGCCACACCGCTCGCTGTCTCCCCGTTTGCTCTCTCGCCTCCCTGCTACCCACTTTCCCGTCCACTCGCGCCTCGCTCTCGACCACTCGCTGGCTGGGATCCTCTCAAGAACATCCGGAAATGTGCTCGTGACGTCGCTGTGAAACGCCAACGCCGAGCCGAACATGCTGTTTGTGTCGTTCACTTCAACGTAATTTTTAACCGTGCACGCCAGCTACTTGACCTGGAAACGCATACCGCATTTCTCACGACACAAAAACGTCGCGTGCGGCAGACAGCGCTATTGGCTGCACGGTACAAGAAAAAAAAAAGAAAACAATATTCTTCTAAGGTTGGTTCTCACGTGCAAAACGCTGTTATGGACTCCCCGCAATGCATTCACATTTCCTCAGAATCCTCTTCGGGGAGGTGAGGGCATTTTTTTTAGTAGGGAGCTGTAGCGGCGCCAAAGAACAGACTACCGTGCCATGGATCGCTGACCACCAAGGCATGGCGGTGCACTCGCTGCAGCCACCAGGCGGGAAGAGCACAGAGAATGGCTCTTTTCAAGTTGCCGACCTAATATCAGTGACGAAAACATGCACCCGTATGGGAGAGTCAACTATCTGAAACACCGAAGAAGTACTAAACGTCACGAAGATAAGTAACAGCTATTGGATGGAACATTTATGCAAATAACCTGTGGGAAGGACAGCGATGGCAATGTGGGCGCAGCTGAGATTGTTTCATTTATTGTAAACAGCATGAGGTATTGCGACGATGTCTTAGCATTTGCCACTGCTGCTGCGTATACATGAATGCACATCAGGACAAAGCGCTTCCGGGGCTTGCGATGAAGTATTCAAAGTATAACAAGGTGAGTTTAGAAGGTAGTGCCGAAACATCACACCCGTTTTTATTATCTTGGGAGGGAGAGACAAACGTTATATTGGGTCCTTGCTGCTGTCAATGGAGGCGGGGACCGAGGAAGTAACCATGCTGCAGCCCCGATTTGTTCAGTTGGAGGCCAGAACTTGAGTACTCGTAGCGTCTGTGGCAAGCCGGGCTGCCCATTGGTCCTCCTGGGGCGGGCTGAGCAGTTTTTTTCCCACTGCTCAGGCGGGGTCATGTAGAATTAGTGCTGTGTTTTACGGTGTCTGTCACGGAGCGTTTATCGTACTTCACTCGGATAGAAAATTTTTAACAGAATATCTGAATTGCATACAAAGCACGTGTTACAAAAACACGTCTATGTAGACTTAAGCCTTTTCACCACTAGCGCGATGACCGCATTGACTTGCACACTTACCGTGGAACGGGTGATTTAGCCGCCTTGCCATTACTTCTAGCCTTCTGTTGCCTCCGCTTTACAGGTGCTGATGGGATGCACCAATGCTATTTACGTTGCTTGTTCTCTCTTTTTACCTTTCACTCATTTCTCGTCGTTATCTCTTAGAGAGACACTAAACAAAAACAAAGCCCACTTTACTCGTATTGCGAAATTGCTCTTTCAGAATACAAAAATCACCACGCTTGCCTTTAGAAGACGAGTGATAAGCGAGAAAACGCGAAATAAGAAACGGCGGATGGTGAAACCCCCTTAAATTTCTCGTGTGAAGGGCTGTGACGTCGTTGATTCTTCTGGCGTCTTCTAGTCTGCGTAGTTCTCCATTGGTAATTAATAGCTACATATTCCGGTGAAGCCAGGAACGTTACATACCACGTTTCAAGAAACTCCACTGTGCTAGCGCGAATAAAACATTTTCAAATTCCTGACGTTGCGTACGAAAAAGAAGGTGCGAACAGTAGAAATGGAACTTGGAGCTTAATTTATGAACCTATGATAGTCATATGAATGACAATAGAGTTTTCCGAATATACGATGTCAATCTAAACTGACTGTTTTACTTTGGGGCTTCTTTAAGTTATGTTTCACCTTCTATCTTCTTTTACGAAACAGACAATTCGATTTGCAACAAAGACTTCGACAGCGGTCCGTGCTTCAGTTCGATGCCGAAGTACTACTACCGCACGGAGACCAAGAAGTGCGAGATGTTTGTTTACGGAGGATGCGAAGGCAACGAGAACCGCTTCGACACGCAGAAGGCCTGCCAGGAGAAGTGTGGTGGTGGCTAAAGTTCTCTGAGACATCGCTCACTGCGCAACGCTCGCCCAACTCTCAGTTATTTTGTAATAAAGGTATGGTTAAGCTAAGACTGTGTAATAAACGACGCAGGTTGTGCAATCTTACCTTATCCAGTGCTTCAAAACAAACTTCCTTTGCGCTGGTGGTGGTGGTGAAAAACATTTATTAAAGTGGAGGGACGTGGACGGACGCAGCAGCACCACATGCATACTTGTTCCATTTCATTGTGCGGCACCCCATTGGTCGCAGCCGACAATCTGGCCCTCTTGACCAAAGCCTTCTGGGCCTGAAGGTCAGAAGAATTCAGCAGGACAGCCTTTCAGTACTTTCCTGTAGGGCACGAAAATTGAGCTCTCATCTCTCACGCGAGATCAAACTTTTTTTTTATTACAGGTCCATATCATGCGGTAGATGTCAGGCGATCTCGCCAGTGTTGAAAGCGGCCAATGATTGTAGAAAGGATTTCTCTACGCTGATGTCGCCGTAGTATTCCTTAGATTATTTGCATATAAGCTCACCTGAAATTTCCTAACGTGGTCGGTCGAATACGCCTTCTTTTTGACGGCGATCGTCTATATACATGGTCTAACAAACCAATATGGGCTTTGTCGATCACAATATAGACAAAATTAGGCAGGCTAATAAAGTTTTTTTGTCTGTAGACACTGTGAGTACACTTTTCGGAAAAAAAGACAGGGGAGCGGCATGCGGTCTGTGAACAGTCTGTGTGTAAAACCTATGTGGTCTTTATATCACTATTGGTAAGTATAAGGTTTTTGTGTATATTTCTTACACAACTTAGTGCATATTCTTGAAGTACCCCTTTAAAATATGCTTTAGAATACGTAGATATTGTCTGTGAGTATCGGCATTTCGCACCGAACGACGTAGACCTTATCTTCTACATAATTTACGCAACAACCAACTGGAACCTTCCTGGCACTGCAGAGCGGCTAACTGCCACCTTGTTCTTTGTTTTGGGATTAGCCATATGAATTTAGAACGCTAGCGAGAGCTTCCGCCAAGAACGCGCAGTTAAAAAGGCCATGCAAAGAATGAAGGGGCCATTTAGATGGAAAAACTACGAGGACAGCATGTTTTTTCATTGTCTCTGTTATTGTATTGCGCTACTAAATCATCAGAATGGAATCCTACCAACTAGCCCAAGTGCCTGCGTTTAGAACATGAAGGCGCATTGTTTGAATACAGGAGAGCTCGACTAGCTGGCACCTATTGTGTAAAATAAGCGCATGACAAATACATATCTACACCTGCGTTTAAAACATGCGATGCACCGAACCGCATACGCGGGCTTTTGCCCGTACTGTAGAGGACAGCCAACACTTGCTCACATTACATGGGAATGTAAGTTAAGGTCAGCTAGAATTATTACGCCTCAGATTTCGGCGAAAAATTCACGATGGAGCAGTGGGAGACCTTGCTCGCCAGCGAGAAAAAGGAGGACCAAGTGGTGCTCCTTGACAAGGCGTGGCGGGCTGCTGAGGCTAGTGGAGCCCTATACTAGGGGCCCCACCCACCTGTTTCTAACCCTTATTTCATTTTTGTCCTTTGTAACAAACGTTTTTCTATCCATCCGTCATCCCTAAAGACGGCGGGGCAACGTGAAAAGAAGAAGGAAGTCAGTAAGGCCCAATTTCTTGACTTTCTTCTTGTCTCCGTGTTAGCAGATTGAAGGTAAGTTTGCGCGGCTTTGATGTCCTCTCCTTTCATGCAACACCTGGTAGATGTTCTCTGAGTGGTGGCCGTACGCTGAAACGATCGCGAAAGGCGGCAGTCACTGAACTGTCGCCTTTGGTGCGCGCTGATTGATGTGGAGCAAAACCGAAAAAGTGGGCGCATCATCTAGTATTTCCGTCAATGCCACGGTGCTCGACGGCGCTCTATGGTGCTCCTGCCATACCTGGAATGAACGAACTCATCTTGTAAGTATCGTTTTGTGGTAAAGTTTAGAATTCCAGTCATGTAGACGGTTTCTAGCATAGAATATTTTGGTGGACGTTCGCAGCATTTTCGACACTGATGCGTTCAGGGAGATGCTGAGTTTTTGAGTAATTGCTTTGCTAGCGCGCGTTTCATGTGATATAAACATGTTAAGGCGCGTTTACACTAGAGAGACACGACTCCTATTTTGGTCTGTGGGCTGTTTTTGGGAGATGTCCTCTCTCTTGTCATCGGCCGTCGTACTTTGACAAGACACAAACAGTCCGCCTGTGGTCTCTCGAAGACCCCGCCCATGACTTGCCGCGCTCACAGTCGTTGGTTAATTCTCTAGTCACATTGGAGGCACACGCAGCGACACCAACCTAACTTTCACACCTGCACCTCATTTTCAGCTATGCTCCCTGCTTTACCACTGCCCCTCTCCGGCTACGCAGCTGAGCCTCCGCCATAGCGCATGGTAACGGGGGTCGGGGTGGGGGATACACAATAGGGTAGCAAAGAAAAGACTTCAGTTGAGTGCTCGAGCTGCCTATTCAGACGCCGCAGAAGTCTCGGAAGGGACATTGTTACCTTACCCAAGATTGCACGCTTAGTGGTCGTTTGAAGGAAGGACATAGGACAAATTTTCAGTCAGCCCCCGATCTCCCGAAGACACGCCGACGACAGGTCTGCGGACGCGTTTTGCTGGTGTTTTCCGTCTTTTATCACGTTACACTACTATGAAATGCTGTCTTTGGAGACGTGGTCATCGTCGTCGTCGGCCTAGTGTGACCATAGGGTCTGGCGCCTTCGTCAGCGGGCGAGTCGTCGGCCGGTGGTTTGATTCTGCCTCGTGTTTTTGTAGGGGTCATGTCAGTGTCATGTCTTTCTATAGTGTAAACACGCCTTTAGCAGCATGAACCTTTGGTTGCTTGTGTGCTTGATCTCATGCCGGCAACATGTGATGTTTTGAAGATGTCGCTGCGGCGCATGGCACAGCTGAATTTTCTATGTAGGCCGTGTTAAAATCTTACAAAATGCATTTCATTTTTAAAACGGTTGCATTATTTAAAAGGCTGCATTCCTTAAATAGTCATATAGTGCACTTTAAACGATTACACAAAAAACGTTGAAGGCATTTGACACAAGTCTTGTATTTCAAGTAGCCACAAGCAGGCCCGGTGCCCGCGTAGAAGCCAGAAAACACCCCACGTTAGTTACTCTGCACTCGTGCCGTACGCGCATCCCTGGTTTTTTATGCATTCGAACTTTTGCGTCCCGCGGGATGACTTCATGACCTCCCATAGTAGAGTACAAAGTACTCAAAATTGTTAGCCACTTTTTAACCACACAACTACCAGAGTTCCTTGTAACAATAATGCCACGAGCAAGTACTTCATTGAGCCGTGCAACAGTTCTAGCTACACACCGCGCCAGGTGACACCACCACAATCATTTTGTAATACGGCCCCCGGTGCCCCAATGAGTGCTCCCTCTTGCATTTTCGGATTCATTAGAGCGCACACGCGAGGAGTATCGCGGCCGATCGAAATTTCGTGGTGTCGCTTCGTGAAGACGCGCGCCAGCTTTCTGGAGCTCAACGAGGCCTTTTAACCACTCGTTACGAAGTTCCGCGCACTATGTAGTGGAGAGCACTTAAAATGCTCAGGCTGTCGTATGCTGTCATCGCTTGGCGCAACACCGGCAAAACCAGGTACAAAAATACATGAAAGAAGAGAAAGCTGTCGATAAGTATAAAGAGAAAGAAATAAAAAAAATGGCCCCATATCTACATGTTAATCTGCAAATGCTGTCTAAAGACGATAGCCTTGCGCTTGGAAAGAGTGAAGAAGACATTTGTTTGATGTTCTGCGCAATAAAAATGGTGAATTGTACTCTGAATGCGCTGCGTTAGGGTGCCTCAAGCGTGCTGCGGATGCTAACGAACGCATCAAGTCACGTCACACGTGAGACATGAGCGCCATCTGGCAGTTTTTTTTTTGAGAAAACAAAGCGCGTGGCTCTGAGACGGATGTGCGCGCCCGTCTCAGAGGTGATAAAGTGTAGAACACAAGGCGACGGGTAGGTTCCGCCACCATGAAGTCTTTGACAAAGCGTTGGAAACACTGGCTTTTCTGTGCAAGCGTGGCATGATCAGCGCAGCGTGATAAGCGCTACGGTCCTTAAAATTACATATGCATGCCTTTTCAAGTGAAAGGCTCACATGCAAAACATATACGTGTTGTTATTGTGCCCCAAGCATGCGCAATAATTGCTTTTTAATTGACAGTTGCACAAGCATGAACGCTGAATCTTGAGCAACATTGGTGGGCGCAGCGGATGGGGTCGGCCGTTTCAAGAACCCGATGGCGTTAAGAGAGGACAGACAGACAGACATACAGACAAACAGACAGACAGACAGACAGACAGACAGACAGACCAAAATTTTTGCGTCGAAGGTCCCCAAGAAAGACTATTGTCTTTAAAAGACTATATCGTCTTTAAAAAATCACGGCATATTTACGGAGTGAATAATGATGAGTGCGGCGAAGCGTCCGTCAGTCCGTTTGTGCATCTGTGCATGCGTCCGTCCTTCCGTGCATCCGCGTGTCCGCCCGTGCGTTAATCCACCCATGCGTCCATCCTTATGTTCGTCCATGCATCCGCCCATCCGTGTGTTCATCCATGCGTCCGTCCATGAGTAATACAGACAGACATACGATTGACGGACGTGGCCAGGGGATGATTCACTGTTCGCCGAAAAAACCACCCGAGGCTTCGCCCCACTCATCATCATTCACTCCGTGTAAATGCTGTGAAGTGGTGACCACGTACATGCATACATACAGGTGATTACCGACCCACGCCTTAAAGAGCTTCGCTCCTAAAATACGAAGAAAAACAGGAAAAGCGAAGGCAGCACCTAGTATTTCCGTCAACGCCATGACACTCCACGACGCGCTACGGTGCTCCTGACATACCTGGAATGAATGAACGCATTTTGTCACCGTCGTTTCGTGGTGATAGAAATTACGATTTAAAAAAAATAGATGGAAATAAAGAGAGAAAGAAGAAAAAATAAAGACTGAAAAAGAGGAAAATTAATAAATACAAGAGATAGAGAAAACTGAAGAGAAAAGAAAAAGGCTGCGCAGCTACGCAGTTTCTTCAAGCTGGGAACCACAGGTGTGAACTACTGGTGTGAAGTTGTATCCTCTAGCAGCTTGCTGATAGGGTCCTTGAACCATTCCACGCTGTAAGACAAGAAAATTCTCTAAGCAGAAAGTGCATTGTTTCCTTCTTGCCTTAATTCACTACCCTTTGCAAAGGGGCTGTCTCCTACCCGCTGATTCATTTCTTCATGTACACGTGGACAGTGTGAACACTGAGCAATAAGCCTGTCAGAAAGATTTAATTTTAAATGCGAAGCATTTCTTAGCGGGCTTCGGTGACTTTGAGCTATCTATCTATCTATCTATCTATCTATCTATCTATCTATCTATCTATCTATCTATCTATCTATCTATCTATCTATCTATCTATCTATCTATCTATCTATCTATCTATCTATCTATCTATCTATCTATCTATCTATCTATCTATCTATCTATCTATCTATCTATCTATCTATCTATCTATCTATCTATCTATCTATCTATCTATCTATCTATCTATCTATCTATCTATCTATCTATCTGCGACTTTTAACTTTCCTGGCCGTTTCGATTATGGCATCGATACCAAACTTGGTATGACATAAACTGACTGTATGAAGAACATACTCGACTAGTCCGAGCATGAAATCATGATATGTATGTCATAAATGCCATGATTTACATTTCATGGTCCTGCAGCTTTTGCGGTGGTTTCATTCACATGGCATGTTGCAAAACTGGTATGGTATGGCGAGATTGCATGGCGAACACAAGCGACAGACCCTAACATGAAAATCATGACGTGCGTGTCATGTAACAACATGACTACATGTCACGCTCATGACGTGCTCGCCGCAGTTTCCCTAGCGTCACATATACCAAATATGGTACCACAGTACGTCAATGGATGACGAAGGTGTGTGACTGGTGCAAACATGATAATCATGAGATGCGTGTCATGTAACATCATGACTACATGCCACGCTCATGACGCGCCGGCGGTCGTTTCGCTAGCTTAAATTACACCAAATTTAGTATTACGGGACGTGAATGGGTGACGAAGGTATGATACTGGTGAAAACATGATAAACATGAGATGCGTGTCATGTAACAACATAACTACATGCTACGCTCATGATGCACTCGCACCACAGCCGTTTCGCTAGCTTCACATGTACCAAACTTGGTATTACGTGACGCGAACGGACGATATAGGTAAATGACACATCCAAACATAATAATCATGACAGGCGTGTCATGTAACGACATGACTGCATGCCACACTGATGATGCACTGGCGGATGTTTCGCTAGCTTCACATATGCCAAACCTGGTATTACGTGAAACCAATCGATGACGAAGGTGACTGGTGACTGGTGCAAACATGATAATCATAACATGCATGTATTGTGAGAACATGACTACATATACATTTCGACGTGACTCGGTGCGGGTGCTCGCTGGCGTTGCGGGTGCTCGCTGGGTGCTCGCTGGCCACGCCAGACGCTGGTCATGCCATATACTAGCAGGCGCGCAACTCACTGCGTTGCTTTGACGCATGCGCGGTTCAGCGCGTACAGCGTCCCTCCATCACAAAAAGAGGGAGACGCAGTGTGGTCATGGTAATGCATCGGTGCGAAACGCAGCATGTCGCATTTCGCTCCTGTTGCCGTCGGGCCGCGCCGATGGACGCTGGTAGCACCTGGCGTCAGACTTACGTTAGAGTACTCGCGTTTTGCTAACGTAGCATCGCTGTGCCAAGCGTGCGCGCGTGCGTCAACGCTACATTGAAGTATATTGGGCTTTTCATGATGCGCTCGCGGCCGTTTTGCTAGCTCAACATATACCGAATTCGGTGTCACGTGATGTCAATGGATGAAAAAATATATGAATGGTGCAAACATGATAACTCTGACACGCGTGTCATGGAAGAACATGAAAACATACCACGCTCATAGCGTCCTCGCGACAATTTTGCTAGCTCCACTTATACCAAATTTGTTATCACATGACGTGAATAGAGGACGAAGGTAAACGACACATCGAAACATAATAATCATGACACGGAGTTCATGTACGGCGTCATTTATTTCCACCTCGTAACGTTGTGCTGATTTTAAGATGACATATCAATATTTCTCATTTGTGCTTCGCATATCATCGATTCCCACTGTAAGTGGTATCTGCGAAATTTTTTTTCTGCTATGCGTTGTTATTACCACTCGCGCAGTCGAAAACGCACAAAAAGAATTGAAAAAATAAGTTCACCTGGTAGAATGTTCATTCGAGGCAAGGAAGAACATGCGTGCGACTTCATCTCGAGGCAGGGTAGGGGGGACAATGCACAGCTGGTATTCCTCATGCACGGGTCAATCAAAAGCCTCTTTCGTTCAGAGTTTGCTTAGGGACTCTTTTAAGGTTTTTGAAGTTTTGTAGCCAATTTAAGCCATAGAAGCATCAGACCACTCATGACAACGATTTGGTATACTTAAAAAAAATGGCAGCATATCCACGGAGTGAATGATGGATAGGGGGGCGAAGCATCCGTCCGTCCATTCGTTCTTGCTTCCGTCCATCCATGCGTGCGTCTGTGTGGCCGCCAGTGCGTCCATCCGCCCGTCCATGCGTGCGTCTTTTCGTAGTCCACACATTCATCTGTGCGTCCGTCCCTGCTTTCGTCCATGCATCCGCTCCTGCGTCCGTTCATGCGTCCATCTGCCCGTGCGGCCATCCGTGCGTCCGTCCATGCATCTGTCGGTGTGTCCGTTCGTCCACCTATTAAACACTCCAAGTATCGCCATCTCGCATCTTCTCACCCTATATTGGAGTGATATTGGATTGATATGGCTGTACCCTCTAGATCGGGCGGTGGCTAACGCCACCAAGCTGTAATACTTAGTGAACCTCATATAGAAGCTCATATAAAAGTGAACCTCATATAGAAGCGCAATACTTATATTTCTCATATAGATGCACTGCCATCCAGCGGACATTCCAAGGACTGAACGAGATGAGGTACACTCACACTTTCTTACGGCTTGCGCTTCGTGTCTACTTCCCACCTTTAACCACCTCGAGTTCATGGTAAATACTAGTTCACTGTATTCAAGGCACTGCGGCCCAACGCGTGCTAAACCTTTCTGAAACCTAAGAGGTTACGCCCAGCGAGTATAACGTAGCAACCCTTTCTTGTCTTCCGTGCGTTCTTGAACAATAAAAAAAAATTCGCAGCGTGCGCGTTAACTAAAAGCCAAATTTTCCTGTCTCCCATTCCCCCTTAGCTGCTATTGGCATGTACATTGAGCACCATATCTTATTGTTCAACAACGCACAGAAGAAATCTCTCACCGGCACCACCTAGGCGCTCGAAATGTTATACTGGTTGCACACTACCACTACTACTACGGCTTTGAGGAACGAACGGGTGCCGCTATAATGAGCTTCGCCCCTAAAATGCGTCCGTAGCGCGACTTCTCGTCGGTGACTGCTGTGACTTACCGTAACTAAACAGGAAACCGATGAAATAAACGATAGAACACCGCAGTTTGAAAATACGTGGGGCCATAGGCGTGCGGTGGTTTTCTTTTCACTAGAGGGGAGGGGGGCGAAGGTTTGTCGCAGCACCTTCGTCCCTTTTACGCCATTGCATGGAGCTGACCTCGCGCCCCCCTCTCAGGTGACTATAAGGGGGCACAAACCCTGCCCTCCTCCCTCCACGTGCATGTACCTATGAGTAGGGCCCCGTTGTAAATAATTAAACACTCGGGGAATCAGGGAAGCCAGGGGATTTGTAGGGTTGCTCTATCTCTTTACAGAATGTTCCAGTGGGCCCATACTCAATATACAGGGAGTCATTTATCACAACAAGCTTTCTTCGTCGGATATGATTTTTTAAATTAAGTGACTCATCATGCATGAAGAAGGCTATAAACAATTATATGTTACACGCCTCCTGAGCACCGCCTTGCATCCTTAACTCGTGGAGCACGCAAGATTCCATGCGGGGCAAAGGAAACGATTCAGCAGTTGTGCGTATGCCCCGCGATTCAAGCACGATGAGCCACCTTGCTCGGTGCACAATGTCGTCAAGGGTCTACCCACGGCTATGCAGAGGCAGAGCTACTCTATATGCTACCTTTAGGAAGGATATCCCGCAGGGAGCGTACAGAGTAACTCTACACAGATGGACGTCCTGTTACCCGCATGGCACCCCACACAGGTCTTCAAGGCGGTTCCTTCCTTCTTAGGAGACGCGGGACTCGACAAGCGGCTATGGAAGCCGCCCGCCATGTCCTTGGTATTGGACGCCACTTCTCCATCGCTTCTCTTCACATCCTTAATTTTCTCTCCCCGTTCCCATGTAGGCGCTGAGCGATGCTTCCAAATAATGTTGCAGAAGTTGAATTGTTTCTCTTTTTGAACCTCCCCTCTTTCAGGATGCTCGAGGAGCCTGGTTGCCACTCGGCTTTTGAGCTAAGGGTCATACGTTTGAAACCCACAATGACCGAGAAAATTATTGTTGTTAGATCAGAGCAGTAGCTCTACTTGTTCAGGTTAGAGGAAGCGTTAACCAGGCACAAGCCCAGATCAATTCTATAAGGAAAAGCGAGGACCGAGGGTCAGTCATGGGGATACTGGAGCAGGGCAATGCTGATAAGCACACTAGGTCATGCGTGCCAAGCCGCTGATAATTACGAAAGGGGCTGATGTGACAAGCTGATCAGGGTTTTCCTCATGTCCTTTTGTGCCCCTTCCAAATCGGGATGTTGAGAAGTTGCGTTCTTCTCTCGATAATGATGTAGGGCAGGACATTGTAGAATGAGCTGCTCCATGGTGGCCATGCATGAAGAGTGACAAATGTACATGTGCAGGGAATAGAGGTGTGCATTCCCCTCTACCGGTCAGCAAGACACTACTAGAAATATATGAGGAGTAGTGGCTGCATTCGCAAGACATTTTGTCAATGAATATTGCCTGAGATTCTCTGAGGGCGAGGTTATGAAAGATGCGAGAAGGGGGCCATCCTTGAGTATCTCCCGGTTGATATACTTGAGGAAGCTCCGAAGGCGTGCCATTTCAAAGTGAACGCTTGGTGACAAATTTGCATAGAAGTGGCTATAGAGATAAGGAATGCACGCAGGAGAGGTCGGAGATGATAAGGTAGAATACCTGTGCTTGAGGCACAAAGACTGTGTGCCACCTCGTTACCTTCCGTCGGACACCGGGTCACGTGGATCCCCACGTGATCCAGTGTCCAGAGACTTTAGAGTCAATGCCATTCGTCTGTTTGTGCAGGAAAACTTTGCGGACGCTTAAAACTGTGACATAATCTGTATTTCAATTTTGATTTATGGCCCCGAATGAGCCTGTGTAAATAGTTCGCGACGATATGTAAAAACGCACAGTTTCGCAAATCTAACCTACAGGACAAGCTAAGGCAACACCTGCCAATAAGCTCCGGTGCGACAATAGTGCAGCGCATTCGCGAAAACACGAAAAGGAATAGCAGATTTCACCCCGCTGGCTGTATCCATGATCACTGCGGGCTGGCGCCGGTAGTATCGACGGCGCAGAGCAGCACTGTGTTTTGTAACGCCGGCCACACGACGCCTTTCTTGTCGAGGCGTGTAGTCAAAGTGTCCAGACATCTCACCGTCCTTGTCTAAACTAAGAAACGCTACAAAAGTACAGTGTACACCTCCGAAAACCACTAGGGACGTCCTTCGCCAAGGCAAGAAAAAGCGAATCACCCGACAAACTTGAATTAACCACGTTCAACTACAGCAAAGCTTTATTCACTGATTTCTTCGCTGCCATTTGCCTTACTTCACCAACAGACGAACGGAGACACATGTTTCTTGTTAAGTAGGTATAGAAATTTCTAGGCACCTAAAACTGTAGCAGGAGGCACTGGTGTTCGATTACATAAAACCAGGCTTTGTACATGAGTTCGGCATGAGAGCTTTGGTCGAGTGGTTAGAACAAATGATTATCTAGACTCGGCAATGGGAGCTGCGTAAACCTCCCCGAGACTTCGTTCCGCTGTGGCAAGGATCACCACCGGTCGTGTGGATGGACCCCGGTTGAAACGAAGCTCGGCTCTCATGAGCACGACGAGGTCCGCGGATACTCAGTCAAACCCCGTTGCACGACTGGGCGAGGCTGGGTGTTTAGGGTCAGCTCGGGCCCACGTTACCTAAAGGACAATGTGTGCCCTAAGACAGGCCTTAGGGGACATATTGGCTCGGAGGTTAATTCAGGGCTTGGGCGAAGGGTCGCTACCTTAATCGGAATGGGTTAACGTACCACGGCATGGCGCTTGTTGGGCGGATCGGTGGGTTGAGGTATAGGATCCACTATGCCTTTATGCGCTGAGATGTCTGGCTGGCGTCCCCCTTGGACATGGTCGCGACGGCATGGAACACGCATACGCGATGCGTGGAAAGTGCGGGCAGGACCTCGACGGGCGAGTCGAAAGTAACTTGTCCACAAATATCAATTTTTTTCCTCAAGCATTGTGTCCTTTATAGATCGTTTTGATATTTTACGTCCAGTATATTGTTCCAAGAGTGAAAAAATTTGGCTAACTCGTAAATCACTCATACGCATCTCATACTGCCATATCGAGAAGTGACAATGTTGTTTTATATACAGTACATACACCATGGTAATTATATACTTTGGAATGTCTTATATACGTTTTGATGAACTATATATATTATAAATTATGGGAGTGACGACCACGAGTGCGCCGATCGGAGGTAAAAGAGGAGGACGAGGATCGCGGGTCTACTCGAGGCACGCGGCAGCCGCTGGCAGCAGACAGTTGCAGCCCGGATTCCGATCAGCTAACATGGTTTCTGTCGGCCTCCACCTCTTCCTTTAGGGGTTCTAGACTAGCTTTGGTCTTGAACCCCTACATTACATACAACAATGGTCTTCTGCAAAGTACAAAAAGGAGGTGCCTCGATGAGCTTAGAGACTCATTTCTCCTGAAGGATTATATATCTATATGATGCATGAACTATATACATTCTGTATATGCAATACATGTTATTAATTGCGACGCATTTCTTAGCGAACTTCAGCGACATTGAGCGTCTATCTATCTATCTATCTATCTATCTATCTATCTATCTATCTATCTATCTATCTATCTATCTATCTATCTATCTATCTATCTATCTATCTATCTATCTATCTATCTATCTATCTATCTATCTATCTATCTATCTATCTATCTATCTATCTATCTATCTATCTATCTATCTATCTATCTATCTATCTATCTATCTATCTATCTATCTATCTATCTATCTATCTATCTATCTATCTATCTATCTATCTATCTATCTATCTATCTATTGATTGCTCTAGCCGCTTACGTTTGGATGCTCTCGTGGTCACCCCCTTAGCTTGGCGTGAACCAAAATTAGCATGGGAGGATAAGATGGTTTGATGAATATGGCACACAGGACAATACATGAATAATGTCACAATCCCGTCCCGTACGTCGTCAAACACTACTCGCCAGACAGTGGCACATCCCCGCGGGCTTGTATGTGCCACTGGTGTGCGGGTATGCGCCACTGGTGATAGACACCTAATATCTACTAAAGAACGACGAGAACACACATGAGGAATTCGAACACGTGAGCATTAAGAATACCCGACATTGGTAGCGTCGGCCAGACGAATGCAAAAATTAAACGCCAGTGTCCCAGCTGGAATCAAACGCAAGCATTCCGCGTGGCAATGAAGCATTTTACCACAGGACTACGTCAGGTCTCGGAGATACTTTTCAAATAGACGCTAATCTTCGTGAAATTTCAATAGTGGCTGTAGTGCTGCCTACCCAATTTTATAAATATTAGATATGTACTCCTTTGATACAGCCGTCACGTCAGGTTTCCGTCAATTGTGGCTAGTTGCCATGCACTGTAGTTGATTTTCTGTAGCCGTATCCAGGGACAACGTCCTCGCGGGCAACAGCGCTTCATATCATCTTCTGGTGTTGCTACTACGCATGCTCCAGTTGATTTCATTGTGCGTGTGCAAAAAACTAGTCATATAAACATGTGCAACTCTTCAACATGTCTGTGCGTGCAGCATTTGTACATACATCTAGCGTCATTTCATCACATTTCCCTCAAAACACAATTGTAAAGGTCACCTTCCCTTCACATGCTTCGCATAACGTCGATTCCCAGGTACGGGGGATCTCCCGAATTTTTTACAAAGTACACAGCCTGCAGAACGCTCTACTTCTCTGGTGCAGACAACTGGAACGAATGCATTGATATAAATGCTTCCAGCGTTACACGTCTCCGTGAAGCAGAATGCATCATCTGCGGTCAGGACGGGATCATTTTCGATGTCATCAACGTGTGCGTTGAGGGACCGCACGTTGAGAAGAGCAAGGGTGAACTCGCTGGAGTGCTCGACGTCTTCTCGCAAGGCAGGAGGTACCACTGTGTTAGCGTGCGCAACATGTTCTTCTCGAGACGTCGAAACTCACTGAGAATGTCCTTGTGTTCGTTGGAGATCTTGTGGTAGAAGTGGCAGGGCCGGCAGTGCGGGCCCTGACATTGGGGACGACGCAACACAGACCTCAAAGTCGAGCGGCGTCTGACGTGCTGGCATAGACAGACGTGCCGACGCCCGCAGGAACGTGTCCCAACAATACCACCAAGTGCGCGGTGGGCAGTCGGGCACACGACCAGTGGTGGGACACCGCGTCGGACAGGCCGAGTAGGCGCCTGCGCCGTCTTCAGGGCCGTGACCGCAACCCGTGGCCGCGCAGCAGGGCGGCCCAAAAGTTGCCTCAATGTGTGACGCCAAGCACGCCGTCGTCGCCGACGTAGGGCAACGGGTGGCAGACACGCATGAGGCATGAGCGCCGTCGCGGTTGTGACACACGAGCTGGCATTGTGGACACACGTCTGGCCGTTGCCGTCCGGAGGCAGAGGCTCCGGGGAATGGCGGTGGTGGAACCCAGCCAGCGTGGGCTCGCCCGGAGAACTGGACGGGACACCTGTGCTCGTGCAATGACCTCCGACAGTCCGCGTGCAGTCCGGAGGGCCGGCGTGCAGGTCTGCACAATTGATGGCCGCCTCCAGCCAACACCCCCCAGACTGCCCCACCGCAGGCGCTGCATGCCCGGTGAGCCCCGTCCGAAGCGGACCGGGTACGTCGTCCTCAAGCGCGTCAGTCACAGTGGCAGCGTCTTGGAAGCCTGGCCGTGGTTGATGGCTGGCGGCCTCAACCTCAGCTGCGGGAAACTGCGAGGACGATGATGGTTGTTGCCGGCAGGACGTGCAGAACACTGAGGCTGGTCGACAGTCGCCTTCGGACATCGGGGAGGGTGAAGGCTCCGCAACCGGGAGGCGAATAGCGGGCGTGACAATGCCCATCGTCGTGGTAGCCACCAGGGCGTTCGGCGAAGTTGCCGTCGTAGAGCCTGACGTGTCAGCCGTGCCGTGAGCCATGGAGGTCGGCCGAGACGAGCCGGTGGTAAGCATTCCTGCAGCGTCGTCAGCCGAGGACGATGAAAGCACAAACCCCGTGGCTGATTGGCCGCATTCAGCCCAAATGTCGAGAACCTTGGCGAATGGGTAGTCAGGCGCAGGAAACGCGTTGCCAGTGGCCAGACGAGAGGTTAAGTTTCGTTTATCGGACGCCGTTGAAGGCGAAAGCCTCAAGGTCGGGAAGTCAATAACGGGCGAAAGGTCCACCGTGCCAGATTCCGATGCGGGCGGCAAGGTGGTCGTCATGGAGTCTGGTGAGGCCACGGTGTCACGTGGCGTCGTCCTCGTGGAAAACATGCAGGTAGCCAGCGTGCCAGAAGGACCATCGGCCGAGGACTTCGAAAAAACGTACTTCGTGGTGGACAGGTTGTCGGCAGCAGGAACGACCTCAAGAACCTCGTCGGATCTGTGACCAGGTGCGAGACTCACTGCGCTAGTGGCCGGACCCAAGGTGGAGGGAGACGTTGTCGGGGAAGTTTGGTTGCGGTCAGATGAGAGCTTCGGGCTGGAGGGTCCAGCACGCTGCGACGCAGGGACAGGGACAACTTAAGGCAACAACTGCCAATAAGCTACGGTGGGCGACAATAGTGCAAGCGCATTCTCGCGAAAAACACGAAAAGGAATAGCAGATTTAACCCGCTGGCTGATCAGATCACCTGCTGGCTGGCGACGGTAGTATCGACGGGCAGAGCAGCACGGGTTTTGTAACGCCGGCCACACGCGCTTTCTTGTCGAGTCGTTGGTAGTAAAGTGGACAGACAGCTCACCGTCCTTGTCTAAACTAAGAAAACGCCCCCCCACTACAAAAAGTACAGGTACACCTCCGAAAACCACTAGGGACGTCCTCGCCAAGGCAAGAAAAAAGCGAATCACCGAAACTTGAATTACACGTTCAATACAGCAAGCTTATTCACGATTTCTTCGCTGCCATTGACTACTTCACCACCCAGACGAACGGAGACAACATGTTTCTTGTTAAGTAGGTATAGAAATTTCTAGGCACCTAAAACTGTAGCAGGAGGCACTGGTGTTCGATTACATAAAACCAGGCTTTGTACATGAGTTCGGCATGAGAGCTTTGGTCGAGTGGTTAGAACAAATGATTATCTAGACTCGGCAATGGGAGCTGCGTAAACCTCCCCGAGACTTCGTTCCGCTGTGGCAAGGATCACCACCGGTCGTGTGGATGGACCCCGGTTGAAACGAAGCTCGGCTCTCATGAGCACGACGAGGTCCGCGGATACTCAGTCAAACCCCGTTGCACGACTGGGCGAGGCTGGGTGTTTAGGGTCAGCTCGGGCCCACGTTACCTAAAGGACAATGTGTGCCCTAAGACAGGCCTTAGGGGACATATTGGCTCGGAGGTTAATTCAGGGCTTGGGCGAAGGGTCGCTACCTTAATCGGAATGGGTTAACGTACCACGGCATGGCGCTTGTTGGGCGGATCGGTGGGTTGAGGTATAGGATCCACTATGCCTTTATGCGCTGAGATGTCTGGCTGGCGTCCCCCTTGGACATGGTCGCGACGGCATGGAACACGCATACGCGATGCGTGGAAAGTGCGGGCAGGACCTCGACGGGCGAGTCGAAAGTAACTTGTCCACAAATATCAATTTTTTTCCTCAAGCATTGTGTCCTTTATAGATCGTTTTGATATTTTTACGTCCAGTATATTGTTCCAAGAGTGAAAAAATTTGGCTAACTCGTAAATCACCCATACACATCTCATACTACCATATATAGAAGTGACAATGTTGTTTTATATACAGTACATACACCATGGTAATTATATACTTTGGAATGTCTTATATACGTTTTGATGAACTATATATATTATAAATTATGGGAGTGACGACCACGAGTGCGCCGATCGGAGGTAAAAGAGGAGGACGAGGATCGCGGGTCTACTCGAGGCACGCGGCAGCCGCTGGCAGCAGACAGTTGCAGCCCGGATTCCGATCAGCTAACATGGTTTCTGTCGGCCTCCACCTCTTCCTTTAGGGGTTCTAGACTAGCTTTGGTCTTGAACCCCTACATTACATACAACAATGGTCTTCTGCAAAGTACAAAAAGGAGGTGCCTCGATGAGCTTAGAGACTCATTTCTCCTGAAGGATTATATATCTATATGATGCATGAACTATATACATTCTGTATATGCAATACATGTTATTAATTGCGACGCATTTCTTAGCGAACTTCAGCGACATTGAGCGTCTATCTATCTATCTATCTATCTATCTATCTATCTATCTATCTATCTATCTATCTATCTATCTATCTATCTATCTATCTATCTATCTATCTATCTATCTATCTATCTATCTATCTATCTATCTATCTATCTATCTATCTATCTATCTATCTATCTATCTATCTATCTATCTATCTATCTATCTATCTATCTATCTATCTATCTATCTATCTATCTATCTATCTATCTATCTATCTATCTATCTATCTATCTATCTATCTATCTATTGATTGCTCTAGCCGCTTACGTTTGGATGCTCTCGTGGTCACCCCCTTAGCTTGGCGTGAACCAAAATTAGCATGGGAGGATAAGATGGTTTGATGAATATGGCACACAGGACAATACATGAATAATGTCACAATCCCGTCCCGTACGTCGTCAAACACTACTCGCCAGACAGTGGCACATCCCCGCGGGCTTGTATGTGCCACTGGTGTGCGGGTATGCGCCACTGGTGATAGACACCTAATATCTACTAAAGAACGACGAGAACACACATGAGGAATTCGAACACGTGAGCATTAAGAAATACCCGACATTGGTAGCGTCGGCCAGACGAATGCAAAAATTAAACGCCAGTGTCCCAGCTGGAATCAAACGCAAGCATTCCGCGTGGCAATGAAGCATTTTACCACAGGACTACGTCAGGTCTCGGAGATACTTTTCAAATAGACGCTAATCTTCGTGAAATTTCAATAGTGGCTGTAGTGCTGCCTACCCAATTTTATAAATATTAGATATGTACTCCTTTGATACAGCCGTCACGTCAGGTTTCCGTCAATTGTGGCTAGTTGCCATGCACTGTAGTTGATTTTCTGTAGCCGTATCCAGGGACAACGTCCTCGCGGGCAACAGCGCTTCATATCATCTTCTGGTGTTGCTACTACGCATGCTCCAGTTGATTTCATTGTGCGTGTGCAAAAAACTAGTCATATAAACATGTGCAACTCTTCAACATGTCTGTGCGTGCAGCATTTGTACATACATCTAGCGTCATTTCATCACATTTCCCTCAAAAACACAATTGTAAAGGTCACCTTCCCTTCACATGCTTCGCATAACGTCGATTCCCAGGTACGGGGGATCTCCCGAATTTTTTACAAAGTACACAGCCTGCAGAACGCTCTACTTCTCTGGTGCAGACAACTGGAACGAATGCATTGATATAAATGCTTCCAGCGTTACACGTCTCCGTGAAGCAGAATGCATCATCTGCGGTCAGGACGGGATCATTTTCGATGTCATCAACGTGTGCGTTGAGGGACCGCACGTTGAGAAGAGCAAGGGTGAACTCGCTGGAGTGCTCGACGTCTTCTCGCAAGGCAGGAAGGTACCACTGTGTTAGCGTGCGCAACATGTGCTTCTCGAGACGTCGAAACTCACTGAGAATGTCCTTGTGTTCGTTGGAGATCTTGTGGTAGAAGTGGCGGTCCGCTTTGGCGTTGGTCAGGTACAAGTTGTCGTCGTTGATACAGCGACTGAGTGCCGCGCGCATGATTGTCTGCTGATGTACTCGTGTACTACCGAAGAGTACGTTACCCTTTGAGAGCTGTGTACCCTCATGGCACTAGCTTGCACGTGAAGTAACTGCTAGCGTCTGCAGGAAGCACGCGTCTTACGGTTGAGGGTGAGCGTGACCATGCGAGATTCGATTGGTATCCAGTGCAATCCTGCATCGTATCCGTTTCGCGCGGCTTCGCTGGCCCGCAGGTCCAGGTTTGCTTGACAGCGAGCTTTCTTCGCTTTCGCCTACTGGGCTGCCACCACAGGGTCTTGGTGGCGATTACGAGCTGCTACTGCGTCGGGGGCCCCATCGCGCTGTTTCCTTGGTATCTAAGGTGTTCATGCGACTCAGCGATAACAGATAGTTTTAACTGCGTGAGCTCTCGGTGAAGAAAAAAAATGGCCCCGTATCTGCATTTAATCTGCAAATGCCATCGAAAGACGATAGTCTTGCGTATAGATTGAGAGAGTAAACAAGACATTTATTTGATGTTCTGCTCAAGAAAATTGGTGAATGGTATTCTAGAGGCGCTGCGTTAGAGTGCCTCGAGCGTGCAGTGGAGGCGAACGAACGCATGAAGCCACGTCACACGTGAGACATGAGTGCCATCTGGCATTTTTTTTCTAAAAGAAAGCGTGTGGCTTTGAGACGGGTGCGTGCGCCCGTCTCAGAGGTGATAAGGTGTAGAACGCTAGGCGACGGGTAGGTGCCACCACCATTTCGTTTTAGCAAAGCGTGGAAACACTCGCCTTTCCGTGCAAGCGTTGCATGGTCAGCGCAGCGTGATAAGCGCTACGGTCCTTAAAATTACTTATGTATGCCTTATCTAGTGAAACGCGCACATGCAGAATACATACGTGTTGTTATGGTGCCCCAGACATGCGCAATAATTGCTTTTTAATCGACAATTGCACAAGTATGAACGCTAAATCTTGAGCAACATAGGTGAATGCTGCGGATGAAGTCGGCCGTTTCGAATACTCGATGTTGTTAAGAGTGGATCAACAGACAAACGTACAGACAGACAGACAGACAGACCAAAAAGTTTTGCGTTGAAGGTTCCCAAGAAAGACTACCATCTTTAAGAGAAGTGCATGTGCCGAGAACATTTCTGAAATCACCGGTGTACACGCTGCCGCCGCCACTAGACAAGGTGCGATATTATGATGCCTGGCGGGCAAGCTCTTAATGGAAAACAAAACGCAGACATAAAGCCGGAGTTCTTGCCTAATATACCCATATGTTTCATTCGCCTGTAGGCAGAGGTAAGCATGACGAACAAACGCGCCGATTTGCCAAGGACTGTATATCTGAAATCTGTTAATCACAAGCGCTTGCGCTCTAAGCCAAGTCGATCGTGAGGATGAATGATTAAAGTTGCGTGTCTAATGTTTACTAAACATGCTATAATCTTCGGTGTACATGGTGACGCAGAGTATGTCAATCAGGCATAATAGAGCAACAAAAAACACAAACGTCTTGTTTATTTTACCTAATACTGTGATAGCAAAGTCAAGTTATTCTGAAGAGTAGATCACAATATACCAACAACCTAGCTTTTTAAGCCTTTTATCGATAGCTAGAGAAAATATAAAATTAAAGCAAGGCAGGTAGGCCAACCAGGACTATAGCACCCGGCTTGCTACTCTGCACTAAGGGGCACGGTAGCAAGAAAGAACGAACAAACAAACAAAGAAATATACCCTGAACGAGCTAGATAAAAGTGCAGGCCGGTAACCGTCGCCTATTGTTTCATCACTGCCGCAATTATCACAAGCAGCACTGTCTTCCATGCCAATTACAAAGGCGAAAGATTCGGTGAAAGTGACACCAAGCCACAGTCGGCAAAGCACCGTTGTCTAGAGCCGAGAAAGTCCCTTTGGAGGTCGAAGTCGACGAGACGGGTCTAGCCTATGTAGTTGTCAGTGCCGCAAACGTGGTTTGTTCTGTAAACATTTTATGTATTCATTAGCAATCTCTCGTTGCTATTTTCATAGCAACATCTGTCATTGAGAATGAGATGGATCCTTGTACACCATCTTTGTGTGCAGATCGAACAGGTGTTTTGTCATGTTCACTGTCCAATATGCTGGTGTGACTTGGCAGCAACTGGAACATGATATAATGTCCTTGAAAGGAAATGAGGTGGAACTGCTGTAAAACTGCGGCGTCCTGGAGTGATTCATGAACACGATCTTTCGCAGACTCCAATCGTAAATATGCATGTGCTAACTTGACGACCTGGTCTTTTACGACAGGACCTTCCGTGAGCACAAATAACGGCATTAAATTATTCTGCACGGCATCCGCCATGCGAGACTGATCCTTAACTGGAAAAAGTGTCATTCTGATGAGCATCAAATGGTTGTACTGGGTTTTCTTGTCGACAAGAAACATATCCGCGCCGAGTCTGGAAAGTTAGCTGCAACGCGCGACTTCAAGTAACCGAAGACCGTAAAATACCTCCATAACTTCATTTGACTGTACTCGTATTTTTTCCAATTTATCAAGGACTTTGCAATTCTGGCTCATTCAATAACGTTGCGGCTTCACAAGAGCACACTTTTTGCATGAATTGCTGAGTGTGAGTATGCGCTCAGTGAGCTGAAATTTTTACTTACCTCTGCTCTGATTTTAGGCCATTTTGATCCTGAGGCTCCAGCTTAGCTTCACATTGATGCTAGTGGCATGGGTATTAGAACTGTACTTGCACATTTGCACAGCGGACGTGAACAAGTGGTCACTTATGCAAGTCATGCACTCACAAAGGCAGAACGAAACTATACCACCAGCGAAATGGAATGCCTTGCTGCCATGTTCGCCATTCAGAAGTTTTTACCACACCTGTATGGTCGCTTCAGGATAGCCACCAACCAACATTCACTTTGTTGGTTGGTTGGATTAGGCGACCAGACCAGCCACTAAATTAGTTGGTCATTACGGCTGCAGCAATACAAATTTTCCCTGTGAGATGTCGCTGTGACACTGGTGCTGAATGTTTATCTATACTTCCATCAGCAAGCACTCTAGATGAGGAAGATGACTTGGACGAATATCTTTTTGCAATATCAACGGAGTTTTCTGACTCCACAATCTTCAAGCGTGAACACGAGTGAAACTCTCCGATAAGGACTCTTCTTGATGCCACTCGGTCAGTACCACAAAGTTCACCTTTCACAATATCCGCAGGTTTAATGTATAAAAAGAACTATGCCACTGAAGGTGCTCCCCTTCTCCTCCTCGTGCCCGAGAATCTTAGACCTGACATCCTTCGCTTCATGCACGTTGACATCGCATCAGGTCACCTAGGCATTGCTCAAACGCTGTACCGAGTGTGTCAGCATTTCTACTGGCCTAAGCTGTAGAAAACGACAAAGCAGTGCGTTGCCAGCTGTGCTATTTGTTATGGTCACAAAAAACCAAAAACGCCTTCAGTGGGTGCCTTGCAGCCCGTTTAACCCTTCCCTTTGAAAAGATTGCCGCTTACTTGCTTGGTCCTTTACCCAAGTCATCTACTGGGTTTCACCGTAATATAGTGTTCTGGACTATCTGACGCAATATAATGAGACTGCAGCACTCGTTTTGGCTACAGCAGCTGGCGTCTCGTTGTTCCTCCTACATTCTGTCATTCTCCACTACGGTGCTCGACGTGTTGTGATTAGTGACCGGGGACGGAAGTTTGCAGCAGATGTTGTTGAGGAACTCTTACGCATCTGTGGGTCTGGCTATCGGCACTCATCACCTCATCACCCTCAAACAAACAGCGTCACTGGGTGCACAAGTCGCACCTTAACCAGCATGCTTGACCGGCACGCTCCAATAAGCACAAAAAACTGATTAAATTTTGCAGTTAGTTCAACACCCATTCTTCACGGCCAAGCACGAAGTCACGGGGTTTGCACCTTTTTTCTTGCTGTCCGCACGCCCTTCTCAAAGCTTTGTCGAAAAGATGTTTCTCTGGTCTGCACATGAAGACTTCTCACTAGCCCGGACATTATGCCGCACTGGGGAAGGTCATCGACTGGCTCTCCTTTGTACTATATTTACCACAACACCACGCCAAAACTCGTTATGGCACTCGACACATGTCTGTCACATTTGTCCTGAGAGACCCTGTTTAGCTGTGGATATCTGTGCGAAAAAAAAGGGCCTATACACGGAGATTTTGCCTAGTTACGCCGGTTCATACGTCATATTGCGAGATTGAAGTGCACATCACCTTTGTTTTCGCTAAAGTGACCTCTGACAACCCCCGGACACGGCGAACCTAAGCAGGGCACATTTCTCGGCGGAGGCATTACTACCATCAGCCTACGTAACTCGATCGGAGAGCTTCGTCGGGAGAAATTGTCATGCTGCGGGAATTCGCTGGAGTCAAGGCGACGAGGAGGCCTAAGGAGGCACGAGAAGCGAGCAGTAGAGGTGCAGACTATCTTCTCTCTCGCGTTGCGCTACGCATCAACAACGCTTGTCGTCTTGTTAATAAATATATTGCATCGTTACAATAAGTTAAACCTCTTACTCTCTACTTTCTCTGCTCGTCGCCCTCACATCACTCCTCGTAAATCTCACTTCCTTACCCGCACCGTTGATATACCACAGACATGGCTACACTTCATATCATTTTGCCTTCGTGACGCTAAGCGATGACATGAAATGACAGAAGTACGACAGCCCGGCCCCTTATTGTGCTATGCGCTTTAATATACTTCGCAATACAAATTTAAATGATGTAGGCCCATGTGCTAAGATTTGGGTGCACGCTTAAGAACTCCAGGTGGTCGAAATTTCCGGAGCCCTCCACTATGGCGTCTCTCACGATCATATGGTAGTTTTGGAACGTTAAATTCCGTAAATCAATCAATCAATCAATCAATCAATCAATCAATCAATCAATCAATCAATCAATTCATATTTCCAGCGCTGACCATACCATCTAGTTACGGGAAGGATAGTCTTAGCCGGCTGCAATCTAGCGAACCACACTGTGGACTGCACTCAAGCTACCCTGAAATAATTAGGCATCTCAGAAGCTATATTTTCGCAATAAATATCTTTAGTATCTCAGGATCTCAGCAGAGCAGCCCGAGCTAGCATATACAGCCAGGAGGACAGCTGAGGCTACTAGATTTCTGGACAGAAAGGACAACTAAATTCAGAGCGTTAAAAGTTGATCGCAATTTTTACTGCACAAATTTCATTCTGTGTTTCTCTTTTCCCGGTGCTACAATTTTAAAAATACTCGTGTGATGGCAGCACTATATAACAATCAGCCGCATTGCTTTCCGGAGTACCAGTAAACCTCAGCCGTAGCATTTTATTTGAAAAGCTTTTCAGCGTCATCGTCTGAACAGGACACAACTTGGCGGGGATAAAATAATAAAATGTACACTTATACCGTGCTCAACGTAGGAGAGACGTGGCCGAGGGATAAGCGATGTCACAACGAAAAACATAATGGGCGATGGGTGAAACCAACACTGCTGGTTTGCTTTCAACGCAAGCGTCGCCTATCTTCGGCCCAGGTTGAACTTGCCGAAGCATCTACATACAGCCTCTCCTATGAAGCGCATGAAAACGAGGCCTTGGGGCTCGGTCACTATCTCTGCTAACGAATAGCGAGGGTGGCCGAGTATCAGGGGGGTGCGGTCGATACGCCCACGTCGTATCTGCTCAACCAACGAGGGGTCGCTGCGGCGTGGGTCTATAGGAATTTGCGGTAGAACGTACATGGGACCGTGCCCGATGGCATTGAACACTAGTGCCCGGATCGGTGCAGTTGGGCGGAACGCGCTTGCACGGTGCGGTATTACGGGATATTGAATACCGCGGCTGTTCTGGCGGTGCCGTTCAACGTTCGGGACGTTCAATGGTGAAACTTTGGTATCTTTCGCGGGACCAGAGACACGGGTAGGCCTCGTAGTGTATGCTGATATGTGTGCACTTAGGCGCTTATTCTTAAGCGTTACTTTTGGCGAGGAAATAGGGCTGATCAAATCTCCTCGCCTTCGAAAAGCGCATCGAAATACCGTATCGAACCAGCACATTTCGTACGACCATTTTCAACTGGTGACCAAATATTCGGTAGATACCAAGATCTTGGGAATTGACCTTTTGCAAGACATTTGGATGAAAAAAGACTGTGTCGCAATTTTTTAAAGACGATAGTCTTTCTTGGAGACCTTCGACAGAAAAATTTTGGTCTGTCTGTCTGTCTGTCTGTCTCTCTGTCTGTCTGTCTGTCTGTCTGTCTGTCTGTCTGTTCGTCCGCCCTTAAAGATACCTCAAAAGACACCAAACGGTCAACCCCATCCGTAATTTTTTAAAGACGATAGTCTTCCTCGGAGACCTTCGAAGGAAATATTTGGTCTGTCTGTCTGTCTGTCTGTCTGTCTGACTGACTGTCTGTCTGCTCAATTGTCAGTTTGTCCACCCTTAAAGATACCTCAAATGGTACCTAACGGCCAACCCCATCCGCAGCGGCCACCAATAATGCTCAAGGTTTAGAATTCATAGTTGTGCGATTGTCAATTAAAAAGCAATTATTGCGCATATCTGACGCGCCATGACAACAGATCGATGTTTTGTATGTCCGCCTTTATACTAGAAGAGGCACACACAAGTAACTAACTCTATGAACTGTAGCGTTTATCGCGCTGCGCTGACAGTGCAACGCGATGCTAAAAAAAGGCAAGTGTTTCCGACGCTTTGCCACGACGACACGGTGGTGGAACCTGCACGTCGCTTTGCCTTCTACACCTTATCGCCTCTGCGACTGGCACGCATTTTTCTCCGCGGGGGCGCACGGCTTTGTTTTCGAAGATAACTGCCAGATGACGCTCGTGTCTGCCATGACTTGATGCGCTCGTTCACCACCGCTACACGCTCGAGGCACTCTAACGCAGTACCCTCAGAATACCATTCACCAATTTTCATGTACAGAACATCAAAAAAAAAAAAAACGTTTTGTTCACTTTCTCCAGACGCAAGACTATCATCTTTCGACGACATTTTCTGTGTACCATGCAGATTCGGGCGAAATATTTTAGTGAACGAATTGCGAGGGGGCGCTAAGTATGTGTACAAATTCAGGCACTGACGTATGTCAAACAGCCGCATATGTTTTACATAACCAGTTGTTTACAGTTTCGTAACGATGGCAGCAGCAACACGAATATTATCAACACCAGATGTGGTAAGCTGATATAAGGCGCTGGTGCTCGCGAGGATTCTTTGCATTCGTCGCGTCAACACTGCCGATGTCAGGGTTTTCTTAACGCGCACGCGTTAAAACTACCTGTGCCTGTTATCACTGTTCCTGGACATATACAAACTGTTGTTCACATGCGGCACATACCCACATATTCGTGGCATATGCCAGCCCACGGGCATGTGCCACACGTCTGGTGGAAATGGTTTGACAACGTACGCAATGGGATTGTGACAATATTCAGTCCAGCGGGTGACCAACGAGTGATAATTATCAAAGCATTTTACCCTGCCATACTGCTTCAGGTTTACCCCAAGCTAAAAGGGTAATTACTACAGCATCCAAACAAAGGCGGTTACTTAGATAGATAGATAAATAGATAGATAGATAGATAGACTTGGAATAGATAGATGTTGTCAAGATAGATGCGCTCAATGGAACTCGAACCCGGGTCCGCTGTGTACCAGCCCAGTATTCTACCACTGAGTTATGCCAGCGCTTGGAACTTGTTTCTAAACTCGCCCTATGCAAGGTTAATGTTGAGAAAGGAATCAGGCTAATATTGTTACGGGGAATAAAGTATACACTGGCGAGAATATGCGTACTGGCGAATATACTGGCGAGCAAATGGGTACAACGCTGCTGCAGTCCGAGCACGTTCACATTCAGCACTTCGTCGTCGTCATCCTCAGGCATCTACTTAGCCCACGAGATTACCCGCCGGCGGCAGAAGCACCGTCCTGGTGCGATCAATTCTCGGGGCGTGAGTAGTACGGTTTAAGCCGTGAGACGTGCACTATATCGGTCGGGACTGAAGCTGGTACTGACGTGGTATAGAGTGGAGCTATTTCATAGGTCACGCTGGTGACCTTGCGTATTACGTGGTAGGGGCCAATGTACCGGGACACCAGTTTTTCGCAGAGACCAACACGACGTGATGGTAACCACAGCTAGACGAGCGATCCCGGGTAGTACTGTACGTCACGGCGCCGGCGATCGTAAGCACTCTTTTGGTTAAGCTGCGAGGCACATAGACAATCCCGGGCAACTTGGCGGGCGATGTCAGCTCTGGCCAGGGCATCACGAGCATAAGCAGTCGATGAGGGGGCGTCAGATTGGAGCATGGTGTCCATGGGCAAAGGCGGGTCATAACCAAACAGTAGGTAAAAAGGTGAAAATCCAGCTGTATCATGACGTGAACTGTTGTATGCGAAGGTAACGAAAGGTAAGTGGATGTCCCAATCTTTGTGATCTTTGGAGACGTACATCGCTAACATATTCGTCAAGGTACGGTTGAGGCGTTCCGTGAGGCCGTTGGTTTGCTGATGGTACGCTGTAGTGAACTTGTGGTGGGTAGAGCAGGATCGCAGGAGCTCGTCGACTACTTAAGATAGAAAACAGCTGCCGTGGTCGGTGATCAACTAACGAGGAGCACCATGACGCAGAATGCTGTCATGAAGAAGGAAATCGGCTACATCAGTAGCGCAGCTGGTGGGGAGGGCACGTGTAACGGCATACCGCGTTGCGTAGTCGGTAGCAATAGCAATGCACTTATTACCGGTGGCCGACATGAGAAAAGGTCCTAGAAGATCGAGGCCAACTCGGAAAAATGGCTCATCTGGTACTTCAATGGACTTGAGGGTACCAGCAGGTCCCAGAGCAGGTGTCTTGCGTCGCTGACAGAGGTCGCATGCTGCAACGTACTGTCGCACAGAACGGTAGAGGCGAGGCCAAAAAAATCGGCGGCGAATGCGGTCATACGTGCGTGACACCCCTAGGTGTCCAGCGGAGGGGGCATCATGAAGCTGGGCCAAAACGCCTGAGCGAAGATGCACATGAACAACAAGTAAAAGCTCAGCACCATCTGGGCGGGCGTTGTAGCAGTGCAAGATTTCATTGTGAAAAACGAACGGTTGTAAGGAGTGGTCAGGGTGGGAAGAGTGCAGACCATTGATAATAGCACGCAAAGAGGGGTCGCGGCGTTGTTCAGCAGCTATGTCGGTGAAGTCGATAATTGAAAGAACGAGGGCCTCTTGTCCATCTTCCATCGTGTCAGGGGGATCGACCGGGTAACGGGGCAAGCAGTCGGCATCCTTGTGAAGTTGTCCGGATTTATAGGATACGGAAAAAGTGTACTCTTGTAAGTGCAGCGCCCAGCGACCAAGGCGTCCCGTAGGGTCCTTGAGTGAGGAGAGCCAGCAAAGCGCATGGTGGTCCGTAATAACTGAGAATGGTCGGCCATACAGGTACGGTCGGAATTTTGCAATTGCCCAGACGAGAGCTAAGCACTCGCTTTCTGTGATCGAATAATTTTGTTCTGAGCGCGACAACAGTCGCCTTGCGTACGCGACGACGCGGTGCATTCCTTGTTGCCGCTGCGCCAGCACTGCGCCTATGCCGTGGCCACTGGCGTCAGTACGAAGCTCCGTGGCGGCAGATGGGTCGAAGTGTGCTAGGGCTGGTGGATTGGTGAGAATGTCAACGAGCGACGAGAAGGCGTTTGCTTGCTGTTGGCCCCAGGTGAATGCGACATCCGTTTTGAGGAGGCAGGTTAGAGAATGGGCTACTTCATCAAACTTCTCGACAAAACGACGGAAATAGGAGCACAGTCCCAGAAAACTTCGGACGTCCTTGGCTGAGCGGGGTGTGGGGAAGTCGCGAACTGCTCGGACTTTCGCAGGGTCTGGTTGAACGCCCGCAGTGTCAAAAAGATGGCCGAGTACGCAGATTTGGCGTTGCCCAAAGCGGCATTTGGACGAGTTAAGTTGCAAGTTGCCACGTCGGAAAACATCAAGCACTGTGCACATACGGGTCAGATGGTCGTCGTAGTAGTCGAAAAAACAATAACGTCGTCAAGATAGCAGAGGCAGATGGTCCACTTCATGCCTCGAAGGAGTGAGTTCATCATGCGCTCAAAAGTCGCGGGGGAATTGCATAATCCAAAAGGCATCATCTTGAACTGATAAAGTCCATCAGGAGTCACGAAGGCCGTCTTCTCTCTGTCTTTGTCGTCCACAGCGATCTGCCAGTAGCCTGAGCGAAGGTCTATTGAAGAGAAATACTTGGCACCGTGCAAGCAATCAAGTGCATCATCTATGCACGGTAGGGGATAGACATCTTTCTCGGTAATATGGTTGAGATGGCGGTAATCAACACAGAATCTCCAGCTATTGTCCTTCTTTTTAACAAGTACAACGAGTGAGGACCAGGGACTAGATGAGGGTTCGATTATGCCCTTATGAAGCATTTTATCGACTTCTCGCTGTATAATAGCACGCTCCGGGGCTGACACACGGTAGGGTCGTCGGCGAATGGGTCGAGTGTCACCGGTGTCGATGCGATGGGTTACCACGGATGTCTGGCCCAAATTACGGTCGCCGAAGTCAAAGACGTCCTGATAAAAAGCAAGTACATGGTAGAAAGCACAGACTTGTTCCGAGGTGAGCTTGTCAGATAGCATTGGCTCAAAAGGTCGGAACAGGAACGTGACGAGAGCGACGTTGATGAAAAATTGGGTGGCGAATCGGTGGTTAGGGCAGAAACTGTGTGGTCGACCTGAGTGGTGTCAGATGCGCAAGTGACATGCCGCGAGGAATAACTTGCGCTGAGAAGCCAAAATTGAGGATGGGAAATGAAGTTCGGTTGTCCTTAACGGTAACCACCGTGTTGGGGAGTGCAACATTACGTGTCATGGCCACGTCGGAAATTGGGGCAGCAACATAATCATCATCGGGTACTGGAGGATATGGCGAGAGTTGGACTGCGGCTTGCGGCTGAAGTCTGAGAAAATTGACAGAGCGTAGGCGAGGTGGGCTGGTAGAAGCAGTCTCTGAGAAGGATGGTGGTTCGAGCCGAAGAAGACCTTTGGAACAGTCAATGAGCGCAGCGTGTGAAGTCAGAAAGTCGAGTCCGAGGGTGAGGTGGACGATTGGGCGAGTTGGTGATTCATGATCGACGTATGTAACTGCGCGGTAGTAAACACGGACGACAAGAAGATACAAGGACAAGCGCTTGTCCTTGTATCTTCTTGTCGTCCGTGTTTACTACCGCGCAGTTACATACGTCGACCGAGGGTGAGGTCATGAGGGCAATTTCCAGTACAGCGAACAGAACTGAAGTTTGATGCTCAGAAATCGTTAATCGGCAGTGCACATTCCAAGCACAGCAGGAGTACTGCCATCCGCTGTACGAACGGTAGGTGCAATCGCAGGCGTCAGAACTTTTTGGAGGCGGCGGCGGAGGTCTGAGCTCATCACAGATATTTGTGCACCGGTATCAATAAGAGCAGTTACAGGTAAACCATCAACGAGAATTGTAAGAAGGTTGCACAGCTGGTCGGGAGTAATCAGAGGATTTGCAGTCTGGGTGGTGTATGCAGCGTCACCTCCGGGGGCTGCACCGGCTAGTTTTCCGCGCGACGGTCGTAGGGAGACCGAGAACGGCGGGGTTGGGGCGAGCGGGACTGACGAAGCATGAGCGATGGCGAGCGGCTGGTCCGACCTTCTGGATTATGCTCTGCACCTGTCTCAGCACGGTAGGACGGGGCATAAGGTGCACGTTCGGAGCGAGGCCCCCAATCATAGAAGCTCGGTTGAGGTGATGAGGTCCAACGGCTGCGGCAATGGCGAGCGATGTGTCCTATCCGATGGCACTTAAAACATATGGGCCGATCATCATGAGTGCGCCATTCAGTTGGGTTTCGTCGTGGCACGAACGTGTGGTTCGGAGTGGCAGCGGCAACGACTGGAGCCGAGCTGGAAGTAGCAGGGGCATTTTGATGAGGTGGCGAAATGCCCATATTCACGATCTCTTGGCGAACCACGGCCTGTATCATTGAAACAGCATCGAGGTTGTGTCGTGGCGCGCTGACGCTAGACATAGCGGGTGCCATAGCCTCGAGTTCACGATGGACTATTCTGGCGACGTTTTCTGGCGCTGGTGGTTGATGTAGTGTCGGCAAATCTTCGCAAGAGGACGTAGCCGCCGTGTTGGGAAGACGGTCAAATCGGTGAACTATGCGCCTACTTTTTGCCTGTTCGAAGCGACGACATGCTTCGATGACCGACTCCACCGCCGAGCAGTCCTTGCACAGGAGGAAATTGAAGGCGTCATTAGCAATTTCTTTCAGGATGTGTCCGACTTTGTCCTCGTCGAGCATGTCCTTGTCGACGTTGCGGCACAAAGCCAACGCGTCCTGAATGTACGCGATGTATGGCTCTGTGGATGTCTGGGCACGAGTTGCAAGCTCTTTCTTTGGGGCCACTTGACGTTCGATGGATTTCCCAAATAGATAGCGCAATTTCTGCTTACAAACGTCCCAGCTAGTCAACTCTTCTTGATGTGTCTCGTACCAGAGTCTTGCCGTGCCATGCAAGTAGAAGATGATGTTCGCCAACATAAGCGTCGGATCTTAATGGTTGCTGCTGCTGACGCGCTCATATAGAACCAGCCAGTCATCGACGTCTATGCCACTTGTGCCGTTGAATGGGCCTGGGTCACGAGGTTGCACCACAACGATCGGTCGCGGGGCTGACAGATCTTGTTGACATTGACTAGCCTGGTCAGTCATCGTGGTAGTTGCAATGCGCCATCCGCTGCGAAGATCCAGCTCGTTGGGCTGTATAGCGAGCGGTACCCCGCACCTTCCACCAATGATGTTACGGGGAATAAAGTATACACTGGCGAGCAAATGCGTAATGGCGAATATACTGGCGAGCAAATGGGTACAACGCTGCTGCAGTCCGAGCACGTTCACATTCAGCACTTCGTCGTCGTCATCCTCAGGCATCTACTTAGCCCGTGACAATATGAGTAATAACTCACACAAGTAGTATCAGAACCTACAAGTGTTACGCAAACTACCGCAAATATATTAGATTTAGCTATTACAAACTCCCCAGATCTATGTTCGGAAATATCATATATGCCCAAACTAAGTGATCATGTCCTTTTGAATTTGACCGTAACAACACCACTGCAAAAATGTCCTAAAAACAAAAAACCATTCGAAATTATCACAATGCCAACTTCTCAGAAATTAATTGTGAGCTGCATTTATTTCTTATTGATTACTTAAACGGATTCGATGAGCGATCAATGAAATGCAACTGGGCATTATTTATTTAAGAACAAGATCATTAAATTGACAGAACGATTTATACCTACTCGGGAAATTACGTGTAATCCGACGGCTCCTTGGTATAACTCCAACCATAAACGACTATCTAACCGAAAATAACCTCTGAACCACCACGCCAAAACATCTCGCAGTAGTTATAGGTGGTTATTGTACCGTTCAGCAGCCAATGAATATGTAACTTCTGTCAAAACTGCAAAACAAAGCTTCTTGACCAATACGATGCCTAGTTTTTTTGCAAAATAATCTTAGGAAATTTAGGCGCGTCGTTAACCCAGCTGACAGCTCTCGAATTACTCTAACTGACACAAACGGTGAACTTATATCTCATGAAGAATGTGCTAGTGTGCTAAACAAAGTGTTTTCTGATGCATTCTGCAACAATCCCACTTCTTGTCTACCCAGTTTTAAAAGCCACGACTACATACCGATGTACCCTCTGCATATTGACTCTAACGAAATAATTAAAATAATTGACTCCCTTAAAACTTCTTCTAGTTCCGGTGTAGATAGTATTAATTCCAAATTCTTGAGAAGTACTAAACAAAACTGTTCTATTATCCTAGCGAAGCTTTTTGAACAATCCTTAGAACAAAGTAAAATACCTGCTGATTGGGAAGTAGGGAAGGTGGTACCAGTCTTTAAATCTGGCGACAGACAGTCCCCCTTTAATTACAGGCCAATATCTATCACTAGCATACGATGTAAAATTTTGGAACACATCATTTACTCTCATGTTTCCAATTTTCTCGAATACAATTCATTTTTTGACCCTGCACAGCATGGATTCCGGAGTCTTTTTTGTGTGAAACCCAGGTAATTTTGTTTACTCACAAACTTCACTCTATTCTTGACAACCGTTCATTTGCTGATAGTATTTATTTCGATTTTCCTAAAGCATTCGACAAAGTTCCACATGCGTAACTCCTATTCAAGCTAAGAAATATTGTTCTCGATACTAGCATAATAAATTGGATTGAATGTTTCCTAGTACATCGCCAGCAATTTGTCACAGCTAATGACACTAATTTATCTCTAACCTTGGTTATCTCAGGTGTACCCCAGGGCACCGTCCTTGGGCCGCTGCTTTTTCTTACCTATAGCAATGATCTGCACAAATGTATCTCATCTTCAATACATTTATTTGCTGACGTTTGTGTCATTTTTCGGGAAATTAATAATGATAGTGACATACACGCACTCCAATCCGTTATTAATGCGATATCCCATTGATGCAATACATGGCAGATTGTTCTCAACACTACAAAATGCAAATCAAGGCGAGTTTCTTGCATCACTACTAAGGCACACTAGTATTACCTTGATGGTAAGATTCTTGAAGCAGTTACTTCTTATTATTACTTGGGCATTCACACCACCACTGACCTATCTTGGAATCTTCACATTGAAAGCATCACCAACAAAGCCAACCGCATGCCTGGCTACATAAGAAAATATTTTCGTTCCGCCCCTTCTTCAATAAAACTGCTCCTTTTCAAATCTCTTGTACGTTCACAACTCGACTATGCATCACCGATATGGGATCCATGTACTGAAATTCTTAGTCATCAACTCGAAATGATTCAAAACAACACCGCACGTTTCATTTTTTCTAACTATCAGCGAGCAGCCAGCGTATCCGGAATGAAAAGTAACTTGGGTCTAACATCTCTGACGTCACGTCGCAAAATTGCACGGTTGTGCATATTCCATAAAGTATTCTCACACAATATGCTTCGCCATGCTTTACTTACTCCATCTTCATACATATCCTCGCGTTTAGATCATGTTCATAAAGTTGGCGTTCCCTCTTGCAACACTAAGGCCTTTTTCCATTCCTTCATTCCCCACACCTCTAGCGACTGGAACCACCTTCCTTCTAACATTGCTACAATTTGCAACTCAGATGTGTTTCGTACCGCTGTGTCTAACAATAATTTTGGGCTTTTTGATTCTGTATAACGTTGCATTGATATCTGTGAAATTAACTTGTCCAATGTATGTATATTATCATCATCATCATCATCATATTCAACTATGATTCGTCAACGACTCGGTCAATCCTGTGCATTGGATGATGATTACGAAGAGAATAAAGAGTCATTCGCTTGTCGCGCTCACACTAAATATTGTTACGGTGAGATGCCTTTATTTACAGGAAAATGATGAATGCGAGAGTCCAGGGATCTGGCCGATCACCGCTCATGCCAACCTCCTTCTCCTCTTCTTCCACGCGTCCCCTCAGTATCGTAGCAATTCCCCCTTCGCAGAAGATGCCCACCGGGCGAGTTAGGCTTCGTTGCGATGATGATAGCGTTTTAAACGGGCAACATGAACGACGTTGGTCTTGCTTGAGCGGCGGCCAGTTGACAACAGCCATATCACGTACATCTCAGCGGTACCACGTACGTGACATCGCTGAGATGTTCCAGGACAACAAACGGACCGGTGTAGTTGGCCAGAAACTTTTGGCAGAGGCCGCGCTTGCGAAGCGGCGTCCAAAGCCACACGAAATCCCCCTTTTCAAACAATACGTGCCGATGACTTCTGTCGTAACGGTTCTTGGAGCGTTTCTGTGAGACGAAAGTTCGAAGACAGGCGATGCGCCGGGCCTCTTTTGCGGGGCAAATGGTTTCGGCGAGAGTAGGTTGATCAGTCTCGGAAAAAGGAAGGATAGTGTCAAGAGCTGTGCGGGGTTGGCGTGCGTAGAGCAGATAAAATGGATTGTATCTCGTTGTTTCGTGCTGTGCAGTGTTGTAGGCGAAAGTTATAAATGGCAAACTTGCGTCCCATGTTTTGTGTCCAGAATCAACATACATGAAAATCATGTTGACGAGAGTCCTATTAGTTCGTTCCGTCAAACCATTAGCATGCGGGTGATACGGGGTAGTGTGACGAAAATGGCACGAAGCAAGACGAAGGAGGTCTTCAACTACATCAGCCACAAATTGCCGCCGCGATCACTGATGATGACACGGGGGGATTCATGGTGTAATATAAAGTGTGACAGCATGAACTGTGAAACTTGAGTGGCCGTTGCCGCAGGAATCACCGCAGTTTCGGCGTAAAGTGTGAGGTGGTCAACGCCCACAATAATCCATCGGTTGCGTTCGTTTATTGCGGAAAAGGGCCGAGCAGGTCAACACCTACGACGTCAAATGGTGAACTTGGGGGTGCTATGGGATGAAGTAGTCCGGCTGGCGGAGTTGTAGGACGCTTGTGGCTTTGGCATTGCTCACAGCTCGCAACGTATGCAGTCACACTTTTACGCATCTTCGGCCAGAAGAAGCGTTCTTGCGTGCGATAAAATGACCTAGAAAAACCCATATGGCCAAATGTTGGGTCGTCGTGCATTGCTCGAAGTACGTGTTGTCGTAGACTTGTAGGCACAACTAGAAGTAGGCGAGGGACTACGCCGGAATATTTCTTTTTGTAAAGAACGCCATCCTTTACGACGAAACCACGATGACCGTTCGTTCCGGAAATAAAGAAAGAAGCGCGACTGTTGTAATTGCGTTGCTCTGCTTGAAAAGTTGTTAGGTCAGAAAAAGGAGTATCCACTACAGCCGAATATTCATCAATGTTGTCAGCATCACACTCGGTTGTCGGAAGGAGAAGTCGTGAAAGGCAATTGGCGTCGGCATGACGACGACCGCTCTTGTAACAGACTTCAAAGTCGTGTTCTTGCAATCGTAACGCTCAACGAGCAAGACGACCAGATGGGTCCCGTAGTCCAGTGAGCCAACATAAAGAATGGTGGTCCGTGACAATCGAGAATCGGCGTCCATAGATATAAGGGCGAAATTGGTGCACAGCGAATATGACCGCGAGACATTCCTGCTCTGTGACAGTATAGTTTCGCTCTGGTTTACTTAAACAGCGACTGGCATAGGCAACGACGTGTTCAGCAGCTCCATGGCGTTGGACCAAGACGGTGCCGATACCTACACCACTGGCGTCGGTATGAACTTCCGTGGCAGCAGATGGGTCATAGTGGCGAAGTACGGGCCCTGACGTAAGAACAAACTTCAGTTGTGAAAAGGACGACTCGCATTCCACTGACCACCGAAAAGGTACGTTCTTGTTGAGTAGGGACGTCAAAGGGTAAGCGAGGTCGGCGAACCTAGGCACGAAGCGACGCAAGTACGAGCAGAGGCCCAAAAAGCTTCGCAACTCTCGTACTGACTGAGGTTGTTTGAAGCTGCTGACTGCAGCGACTTTCTTGGGGTCGGGTCGAACGCCATGCTTGTCCACCAGGTGACCGAGAACGAGAGTCTCACGGCGGCCAAAGTGACACTTGTTAGAGTTCAGGGTGAGCTTAGCTCTCTCAAAGCAGGTGAGAGCAATGTCTAGGCGATGGTTGTGTTCATCGAATGTACGGCCAAAAATTATAATGTCATCCAGGTAGCAAAGACAAACTTCCCACTTAGTCCACGTAACACAGAGTCCATGAAGCGCTCAAACGTGGCTGGAGCGTTGCATAGGCCAAATGGCATTACATTGAAGTCAAATAGACCATCTGGGGTTATGAAGGCCGTTTTATTTTTGTCATTCGGGTGCATGGAGATTTGCCAAATATCATCATCAGCCTGACTACGTCCACTGCAGGACAAAGGCCTCTCCCATGTTCCGCCAGTTAACCTGGTCCTGTGCTTGCTGCTGCCAATTTATACCCGCAAACTTCTTAATCTCATCTGCCCACCTAACCTTCTGTCTCCCACTAACCCGCTTTCCTTCTCTGGGAACCCAGTTAGTTACCCTTAACGACCAGCGGTTATCCTGTCTACGCGCTACATGCCCGGCCCATGTCCATTTCTTCTTCTTGATTTCAGCTATGATATCCTTAACCCCCGTTTGTTCCCTAATCCACTCTGCTCTCTTCTTGTCTCTTAAGGTTACACCTACCATTTTTCTTTCCATTGCTCGCTGCGCCGTCCTCAATTTAAGCCAAACCCGCTTTGTAAGTCTCCAGGTTTCTGCTCCGTAGCTAAGTACTGGCAAGATACAGCTGTTATATACCTTTCTCTTGAGGGATAGTGGCAATCTACCTGTCATAATTTGTGAGTGCTTGCCAAATGTGCTCCACCCCATTCTTATTCTTCTAGTTACTTCAATCTCGTGGTTCGGCTCTACGGTTATTACCTGCCCTAAGTAGACATAGTCTTTTAAACTGGAAGTGCACTATTACCTATCTCGAAGCGCTGCTCTTTTCCGAGGTTGTTGTACATTACTTTCGTTTTCTGCAGATTCATTTTAGGACCTACGTTTCTGCTCTCATTGTCTAACTCTGTAATCATGATTGCAATTCGTCCCCTGAGTTACTCAGCAATGCAATGTCACCGGCGAAGCGCAGGTTACTAAGGTACTCTCCATTAACTTTTATCCCTAACTGTTCCCATTCTAGGCTTCTGAAAACCTCCTGTAAGCACGTGGTAAATAGCACTGGGAAGATTGTGTCCCCCTGCCTTACACCCTTCTTGATTGGTATTCTGTTGCTTTCTTTATGAAGCCCTATGGTAGCATTTGATCCCCTGTAGACTTCTTCCAGGATGTTTATATATACTTCATCGACACCCTGATTCCGCAGTGTCTGCATGACGGCTGTTATTTCTACTGAATCAAACGCGTTCTCGTAATCTATAAAGGCTATGTATATGGTTGGTTATATTCTGAGCATTTCTCTATTACCTGATTGATAGTATGAATGTGGTCGATTGTTGAGTAGCCTGTTCGAAATCCTGCTTGTTCCTTTGGTTGATTGAATTCTAATGTTTTCTTTACTCTGTTAGCAATTACTTTCGTAAATAGCTTGTATACGACAGAGAGCAAGCTAATCGGCCTGTAATTCTTCAAGTCCTTGTCATCTCCTTTCTTATGTATCAAGATAATGTTAGCGTTCTTCCAAGACTCTGGTACTCTTCCCGCCAGGAGACACCTCGTAAACAGGGTGGCTAGATTTTCTAACACAAGCTTTCCTCCATCTTTCAGCAGATCTGATGTTACCTGATCCTCACCAGCAGCTTTGCCTCTTTGCATGCTCTGCAAAGCTTTTCTTACGTTTTCTATTATTACTGGTGGGGTGTCATCTGGGTTACTGCTAGTTATTATAGTATTAAAGTCATGGTTGTCCCGGCTACTGTACAGATCTCTTTAAAACTCCTCCACTATTGTAACTATCCTATCCATATTGGTAGTTATTTTGCATTCTTTGTCCCTTAGTGCATACGTCTGATGTTTGCCTATCCCAAGTTTCTTCTTCACTGCTTTGACGCTTCCTCCGTATTTCAGAGCGTGTTCAATTCTCTCCATGTTATACCTTCTTGCGTCGGATACCTTAAGCCTATTAATCAACTTAGAAAGCTCTGCCAGTTCTATTTTGTCTGTTGTACTTGAGACTTTCATGATTTGACGCTTCTTAATGAGATTCCTTATTTCCTGGGAAAGTTCGCCAGTGTCCTGTCTAACTACCCTGCGTGCATCTTCCACTGTACACTCTGTAATGATACTCGTCAGATTATTATTCATTGTATCTATGCTAAGGTTGGTTTCCTCACTAAGAGCGGAATACCTGTTTTGAAGCGAGACTCTGAATTCCTGTACTTTCCCTCTCAGTGTTAGCTCATTAATTAGCTTCTTGTGTATCAGTTTCTGTCGTTTCTTTCTCAAGTCTAGGCTAATTCGAGACCGTACCACTCTATGGTCACTGCATCGTACCTTGCCAACCACTTCCACATCCTGCACGATGCCTGGGTGTGCACTCATTATAAAGTCTATTTCGTTCTTATTTTTGCCATTAGGGCTCCTCCGTGTCCACTTACGGTTTCCTCGTTTTCGGTAGAAGGTATTCAAAATCCGTAAATTATTGCGTTCTGCGAATTCTAGTAGTAGCTCTCCTCTGGCGTTTCTAGTACCGATGCCATAATCTCCTACTGCCTCTCCAGCCTGCTTCTTCCCTACCTTTGCATTAGAGTCTCCCATCAGTATTGTATACTGTGTTTTTAGTTTACTCATTGCCGATTCCACGTCTTCATAGAAGCTGTTAACTGAAGCGTCATCATGGCTGGATGTAGGCGCGTAAGCCTGTACCACCTTCATCTTGTATTTGCCAATAACCAGATCTCAAATCCACGGAGGAGAATTCCGATGTCGAATGCAAACAATCGATGACATCATCAATCCTGGGAAGCGGGTAGACATCCTTTTTAGTAACAGAGTTGAGCCGTCTGTAATCCACGCAGAATCGCCATGTACCATCCTTCTTTCGGAGAAGAATCACAGGGGCAGCCCAAGGGCTACACGGTTCTTGGATGACCCTTTTATTTAGCATCTCTTCTACCTGTTGAGCAATGACTTTGCGTTCCACAGATGAGACACGGTATGGTTTTTGCCGGATGGGGTGAGCGGATCCTGTTTTAATCTCATGGCGAGTACGCGACTCGGGTACACTTATTTGCTCTCCATTCTGCGCAAAGTCAAATATATTAGCGTGCTTCGCAAGGACGTCGACCAAAGCTTGACGTTTTTCTGATGATAGCGACCTGTTTACCATACTCGGAAAGTTGGCTTCTGTATGGCACGTTGCACGAATAGGATCTACGCTCTCGTCGCTTAAAGATGCAATAAAACTGGTCGCATTTTGTTCGAAGAGGGTGAGTCGCATTCCGCAGGGTAGCATGACAGGTTCATTTGAATAGCTCGACACCCATAAGGCCGATCACCTATCACTGATCTACAGAACACAATGTGGAACGAGCACATTTTTCTTGGCGCAATTGAGAGGAATGGGCTCCACAAGAACATCAAATTTTCCGGCGTCCGAGGCAGAGGTGTCAACGCGTACGGTCTTCATCGAGTTGGGCGGCAAGACAACATCCTCAATGACGGTTAAAGATCCTTAACAGTGCCTAGGATCGTCAGTAAATGCCGATAGCATAATCTCGCTAGCACCGCAGTCTACAGTAGCCCCGCACTCACGTAGAAAATCGATCCCCAAGATGATGTCATGGGTGGAGCTGGTCAGGACAGCGAATTCAGCCTCGAAGACCTTGTCACCCAAAGTGACACTAACAACACACACACCGATCGGGCACAGTGTTTCCCCGCTCACTGCACGAAATGATGCACAACATTCCCAGCGAAACATCACTTTATGTCCTAGCCGCAATTGGAAGTTAAGACTTATCACTGAAACAGCTGCTCCAGTGTCTGTTAAAGCCATCGTAGGAAGTCCATCAATAAGCACGGGGACCCAATTTTGCGTCATAAAAACGGGTTGAGGCATAGGCGGATGTAGTGAAAAGTGTTCGGCGACCTCACCTCCATTGGGCGCACCACCTAGTTTCCCGGAGGCGGGGAGGTGACGCATTGACCAGGAGATGGGGAATGAAACCGGCGTGTTGTAGGGGGCGTCAAGCTTCACACGGAGGAAGGAGAGTCGTTGCGTAAATTCCGATGGAAATTGCGTCCACTGTGGGTCGTTTGCTGGAAGCCGTCCCCAACGTACGCGTCCCGCATTGAGCGCATACCACCGCGCCAGCGGCTTTGTCGAAAAGAAGCTGATGATCCCTCGTAGTAGCGCTGCTGGGGGCGACGCCTTTGACCACAGAATCGAGCCACATGTCCACGGAAACCTCAGTTGTAGCACACAGGGGCCTCACGCACGTCGCCAAACCTTCCACGAGGTGCCATGTGCCCATGATCGTCCCACGAAGACACCATTTTAGGTGGTTGGTGGGAGGCGTTCTGGAAACCACGGCGATGATGTTAGTTGTCGGTTGGGAGCTCTGGTGCTCTTGATTGGGGCACATCATATAGCGTGGCATCAACGGCAGCACATATTGCGTCGTATGGCGGGGAGGTGTTGATAGCAGGTGCCATCGGCGGGTTGACAGCATCATGTCGTCCAAGTTCTTCGCGTACGATTTGCCTGGTAATTGAGGCAAGATCACAGGCGGATGTTGTAGGGACGTCGACACTTGCAATGGTGGGGACGTTGGCAAGTCTACCAAGTTTGGGCATGATTCGCCTAACCTTCAGGGTCTCAAACGTGCGGCAGTGTTGTATTACGTCCGCTACAGACGCCAAGGTGTCCTTGCCGATGAGGAAATTGTAGACATCCTCAGCAAATCCTTTGAGGAGATGCCCTACCTTGTCATCCTCTTACATGCGTGGGTCTACAGACTTGCACAATTTCAGAATCTCTTCAATGTAAGCTGTGCATGTTTCACCGGGGACTTGAGCATGCTGCATCAAAGTTCGCTCAGCGCGCTTCTTCTTCATCAATGAGTCCCCGAAGCAGCTCGCTATTTATTTCTCAAACGCTTGCCTGGTCGTTATTGTCTCTTCGTGGTTTTCAAACCACACCAACGCCGTCCCTTGAAGAAATAATCCAACGTCGGACAACCGGGAGGCCGCATCCCAACAATTGTATTTACTCACACGGCTGGAGTGTTTCAGCCATTCGTCGACGTCTTCTCCGACCCTCCCAGAAAAGCGTCGTGGTACTATGTGTCGGGGCCACGTAGCGCCAGACGAAGAGTACGTGGTGTCGCCGTCAGCAATCGGGTTCATAGAGAGCGGTGTTAGACCAGCCAGTCGGTGGCTTCGGCGTAGTTCTTGAGGTAGCGCTTCCGTGATCATTCGCTTGGGATCACTCCGCTGTACCCAGCACCTTCCACCAATCTTGTTACGGTGAGATGCCTTTATTTACAGGAAAATGATGAATGCGACAGTCCAGGGATCTGGCCGATCACCGCTCGTGCCAACCTTTTTCTCCTCTTTTTCCACGCGTCCCCTCAGTATCGTAGCAATAAATTTTTTAAATCAATGCCAAAAAATTGTCACCTATGCTAACCTCAGTCACATTTTTCTCGTCGCAACAGCAATATTGTGACCTTTCTGAACCGTATATTTTGTTTTGTAGAGGTTATAGTTACTTCTGTTTTGCTGTTTGTACTGCAGTTTCCTGACTTGTTGTAATGTATTCACCCACTGCCCTTGTCAATGCAATTACCTTGAGGGTATTAAAAATAAAAAATAAAAATAAAAAAAGCGTATTTCAACATGAAAGGCGCAACCAGGCGTCACACAATGCGAATTGCGTAACGAGTGGGTCGTCCGATGCTTCAACCCATTACAGAAGGTTGTTCTTGATCACCTATAAACTGTGGCGCATACACTTCAGGCAAATTCTTCATCGTCGTCAGCCACTGCATAAAGAAAGTTGGACGAAAATCCTAGCAAGCGTGTAGCGGATACCACGCTTCTCCGATGAAATGACGAAGAACAGCATAGTGAATGCCGGCCTACTAAAATTATAATTATTTATGGCGTATTGAGTACCGAGGAAGTGTGCTTGTATCAGTTACCCAAAGATTGTTTAGAAAAGGCTCTGAAAAACCGCTCTTAGAGCTTTTGCTGTGACTGTGCTGGGAGTTAAACGCAGGCCTGTCGTTTTTTTCTAATTTAGTCGGTGTTAGATTTTGCCGCCAGCTTTCCACTTCATTGCATAATTTTCCTGGTTACCGAACTTCACAACACTCTTGAATATAATCTATAAAAGTCCTCTTTGAGGGCCTCTCTTCGCAAGTTTTAGCAGTGTATGGTATGCACAGTTTTTATTATGTTGGGCTTTTTCCCCGTTCATATCGTCGCACTTAAAATGAAAGCGACATTTATAAGGCGGCGTTACAAGGCTTAAGTACCGAAAGGGGGTCGGCACAGCACAGCCAAACCAAATGCACTGGCGGGAGGTGATGGCAATACCTGTCACTTGGCAGATACCCCTAACAACCCCCCTTCCAGGGGAATGTACCAAGAATTCATCATGCAAATTTGTGAGACATTTTCAGTATTGAGTATTGATACCTAAGTGAACAGCATACGTAAACGGAAATAGTTCTTCTTCAAGATTGTCTATGCTGCCAGTGTCACGTGGGAGCATTGTATCCAAAATCGTCTGAACGTCACGACCATATACAAGATGAAACAGCGTGAAGGTTGCGGTCTCTTGCGTTGCGGTATTGTTTGCGAATGTTAAGTAAGGAAGTACCTCATCCCACATCTTTTTCTGTACGTGTATGTGCACAGCCTGCCCATCAGTCACCGTATTGTTCAACCTTTCGGTTAACCCGTTCGTTTGTGGGCGATAGACTCAAGTTCTGCGATGCGTGGTGTAACTTAGCTAGAAGAAGTGTTAAAGGAGCCTAGCGCAAACGCCATTCCTCAGTCTGTGACGATGCAGGATGCAGCGTCGTGGCGTAGTACGATGCTCACTATGAAATACTGAGGAAATTCAGATGATGTGCTTTTGGGAAGAGCCTTTCTTTCTTAGTAGTCGGTTAAGTAACTTGTAGCAATGATTATTCATTTGTTTTCAGAAGACGACATAAAAACGGGCCCAGGAGGTCCATACTGACGTGATTGAAGGATGTCCCGGGTGGTTCGATAGAGGGAAGTGATCCCCCAGATGGGAAATTAGGGCTTTGGTATTTACGGCAGGCTAGAACGCATTGCTTACTGCAAACGACCAGTTTGGGTCAGTAGTAGCATTTGCGAACCCTAGCGAAAGTTCTGGTTATGCCGAGGTGCCCAAATGAAAGCTCGTTGTGGCTGGCATATACAATTTTTTCAAGGAGCCCTACCGGAACAACAAATGGGCAATTTCCTCGCTGGCAACAGGGTTCTTGTACACCACGCCCTGTCAAAAACAAAAGGATGACAATCTGCAAGCTATTCGGGGCCAGAGATAAGTATCAGTACTTCAATTTTTTAATTATAGGTAGCGATCCAACATCTGTTCACTGCGGTGTAGTTACGTCTGGTGTGCTTACGGCTCAGGGAAAAGAGCACTCGTGTTTGAGGTTTTGAGCGGCAGGCTAAACTGGCACACTTAAAAACTTATCTGCATCTTCGGATGCGCGACCTCACTTGTAAATGATATGGACTTCATACTCCGGCAGTCGTACGCTCCACCGGGCTACTCGTCCAGAAGAGTTTCTTAGGTTCGCCAGCCAGCCCAGCGAGTCTTGATCTGTCACTACCCTGAATGGGCGGTTGTAGAAGCAAGGGCCAAAGTTAGCAAGTGCCCACACGATGCAAGACACTCTTTATCCGTAGTGCAGTAGTTGGACTCTACGCGTTATAGGGTGCAACCTTCTCCTGCAGGGGCGTCTGCGCAAGCAGGCATTTGGTGTGTAGTGACACCATGGACCCGAGCTAACGGAGGGTCTCGACCTCTCGCACGTATAGCCGTGTGCGGCTGAGCCATGTTTGGGGAAAAGGAAATATTGGGGGTTGAGCCCATGCTGGTTGATTGGACCTTTGAGGACTCCCTGCAGAGAAACATACCCCTTTTCCTTAGCTTCACGCAGACGGCACCCCTTGGATGACCCACCCCGGGGGAAAGTGGCAGTCGCCTTTTCCTGTCTGTCTCTCTCTTCTCATACCTTCGTCTTTTTCACCTGTTTAAATCTATCCTGTCTTCTGCTTGTTTTCATTTACTTCATTGTTTTCTGGCGGCTAGGGTTAACATTGTGTGGCTATCTTGCCTACGGTAAACCACATTCGGTTATATAGCAACGGCGTACTGCTGGGGTAGTGTACACTTGTTTACATGTTCTGCTGCGTCCCCTGGTTGCGCTCTGCGGGGGTGGTAGGCGCAGCTGCCGAAGAGGCCACATTTTTGGGACCTCTGAGCTCCCTTGTAACCGATAGTGCCCTCAAAAGGGTACGAACCTATGCATCAGCTCTGTTTTTTGCCCAAAAATTGAAAATTTCCCAAAATACCATGTTCTTTACTGCGAACAACCCTCAACCAAAGCCAAAGCAATATCACCTTTCCTTGTGGCCAAGTGCCTAAAAGACAACATTGGAACCGGCTACAAGGTCACAAAGATGGCAAGTGGGGACATTCTGCCCGAATGAAAAGACAAAGAACAGTTCAACAAGCGCTCACACCTTGTAGATTTTGGCAGTATTCCCGTGTTAGTAAGTGCAGATCGTACCAGGAATGCTGCAAAAGGCGCAGTATCTGATGAAGACCTGAAGACACTAAGCAAAGATGAACTCCTTGACGGATGGAAAGACCAAGACATAACACAAGTGCAGTGCATAAAAATCAGACGCAACAACATTGAAACCACAACGACCCCCTAATACTTACTTTCAAATAAAACATTCTACCCCAGACACTTTAAACTGGTTACGTAAAATTTCCTGTGCGTCCGCACGTTCCAAACACGAGAGGTTCTTTTAATTGTGAGCGATTTCGACACAGATCTCAGACCTGCGAAGGTCTGTGGACTTGTGGCAAATGCCACACAACTAGTCATGGTACTGATGAGTGCGAATACGGTGACGTTCTTTGTGCAAACTGCAAAGGAAGCCATCCTGCATACTACAGAGCGTGCCCAGGTTGGAAAAGAGAAAAACATTATCCCCTTAAAAGTTAATGAAAATATAACGTTCCGTGAAGTACGGCGGCAAGTCTAACCTTCTTTCGCACTAAAAACCTCCTTCGCTGAAATGGTGCAATGAGGGGCGGCACCACAATGGCCCTCGGTGGCTACCTGGACCACGCCTAGCGTGCCCAGGTCAGAGCCACCTGCCCCTCTGGTGGGAGCAGCCAGCGCTGCCCTGCCAACAGCCAACTAGTCCACACCGGTGGCCTCTACAAACTCTGGCAGCAGCCAGAGTAATGAAGACGCTAAGGGGGTTCCACAACCTCTTGTCCGGTCAAAGACTTCGTCGACTGAGGCCAAGTCTAAGCGACACACAGATCGTTCAGTGGAACGGGTGTCCAGTGCCTTGCAGGAGACTATGGACACTACCTCTAGCCAAATGGCGCCGGTAGCGCCAAAGGAGCTGTGACCTCTCGCCAACCGCTCCAAAAAAGACAGAACACATAATACAAGGCCTCACAAAGACCCTGTAAAATATGCCAATTTCACTCTTGTCTACACACAGCACTTTTTTTCTAGTTCATAATAGACAAAATCATTCAGTTGAATGTTAGAGGGCTACTCAGAAATCCAGATTACGTCCAAGAACTACTCCATAAGCTCAACCCAAGTACTGCGTGTGCAAGAAACACATCTTGTTCCTAAATACAGCAACTTTCTCCGCCAATACATTACTTTCAGAAGTGACCGTGAAGATGCTGTCGTATCATCTGGTGGAGTAGCCATCATAGCTGATCGAAGTGTGGCATGCCAGCACTTGAAGCTCCGCACAGCCATTTAGACAGTGGCCATTCGGGCTGTGTTTAGAAAAGTGGTTAAAGATTTTGAGCACTAGATACTCTACTATTGGAGATCAGAAAGCCTTCCCGTGGGCCTGAGCATAGAACACTTTTTAACAAACTCATTACTGTATGCTCCCTGTATATACCGCCCCACCATCAGCTTGACAGACAGGACATGGAAACGTTCATAGATGAACTCCCGAAACCCTTTTTTAATTTTAGGTCATTTTAACGCCCACAGTATCCTGTGAGGCGATTCTCGCTGTGATGCTCGAAAACATCTCATTGAACAGATTTTTTTTATTCGTCTAGCTTGAGTCTCTGAAATACGAAGGAGCCTTCGTATTTTAGACTTGCGAATAATTCGCAGCTCCTCGATAGATCTTAGCATCTCGTCACCGTCTCTGCAAGCCGATTTTAACTGGAATGTTTTTAAAACCATTATGGGAGTGACCACTTTCTGGCCATCCTGAGCGCGCCGAACAAAGGCCAACCATTCTCGCAGGTTTCAAGATGGAAGCTCGACTCAGCTGAGTGGGAACAGTATCAAACTTTTACCGACATGACATGGACTGATAAGTTCGCTCTTACTATCGATGACGCTGTCACGCGTTTCAAAGATTTTGTTCTTGATGCAGTATCTAAGTGCATTGTTCAAACGAGCGGAAAGAGCTCTAAGCGGTGAGTTCCAAGGTGAATCGATGCCTGTACGAAAGCTCAGATGAATCTGAACAAAGCGTGGGCGTTGCTTCGTGACTTTCCAACAGTGGGAAACCTGGAAAATTTTAAGCAGGTCAAATCTCAGGCAAGGAGAATTCGTACACAAGCCAGACTAGAGACCTGGGTAAAGCTTTTTGCGAGCATCAACTCGCACACAGATGAGGGAAAAGTGGGGAGCAAAGTTCAGAAAATTAAAGGCCAACAATTATACTCTCTCCCATTAGTAAATACCCTCGGGGTAAGCCAGAAAGACCAAGCAAATTTTCTAGGTGCACATATTTAAAATATATGGAGCTCCTCGCACTACTTGGAAAAAATTCAAAAGTACAAAGCACATTTGGAACAACGAAAGCTAGAAAGAAATCTCAAAAAATCGAGGCTTACAACGAGCCATTCTGCTTAGTAGAATCGCAAAGAGCACTGAACTGTTGCAACACATCTTGTTCAGGTCCTTACTGCATAATGTATGAGGCGCTGAATCAACTACTCTTTGAAACATACAAAAAAGCTCCTTTTCCTTTACAATCTTATCTGGTGTTATGGTGTGATTGACTCTTTCTTGTAAGGAAGCTGTGATTATTTCAATTTTGAAGTAGAGTAAAAATCCCTAGACTGCATCAAACTACAGGTCTATTATAGTATTAACCAGTTGTCTCTGTAAAGTTTTGGAAAAAATGATAAATGACTGCCTACTGAACTTCCTATAGTCAAACAAACTTCTAGACCTATGTAAGTGAGGGTTAAAAGAAGGCCGATCCACCAGCGATCATCTCATACGGATTGAGGCACGCATACGTGAAGCTTTTGTTCATAACCAGCTTTTTATATCTGTATCACTCGACATCGAAAAGGCCTATGATACAGCGTGGAGCTTTGGGATAATGAGAGACCTCTCGCATATGGGTATACGTGGTAATATGTTCAATATCATCAAAATTGACCTGTCTGATCGCATATTCCGCATACCAGTGGGCAATGCCTTGTCCCGAACATTTGTACAGGAAACCGGAGTACCACGGGGTGGGGTACTGAGCTGCACGCTCTTTATTATAAAAATGAACTCTCTCCAACTGTGTACATCCCCCATAACATATTTTACTCCACATATGTTGCTGATATCCAGATAGCTTTCCAATCGTGTTCCCTCGGCAACTTTGAGCGGCAGGTGCAGCTTGCTCTAAACAAATTGTCCAATTGGGCTGATGAAAATAGCTTAAAATTCAGACCACAAAAAAGCACCTGTGTCCTGTTTGCACAGAGAAGAGGCTTACACCCTGATCCTCAGATTGTAATGAAAGGTGAAAGTCTGCCCATAAGTACAGAACATAAATTTCTAGGGATAATCTTGGATGCGATACTAACATTCGTTCCACACATCACACACCTTAAAAATAAATGCACGAAAACAATGAATATCCTGAAGGTACTGTCACACACATCCTGGGGCAGCGACAGAAAGTGCCTCATGAGTCTGTACAAAGGCCTAATACGTTCACGCCTTGACAAAAGAGCAATAGTATATCATTCAGCCTCACCAAGCACTCTGAAAATACCGGACCCAGTTCATCATCTAGGCATCGTCCTTTCTACAGGCGCTTTATAACAAGCCCCGTTGAGAGCCTTTACGTAGAATCGGACGAGTGGTCCCTCCATCGACAGAGAACATATGTTTCCTTCACGTATTTCCTAAAAGCGAATGCAAACAGTGAACAGCCCGCATATTCTACCATCGACAACCTGTCCAGTGCTCAAATTTTTCGCAACCGACACACAATGGCACACCCTTTCTCGCTGCGCACTAGAGAGTTGGCTGAAGAAACAAACGTCCCGCTATTCCAACACCTTATTCCTCCTTCGATACAACTCCCGCCGTGGCAGTGGCGGCTTGTATACACTGTGATACAACTTTCCTAGAAGTAACAAGTCGTGCGCCCATCGCACATATGTGTACATATTTCCGCGAATTGCAGCACAAATACACTTGTTCGGAATTCTACACTGATGCCTCCAAAACTCACACTCCTGTGTCGTACGCTGCAATAGGTACATCCTTTTCGGATTCCGGTGCTCTGCATAAAAATACAAGCATTTTTACCGCAGAGGCCTATGCGATGCTTGCCACCGCCAAATGCATCAAGAAATCAATACTTCAAGAAACAATAATATACACCGAGTGTGGTAAAAGCGCTGAAAACCATGAAAAACAAAAATCCTGTGCTCGTCTCACTTTATTCACTCTTATGCATTATGTACACGCTGAAACAGCATGTCGTAGTGTGCTGGGTGCCAGGGCACCGCCAGATAAGGGGAAATGTATTGGCAGACCCGCTTGCTGAATCTGACCTTGAAAACGCTGCTGATACTTTCTTAGCTGTTCCACCAGACACAAAACCCCTGGTAAGACGAAAACTCAAAGCCTACTGGCAGTGTTTATGGGACACACAAACACATAATAAGCTACACGTTGTCAAGTCGAACATTGATGAATGGCCAGCAGTATCCAAGCCACGCCGTACACAAGTAACACTTACCAGGCTACAAATAGAACACAGATTCAGTACACATGCACATCTGTCCGGTGGTGATCCACCCATCTGCGACAAATGTGGTAGGCCCCTTAATGTTTTCCATAAAAATAATACAATGCAGTGAATTAGATCATATCGGAAAAAAACATTTCCTATTACCCTACCGAGAGCATATGCCGCTCAATCCAGCAATGTTCGTTGGTAGGGACCCTTTTTTCAGCCTAGAATCACTCTAACTTTTTAAAAGATGTCCAATTTTATCACGTGATTTAACCCGGTAGCCTGCAGCGCGGTCTCTCTATGGATACCGCTGCTGCGGTAGATGCGTCACAAGAAAAACCTGTCTCGGAGCCCTTGAAAACAAGAGTGTTTTGTGAGACATACGTGCTCGAACCGCCTCTTGAAAGTTTTTTAATTTATCACAAGCTTGCCGATCATTTTTACTACACTCTATACATGTCACACTCATGATTTTATTACCTATGTTTTACATGCCTTTAGAGCTAGAAATTTTAGGCTCTTTTTCTGCCACTTATCATAATCATTGTTCGCATCACTTGTCAATAGACCTGGCGCTCTTTGGCCATCAAACTGCCCTTGTGCCATAAAACACCACACTTAAGATCAGGGTGCGACTTGCGTAGGCGGTAACTCTCTCAACTCCATCCTGCCGCTGTACGAGTACCGCGCCCAGACCTATGTTAGTGGGGTCGGTATTATTTCTCTTTGGGCTTCCTCGTCGTCGAAGTGCCCAAGAATAGGTAGAGACGCCAGGTGATGCAGTAGCTCGGGGAAGGCTCTTTACTGTTCAGAGTTTCAAACAAATGGTGTGTCGTCTCTGGTGAGTAGAGTAAGCCTATAAAGCGGCGGTAGAAAGCACTTTTGTGTTTGGTGGTAAAGTGTTTGGTGGTAAACACCCAAAACACTTTTCTTATTGACAGGAGTCGACAAAGCTGCGACAATTTTTCTGGGTCAGAACGGACGCCTTCCAGGCTCACAACAAGGCCATCCTCGTAACCAAAGTGGTAGTTCCAAGGCATTAAGGTAAGAGTAGCCGATCATGTTGCTTTGAGTACTTGTCGTAGCCGGTTCACATGTTCGGAGAAGGGGGCTGAAAACACGATCATGCCATATAAGTAGACCAGGCAGCTTTTCCAGTTGATGTGAGCTAGCACAGTGTCCATCATGCGCTGAGGTGGCTGGCGCAGAACAGAGACCACGCAAACAAGAGCACTCGAAATTTCTTGAGCCGATCCGGCGTGACAACGGCTGGTTTTTCATGTTCGCGCTCATAGACCTCCATTTTATAATAGCCCTTCGCTCACCATAGCTGATCAAGAAACTCATGAATACGCGGTAGCGGATAAAGAACTTTTCTTGTGTGTGACGTTCTCCAGCTTTTTGTAACCAGCACAAAAGCGAAACGTACAATCTGTCTTCTTGACCAGAATGAGCGGAGATGCCCACAGACTGTTCTAAGGCTAGTTAATGGCACCGTAGATCCTTTCCTTCACTCGCTCTTCGATTGCTCGAAGTTCTTTCTGTGCAGCACGATACGGCTGTTGGCGGTACGGTGCAGCATCGTCGTAAGCGATTATCCTGTGCTGTGTGATTGGCGCTGATGAAAGGTGCTTTGCCGATGCTACTGGAAAATGGTGTCACAGCGACATCCAGTGCCTAAAATGTAACATAACGATCATTTAGATTGATTCTAAAGTAGATTGAGCGTAAAGTTTATTCGTTAGTTTCCTTGCAGCCATGCACATCCAACCAACAAATGTACGAGGACACACATTTCTTGTTGAGTTGGCATAGAAATCTCTATACTGTACACTTAATTAAGGGTTTGTTTTTGCTGTTAGCACACTGGTGATCAGAACAGACAAAGATGACGATAAAGGTATACTTGACGATATCATTATTGTAATGTAAATGTGCAGAAAAAAAGTGGTCGCAAAGATAACTTGCCGCCTGCAAGAAGCGAACCTGGGACCTTAGAGTGACGCATGCGATGCTCTACCAACTTACCTACGGTGACGGCCATATATATATATATATATATATATATATATATATATATATATATATATATATATATATATATATATATATATATATATATATATATATACATACATACATAGTCACGTTAAAATGTAACTGTAACCTGTAGATAATGGCACGCAAGTACGTCAAACTGATTCGAACAACGGCAATACGACTTTATCGTCTTTCTCTGCCCGCGCTTCTTCGTCCTCTTCAGAACAGCGGCACATACAAGCCTGCCAGCATCTATGGAAATAATACTTTCAAAACTTGTACTAGTGGCATTACCCTCCTTCCCAAAGAATATCATCCCGATGTCACAACATAATTACCAGATGAAAAGAAAAGACATACGATAGGCAGTACACAAGGGAGGTGTTCACAATCACTGTAAGTCTACTCAAGGAAGTTTGACGAATAGTCAGCTTTGGTAAAATGGTTTCATCCTCAAAACATGGATGACGTGTGGCTGTTGTGAACGGCGGGATTTACGAGCCATGTCCTCGTCAAGAACCTTGCAGTTTACTTCCCTGAGATGACGGAGAACTCTACAGGGACCAAAATAGCGGCGTAACAACTTTTCCGATCAGTCCCGTTGACGAATGGGAGTCCACAACCATACTCGTTCTCCGAGTTGGTAAGAGACATCGCGACGACAAGTGTTGTACCGCAGCGAATCGATGTATTGTTGCTTGTGGATTCGTTCAACTGCAAGCTTACGAGCTGCGTCTGCCAGTCTTATAAATTCGTTTGTCTTGACACTAATCTGGCGTCTGTCTGGTAGAAGCATGGCATCCAGCATTGTAGTGCCTCCTTGCCGTGAAGCAATCGGAATGGTGTGAATCTAGTTGTTTCTTGCACAGCGGTGTTGTAAGCGAACGTGACGTAAGGGAGGATGTCATCCCAGTTTTTGTGGTCTTGGTCAACGTACATGGATAGCATGTCAGCGATCGTCTTGTTTAGTCGCTCTGTAAGGCCGTTGCTTTGTGGGTGAAATGCAGTAGTTTTTTGATGTACTGTGCCGCTAAGCTGCATGACGTTTTGTATCATCCGGGCGGTAAAAGCTGTGGCACGATCAGTTATGACAACTGCTGGTGCTCCATGTCGGAGGACGATGTTCTTCATAAAAAGTGGGCAGTCTCAATGGCGGTGCCACGTTGTAATGCCTTCGTTTCGCAGTAGCTCGTCATATAATCAGTAGCCACTACAATCCAATGGTTGCCGTCACGAGACTTCGGAAAAGGTCCGAGTAGATCCATGCCAATTTGTTGGAACGGTTGTGTCGGAGGAGTGACGGGCTTCAAAAAGCCGGCTGGGCGCTGATGTGGTGCTTTACGGCGCTGGCACTCGTGACACGTGTTCACGTAATGCTTCACGTCTCGATTGAGCTTAGGCCAGTAATAGTGTTGGCGAATCCGGGCCAAGGTACGTGTGAAGCCTAAGTAGTCCGAGGAAGACTCATCGTGACAGGCGGACAAGACATCGGATCGTAACGCTGGCGGGACGACGAGCAGGTACTCAGTAGCGTAAGGGTCGAAGTTTCTTTCATAAAGGATATTTCTGTGAACGCAGAACGATGATGGTGAGCGGGCGAATGCTGGTGGTGGATGCGGCGTACGGCCTTCGAGATATTCGATGAATTGTCGAAGCTCTGAATCGTTCTTCTGCTGTTCAGCCAAGTCGGATACACTAACAGCGCAGAGAAAACGGCCGTCGAGATCGTGATCACCTGACGCTGTCTTAAGAGGAGCTCGGGAAAGGCAGTCCGCGTCAGTATGCTTCCAGCCAGACTTGTATACTACTGTCAAATCGAACTCTTGCAGGCGTAAGCTCCACCTGGCCAGACGTCCGGAAGGGTCTTTAAGGTTCACCAACCAGCAGAGTGCATGATGATCGGTAACAACTCTGAACGGGCGACCATACAGGTACGGTCTGAATTTAGCTATTGCCCAGACAACAGCTAGGCACTCCTTTTCAGTGTTTGTGTGTTTCGCTTCCGCAGATGATATAATCCGGCTCGCATAAGCAATAGGGCGTTCGACACTGCCTTGTCACTGGACGAGGACTGCACCAAGGCCGATGTTACTGGCGTGTGTGTGTAGTTCAGTGTCGGCATATTCGTCATAGTGTCCTAGTAAGGGTTCAGACTGGAGACGCTGCTGGAGCTCGGAGAAAGCGCGTGTTTGCTCAGGGCCCCACACGAAGGGAACATCTTTTGTCAGACAAGTGAGGGGTTCGGCAATGTTTGTGAAGTTTTGCACGAAGCGTCTGTAGTATGCGCAGAGGCCTAAAAATTGACGCACATCACGTTTTTTGGCAGGTGGTGGAAAATCTGCGACAGCCAATGTTTTGTCTGGGTCCGGCCGAATACCATCAGGGCTAACAAGATGGCCGAGGAACTTTAGTTTGTTGTAACCAAAATGACATTTTTCTGGTTTTAGTGATAGGCCTTCCGTGCGAATTTCAGCAAACACAGATCTAAGTCGCTGCAAGTGCTGCTCAAACGTTTGGCAGAAGACAACGACGTCGTCTAAGTAAACAAGGCATGCTTCCCACTTGAGACCAGAGAGCACTGTATCCATCATCCTCTGGAATGTCGCAGGGGCAGAACACATACCGAAGGGCAGCACCTTGAATTCGAACAGACCATCAGGCGTTATGAATGCTGTTTTCTCTCGATCGCGTTCATCAACTTCGATCTGCCAGTAGCCACTGCGTAAATCCATAGAGGAGAAGTATCGGGCGCGTCGGAGGCGGTCTAGTGAGTCGTCGATACGCGGAAGCGGATAAACGTCTTTCTTTGTGACTTTGTTGAGTTTGCGGTAATCAACGCAAAATCGCAGAGTGCCGTCCTTATTTTTTACTAGTACGACAGGGGACAACCATGGACTATTCGAGGGTTGAATTACGCCATCTTCGAGCATCTGCCTCACTTGAGAACGTATTGCCTCTTGTTCCTTTTGTGATACTCGCTAGGCGTGCTGACGTATGGGTCGCTCAGCATGATCAGTGACAATACGGTGCTTTACGGTTGGCGTATGTTTTATCTTAGAAATAGACGCGAAACAGTCGCTAAACATGCGGAGGATACAGCGGATTTGCTCTTTCTGCGCACATGACAGCTTCGGATTGACATCGACTGTATCGGCTACCGTGGTGTCACTGTCAACGGCTGCAGAAATTGGGGCTATCATCGTACACGCTTCATCGTCAATGGCTTCTAAATGAGCCATAGTATTCGCTTGGCCAAATGTTGGTATGCTCTACTGATATTGGTGACCAACAACTCAGTCGTCCCACGTTTAAATTGAATTACGCCGCGTTCTACGCAGATTTGCTGAGACAAGAGCACCGAAAGGTTGGCTTCAGCGATACCACTACCGTCATGGTCTATGTCACCCTGTACAGTAACGAACATACTGGTGCGTGGCGGAAGTGTTACGGTGTCGTCGACAATGCGAAGCGCAGTCTTCTGCGGATCGGTATCTTTAGGCTTCTGGCCATAGTCGTCAGTAAACGTTACGAGGAAGTCTCGAAGATTTATGACAGCGCCGTGCTCGCGAAGGAAATCCATGCCAAGGATAACTTTCCGGGAGCATTCGGGAAGCACAGCGAAAGAAGCAACGAACGTCGACTCACAGATTTGCAGCCTTGCGGTGCATCTCCCAATTGGTGTCAAGGGATGACCACCTGCTGTCCGAAAATCTGGTCCATGCCCCCAAGGAGTCGCGACTTTCCTGAGTTCAGCCACAAGTTCAGCGCTTATAACTGAGTAGTCGGCGCCGGTGTCGACCAGAGCAGTCACTGGACGTTTGTCGACAAGGACGGCAATATCAGCAGAAATGGGTTCGTCCGCGATGTGAGGTGTCCGCTGAAAGGAATCGTCGAAGGTCGGCGGATGGGTCAGAGGAGGCTGTTTTGACGATAGCTTAACAGCGGTCCCACCCCGGAGGCCACTGATTCTAGTTTCTCCGGCGTGGATTTGGGGACCTAGCGGATCGTCCCGCAACAACATCGGTGAAAGTAGAGTACTGATTCGCGGACGCAGAGCGTCGAGGAGACGAAGAGCGTGATTGGCATCACTGAAGATTCGGAGACGGTAGACTTGCTAAGTATTCTGCGATGGCGCGGGGTCGTTCCCCGTCCCTGGGCCTACGAGCGTGTGGCCGAAATCCAGGTATGCCCATCTGTCTGTACGAGCACTCCCGGTACAAGTGACCTGGCTCACTACTGTGTTAGCATAGTGGCCGATTGTCGGAAGCGTGCCACACGCTAGATTTCCGCAAATTAGGTCGCGGATTCTCATGGTGTGGCGGGCCCGAGAAGTACTGCAGCATCTGCAGACAGGTCGGTCGTTGGTTTTTATAGTGTGGCAGGCCCGAGAAGTGCTGCGGTGTCTGCAGGCTAGTCGGTTTGGGGAAATAGCTGGCTGCCGGTGCAGGAGTGCGTACAGCTTCCGCGTACGTTAGCAGAGGAGCTTCGGTTGAAGGTGGCACTAATGGTGGTACCAGCTGCCGCACCTCTTCACGGACGACGTCTGTTAGAGCAGCCACTTGAGGCTGTGAAGGCACTGCATGAAGCTTTTGCAGCTCGTCGCGTACAATGCTACGGGCTAGCTCAGCGAGGTCTCTCACGCTCGTGGCATCGGGTGTTGCCAAGGGTGCTGACAGACATGCAAGGTTTTCGGACCACTCATACTGCGAAGACCGCTGTCTTAGCATTCGCTCCATTGTCGTCGCCTCACAGAGGAATTCCGCCTCAGTAGCAAGTGGGTTTCGTACAAGCCCTGCAAACAGCTGCTCCTGGACACCCCGCATCAGAATGCGTACCTTTTTGTCTTCCGTCATTGCAGAATCCGCTCAATGAAACAGACGAGACATCTCCTCAACGAACATGGCTACGCTTTCATTGGGTCTTTGATTGCGAGAATTGAGGAGACGTTCGGCTTGTTCTTTCCGGTCGGCGCTACTATAAGTGTTCCGCAGCTGAGTGCAAAACACCGGCCAGGTTGTCAGGGCGGCCTCGTGGTTCTCGAAACAAATACGCGCCGAATCCTCCAGGTAGAAATAGACATACCGCAGTTTCCGGTGCTCGTCCCACTCGTTGGCGACGGCCACTTAATTGTATTGGTCCAGCCAGTCTTCAACGTCTTCGTAGGGCTCCCCATGGAAGGGCTTTGGCGTTCGAGAGGCTGGTAGCCATGGAGCTGGCGGAGTCGCGGTCTATTCAGTCTGGCTTGCAGTTGTCGCATATGCCATGGTTCTGGAGCGTTCCGGAAGAGGGCTAAATTGGGGTGGTAGGCCTAGTTGCCACCGACTGCGTCGAAGATTGGCTGTTTCTGTTAAGGCGTCGATGTTGGGGCCGAGATCTTCCTCGTGGTAACAGTGCATAGACTGTTACCCAGCGCCTCCACCATTTGTCACGTTACAACGTAACTGTAACCTGTAGATAATGGCACGCAAGGACGTCAAACTGATTCGAACAACGGCAATACGACTTTATCGTCTTTCTTTGCCCGCGCATCTTCGTCCTCTTGAGAACAGCGGCACATGCAAGCCTGCCAGCATCTATGGAAATAATACTTTTAGAACTTGTACTAGTGGCAATATATATATATATATATATATATATATATATATATATATATATATATATATATATATATATATATATATATATATGACGCTATGATGGTGCCATGACTTTGGAAATGAAATGTCAACTTTCGTGCACGAGGGAGCTGCGCTTGACGGTTGGGTTTTTCCCAATATACGAATGGCCTTCTGTAAGTAAACGCATGTCCCACTTCGTCTTGAGGCACTTGTCGATTCGCGCTGGACTTTCGAATGCTTGAGGACTGCCTAGGAAATGGACGATAGTGTGCAGTTGTCTCTAGATGGTTGGCAATGAGTAAGCCTTGGTCATAGTCATTAAAACGGGTAATCATCTCCTCTTTTATTTTTTGCCATGACTCATCGTTCTCGAATATGTGAATTAGGTAAAATTTGAATGCCTCACCGGTGACGTAGTCGCTGAAGTTCGTAACCATCTCCCGTTCCGACCAAGATGCCGCGGTAGCGTGGAGTTCGAACAGGTCGAACCAGTCCTGTACAGGTCCATCGTCCGCTGCTCCGGTGTACTTGGGGATGAGAAGGTCGGTCGATGATTCTGTCATGGTGCTGGTTGCTGTGTGCGGCTAGGAGATGATTCTGTAGTCGATGTATGGTCAGGGCGTCTTGTGTAGAACTGCGTCGATGATGAGACACTGATGAAGTGGCTGGGAGGTCTTCATTCTGTCGACTCGTGTGGTGCTATGATGAAAGGGCGATGTGGCCTGGCTCATACGCTTGCTTGCTTGCTTGTTCCTTTCTTTTGTGGCTCTCACCCACTAAGGGGGATTGGCCAAGAAGCTGGTGGTTAATGCAAGTAAATACCTATAGATTTTCTAGATTAGGGGGTAATATGATTACTGTGTTTTTGACTGTGAAATGAATTTGGCGCAATGTTAAAAAAAAGAAAAAAAGGGGGGAGAAATAATAGAATTTGTTGAATATCTGTGGTGGAATCGTTATATGAAATTCTCCTGAAAGTTGAATCATTGCAGTGTATCAGCTAAATAATAAGTGGTAGTGTGACTAGTAAAATTCGAGAGCTGATGGCTGACTCAGCAAGGTAATCTTCTTGTGTTATATATGAATTCGCAGAGAGCCCCACAGATGTTCCTTTCGCTATGTCCCAATGAAATGGCCCCAAAAGACAAAATATTGGGAGTATTAATTGATATTCCTATTTTCTGAATAAAATTTCGAAGCAGTTTTTTCTTTGATTTTTGAATCGGTGACATGTGATAAGAAAATGGTCGATATATTCAGGTTCGTTACAGGTTGAGCACAGAGGGGATGGCACCAGACCAGACCTGTTTAAGTAGAAATTAAGAGGTGGTACACGTTAACGTAGTTTTGTTACCAAGACTTCCAATTTACGCGTGGGACACCATTTATTATTCCATGTGAAGTGCAGGTGCGAGAAATCTGGATTCGGTATCATGGTTTTTGATGAGTCTTCAAGAAGGGAAAGTTTTCTAAACCTCGCTGCTGTTACATAAGCTGTAGGAGGCATGATTGGCACAATCGGAAGATCAAGAGATGTTCGCGCAAGTTTGTCAGCCATCTCGTTTTTAAATATACTACGATGGCCTGGCACCCATATCATTCGCACTAGACGAATGTTTGCTGGGATTAATGATTTAAAAGTCTCTAGTACTGCTGATGTCGATGACGATGATAAGAATGAACACACGGAATACGAGTCAGTCACTATCACAGCTGTCGAATGAGTCGCAGGAAGTTTACGAATAGCTAGTATAACGGCCGTTAATTCCGCTTCAAATATTGGTGTATAATCTGGGAGGCGTAATGAAAATGACCAGAATAATGAGAGAGAAAAATACCCCCACCTGCCTTCTCGCCACTCATAGATGCATCCGTTGCAATTACTGTATTAGTACCTAATTGAGACAGGTGTTGTTCTAATAAACCAATCAAATATTTAGAGGGCAAGTGTTTAGCGTTCATGGGGAAGATATCGTCAAATTCTATTTGCACTTGGCCGATTGGTTTGACAGATGGTGTGATCTCGAAAATATTAACATCTAAAGCATCTAGAAGTGTTTGAAGAAATAGCACTTGGGGTTTATATAAACGGTACCAATGCTCATTGAAGAAGACACCAGGCTCGGCAAAGAATACAAATTGTCGCCTTCTTAAAGTAGATTCAGAAAATTTTAAATAGGTGTTTACTGTTAAAATACAAAATCTGCAAGCATGGGTGGGTATCCGAGCTTCTTGATACAAAACATTGTTAGCTGTGAATTTTGGCACACCTAAACAACTACGTAGGGCTTCCCGCTCTAAGAGAATGAGGGGGTTTATTTTGTATGCTGGTCCACCAGAGAATAGTACACATCCGAATTCAAGAATCGGACGAACGTACATGCGATAAATCATGATCATCGTATCTCTGCGAAGACCGGAACGGAGGCGGCCAAGCCTACTTATCATTCCAACAGCGCGTGTAGCCTTAATTTTATTATATTCAATGTGGTCACGCCAGCTCAGTTTTTGATCGTACAGTACACCCAGATATTTAATACAATTAACCTGGGGTATTATTTCTTGATGGTACTGAAGAGAAATAGTAACTGGTGCGTCCAACGGAAAAACTATTATAGCACTTTTAGTTACGTTCAGGTTCATATGAATTTTCTGAAACCAGGTTTCCAATGTTGCCAAATAACACTGTAAAGTCGAATGTAGTGAATAAATATCGTTGTCAGATGCAAAGAACGCGATATCATCTGCATATACATATACGTGTACCTTATCACTCTGTGGTATTGAACTTAACAAAATGTTAAATAGCACAGGCGATAGAACAGAGCCTTGAGGAACACCTCTCGTTTGGCTATACTTCGGCGTGGAAATACCTCGTTGGAAGCAATAAAATTTTCTGTCTTTTAAAAATTCGTATATCCAATTTGTTATGTACTGCGGGAACGTAAGCTCTTTTAGGACATTATAAGAATAGCATGTTCAACACTGTCATATGCCTTGGCTAAATCAAGGGTTACTAGGGCCGCATATTGTCGTCTGTGCCGAGCAAGCTTTATACTAGCCTCTAAATCAACATGCGCCCACCATATAGAGTAACGTGGTCTAAATCCAATCTGGCACGCACTGAGTGTCGCATTATCTGTTATGAACTTCTTAACTCTAATGTAAAGTATTCTTTCTATTAACTTAACTACGTGTGATGTTAAAGCGATTGGCCTAATGTTATCTATCTGCATTTTTAGTCCCTGTTTTTTAAGAAGCGGTATTATTTTTGCAAGTCTCCAGTCAGGAGGTATCCAACTATTTTCAAGTGAATAGTTGACAACGTTAAGGAGGTCTTCAGGAGAGATGTCGAATAATATTTTTAACATTTCCGAAGTGACGCCATCTGGTCCAGGACCTGTGTTTGTCAGAATACGAACGACGTGCGCAAGTTCATCCCTACTTACTTCAATAAAATCATTTCCGAATGACAGTTTTGCACATTTTATTTTGATATGTGATGTAAATCTCTTCTCCAATTCTATTGCAATTTCCGTTAGTGTATTTTCCAAATCAGTTGGAGAAAAAATAACTCAGTCAATATTTACGTGTGCTGTAATAGCTTTACGATTACGGAGAAATCTGAATAGAGCTTTCTTGTTGCCACTCTTGGATAAGTAGCTGTACCGTTTTTCTTCATAATCGTCTTTCGCTAATGAAACTGTTCTCTTAAAGGCAGCTTTAGCAAATAAATAATTTCTCCAATTAGTCGGACATTGGTTGGTGAGGAGTTTTTTGCATGCAGCGTTGCGGCGTCTATAATCTCTGGCGCAATCCGCATTTCACCAGGCAGATATGAATTTTCCCTTTGTTGAAGATATAGTGAACTGTGATTTTTTAATTGTACACTTTAGGGTGGAACAAAGGCTCATAGCTTTCATATTTGTTTCCATATTGGGAAAGGAAGACAGCGTTGACTGTAAGTTCTTTTTAAATTTAGAGTAGTTTACAAAACTTTGCAACTGGCGATCTACCATCACTAAAGGAATGCTGACTTCAAATACCAGGGGGCAGTGATCACTACTTGTAGCATTATCAAGAACAGTCCAAGACAATATTGTCACACTTGAGCTGGCAAATGTCAAGTCTAAGACGGACCTCGAATTACATCGAACGAATGTCGGAACTCTGGAGTTCCAACAAATAAGGTTATTCCGGTTAGTCCAGTCCCACAACCGTTTTCCTGATGAATCAGTGCGGAATCCCCATGAAACGTGATGGGAATTGAAGTCTCCCGCAAATAGCATACTGTTTCTGCAAAACCTCGCAGTCACGTCAAGGGCTCTTTCATCTTGTATTCCAGCCGGAAAGTAGTTGTTGACTATAGATAGTGGCGCGCATCCGGGAAAGGGAATTTCCAGAACCAATACTTCATAATCGTGTGATATTTGTTGGTAAACTAAGTGTGTTTTACGGCAAATTTTGGATGAAATGAAAAACATTAATCCTCCACCACGTGAGTCTCGGTCCAGTCGAAAGCACTGATAGTCGTTTAGATAGAAGTTTGTATCAGCAGACAGCCAAGTTTCTTGTAAAATTATGACGTCTGGAGATTGTTGAGAAATTAGGTATATTAAGTCTGTAGTTGCAGAGAGAATTGAACGGCAGTTCCACTGAAGTACTCTAAGGTACCCTATGATGATAAGCAAGCAGTAGCAACTGCTTGATCTAAGATAGTATCTTTTAAGAAGTCCGCTTTAGTCCTAGGTTCCTTCACACTCTTTTTTGTTTTCGGATGAGAAGAATTATTAGGTTGCTAGTGGGTGATCTGGTGCGTTTCAAAATGCGAGAATCTATATCTACATCCCGATTAATTATTGATTCTGAATCAGATATACCTTCCTGCTCAGTTGTGTTAGGACTGGAAAGCATTGCCTCATTATCGATAGAGACATCTGAGTGATGTTCGGCAAGTTTACTAATTGAGGCACTAGAAGGTTGGATACGCTTAGTTATTCGATCAGATGCACCCGACATCTGTGAATCCATAATACTATTGAGTGAGTCGGACAGATTAAGTAAAAATTTTTCTAATACTTTTTCTACGGCTTTTTCTACCATAGCAGAAATGGACTGAGAAAGTGATGCATCTATAGAAAGAGGTGGACGAGCTGCTATACCGGCATAACCCTGACTCCTGCTTTAATTTCTGCAATTGCTTCTCTACGAGAGCATCGTCTCCTTTCAATGATTTCAATCACCTGAAGTTTCTTTGATCTTGCAGGGCAGTTAGGATCGTCTGCAGCGTGATTTGCCTTGCACAAACAGCATGTCTTATTGTCTGATTGACACTCAGCAGTACTATGACCAGCCCCGTATATGGCTCCGCATATGCGGCATCGAGTCTCCGATCGACAACCTTTAGTACTGTGTCCAAAGCGCCAACATTTAGCACATTGCAGCGGACGGGGAGCCAAAGCTTCGACCTTATAAATAAGCGGCCATGCCTTGATCTCCGAAGGGCGATCTGTTCCAGCGAATGTGGCAATTACACTTTCAGTGGGAACTTTCTGTTGGTTTTCCTGTTTGGTACAGCGGTAAACAGAAATAACACCTGCTGGGGAAAAGATGTCCAAGACTTCTGCTGGGCTTAGACTTGCATCAACCCCCCGAACCAATCCTTTGCAGCAAGCTAGATGAGGTGGGATAAAAGAGCTCACCGGATGTGATGCAAAAGTAGTGCACTTCAGAAGGTCTTGGATGCAGGCCTTGTCCGGTGAGCAGCATAGTATCCCCCCCGCGTCCAAACTGACAAACCTCTGTTATCAGTAGAGAGTGGGGAGTGATCGCACGAAGTTCCGTTTGGATTGTCTTGGGGTTTTTCATGCGGATGAACCCACCGGTGGTAGGCACCAAAGCGACAGGAACGCTACGGGTTCCATTGCGGAGAAACAACTCCAGAGGAAGATCTTGAGGGGGAACAGAGGCTGACCAGAGGGCAGGCCTCTGGCCCGGAGAAAAAACAGACATGAAATAAGAAGAAGTTACACTTATCAATGCACTAAAACAGTTGCGGAACAAGAGGTAGATCTTATAAAATAAAATAAAAGTAACCGCCGGCTACTTGACCTCAACCCTGAGGATGGAACAAGGAACGCAGCCCCAGGCACGAACGCAGTCGCTTGCAGGTCTGCAGCCATGTTTATTCCGTTCTGCACTTCTTCCTCCTCAGCTTCTACCAACCATAACTTCATACGTCACATGTTTAGACGATGGCGTTCCAGACACTGCGATCAGACTCAACTCCGTCTTTAAGGTATAAGGCAAAAAAACTTGTTTATTTAACTGCGTTCGGAAGCGCTCTTCTGTCACTTGAGCATCCCCGCGTCCCTTGCTCGCGCTCTTCTTCTTTCTCGTTTTCTTGTCCCAGCCCAGAACGTGAAAAATAATCAACATTCCCGGCGCGCAAAGCTAAACACATAGTTCAAGTGGGTACAGTCTTTGTATCGGCCTGATCGCAAGGTGACCGCCTCGCAACTTGATCTTGCAAGAACGAATGAGACTGTCTGCACTGCGGTACACTTCCGTGACCCTTGCAAGCTTCCATAGCTGGCGTGGAGTGTTGTCCGCATGCACGAGAACGATGTCCCCTTGCTTTAATGCTGTATTTGATTTCGTGTCGGCAAAGTGCGCAGATCGTAATTGCAACAGGTATTCTTTTTGCCAACGCTTCCTAAAACTTTCAACCAGCAGCTTCCTGTAGTTGTGTCTGCGTATAGCGTCTGATCGTTTGGAATTACTGTTGACTTCGTCAGCGGTCGCATACGGTATGGAAGTCAATCTTCGTCCAAGGAGAAGTTCGGCTGGCGTCAAAGTGCAAGGTTCTCCTGCATCTCTCTCGATGAAAGCCAGAGGCCTAGAGTTTACGAATGCTTCAACCTCCGCCAGCACTGTCAATATTTCTTCGTAGTTCAGACGAGCTTTGCCGATAATTTTTCGCAGTGGAAGCTTCACTGATCGTACAAGGCGCTCCCACCATCCACCCTACCAAGGAGCATTCTGTGCTATAAACTTCTACGAAATGCCGTTAATGCCGAGGTGACCAGCGACGTCCTCTTCGGAGAATATTCGGTTTAGCCGCTTTATGTCTGCCGATGTCTTGTGAAAGCTTTGTGCGTTGTCAAAATAGACCACCCTAGGTAATTCTCTCCGAGCTGCAAATAGTCGTAGGCAAAGCAGGAAAGCCTCGGATGTCATTTCCGAGACAAGCTCGAGATGCACGGCTCTAGATACGGCGCACGTAAAAAGTGCAACGTAGCACTTCGTGTCCCCTTTCTCCGTGCGTGCATACAGATGGCCCACGAAGTCGACTCCTACAACTTCGAACGGGTTCGTTGGTGTCACTCGATGATTTGTTAACGGAGCAGTCTCAGCAGTTCCTGGGCCCGCACTGAAACGCTTGCATATATTGCAGCCATGCAGCACTCTTTTTACCAAAGAGCGAGCTCGACAAATCCAGTAGCGTTCCCGAAGCTGCGTAAGTGTATCTCTAACTCCTCCATGTAAGACTTGAAGATTGGCTCTGTTTGCCAAAAGTGTCGAAAAGTGGTGACTTGACGGCATTATGATTGTGTGCTTGACATCTTGTGTGGAATGCACTAGGGATAAACGGCCTCCAACCCGAAGAATTCTGTCTTTGTCTTTGTAAGGGCGTAGTTCAGCGATTCGAGATGTAGACTCGACAGGTTGGCCGTTGGTCAAAGTTGTGAGTTCTTCAAGAAAGCCTTGCTCTTGTGTACATCTTATCCAATACTGTTCAGCGTTCAGGATTTCTGTTGCCACGAGATGTCCTGTATGATTACTTCTTTTTCTGCATTGGTCAGTAAATCTGAAAATCCACGCAGTGACTCTGAGTACCTGTTGAAGCCTGCTGTACCGTTGAATATCAACTATCGGAACTGAGAAGCGTGTCATTAGTGCGACGTGGACTGTTGTAGCTTCACCTTGGGTGGCTTCCGCTATGTCTAGTTCACAGAACTGAAGGGGCCATTCAGACATCAGTTTAGTTAGCCACTCGAGACCATGCCACCATTTTGAGCTGCACAGCAGTCTTTCAAGCGTCGCGCCACGTGTGAGTAGGTCAGCCGGGTTGTCCATTCCAGGACAGTATGTCCACTTTGATGGATCTGTAGTGCACCTAATTTCATTGACTCTGATGGCTATGAACTGTTTCCACTTTTTGACGTCACCTTTTATCCATGACAACACAACAGCGGAATCTGTCCACACCGTGTAGTCAACTTGAACGACTCAGAATCCAACACATCAGACATCCGACCTTCCAACGCTACAAGGACTCACAACCTTGTTCGTTCCTCAATACTAACCAGATTGTGCCATCATAATTTTTAACGCTGAAGGCATGGTTATGCTCTCCAGAATACAACAGCCAACCTCGCCCACCTGAGGTCTACTAGATATCACCGGACTGCCTTTCCTGTGAACATTTTGTGCAAGCGCATGGAACCGCCATGTGGCATGGAACTACTGCATTTTCTGGCGTTATTAATATATTATAAGACTCTATTTGTTCATGCTTTCTAGATTGTAGCTCGCGCATTCTTTCGGGGGGAAGGGGAATCATGTGACGTATGAAGTTATGGTTGGTAGAAGCTGAGGAGGAAGAAGTGCAGAACGGAATAAACATGGCGCATGAGCCAGGCCACATCGCCCTTTCATCATAGCACCATATATATATAAACTAGAAAGAAAGAAATCCAGAAAAAAGACCCCCAGCGTGCCGAAACGAACGTGGGACATCGGCGTCGTGTATGCGAGGCGTCAACAACTGAGCCACGAGTGGTACCTTTTCGATCATTCAAACGGGGAGTATTTATATCTACGACTTTTTTTATTGCCCGTTGCCATGAAGCAGACCTGATATTATTACGAGCTTAATATTAACAGCTTCCATGACGTCATTGTCTGTAAGTTCTGTTTACTGAAGAAATATTTTATTGAAGAACTGGCATTTGAAAACATAAAGCCCGACCATATACATGTGTTTCGCATGAGAGCTTTGGTCGAGTGGATAGAACAAAGGAATGTCTAGACTCGGCAATGGGAGCTGCGTAAACCTCCCCGAGACTTCGTTCCGCTGTGGCAAGGATCACCACCGGTCGTGTGGATGGACCCCGGTTGAAACGAAGCTCGGCTCTCATGAGCACGACGAGGTCCGCGGGTACTCAGTCAAACCCCGTTGCACGACTGGGCGAGACTGAGTGTTTAGGGTCAGCTCCAGCCCACATTACCTAAAGGAGAATCTGTGCCTTAAGACAGGCCTTAGGGGACATATTGGCTCGGAGGTTAATTCAGGGCTTGCGCGAAGGGTCGCTACCTTAATCGGAACGGGTTAACGTACCACGGCATGGTGCTTGTTGGGCGGATCGGTGGGTTGAGGTATAGGATCCACTATGCCTTTATGCGCTGAGATGTCTGGCTGGCGTCCCCCTTGGACATGGTCGCGACGGCATGGAACACGCATACGCGATGCGTGGAAAGTGCGGGCAGGACCTCAACGTGTGAGTTGAAGGTGACGTTTTCTCGCGTATGAATTTTTTATCTAGCAACATTTACCTGGCAATATCAGAAGGATTGGCATAGCAAAGTTCGATGTTGAACGCACGAAAAAAGGAGACATGCAGCGATATGTTTAGGGCTGAGTTTGGGGCGTACATTTTCACGGGGAATACTATAAACTTCTTTGTGCATGTGATGCAGCGCATGTTAATCAATCATACCAGAAAGAGAGTGAATTGACAATGGATGTGAGGTTTAGCGTCCAAAAACCACTATATGGTTATAAGAGGCGATGCAGTGGAGGGCTCCAGAAGTTTCGATCAAATGGGGTTCTTTAACGTGCACCCAAATTGAGCACACGGGCCTACAACATTTTCGCCTCCATCGAAAATGCAGCTGCCATAGCCGGGATTCTATCCTGCGACATGCAGCTCATAGCTGAGTACCTTAGCCACTAGACAACCGCGGAAGGGCGGGAGAGAGTAAAAAAGACATGTCATGTCTACTTTTCATATTACTGCCAACACTAAGTTAAGTCATTCTGAAGTAGGAGGTTTGCTATACCATCAAACTAGCTCCTCAAGCCTTTCATTGAACTCTCTCGCTTAAGAAACGTGGTGCCATTGATAGGACAGTAGCGGCGATGCAAACCTTCACGGACGCTAATGAGCACCGACGGTTAGTGTTGCTGTGGTATCAAAATTAAGTCTTTAATGCCATGGCGTACATATCCGTAATTGTCTGCCGTGCTGCGGAAAGGCGCAGGCACACAAGCACAGCGCGCATGATTATGTGACAAAGAAAAATGTCAGGTCACAATACTGAATTGAGATGCGTGTCATGAACGGCATGCCATGATCTTGGTGCTCTTGTGGCAGTATCGTTTATTTGTTATGTATCAAAATAGGTATGACATGACGAAATTTGGAGCCTGATTTAAGCAACAGGTCGTGACGTGCATACGTGACACATGTGGGTCAAGTACAATACCATCTACATGAGATGGTCTTGGGGTACTCACAGCTGTTGCAGTAAACGGGTGTGTACCGAAATTGGTGTGCCGTGACATTTCGGCATGATGAACACAAATGATATGGTATACCTTGGAAGCCATGACCTATATGTCATATATGGCACAATTTACATGCCATGCTTATGGTGTGCTCATGTTTTTTGAAATTGGCCCCGAGTGACGTGACTACTGTATGACGAACAGCAATTACTGGTTGTAACGAAAGCATTACGATATGCATGTAGTGTACGGCATAATTTTCATGTCAGGCTCATAATGCAACTGTCGAGATTCGATACTGCGATCTTACCAAAATTGGTATTGGGGCAGTCTGTATGAAGAAGGACATAGCAAAATGAAAATCTTGAAATCATGTTGTGTACGTCTTAATTTACATCGCACAGTCTTGAGTGGTGGTGGTAGTAAAACGTTTATCAAAAATAAAACACGCGAGGTATGCAGCCACCACCTCATAAAAAGATGACACCCACAACTCGTTGGTGAGAATCCCTAGTATGGGACCTCATGGACGTCGGCTGCTGCCCGGGCTCGTCGAAGGAAGGTCTTTTGGGCCTGAAGGCTAAAACAGCCAAAAAAGGTCGCCTCCCACTCCTCCTGCGTTGGGGATGTGAAGCGTTCACGCCCGTTTTATTCACTGAATATAACACAAGATAGCTATTACAAGACTTTTTGACGGTATGAAATGAGAGAACCTAATTTGCAAAGCATGACAATAATGTCCTATACGGATGGATTAGCATGTCGCTGCCTTGATAGGCTTCCGGAAGTTCTGTTTCCTGGATATATTGTGAATCGGTGTGGCATATGACATGAGTACGTGAAGAACCTAAGTGGCAGGTCATGTATTTCATATACCAGATGTTATGCCTAATTACCATGGGTTTGCTCGCGATAGCTGCAACTGACTTTGCCACCAGCTTGCCAAGATGGCCCCATGGTCAATTCCTCGAGCAGTGAGGCACCAGGAAGGCATCACTAAGGAATTTCTTGGAGCACTGAAAGAAACAAAGTAACTCATCCTGCACGTGCTCATGTGAGACAATGACGGCTGGTGGAAAGGGCAAAGAAGGCTACGACGGAGAGATAGGCTGTCTGATGCGGTAGTTGAATATTGCAGGTGTTGGCGTATTGTCAGGTCACTCCACTCTGTAATGCCCTCGCTCCCGGAAAGTATGAAAATGATAACTAAATAAATAAGCCCGACCAGAAGCCCGACCAGAAATATGTGCGCTAATGGGGCAATCTTCCAGACGACGGTGAATGCTGTGGTCGGCCATATCACATCTGTGAGTCTGGCAGTCTTTTCGACAGAAACCAAGGCACTTGTAGAGGACGCACAATTTATATGGCAGCACAATTTCGTGAGATACGACTATGACTTTTCCCTGGGCTTCACATCGACTACTCTCTATCCTGGGCTCCCGCCACTTCATGCAAATTGGCCCTCGGCTTGAAAACGTTGCCTAACTCTGGCCTAGAAGGAGTTAGCATTCACAGCCGCTGGCTCCGACACAGCCAACTGCGTATGGCCAGCATTTGGTAAGACGGCTTCCGGTCTTCTGAACTTTGCAGCCTGCTCTACCCCTTCAAAGACGGCCGGTACCCTCCTGGCCCTGGCACACCTTGCCGGGGACTCCCGTAATGACCCGTGCTTGTCGCGTGCGACTCAAGTGCCTCGCTATTGGCCATAGTGAAACCAGAACGCGTAGGCTTTCGAGCCCAGCTACTCGTCGCTATATACGTTGCATGCCCTCGTTGCCAGGGGCATTGATGTCTCCGTACATTGGGTCCCACTTCACGTGCAAGCAAGAAAAAAAAGCAGGCAAACGCACTGGAAAAAAGCACACATCATTGCATCACCATCGTGTGTTATGCTGTGGTGCCTTTTGGCCATTGAAGGCTCATCTTAAGATGGCTACTGCTAACCAGTGTTATGACCGGCGCCAGAGCTGACGGGGGAGCGGTACTATTTTAATCCTCAAACAAGTAGCCGACTGGCCGGCTGCCTATGCCTGCCAGGTATTGTCCCTGTTAGTCGGAGGATGAGACGTCGTGTCGCCACGACGCCGTAAGCCGTTCCAGAGAGGACAACAAAGACAGCATCTTCCTTGGAAGAAACCGCGGCCGCCACCACAAATCGCCCTGCTAATTGAGCGAACAGATCGGCGGACCGTTTGATGTATGCTGTAAGGAGCTTGGGACTCCTCGACCAGCGGCACACACACTACGAGAAAGAGCCCCGCTGGCGCCACCTTCAATATTAGACTCAATATTGGACGTTCGCGTGGGCCGTGCAAGCTCGTACCCCTCACCTGTTGTGTGTGTGTGATTGTTGTTTCACTCAAGAAGGGGAAGCCCGACAGGGCTTAAAACGATGCCGCAGAGTGCTAGACGTCGCTCTCAACCATGTAACGATTCAACCACCACGTTCGTGGTTTGTGAACTCCTAACCTTTCTATGCTGTAAATAAGTGTAAATAATGCCATAAACCTGTTTGTTTTTTCGTATCCCCATTTTGTGAGCATTCGTTTCCTCAACCCGAAGCTACACCACGCTACCACAAGAGACCGGGTAGGCCACAGTCCGCAACAACTGGTGATAAGCGCTGGGATTCAGAGTGACTACTGGTGAACAGCGCCGAGAGCCGCAACAACTGGTGAACAGCGGTGGGATCCACAACAACTGGTGGACAGCGGTGGGGTACGAAGCTACAAGTGACAACAACAGTCGACCCAAGGGAAGCAGGTGTCTCGAGACATGAATCACGTGTAGGTGAGTGCTTGGCTTTTCCTTTGAGTGAACCAGGTTCTGAAAGAAGGTAAATTTTAGAAATGGTAGTTAACTTTGCCGAAAGACTCAGTTTCGCCGTTTCGGGAAGTTATTTTTGAAAGTAGCGAGCACTCAGTACGATCATGACCTTACGGCAGCTGCAGAAGTCAGACTTGTTGCTGTTGTGTGAGGAATTGGGGATTGATACAAAGGGTTTGGCATGAAAAGCCATAATAATAAAAGCGAATAATGATTTGGGGCCTGATGATGAGGAATCAAGTGAAGAATGGACCTCATCATTGAAAGAAAGTTAAGAGCAGCTCATATAGAAGAAAAGGGAGAATACGAAAAACGAGACCTCGAGATAGAGTTTTTCAAACAAGATAACGAGTTGAGTAAGAGGTTGGGACCCCAGCGAGGAGTATTTCTCGAAAATGAGGCAGAGTTCGAGATGTCTAGGTACATGCAGCCATATGAAGTATCATGGGATATGGGCCTGTATCTTAGACTGTTTGAACGAAGGTGTAGGCAACTGTCATGTGAGCTTGACACGTGGTCTCAGAAGCTACTCACGGTTCTGCCCTGCGAGACAGTGGATGTTGTGCGCGACTCAGTGAGCAGCACGCGAACAACTACAAAGTTGTTAAAGCAGAGCTAATCAGGAGATTCAGAACTTCTGTTAGCAAAAAGAAAGAAAGACTCAGACCGGAGTTTGAAAGCGAGGCGCGTCACAAAGCGCCGGAAGATGAGGTGCGTCATGAAGCGCTTGAAACAGAGATCGTGCCAGTAAAGGGCCTGCGTTTTCTAGAATCCATCAAAGTAGAGTATGCCAAAAATGAGGCTGTGGCCGGTCTGGCAGTAGGGACGATGTCGAGGGATGCTCCTTGCGTGGATGAGGAAAGTGCCAGCAGCACTAATGGGCCCAGTAAAGAGCTGAAAACCTTCTTCTTGCCTCAGGGGGAGCTTTCGACATCTTCAAATGTAGGCATGGTTAGCGTAGTGCCGTTGTCAGATAGGAGGGAGGCGCGGCGCCGAAGCGCTTTGTCCCAGAGTCGCACTTAACTCATCAACCCATCATCATCTTACATCTGCCCCGGCACTGCCTCACCCCCCCCCCCTCAGGGTCGTGTGGGGGGGACGTTTTGTTTCGAGCAGACGGCCATGCCCTGACAAGGGGGCCACCGTTCGGCACCAGGCGCCAAACAGACGCGGATTGCCTCCTGGCGTAGAAGCCAGGGAGGCCCGACAAAGGGCGAAGCAACTTCGGCGAAGCAACTTCGGTCGCGACGCGCAAAGTAAACGTACCCTGGCAAGGTGGGCTATCGCAGCGCGTGGGGTGCGCTGCGGTCATGGCCCGTCTCCTGACAGCTAGAGCCCAGCGAGACTTGACACAGGGGCTACCCTTCGGCACGGTGGCTCTCGACACAGCACGCAAAGCGGACGTACCCGAAAACGTGGCAGCGGGACTGCCCTCGATCGTGGTAACTTCAGTCACCACAACCAAAGTGCCCGTGCCCTGACACTGTCGCACGGCTGAGAGCCTGAGACTACACCCCCTCAGTACGGATGAACTATCGCTCGGTGCGAGGCGCTTTGCGGTCACGGCTCATCTCCTCACCACAAGGGCGCAGTGAGACACAATCCATCCTGTGGGGTCTACGGGACTACTATTTGGTGCAGAGGCCGATGGCGCTGCACGCAAACCAATCGTACCCACGGAAACCGGCACGGCAAAAGCCGGCTTAGTACTTTTCGAGGAAGGGAGCCACCTTCCGCCTGGAGGAGTAGGGTCGCCGAGCCGCAGAAGGGGCCAACACGGACCTTGCAGGTAAAGCCCGACAAGGCGACAGGATCACCTTAGCACATGCAAAGCTCGGGTGAAAGACCATACAGACCAAACTCGGGGGCGACCGGCTCACTAGGCCTAGTCGTGGAACCTTATAGAAAACCATCATTAAAATTGATAGTTATCTGCACTCCTGCCTCAATGAAAATCACTGCCGGACGGTGCCACATCTCATAAAACGCCTTTGCACCTAGGCGCTGCCACTCTCGGTGGAGAACGAACCAGACCTCCTTCGGTACTTTTGCAAGCACTTCGTGAAGCCCGGGTCGCTTGCCGTCAAAGACAGTACAGCACCATGCCATCCACACTTGGTAGGAGCACTCAACAAGCAGAAGCACGTATTGCTTAGCCGCTTGTCGCGACAGGGGATGAAGAAAACGAACGGTGTTGAAAGGAACACCTGGGTGGCCAAACAAGCTAGCTATCCTACTATGGAGGGCAGCTGGTAGTGCGCACTGGGAGAACACGTGAACCAGGTCCTTCATAGTGCCACAAAACGGGCACGTTCCTTGTTGAGGAATTCTCGTGAAGGGCCTGAACTTTAGAGGCAGGCACCCTCTGGCCCGGCGATACAGCAATGTGACGCGCTTGGCGTCCAGGAAACTGGCGGTAATTCACCGCCAGTTAGGACTATGGTAGGACAGGTCAAATGGTACACAGTTTGCGGGTAATTCTGGGGTAAGTCTATCAACTAACTCGTGAAGCTCTACCGAAACTAAATCTATCTCGGGGTCGACCTCTTAGAAACGGGCCAAAGTAGAAGTGGCCCCTGCATAGAAGGCAGAAGGCGTTCCGGCCCGAGGCACCGAATTCGAAAATGCCCCAGGCGAGAACAACCTCAGCCGCGTGCTCAGAAAATACGACGTGAAGCTTCTTGTAAGGAGCATATCTGAATCAAGAGCTACCCGTGTCCATTTAATGGTAATGCCATGGTAACAACGCTAAGGTCGGGAATACCTAGTCCTACTTCGTCCCTACGCAACTTCAACACGGGGCGCGACACAAAAGGAGAGGAACGACTCCAAAGGAAATCGAAAAGTTTGTTTTCCAAGATTAGCGTGGTGTGGGGCTTAACTGGCATAACCGAACCTATGTACATAAGGAAACTAAACAACAGTGATCGAATTATTGTGGCCCTAGCAGTAAGCGGACAAGACAAGGCACCGAGTTTCTTAATCCTGTAGGTCAGCTTTTGCATTGTTAACCGCCAGTTTTCGGTAGTCAGGCCATCTGGCTCGAAATGGAAACCTAATATACGTAGACGCTCCTTTATGGAGGCTTGTGCAGGACGTGGACTGGAGGGAGCGCAGTTCAGATACATGACTGCGCTCTTCGACTTATTTATGCTGGCGCCGCTTGCCGAGCAGTACCCCTCCACAATGCCCAAGACGGTGCAAACAGTTGCCTTGTCCGGGATGAGAATGGAGAGGTCATCTGCATAGTCAAACATTGCCACCAGGGGGGGGGGACCTGGCGGAAGGGAAAATTTGCGTATGCTGGTGTTTTTAGAAAGCCTCTGCAAGAGCGGTTTGAATGCGAGCACGTAGAGAGCGGGCGACAGTGGGTTGCCCTGACTCCACGGCACACACCAAAACACTCCGAGACGCGATCTTGTATGACAACAGCAGAACTAGGACGAAAGTGGAGAGCCCTGACCATGCTAATGAACTTGGAACTGAAGCCCACCTGCTTTAAAACTTTAAAGATGTACTTATGACTGATAATATCAAAAGCCTTTTCTTGATCAAAAGAACAAAGGATTTCATTTAGGTTGCGTGAATTCGACCATTCTATAAGGTCCCTAATAGCAAAACCATGAAGTTGGCATGATCTACCTTGGACACAACACGCCGGGTACGGACCCAAAACAGTACTAAGCACTGGAGTGAGTCGAACGGACAGGCACCTAGCTATGAGCTTGTAGTCACAGTTTAGAAGGGTGATGGGCCGCCAGGCTCTCAGGTCAGTGCGTCTCGTCTCATCCTTGCACAGGAGAGTGATCCGCCCCTCCCTTTGAGTCGCTGACAGGGTCCCGTCACGGAGAAGCCTGTTTGCCAATGTGGTAAAAGCCCCCCCCCCCCCCCCCCCCCCGAATACCTTCCAAAACTTGACATAAAACTCGACTGTAAAACTATCTGAACCTGGGCTACGATTACCGTTCATGGATTTAAGGGCTGCAAACACCTCCTCTTCGACGAGAGGAGTGTCACATTTATCAAAGTCCTCGTAAGTTTTGGTGAAAGGAAAACAGTACGGAGTGGGAGGTGGTTCGGCGTAAAGGTTCTTGTACAACTGCCTTGCCACCTCTAATAATTCTTCCTGCGATTCCACTAAACTGCCTGTGTTTGGATTGACCAAAGAGGTTATCGCTGAGCTCTTCCTAGCTAAGTGTCTGCGAAGGACATTTATGCTGCACCAAGCCTCCATTTACCACTGCTCTGCGCGTGCTGTGGCCCGCAAGCGGTCCCAGCTTCGCTGGAGCAGGACTCTATATTCTTTGCGCAGTGAAGTAAGAGCTGCGGTTACCCCCGGGCCGCCAGAAAATTGGTTTTTAGAGCAGGAGAATCGCGTCAGAGACCGCTTTGATCTCGGTGCGCTCCTCCCGCGCCCACCTTTTGCACCACTCCCGAAAGCGCTCCGTGACTCCGTTTTTCACCGTGTCCCATTCGCTACCGCCTAAGTTCTGGTCGCCAAGGAGTTGTAGCGAGAGAGGAAGACGGGACAGCGGCTAACGTGGTCATGTCGTTCTCTTGACACTTTATTATCAAAGGTGATTGCCGAAGCGGAGCGGCGGCGGCTGCCACGTCCAAACCGCCAGGCCTGGTGCTCGTTCTCTACCGCTCGCGCCTCGAGCTGTCGCGTGAGTTGCACGAGAGGCGCAGCGCGGTGGCTAGAAAAATGACGATGATGATGACGCTACAGATTGAACCGATGAGAAGGCTTGCTACACCTTTTGTGGCGTCCTTTTCTTTAAGGAGCCGCGGATTTAAACGCCATGGTCGCTCGCCCCATGGCACTAAACTCGAGTCAGCAAATCTCAATGCAAGGAGTCTATGGTTACTCAATGCGAAAGAACACAGCCAGCTAGAGTGCATGCTAGGAACAAGCGAGGGTGAGACATAAAAGCGATCGATCCTCGACCAGCTCCCACTCCCCGTCCAAGTCATTCCTGACTGGACAGGGTGGAGGGACCGCCAAGCATCGACAAGTCCCAGCTCTTTAACAAGCTCCCGCAACTCTAGGTCGCCGTTTCGGTCTCTAAACTTCGGAGTTACTTTAAGGGAAACGCGATCTGCTTGTTTCAAAACACAGTTGAAATTGCCTACTAAAATGACACGGGAAGGGCCAACTAGATAAGAAGGAGTTAAAGAAATCTTTCTGCTGTCCGTACTGCACTGGAGCATAAACATTTACAATTCTAACGCCAGAGTCAAGACCCACCGACAGAACACGGTCATCTGAATCCCTGGTAAAGCCTAGCACAAAGCCGGTGAATTGTGGCATTAAAATGACAGCAACTCCCCGGCAATGTGCGCCGCCATAATTGCAGTAGGATTTGGTGCCAAAAGTTTTGTCGAAGTTGTTAATCTGTCGCAACTTAGACACAAATGTTTCCTGCAAAACGAGAATGTCTATTTTTGAGACCAAGCTAAATGGATAACCTCGTCTTGTTTCGCTGCTCTTGTGATACCTCGACAGTAAAGGTTGCAATAGTGAGAGAAGAAGCCATGATGAAAGATAGGAGAGAAAACAGGCACTAGAATTGACAAGAAGCTAAAAGAAAAACACAGAAGAGGGAGGAAACAGCGAATACTCGAAGGTATCAGCTGCTGAAAAGCTACCTAAAATAAACCTACGAACGAGAGTCCCCCTCGGAGAGGGAGTCCTCGTTCGTGGACGAGTACCTTGTGTCAGACATTAACGAACCCTCGCAATTGCCTGGTTCACAGTTAGGGCAAGAAGAACTGTTGCTTAACTCACCCACGGTACTGACCGTGACAGTCGACGAGGTAGATTCCTCGTCAGACTCTGTCGCTGCGGGTCGCTTAGGAACCGGGAGGTCGTCCTTAGAGCTGCCGGGGCCGCCGCTTCAAGTCGCCGCCAGCCTCTCCTTGGAGGGCCCTGGTGATTGGCGGGCGGGCCGCTTCTTGCCCCGAACAGCGTCGGTCCAGCTCATGGGTTCTTCCTTGTCCTCGGCAGCAGGCGCGTCAGCAGGGCTGGTCCCGGGTGCACCAGCAGGCGAGGCTGGCGACGGTTCGGCGGCAGCAGGAAGGGTGGGGGGCCTCAGCTAATCTCAACCCCGCTGTTGGAAATTGTTTGAACCTCCCGCGCGAATAGCGCGCGCACCAAGAGACGGAGAACGACGAGGAAGAGGAAGAGACCAGCCGAAATAGAACACGCTCTTTTACCATGGATGCTGGCGTTTGCGTCTCCTTCATTTGGTGCCTTTAAACTCCGAAGCGTGGTTTTCCCACATCGATTTTGGTGCCGACGACCCGGGAATCAAGCCTACAACGACCCGAGCCTTTCATTCCTGGTGTGGGTGAGCTGCGCTGCGAGCTAGACCGACATGGAGCGAGCGAAGAGCAAGCGGGCCTCGCGGCGATCGATGAACACGAGAATCATCAACGAGGTCAACCAGGTGCTCCAGTCCAATGAGTTCGAGCTTTCTGGACTTCGAATGCTGCACGGCCGCCTACGCGCCAGCAACGTGGAACTTAAAGCCTTGAACAACGAGGTTGAAACCCTGATCACTGACGACCTGGCGGCAGACGACTATGAGGTGGTCATGCAATACGATGACGCCGCTAACAGTACTCTGGCGTTGCTCGAGCACCACATTGAAGTTCTGAAGACTTCTGCTACGCCGGCGTCGTCTACAACTCCAGCCATGGGCGCAAGGACCTGTGAGGGTGCGCCGAGCGAGCATGAACGACTTCCACAACGTGAGTTCGGCGCACGACTTCCCAAGCTGGAGCTTCTTCGTTTCGATGGAAACGTGATCAAGTGGCAACCCTTTTGGGATATGTTCCTGCACTCCGTGCACGAGAACCCAAGGCTGTCCAACACAGACCGGTTTCACTACTTGGCCTCACTTCTAGATGGACCTGCAGCTCAGGCCGTCGCCGGTATTCAGGTGACAGATTCTTGTTACGATGACGCGCTGGAAATTTTGAAACGTCGGTTTGGAAACAAGAAAGTCATTGAGCAGAAGTACTTAGGAAATTTGCGCACGCTCAAACCAGTGAAATTAGCGAGTGATGTCACTGCTCTGCGCAAGCTTTTCGACACAGTTCAACTAAACAGGAGGGGACTGCGTAGTCTTGGAATCACGGAGTCATCCTACGCGGCTATGCTGAATGAAGTTCTGCTCAAAGTCATACCAGCTGACATTGTCGTAGAATACTTCAAAAAAGAAAGTATGGAGAACACGACGGAAACGAGCCAGGCTTCATCTGATCAGGAACTTGAGCAGCTGATGAAATTTCTCCGCATCGAAGTTGAATGTCGAGAAAAGAGTTCTTTAGTGAACAATTTGCCAACGACATCGAACAACAGCGTACCTGTATTAAATAGATCATTCAAGAAGCAGTCCGCGACTCCTACAGCATCCGTTCTTCAAAACAAGACACTATCTTCCCCCTCGTCCTGTTTTTTCTGCGCTGCTACCGATCACAAGACAGAGGACTGCACGAGTGACATGACTCTGGCCGAGAAGCGCAACAAACTTGTAACAGACGGTCGATGCTTCCGGTGCACGTCAAAAGGACATCTGGTCCGCAATTGCCGGCGGAGAGTGCACTGCCAAGCATGCAAGCGCAGACACGCCTCCTCGATGTGCAATGCTAGTAGTTCTGAAACACCATCAGTGACTAATGCTCAGAAGAAACCGAATGCTACGGTGCAAGTTTCCACTCAGAGAGCTTCAGTTCCCCGACTCATCAATGATGTTCTTCTCCAGACTTTTCGAGCTTGGGTAACGACTTCATCTCATTGTTGCTATATACGCGGTGTTCTCGACAACGGAAGCCAGCGAACGTTCGTCACTGAGAGCGTCGCTTCCAAGCTAAGTCTACCTGCTGTTGCCGAGACCGAACTCGCCATCAGTGCGTTTGGTAGAGCGAGCGACCCAACCCGACGATTCAAAATGGTCAAGATCACGCTCCGCAGTCAGCACGACGACCTAACCATTGACATTGAGGCCATAGTGGTGCCCTTTATTTGCGAGGAGATGATTGAAGCACCAAGGCAGAGTCGTCTTCTTCAAGCCATCGCAGCGGAGGGGAAACATCTGGCTGACGCAGTCGTTTACCCGAGTGTAGATTGTGAGCCAGGTGTGAGTGTCCTCATTGGATCGGACCAGCTTTGGAAATTGATGCCCAACACGAGTGAAGTGAGGTGGGATGAAGAAAACCCTGCCTTACTCGCCATTAACACAAAGATGGGCTGGACTCTCCAAGGCCCCTTATCTGGTGGTGGAAGCACGAGTAACAAAGCAAGCACCCAAGTATGTGTTCTTCGAACAGGTTCCCACGAAGACGACCAGATCGCCTTCCCATTACAAAGATTTTGGGACCTCGATGCTATCGGAATTGCCGACACGCCGACGTCTCAGTGCAACGCAGATATTTTGGAAGAATTCAACAACACTACCAGGCTTCGGAAAGGACGCTATGAAGTTGCGTTGCCATGGAAATCACCTCTCGTCGACATGGCCGACAATCGCAAAGTAGCCCTTTCGAGGCTCCATGGACTCGTCAAGCGGCTGTCACCAAACGACGAAGCCATGAGAGCCTACGATAAGGCTATCAGGCAGTATGAGGTGGACGGTCATGCTGAAAAAGTTGAAGATGCCCCTTATTGTACACAGCACCTATACTACATGCCGCATCGAGAGGTAATCCGCGAAACATCTACGACGACGAGACTTCGCGTAGTCTTCGACGCATCATCGCATGCATCAGGAGCTTGTTCTCTCAACGAACAACTCGAAAAAGGTCCTAATCTGAATGCTGACCTTTTCAAGGTTTTGATCCGGTTTCGCCTTTTCGCCATCGGAATTACAGCAGACGTGCAGAAGGCGTTTCTACAAATCAGCATTCGAGAAGAAGACAGAGATGCTCTTCGTTTCTTGTGGTTTGAAGGGCTACCAATGTCAGGCAGACCACTGCCAAAAATACAAGAAATGCGAATGACCAGAGTTCCATTCGGCACCTCCGCAAGCCCTTTCCTATTATCTGCAACGTTGAAATACCATTTCGATCACGTTGAACAAATTTACCAAGTAACGGCCGCAAAACTGAAGGCAAGCTTCTACGTCGATGACCTAGTTTTCGGAGCTTCAACGACAAAAGAAGCGCTACAACTCTACGAAGAGACGAAGGCCATAATGGAGCTGGCCGGAATGAAAATGCAGAAGTGGTCAACAAACTGCGACCTGTTAAGAGAGAAGCTCAAGCAAGCAGGAGAGACGTCAGCTGAGCAGGTCACACAATCTAAGGTTCTTGGGCTATCCTGGAACTACACCGACGACACCATTTCGGTGAAAATTGACTCTGTGACGAAAGTCTTAAAAGCGGGACTTTGTACCAAGCGAACTGTGCTTCAGGCTTCATCACGAATTTTCGACCCCTTGGGACTGCTAGCACCGTTCACCATTCGAGTTAAAATACTTTTTCAGAAGATATGGATGCAAGGACTCGATTGGGAAAGCGTTCTCCCCGAGACATTGAAGATCGAGTGGGACAAGTGGACTGTCGAACTTCAAGACCTCAAAGACTTTAGAACCAAGAGGTATCAACTAGACAACAGCAGCCCTGATAAAATCACTCACCAGCTGCATATATTCACGGACGCTAGCCCGTGTGCCTACGGAGTAGTGGCATACATACGAGTGGAAGACAGTACCGGAGCGGTTCGACTCCAGCAGCTGCTCGCTAAGTCTCGGGTCGCTCCAATCAAGGGTCTCACTTTACCACGCCTGGAACTCGTCGCTGCGGTTCTTGGAGCTCGACTTCTTAAGCTACTTGTGGATACTTTGCCACACACAAATATAGAATACTTCTGCTGGACCGACTCCCAAGTTTGCTTGAGTTGGATCAAGTCCACAGCCACCAAGTGGAAGCCCTTCGTTTGTAACAGGGTAATTGAGATCCAAGGGCTCACAGACCCGAGTCGCTGGAGACATTGCTCTGGAAAGACAAACCCAGCCGACTTAGTTACAAGAGGGATATCAGCGCATCACCTTTGTACTAGCGATTTATGGTGGCATGGGCCTGACTGGCTATCTGGTACCCAAGAAACGTGGCCGGCAAGTGAAGCTGGTCCTCATGAGTCAACGGATGAACTATGTAGATCAAACGACGAAGACACAACAGTTTTGGCTTGTCAATGCTCGCAAGCAGAGCCACTTTTCGAGCTCGACAAGTACAGCAGCTGGATACGAGTTGTTAGAATCACAGCTTGGATTCGAAGATTTATTCACAATTGTCGAGTGCACACCAGTCGTCGTCTGATGGGCCCACTCACTGCCCCTGAGATAAAAGAAGGCGAGTTTACATGGATGAAGAATGCACAAGCGGAAGCCTTTAGTATAGAACTCGCCTCATTGTTAAAAAACCAACCATTAGCTAAGGCATCCCGAATTCGTAATCTGCATCCATTCCTGGACAATGATGGGATTTTAAGAATCAAGACCCGGCTTGACAACGTAAAAACATCAGAATACGTGAGGTGCCCGATTCTACTACCAGCTGACCACCGCTGCACATACCTCATCATCGACCGCACGCACCGGCGCCTGCTGCACAGTGGTGTAAACGATACCCTTTCAGAGCTACGCGAGTGTTTTTGGGTGATTAAGGGCCGCCAGTGTGTGAAAAAAGTGCTCTCTAGGTGCAAAGTGTGTGCTAGATTCAAGCTCCAACCTGCAACAGCCCCTACCGCACCACTGCCGACCGACAGGGTTAAGAGATCACACCCTTTTCAAGTTGTGGGTGTTGACTTTGCTGGTCCCGTTTTTGTGAAAGGAACCAGTCCCGTGAAGGCCTATATCGTTATTTTTACGTGTGCCGTCGTTCGTGCGATCCATTTGGAGTTGTGCTCCGATATGACGGCAGGGTCATTTTTAATGGCTTTCCGTCGGTTGTGTCGCGACGCGGCTTGCCTAGTGTTATTTATTCCGACAATGCTCTAGCTTTTCATGCTGCCAGTCGCGACTTAAAAGTGATGTACAGAGCTTTGAGAGACTTCCAAGTACAGGACTTTTGCTCTAATAACCACATTACCTGGAAATTCATTGCAGAACGTAGTCCTTGGTGGGGTGGATTTTGGGAGAGGATGATTCGCACTGTTAAAAGCTGCCTACGGAAAATTCTAGGGAAAGGTTGCTTTGATTTCGAGCAGCTTGTGACCATTCTTGCCGAAGTAGAAAATGTAGTGAATTCTAGGCCATTAACGTACCTCTCCGCTGACGCTACCGATCCAGCTGTACTTACACCTTCGCACTTTCTAACCGGTAGGAAGTCTACTACACTGCCTAGTGCTAATACTGCTGAAACGTCGGGAACTCGCTCCGATACTTTAAAGCATTGGAAGTACAGGCAGCAAATAGTGGCTGATTTTTGGAAGCGTTGGTATAAAGACTACCTCTTGTGCTTGAGGAGTGCACACATTAGGCGAGTACAGCCTTGCAACCAGCTTAAGGTTAACGATGTAGTCGTCATTAAGGAAGACAAGGTGCCCATAACTTTTTGGAAAGTTGGTAGAGTTACTGACGTGTACTTATCAAGTGATAATCACGTTAGAGCCTGCAAGATTGTCTTGGCAGGAGGTACGGAAGTTACGAGGCCAGTACAACTTTTATGCCCGTTGGAGCTGGGCGATTGAACTTTCGGGCGCGGAGGATGTTGGAAATTGTTTGAACCTCCCGCGCGAATAGCGCGCGCACCAAGAGACGGAGAACGACGAGGAAGAGGAAGAGACCAGCCGAAATAGAACACGCTCTTTTACCATGGATGCTGGCGTTTGCGTCTCCTTCATTTGGTGCCTTTAAACTCCGAAGCGTGGTTTTCCCACACCCGCCTCCTGCTCCTCCCCTCCTGGAGCCTGTTCGCTAATGGGCTCCGACTGTGGCTGGGTCGAGCCCTCGGCGTCCCCTGGAGCAGCCTCCCGGTCCTCCACAACGCCGCTCACCTGCTCTTGGGTAGAAGAAGAGGCTACAGGCGGGGCGGCCGATGAATTCGTCTGCGCCTTGCACTTTGAGGGGCCATGATAGCCGCCGCAGCACTCGCATTTGAGCGTGCACTGGTCGTGACCAAAAACCCCACAACGCACACACTGTGGTGCAGTACACTTCGCCGCATGGTGTCCGGTTCTGCAGCATCGCCGGCAAATTGGCGTGACACCCTCGTACTCAAACTGGACGATGACGTCCCTCACCTGGTGGAGGTTGGGGACACTCTGGTGCATCTCCATTTGGACCACGAGGATGCCGCTCAAAACTCCCGGCAGAAACGCCGATTCCTCTCGTGACACATCCAGAACAACGCCATACTTTCCCAACAATTGCACTATGATGCGCACATCCACGCCCGCCGGGAAGCCAATAACGCGCACTACCTTCACCCGAACACCTCGGTATTGGAACCTGATCTTCGCATCGCGAATGACGAGGAATAGATCGTCGGAAAACCGCCGACTCACCTCATCGTTCGCGAACCTTTCCCATTCCATAGTCCTGCACACATTTCAGCTGACTGAGCTTAAAACGCTTTACAAGCTCCCTGCAAATGTCGGCACTGCCGACGCCCTTAGGCACGCGTGATTAGTGCACCCGCGGCCTAATCTGCGAGAGAAGGTTGGTAGTCATCGTGGTTAAACCACCACGAAGCTACCAAGTCAGCTAGAAGCTAGCCTAACGTCTAGGTAAAAAACTAGCCTAACCTGACGAAAAAAAAGAGAAAAAAAGAAAAAAGGGGACAAAAAACCTCACCAAAAACCTGCGAAAAACCGACTAAAAACCAGTGCGGGAGTCGCCGGGTCACCGCATGCAAACAGCGAGTCTCGACCCACTCGAACCAGCCAAAACCTCCTTCAAACGACGACGAAAGGGTGGCACTAGTCCCACCGGCAGCGGGCCATGGTGCCTCCGATCACGTCGACTGACGGAGCGAGAGTGCCTGATGAGAGCAAGAACGCCATGCTTCAGCAGTGCAGCGATACTATCGAGCTGGCAAGCAAACATCACTGAAAAAGAAAGAGGCGGAAGCGTTCGGCACGCCTAGCGCATGTCCCACTTCGTCCCGAGAAAGACGAAAGGGTAGGCCGTTAATCCGTTTCAAGAAACGTCCATGGTGGCGTCCATGGAGGCGCCAGCGGCGAGACAGATGTGGAGGAGAAAACCAAGTTGCGTTACCCCAACGAAAAGCGCGGTTGCGTATGATGACTTAAGGAAAACGCCTTTGCCCGATGGGTCAAAGTCGAAAGCGCCGAGTGGCTAAATACCGCGTAAGGGAGAACACAAACGAAAAATGGCGCAGGTTTTACCCCTGCTTCTAGCGTCTCTTTCAGATTTCTTAGGGGAACAGGCCGAAGTGGAAAATGAGGTGTTACGGCAGTGCACTGCTTAGAGTTAGTGCATTTTGTAGCTTCTGGCGTGCTCGGAAACCACCGGGACCATGACCCCATCGGGTGCGATTCAAAAAAATCTAGTTGAGAAAGGGGGAACGGTAAGTTCGAGTAACTTTTGCACAGGCGTGTTAAATATTGTTACTCAGTGTTACATTTAAGATGCGTATTCAAGTCCTTTAAATTTTGTAAGTTACGTGATGCGGTGTAAATATTTCGCAAGAAAAAACCATCCGAACCAAAAGCTGAAAGATAGCAGCGAAAAGATTTAATCAGTGCAAAAATTTGCAGAAGGTGAAAACAGGAAAATTGTGTTATTTTTCTAGTATTTTCGAATGTTATTAGTGCCGTGTCTTTTGCGATGCTGTAGAAATGAGAATAATTGAAAGTGCTTAGAAGAACTCAGTGTTTCTTTTTATTCATAGGCGTTAGCAAAGGCAGGTAACTAACCGAACAAACCTGCTAGAAGGCAGTGTTTGTTACTTTTTTGTTGTTGTCTTCTTGGAAGAATAATTGATCTAGTGATCATGAGCAGATCATCAAGCTTTCCCAACCGTTGAGGTAGACCGTTAGGTCACAGCTTAGGTTAAGCTTTCGGGAGGCTGGTGAGCTTCATGTCTCAGTAGTAGACTGTCATTGGCGACCGTAAACAGACGAACATCAGGACAATTTTAGTGCTCGCTGAATCCGAGTTCCGAACCGATGCTCTCAGTGGGACAGAACCGATGAAAGGGGTCAGCGATGAAAAGAAGGAGGCAGCTGTTCTATGCCAGGACGACAATAATACCAAGTAAAGCTGCGCTGTACTTGACCCAGAAATTGGGTGCTCAAGAGAACTTACTGCGCTTCAGGAAAGGAGTGCGCTTGCTTTGTGTAGGCCATTCATCAGTTGCAGTGTTATCTCAGAGGTGCTAAATTTAAATTAGGGACAGACCATTATCCCCTTACTTGGCTGCAAACCGTGACATCAAAGAAAAGTCGCCTTGTGAGGCGGAGCTTGATTTTTTGAAAATAGCATTTTGGCATTAGGTGAATGGCAAATTGAATGAAAACGCTGACGCGCTCAGCCGCTCTTTCTTAGCCATTCTGGAGTGCTCTTGCACCAGCGGTGACTGCTGCCCTCCATGACTTATCTGGCGAGGGGCAAGCTGTTATGACCGGCGCCACGGTGTTAGAATAGGTTAGGTAGAGCGACGCTCGGCCTCTGCCGCGCAGCCTCCCCGCCGAACACGGAGACGCGTTTCGCATTTTTTCCGACAGGCAGCGCTGGGTGTATCGAGGCTTCAGGTCAGCCGCTTCAACGGGGGCCGCGTCGCTTACAAAGCTGCATTTGCCACAATTCTTAAACTGCTGGCCGTTAGTTTTTTATCAGGGTAACCACACATATCACTCTGATTTGAAAGTAATTGCACATCAAGAAAATTCAAGACTGTAGCCAACAGATGGAAACACATAAGAAATATAGCTTCTGCGAACAGTGATAATGACTGTGCAAGTGAACACGAATTTCAAAAATATTTTAGCTCGTGCACAAATAATTCCACCGTGGCAAATTAGGTGAGGCCGCCGTGACGAACTGGCTTAGTAATCACTGGGTTAGCAGCCGAGCACCTTAGCAACTGATCCATTGTGGTGGACCCGAACTGGGTTAGTCAAATAGAAAAAGATATTCACTGAAAAAGAAAGTGCTGTTGTGTGTGTGGGGGGGGGGGGGGAAGGGGGGGCTGACGTTTCACTAAATGATAGTTGTCAGAAAGAAGGAACACTCTTGACATTGGTAGGTTAGAAATGTCTCTCATGGGCTGTCGTTGTGCATGCCCCATATCGGATTATGCTTGGCACGTGTAAACTTAAGTTTACACGCGCTGGCTGGCACGTGGTAATGAAGGTTGACGTACGTTTAACGACCAATCCATCATGGCCCACCATGTGCCATTCCGATTGTGCCTTTCGTTATTCGTCACAGACATGGTGTTTCGATCTTTGTGCCCTGCTGTGGGTGCACAAACATGAAATGGTCGTGCTCGTTTCCTTTTCAGCTTCCTAACCATTTGCTTCCCAGTTTCTTCTTTCGGGAATGAAAGTAGAGAGTGACACCATATTCCGCGACGTCACTGTCTGAGCCGTTAAAACTAACTCGCCAAACCAGACGAGGCCCCATTCGTGCACATACGTTCGCCAGTTGAAACGCCTGCCACCCAAATGCTAGCCTATTTGAAATAGCTTATCCTTGTTCATCAAGTCCTTATTTATACAACTTATGTTGTCCAGATGGGCAAGAACTGCTTGTGCCGCGGTGCAACTCGGGCTACAAATAGTGCTCGGAGAAAGTTTCCCTTTTCGCTGCTCCGAAGGATAGTGACCGCTTGAAAGCGTGGCGACATGCTATTCATTCCACGGAAGGATCGCGAGTTGCAAACAACAGATTTTGTTTGTGAAAAACATTTTGATGCGCGATTGGTCACCAAATCATGGGAAGCGCTATACAAAGGAAACTTTCTTGTCAGTGCGCCGAGGAAGGCGGCTTTGGCAAAAGACGCCATCCCAACGATATTTCCTGGATGCCCGAGCTACCTAACCAAGACTGTGAAGAAAAGGAAAGCACCTGCGACCCGTGTTTGCCTTCCCGCCAAGAAACGCTGTGTCAGTGGTGGAGATTCATCAAGCTCAACTCCTGCGTCATCGCTGGATAGTCGAGGCTCTGATGCCGCCCTTTCTGGAATGGCCGAGGCGATCTCAGTTTCCTGTACCACCACTGCCAACTGCAGCACTGAGGCCACCGTGTTCGAGCCAGATGCAGAACCAGGTACTGGTGATATCCTTAAAAACTTTGAATCGGTCACTCTGCCAGCTGCAGCTTGGGCACATCATAAAATAAATGGCGAGGGCCAGGAAACGGTAGTGTTTTCAGAGATGCACGTGTCTAATGCTGCATTCGTGGCCGCGAATGCAGTGTCTTGTGCTGTGGGAATGGCTGCGGAAGTCGAAGGATACAACTACTATGCCGCTCCTGTTAATCACATATATCCAAGAAAAGTCGTGAGCTTCGATGATGCACTGAATATCAACATCGCTTTTTTGGGCAGGCGAATAGCAAAAGAACAACTCGGATTTCTGGGAAATATCCGCAACACAGCCGATATTGAGACGCTGATTTTCCTTGTGCACAACGTTCGTTTATGCAGTGGAGGGCCGTACTCTAAAGAATATCCGAACGCACAGCCTTCCAGCGCTTATGTTGATGTAACAAGCCGCTGGAGACAACCAATGTGTCCTTCTGCTGCAGTCGGACGCAGCTTCATGCCAAAGATGTCAGAGCCTTCAAACCACACTTCGTCGTCACGAGAAGCGCAGACTAGACAAGGAGAAACAAAAGCGGCCTATGCGATATTTCCGATTGTCGAATGTTCGAAAGACTGATGTGGTGACTTTCAGAGGAGCGCAGTATTCATTAAAAAAATCTGTTGATCGTCTTAAGAAGAAAGTGGGTTCTTTGACATCCCAACTTGAGTCCTGCCAAGAAAAGCTGTCGACAATGTCGGAAGAGTCCCTTGATGACAAGCTCAAGGGTTTAAACATTCCTGAAGGTGAAGCGACTGTTAATAAAGAATGTTTAGCAGCTGCGAAGTGCACCAGCTAGCAGCTAGCCGATCATGGACTTGTGTTTGCATTTCGTTCTTTTGGTGAGAGTTACTCCCAACCCGTGGCTGTTTTTGCAAGCCATGGTCCTACGAAAGGAACTGTGTTGTCCCAGCTTTTATTGAAGGCGATACTCCTTTTTGAAGATGCAGGTGCATTTGTCGATGCGATTGTGTGTGACGGGGCCACGACCAATCGATCCACGTGGAAGCACTTCGGTGTAACTGGTGCTTTAAATGTTGCAAAGAACTATTTTGTTAATCCTGTGTGTGAGGAACGAAATGTTTATGTTTTTTCAGATGCGCCACATTTAATCAAGTGCGTGCGAAACCGGCTTCTGAAGCAAAAGCTATTCTTTCTAAACGGCAGCCGCGTGATGTGGACACACTATGACAAACTTTACGTAGTTGACACCAAGGCCGAAGGCGTGTTGAGGGTTTGCCCAAAACTTTCTTTCTCACATGTAAACCTAAGCAACACCGAAAAAATGCGCGTGAAGCTTGCAACGCAGCTGTTCAGCCTCAGTGTGGCAAACGGTTTAGAATTTTACTCACAGAAGGGATCGCTTGGCTTATGCAATGTAAAAGGGACACTTGATTTTACGGTAAGGATGAATAACCTGTTCGATGCCTTACCGCAAGCACCCGAAGGAAGGCCTCAGAGAAGGAAGCAAAGATTTCAGCATCCTAGAATCAACATTGCAATGGCTGAACAACTGGGAGAAAGATGTCAAGCTAGGTAAAGTAAATCCTCACAACTTCCGGTCTCAATCAACTGCTGAAGGTATGCGAGTAACAATACTTTCTACAATTCAGCTTTCAAAGTATTTGTTAGAACAGTGTGGCTTTAAATATGTGCGAACAGCTAAATTCAACCAGGACGTCCTTGAAAAATACATTGGCGTCATACGCCAAGCAAACGGTCAGAATGACCACCCTTGCTTACCTACGTTTTTGCAGTTATATAATATGCTTTCAATATATAGCCTTGTGAAGCCGCCAAAATTTGGCAACTGCCAGGTACAGATTAGTGACGAGCCACGCCTTTTGAGCCTCTCTGACCTAGCGTCAGCATTTCAGGAATCTGCTCCTCTAGAGTCGCGTCTGGAGGGACTGAAACAGAAACTAGACGGCTTAGTGGAAGAAGAAGGTGAGTGTGAGAATGTCTTTTCGGGTATATCCTCGTCAGATAATGTGACCGACTGTATAATTTATCATGTGGTGGGATTTTTGTGCAGGAAGATATTTAAGAACAACACTTGTCAACAATGCCGCAATGGCTTGGCAGCTACAAGTAATGCAGCGTCGAAGCCCGAAGCTGCAGTAGTAGCCTGCATGACGCGAGGGGGACTGGTACACCCGAACACTTGCCTGTTTATGTTCTTAAAGGGAGTTGAAGCAATATTTTGGAAACATGCTGGAAAAAAGCACGCACATGACATGACAATAGGCTATGTAGTAGAAAATTCCATATTATCATTTCCTTGTCGTGAGCACAAGGTGGATATTATGTCGAAAGTGCTTCATTATTATGTTGGAGTCAGGATGAGGCAATACTGTAAGCAACTGCGGAAGGTTGAAGCAGACAAGACGCAGAAGCTACAAAAGCTTTCGAAGCTTGTCTAGTGTGTTGTGACTTTTACCCTGTCAGTGCATGTTGTGCTGGTACAGATGATGCACTGTCGAATGAATAAAGTGTTTTTTTTTACTACCGCCTTGAGTACTATCCTACATTCTTTCGTATCATTTAGCCGCACCACACAGTACTCGAGCTAAAGCCGCTTTTTCAGGCAAAATTATGTAAAATTCGTAGGTCATGCCAATACTGTGATAAAACTCTTTGCGCACCGTAACCTATATATCTTGCAGTCTGTTTATTTTGAATATATCATAGAGCGGCCATCGGTCACAAGCTGTCGCCCGCTTTATTGCATTAGCTTTCAATCCTGCATTTTCGACCTGGGATCGGCGCGTCACGTGCTACTTTGAAAGACCTAAATAGAGTTATTCTATTCCATTGCAATAAAGCATTCGTTTTTTCGCAGATGTTTGCGGAATTTGCAAATAATCGGTTCGTAATAAAAGATTCTGTAGGGTCACTTGATCTCATATGCGAAATGCCCCCTTACGCATGATACCTGCTCTTTATATGATCTGACCGCAAATACACCAATTATTCTTTCGAGGGCAAATGAAGGGTGAATTCAACACGCGCCACACAACTGCATATTTACTTTTGTAGACAAAAGGCGGGAACGATCGCCTAGCCCACGGTGTTGTCGAGGCCGAATGTGGTGTTTATGAGCTTCACGCCGCATGCTGAACCATCAGGCGTAAAACACTACGACGTCTTTATATTTAACATATGACATTACACTGCCACATAATCCTCACAGGGCCGTGCGATATCGCTAAACACGCTAAAACACCGAATGTTAGAAGCGTCAGGTATGCGCTGGGTATAGCCAGGCGGCCTCCGTCCCGCGCGCGCCTCCTTCCGGCAAGAAAGGGAAAGAGGTCCCCGATTTCTCCTCACTCCAATGCGCTGTCGCTCCACCTAAACTATTCTAACACCGTGACCGGCGCCATAGCAGACGGGGGAGCGGCGCTCTTTTAATCCTCAAACAAGTAGCTGACTGGCCGGCTGCCTATGCCCGACAGGTATTGTCCCTGCTAGCCGGAGGATGAGACGTCGTGTCGCCACGACGCCGTAAGTCGTTTCAGAGAGGACAACAAAGACAACATCTTCCTTGGAAGAAACCGCGGCAGCCACCGCGAATCACCCTGCTAATTGAGCGAACAGATCGGCGGACCGTTTGATGTATGCTGTCAGAAGCTTGGGACCCCTCGACCAGCGGCACACACACGACGAGGAAGAGCCCCGCTGGCGCCACCTTCAATATTGGACTCAATACTGGACGTTCACGTGGGCCGTGCAAGCTCGTACCTCTCGCCTGTTGTGTGTGTGTGATTGGTGTTCCGCTCAAGAAGGAGGAGCCCGACGGGGCTTAAAACGACGCCGCAGAGTGCTGGACGTCGCTCTGAACCATGTAACGGTTCAACCACCATGTTCGTGGTTTGTGAACTCCTAACCTTTATATGCTGTAAATAAGTTTAAATAGTGCCATAAACCTGTTGTTTTTTCGTATCCCCATCTTGTGAGCGTTCGTTTCCTTAACCCGAAGCTTCACCACGCTATCTCAAGAGACCGGGTGGACCCCGGTTCGCAACAGCTGGTGATAAGCGCTGGGATTCAGAGCGACTACTGGTGAACAGCACCGAGAGCCGCAACAATTGGTGAACAGCGGTGAAATCCACGACAGTAGCCACCCGAGACGAACGTGTTGTCGGGAAGCTATCACCAACCCAGCTGCCTGGCCGAGGTCTCGTAAGTAAGTAGCGATCTCTCAATCCTCCCGTGTTTTCGCATCATCTGCTGCTGGCCTGCAGCCATGCGTCATCGACTTGGAAGAGCCTTGCACTTGCGTACCGGGCAAACAAGACGCTCGAGCACCTATTCTGTGCATTGCTTCGCATTTTAATTTCAATGAAACGCCTTGATCACCGCACTCCGTCGCCATGTTGCACCCACGGCTACACAAAAGTGTGTCATATTGTCCTAAGGCAACCGTACCAAGATTACACTCAGGTCCTAGGCCCAGACCTTGGCCATGGAAGCCACCCTCTTTCCCCTTCTCGTCCCACTTGCCTCACGTGACCACCAGGCGAACGGAGACACGTGTTTCTTATTCAGTAGCTGAAAAACTTCTACGAAATTCAAACAGTAGCAGGCACAAGTCATGCTTGAAAACATAAAACCCGGTCATGTACATGAGTTCCGCATGAGAGCTTTGGCCGAGTGGCTAGAACAAAAGAATATCCACACTCGGCAATGGGAGCTGCACAAACCTCCCCGTGACTTCGTTCCGCTGTGGCAAGGATCACCACCGGTCGTGTGGATGGACCCCGGTGGAAACGAAGCTCGGCTCTCATGAACACGACGAGGTCCGCGGGTACTCAGTCAAACCCCGTTGCACGACTGGGTGAGGCTGGGTGTTTAGGGTCAGCTCGGGCCCACGTTACCTAAAGGACAACGTGTGCCCTAAGACAGGCCTTAGGGGACATATTGGCTCGGAGGTTAATTCAGGGCTTGGGCGAAGGGTCGCTACCTTAATCGGAACGGGTTAACGTACCACGGCATGGCGCTTGTTGGGCGGATCGGTGGGTTGAGGTATAGAATCCACTTTGCCTTTATGCGCTGAGATGTCTGGCTGGCGTCCCCCTTGGACATGGTCGCGACGGCATGGAACACGCATACGCGATGCGTGGAAAGTGCGGGCAGGACCTCGACGGACGAGTCGGAAGTGACTCGCTCTCAAATATGTGTTTATTTCTGAGGCAGATAAATATTTTTAAATACGATAGTATTTCTTGGGAAGTTTCGACGCAGAAATTTTCGTCCGTGTGTCTGTCTGTACATTTGTCTGATTGTCCACCCTAACGTTACTCTAAACGGCACTAAAGTGATCAAACAATACTCCAAACGGCCAACCCCATCCACAGCGCCCACCCATATAGTTGAAGTTTCAGCATTCATACTTGTGCAATTGTTAATTAAAAAGCAATTATTGCGCATATCTGAGGCACCATAACAACACGTCAATATTATGTATGTGTATTTTTTACTAGAAAAGGCATGCATAAGTAATTCTAAGGACCATGGCGTTTATCACGCTGCGCTTATCATGCAAAAGTGTTTCCGACGCTTTGCTAAGACGACACGGTGGTGGCACCTACCCGTCGCCTTGCGTTCTACACTTTAACACCTCAGAGACAGGCGCGTATGCCATGGGCTCCGTTTTCCAGGATAAGTGCCAGATAGCGCTCATGTCTCACGTGTGACGTGACTTGATGCGCTCGTTCGCCTCCGCTGCATGCTCGAGGCACTCTAACGTAGCGTCTCCAGAATACCATTCACTGATTTTCTTGCGCAGAACATCATATAAACGTTTTGTTCACTCTATCCAGACGCAAGACTATCGTCTTTAGACGACATTTGCAGTGTAACATGCCGACACGGGGCCATTTTTTTTACCCTACATGACCCTTGGTATCTAAGTATGCACATATGTGGACAAAATATATGAGTATAGTGTGGTCTTAAAATCAATTCAAAATGCTGGTATTGCTTGAAAAGCTTGAAAAAAAAAAACATGTTTGTCCACAGGCTGAGAACAAACAGCAGTACAAGCGCGCACACACACAAAACAGCATTTTTGTCAGGTCACCTGTGGAGGTGTATGCATACATTATTCTGATAAGTTCACTTTAAATTCATAGAACTTTTCAAAGTGTTCGGCTTCATCAAAAAAAGGAAGGAAGGGTTGATGTCGCTTTTGTGCGAGTTTTGCGGTACTACGAATCGCAAAAGTTGTGTAAGTTTGTGGACATGATGGAGACTGAGTAAGTGTAAGAGGCTGATAGAAAGCGGAATAGTACTAGGATCCGCTTCGTTGCCATGTGGCTCTTTAAAACTCATTATCTGTATTATAAATAAAACATGACTTCTAAAAGTTATGTTTACAAGTAATTTGCTCTATTTTGCACGTATATTAAGCGGAGAAGTTATACATGCTATAACTCTGGAGTTAGCGAAAGAGAACGTTCCGATTCGGAGAGCAGCGATAATTAGTGGATTGCAGCAGAGCCATCAAAAAGCAAGGGCATCTTGAGGTGTGCTTTTCCTTTTGATGAAAGCATTCAGTTTGAACGTAACCATGAACCGATGAGAAAGCTTAGGTGGAGCTGTGGGCAAGCAAATGGGTCTTGAATGCTGCTAACGATCCTGATGATTAAAGCATTGAACGCAGGGATTAGGATGTTGATGGGGGCGATAATGAACGATGATGATGAAGATGCTGAGTCAGAGCCGTTAGCAAGCGGCCACATGAATGTTTGGGAGTATGATGGTGATATTGATGATGAATGAGTTGAACTTACGATGACCGCGAGTAATATGGTAAATAATTATGATGATAATAATCGATGAATTGAGAATAAGTTACCGGAAAATGAAATTCTTACCTACAATGAATAACGATGGTGCACCTAGGTGTTTCCAGCACCCAGATATGTGGACACTTGTTTGTTCTAGAACTGAATTTCAATTTTTCAGGTTTTCAATTTATTCCCACTTTCACATGCATCGTTATTACGCATGCGCAAGGAAATATTTGCTTGCACAAGTAGATCAGTTGTGGGGAGCGAAGGGTTATATTTTTAATTGTCAGGCTTTTTATTCATGAACATAATACAGTGTGTCCAATTTGAATTATGAGCTGTTGACATTGTATCTTGTTTCTTGCTATTTTGTTGTGTATTTTATTTTGATGTTTTGTATGCATTTTCTTATCTAGACTCTTGCATGGGCCGTGAAAAGCTTGCAGTATGTTCAAATGAAAAAAAATATTTTAGAACCACGATATCATTGTGAGAGGCTTCACAGCGGATCATTCCGCATAATTTCATTAAATTCACCTAAAAAACACGAATAGTTAGCTGAACAAGTGTCTCGTGGTTCCCGTAACAATATTAGGAACCATTTTGCTTGTTATGCCTGTGTTCTCGCCTAGAAGACAAACTCAATTGCCGAGCTCATTTTCCTAGCGTCAGCTTGCTCCAGGCTGCTGGCCAGCAAAGTGTTCAGAAAGATGAGTTCTTGTTTGTGCATTGTGCTGTGTCTTAAAAAAACATATGTATTTCGCCCACGTGACAACTATCCGCCGACTGAACGACTTATGGAAATGACGTGCGAGATAACTTTGAGTTCAGTGTGGTGCCTTACAAAATGCCTCTACTGTTCAAGGAACTCCTTGCTCTAATCGTAAAACGAAAGCAATTGTTTATTTTGCGGGCTGCCTGCATCCTCGGCCTCGCTTCTGAGAACAAAATCCGATGGCTGATTGGGGGGAGATAAAGATATGCGCAAACTCTAATTGGTCCGGACGTCTCTTCAATTTCCTAATTTTCCTTACCCCGTTATCGTTCAAACGGCTTAAGCTCCGCGTACTAAAGCGGGAACAGCTGTTGGTCGCTTGATGACTGTCTTTATCAATTTGCCTTCTAAAGAGAGCGTCTTGATAAGAGCGTTCGGAAATCAGAGGCTGTATAGACAACGAGAAAGCGCTTATCATGCCTTGATCCTTCCATACGACCTTTGTTTCGAGCCGGCGAGGAGGGCAGGCACGTGAGTCTGCCGACAGCGGAGACAGGCATTCCAGCGCGCCGGCTAGTGGGCGATATACATACGTGTAGCCATAACACGGAACGGATGGGTACTGGGCATCACGTATCACGCGGGTCCAGAAGGCTGGTGTGACTCCACCGACGGAAGAGAGCGCCCTCCGGTGAGGCGCGGTTGTCTATACGGTTCCGGGCAACGAGAGTCGCAGTTTCGGAAGCACCGGCGAAGCGCGGGAATCGCGCGCCTGCTGGAAAGTTCTTCACTGGTGCACGCAGGTAACGTGGCACTTTGACTTGCTGTTGGAGTTTTGATCCAGCGAAATTTGTGAACTGACCTAGGCTTCTGACAGTGCTTGCGCGTGGTGTCGCTATGTTGCATCGCAGTTCTTTGGAAGAATCGATTGGGAAACGATTACGTAGAGTGTTCCTGCAATAAATGCAAAGCAAATCGAAGAGAGGCCTCAATAGTCTCAACGCCACCTTTCGAGGAATTTGTCCTTTTGTTGATATAGGGTTCGTCTCATCAACCGCCGCCGTAGTTAAATTGGCAGAGAATCGAACGCGTTATTCGAAAATTTTGGGTTCGATCCGTGCCGGTTGCAAGTTTAGTTCACGTTCGCTTTAATTTCTTCACGTCTATATCGTGATTGCTATATTATAAAGAAAAAAACGATTCCTACGCTTTCCTTCTCTTCTTTGTTCGTTAGTTTTATTTGGGGCTGCGTCCAACAAATTAAGTCGAGCCTCTAAATATTCTCGTTGTTTATACACTTGCGTTACTATAAATGACCGACAGCCTGAAGTTAGGGCTGCGTCCAACTAATGAAATCGAGCCTTTAAATATTCTCATTGTTTATACACTTGGGTTACTATAAATGACCGACCGCCGCTTTTCGCAGATGGAGTCGAAGAAAAGGATGCAACTGACGGTGGCGGCACTGGTCATCTTTGCCCAAGCGGCCTGGAGTCTGGAAGCTTGGGTGAAGTACGACCCGTTTGCAAAGAGCTTCGAGGTCAAGGTGGGACCACCCGACACCAACGACAAGATCGCCGCTTGGGGTTCGTTCCACAACGCCATCAACAAAACCGGGTATACGAAGCCGTCGATAGAGCTGTTTTTGTGTGAAACGCACATGCACATGTTTGATGTGCGTTGGGGAGCCTGTTTGGCTCAGTGATCATCTCATGGTTACACACACCACTAGCGGCCATGTAAGCACGCACGCATGCACGCACGCACGCACGCACGCACACGCACACACACACACACACACACACACACACACACACACACACACACACACACACACACACACACACACACACACACACACACCTCCTTAAAGGGGCCCTGCAACACTTTTTGAGCATGGTCAGAAAACGCCACAGATCGGTAGTAGAAGCTCCCGACAACAAGCGAGCCAAATATTATAGTGCAGCACGCGGCCTGGAATTCACAATAAATTATGAAAGTCAGCTAAAATTGTTATCTCTTGCCTTGACGAATCCCGAAATACGCCCAAAAATGACACGTAACAAGCGCATCTATTAGCCATTAGCTGATTTGAACACGGCACGCTCGCTCGTTACAGAGATTGCCGCAGGAGCCCGCTACTTTACGCGTGCGCGCGCGATCGCACTGAGAAAGCCGCGCATTCGAAGAAAAAGAATTGCTCAAGGTCGCGAAGCACACGTGACTTTTTTTTTTTGTGGCCCTGCCATCCCTCCCTGCTTAGCTTCCACTGCTTTTGTCGGAACGAGAGAAGAGAGAATCCAATTGCAGCATGCGACAAACCTTTGCAACTCCAGTCGCACATGGACGGATTCTTAAAATGTTTGCGGCATCGAATCAGTGAGGCAATAAGCTCTTCCAGTGAATTCATTCCATAGTTACTTGAAAAAGTGTTTAGGGCCCCTTTAAGGGGAACTGTGCGCACACCTGTAAAATTGAGGCGTGGCATACCAAAACGTATGATAGATAAAATCAAATGCTTCAACGACTACTTGTCACGTAGACCTTCACGTGTGTGGAATCGATGGGTTCACCTATTTCATGGGCGTGTGGAGATAAGTTCACGTGCTTTCTTTCTTTTCCGCAGTTGAGCGCCTTTGCAGTTGTTATTCGGTGCATGTGGTGTAGTGATTTCACTCTCGTGTCGTTATTGGCACGCCGTGTCTTTTAGCAGGAGATGCTGCGTGGGCAAATGAGAGTGCAACTGCTGCACCTTCCCATGAGGTGGCACAAGCTGGCGCCAATACAAAGGGTGATGCGGTAGTGCTATGTATTTTTGATTGCAAGGCTCTTGTTCAATTAAATCACTTCTTAAATAAGGCTAAATAAATGTCTGCTTGCTAAACTTGTGGTAAAATAACAGAAGTGACATGAAATAACTTCATTTATGCTATGTTTGTTCTTTGTAAGATGGTATTATTTTAAGTTAGAGAAATTTCAGTGATGTTAGATATATTTGAGGTGTGCGGGAGAGAAAATTGAACTTATGGATTTGAAGTCCTGGAAGTATCTCTGCGCCAGAAAAATGGGTACGTCACGCGCGGATCGAACTCCCGGTGATATGCAGCCTGTAAAAATGTAACAAATAATTGGACAACGCCTTAATGAACAGTGATTAACAGATGAAGGCCCTGATACAACACCATAGCCGGCCGTTCCATTTTCGCCTGTAGACCAACTGTGCGGAGTGCTTGGAAGATGAGGTTCTCCACCGTCAATTTTACTTCATGAGGAAATTACCTGGATAAACGCTGGGTGAAAGAAAGTAAATTCACGATCTGACATCGTTATCACGTAGAATTGATTGAATATTATATAGAGATTAACGTCCTAAAACCACCACATAATTACGAGAGACATCGTAGTAAAGGGCTCCAAAATTTCGACCACCTGTGGTTCTTGAACGTGCACCCAAATTTGAGCACATGGGCCTGCAGCATATTGGCTTTCATCGAAAATGCAGCCGGCGCAGCCGGGACTCGATCCCGCGACCTGCGGGTCAGCAGCCGAGTACCTTAGCTACTACACCACCACGGCGAGGCATCTCCGGGATTGTAAACGTGTCTTGACTTAGCCCGAGCGCACTGCTTATGTCCGTAGCTGATCATTTAGATAAAGGCACTACGATGTTAGATGGATCGTTCGATGTGCCGCGTTTCAGAAGCAACTTGATAAGTTATATTTTTCCTAGCGGAAAATGAGCGCAGCCAAAAACGAACTGTGTGTGTATTTTGAGCCTATGAATTCCTTCTTTTTGTGTTAAATTGAACATGACTGGTGACCCAACAATTGAACATACAAATAAAAGCTAATTAGGAATAGTTGGCACAGCTTGCGAAAAACTTCTTTCGTAACTTTCTTTCCCAGGAAAGTAATATCGAGTGCCTTAAAATTGTGTTGTGTGCATAATAATTCATGCCTGAAAGGGATAAGTACTAGCTAACCCCCCCCCCCCACACACACACACATTAGTCTGGAAATGGACACTGTCGATACTAAATGAATAAATCAAACATATGAGCGAGCCTGCACAATAAAATATTCTTCCACCTGCCTTGATGACAGACGCTTTCGGTACAGACGGTGCTATAATGTCGAATCGAGCGGTCGTCGTACCGTAATTCTGTTAAGGCCTTATTGAACTTTTTTCAGGGGCACAGGCTATAAATACTCTATTTTGTCACGTCTTCTTTGTATACTTGTATGTATATTTCCACACTCCTGACATACCACCCGCTTCTCTTTGCGTCTTTCTTCACCGCTAACCTCGGGCAGCAAGCCCGATGTTTCAATTACGGGATACCTCCTCAGTTTTCTTCGATTGTTCTCTTTCTCTCTCACACAATCATCAAAGCACCACTTCTGCCGGGCCCTCTTCTCTCTCTCTGAAGTGACTTGATGTTTACCCGGCAGATTCAGCTTTCTGGACCTTTACACCAATGAAGAGCTGCCGGACGACCACCAGGCGTACGCAGCCGGATTTCTGGAGGGCTACTTGACGCAAGACCTGATCCGCATGCACTACAAAAACATGTGGGCCGACTACTGCAAGGACGAGGAGGCCTACTGCGAGAGGCTCTCTTCGTTTCTACAGCAGAACATGCGGTTCATGGTCAAGAATGTGAACATGCACCACTTGCGTGTCCCGTACTGGCATCAGGTGCGTGGCTTGACGAAGTGTTTTCACACCGAAGCTCTCCTAGTCTAACCTGTTTCGTCACTGCAGTAGTAGTACTTGTAGTAGGTGCCATGCAAGTCACGAAACTAGATAGGACAGTGATGCGAACTCGTGAAGATGATTGTCAATGATGATCGTGGTGCATGCAGTCTCGCTAGTCGGTAAAATATTATCGTGCTTCTGTAGCTCTCTGTCCACCGGCTTTCATGGCGAAAAACTAGGCAAAATTTAATTTTATTTATTTATTTTAAAATACCCTTAAAAGAACTCGACGAAGGTATTACATAGGGGGACTTAACAATAAATTGTAAAAAAATAAAGGAGTGAAAGTAACGGTAAAACAGTACAATTTTGACGATTTGCTGGCTCACATTCAGTAAGAAAACAACAACAGCAATGACAATGAAATAAATGCAAACTACAACAAACATTTAAATTAGGAACTGAACAAGCTAGACACAAGTGGTAAAAAAGCTAGGAGCGCAAGCTCAAAAGACAGTTACAGAATGCCTTCTCAAACAGGGTACATAAAATACACGAAATATACAAGGAAGTACACCGAGGGTAACAAAAAGGATACGCTAAAAACCACGTGGAGCGCCACATTTAGGTAAAGCGCTCAGTGCGTAGAAAAGTTTGAAATTTCATCATGTTTTTTTTTTCAGTGGCTACGTGAGGTGATAAGTGGTTTCATTTAATGATAGTGCGTGGTATGAAAGAATTAGCGAAACGATGAGTGTGACCTATGGCACGTTTGACATTGTGGTGATCTCGGCGAGGAAGAATGGCTGCAGGGGGCTGACAGAAATCGTCAGAAAAAATATTTTGTTTCCAATTCACATTCTGATCTACCTGAGACGGACAAGAGAAAACTGTGGTCAAGGTAAAAAAGAAAAAAAAAACTTTAAATTCACTGCGGCTTATTTCCATAATACGCGGGATGTTTGACATACTTTCACCTTTCGTTCATATATAGTCACATTTATTTCCTTTTCCCTTTAGATTCGCGTTTACACCAATTGGTACGTGGTCACGCGGTATTGTGAGACATTTCCAGACTGGTTCTTTTCTATATTATCCTTCGCAGTAAATATGCATCTTCTTTGAAACCATCAACAGAGGCGTCATTCACAATCCACCTTTTTCACAACGCCCCGGTGCATGCACCCTTTTCATAGCATAAAAGTTGCATGTGTCCGTTCATCTCGGAGGCTCTGCTTCTAGCAATACCGGCTGCCCCGACACTTACCCTACCCCTACCAAAACGGTAGAGGGCCGCACAGGTCAATGAAAGAGGCGAATTCTGTGGGGTCACGAACGTATGGAGACTTGTCAGTTTGAAAAAAAAATTACAAAACTACGTTTGGGTAAATAATTGTATATGAGAACGAAATGCTCATGGTTTGTCGCTAAAAAAGACCATAAGCACGGCAGGCATCAGGTCTTAACTGTGCATTTTGTCTTTTGGCACGTAGAACACTGTGTACTAACACGCGAAAGTGTAATTGTCGAGATAGAGACTCACCGACAGACTCGGCAACATCGTGGGCTAGACAAATAACCGCATTAAGGGAAACATATATACAACGAGCTTTAGAAAACAAAAGCCGCCGTAACCTTCAGGTCGAATAGATTGTCCATGAATACCAGGAGAAAGCCGCACAATAAGGTGTTGGAGATAACGGCCACTCAGAGCGCGTTCACAGCAGATCCCATCGCCAAATGCGTACACACGGAAAGCGTAGTGCGTGTCTATTGGGTCAGACATGTTGTCACGAACACTATTCGAGTGTTTCCGTCTCCTATAATCGGTTCGTTTAGATGGGTGTGATAACTTTTGGCACTTCGCCTTACTAAAGCGGCTCTCAGTGTGCGCTGGTTTCAGAGGACGAGTGAGAAAAAACACAATGAGCTGGCAATCTGTGTGGGCCTTTCGCCTCAACAGGCCCGATATTAGCTAGCAATAAAGATGAAAGTAATTGTTGTCATTCGCAAAGGTAGATAACTGCAGCATTCACGTGCACAATCAGGTAAAAGACAAAAAAACGTTGTTTTGTGGGTCTTCGCGTACCCCTAAACGCTACGCCTATAGTACCTCTATTTGGTGTGAAACGTGAACAAATTCGTTCCATGGGTAACCCAGAGATTTCGGATAGCGTCTAATGCGGGAGATTTATTAATTCAAGGATTGGCAGCACTCTCATAGTTCATGATGTTAATGACATAAACCAATTGGTGATTACAAGACAGGTGCCTTCGTAGAGCATTAACGGAACTAGATAGGAGTAACGTGAAACAGATATCTGAAGTCATGTCTTCGCGCACTGCAGGTGTTCCTGAAGACACAGTGTCCTGCCGCAATTTGAAACCTGCACCGAGCAACTTCGGAAATGGCGATCGCGCAGCAGGCAAAGATATAAGTGGGGTTACTAGTTGTTTCAGGCATCGGCTTGATTGTGCCGTGTATTTAAACCACAGGCGTAGACAGAGGGGGGGGTGGGGTTGAATACAACCCACCCCGAAAGTTTAGATTTAGCATGTGTACGCGCGCGCATACAAACACACGCACGAACATACATAAACTATGGTTAACGCATTCCCCCCTCCGCCGAAAACGTTCTGGCCATGCTAATGAATTTGAATCAGGCTCTGTGTTTTTCTCTGAGAGATTGAATGATCATTCGTATACATTTGTTGGCTTTATTAAATATAATTAGCAGCACTTCTTTTCATTTCATTGCAATTCTTTATCTGTTTCATTCCGTAAGATCGAGGGATGACGCTGATCAAAGTTAAAGGTGCAATAAGACAGCTTAACGTGCCCTTAACCCTCGTTACATTAAGGCAGCAAGCCACGCAATCATATTACAGAAACATCTTTAAAAAGCAAATATGTTATATTGTAACAGAATAAAGAGTAATTAATGATGAACAACGCAATATGACAGTGGCCGGTAGAATAATTAATACAAAGACACAATGACATTGGTTACGCTTGAAAACACATAATTAAGCCACTAACAGTCCGCACATCTTAATGGGAAGGCAGATTGATTGATTGATATGTGGGGTTTAACGTCCCCAAACCACCATATGATTATGAAAGACGCCGTAGTGGAGGGCTCCGGAAATTTCGACCACCTGGGGTTCTTTAACATGCTCTCATATCTTAGCACACGGACCTACAACATTTCCGCCTCCATCGGAAATGCAGCCCGCCGCAGCCAGAGTTTGATCCCGCGACCTGCTGGTCAGCAGCCGAGTACCTTAGCCACTGGACCACCACGGCGGTGCAGTGTGAGGACAGGTGACGAATGAAATATTCAAGGATAATTAAGGGAGAATTGATTAGGTGTATGCAGTGCAGACCTTGTTACAATTGTCATAGTGATGCTATAATATCGAAACCTCATGTGTCGAGCGGAATCATTCCTTTTTGGCGTTCTCTCCTTCCCAGGTGTACCTGGTACTTCAACAGATGCAGGGCCTGGAGAATGGTAGAACGGCACAGGGCAGGCATTACTTCCCCTTCGAGTGCGACGTGAACGTCACCGCCACGCTGTGAGTTTTAAAACGATCTTGATGAATTTCAGCAGGCAAAGTGCGTTTGGTGGAACTCCGCAAGCTGGGGAGTACCTAGAAATTTGATGCGGCAGAGGAAAAAAAAGTGAGTCTCCCCAAAAAGATTAAGCAATGAATGTAATAGCAGCAAAATTGTAATGTGATACGGGGTGAGGCTGACACAGAGGCGTAGTTAGGGGGTGACACTCTGGGCATGAGCCCTCTTTTCTCCAATTTTTTTTTTTCGCCATGGCATATAGAGAGAAAAATGACCATTTAAAGGAGGTGCCCCTCCTCCCTAAAAAAAGGGCTATGCGCCTGGGCTGGCGCCTAACGCTTTTGGGTCCGATCTTCCGTAACTCCATGGAAGTAACGATAGTTATAACGCGAGAACAAAACAACGACTCAGAGACAAGAAGGACACGACGTGTCCTCGTTTTTTTTAATTGTAACTTTCACATCCATGTAACAAAAAACCTCGCAAACACTTGTTTAGTCCCATAGCCTAACTGGCTAGTACAGGGACCAATTGTGTGGCATACCTACATACTTGCGCAAGCGGTTACACAGCGACAAAGGACATCAACCTGGATACAATGTTTAAAATAGAAAAAAAGCAAAAAACATATGATTGAACTATACAAAGGAACATAGCACAGAACATAGCTACTTATAGCACAGAATAATAATAATAATAATAATAATAATAATAATAATAATAATAATAATAATAATAATAATAATAATAATAATAATAATAATAATAATAATAATATTAAATGACTATGCAGACGTATTATTTAGAAAGTTCGCATGAAGTGCCTGCTTCATGGCCAATGGAAAATTTCTAGCCTCTTTCACATCAGTCGGTATCGCATTCCATATGAGAGCGCCATGAAATTCTATGAGCCTTCGACCGTAGGCATTTCTGGCTACTGGTAAATTAAAACAGTGATTCGCTGCAGCTCTTGTACAGCGCGCGGGTAACGTAAAGGTGCTTAATGGGAATGGGTCATCATGTTTTATTATTCCACGCACTATATCAGCAACACTAGACACGTGAACAGAGTCCAGTGCTATAACTATCGTCATGCCATACCAACTAGCTCAAGCTGCCACACTCCATGGAACTGCTGTAATCGAATGTGGCCGCTCCAGGGAGAGACTGTTTCCTCATGGTGTGTTCGTGTTGATCGCGCAGCACGCAGAGTTGTACACAAGCCGCCCATTAATGGTTGCGCCACGCGTGCCAGCAGCGACCGCGCCCAAAAAATCAAAGTTTAATTTTCAAAGTTAAGTGGCACCCTTCCTTCTCGCGTCTTTTCATGCTCGTCCAAACGGGCAAGACGTTTCCTTTAAGCTACGACGGCAGGCTTCCCGAGCGAAGTGATGTTATCGCACGCACCCTCTGAGCATGAGAATGGTCGGCTGGGTTCATCTCTGCTTCAGCCGCGTTATTCGCTCCTCCCCCGCCCTCTCACGTGGTTTTGCCCGCTTAGAGGGGCATGTCATGTGGGGGTACACTCTTAAAAAAAATTAGTAAAAGGTAGCAACTGCAGGCAAATAGGTAGTAACTGCAGTGGTTACTACATTTCTTCGACCGTTACTACTCTTTTGCTACCTCTTTACTACCTACGTTAGTATACAGTTACTACCTGCAACCGTTACTATCTTTTTGTGACCTCTTTACCACCTACGTTAGTAAACAGTTAGTAACTGAAATGAAAGAGGTAGTAATTGACGCCGTTACTACCTTTCTTGCCTCATTACTACCTCTTTACTACCCGGCTTTTGACTATCCATTCCCATATATAGTGTGTGAATGTGATTTTGATAATTTATGAGGGGAATCGTCTCGACGTATAATTATTACACAAAAATGACGCAGAAGGTATCCATAGATCAAGAAAATACATTTTGTTTTAAATTACGCAACCGAGATACGTAAACGTCATTCTGATATTGTCGCAACGAAGAAGTACAAGTTAACGAACCATAAGCAAGTGCTACACGCATCGTAATAGACAATCACAACAAACTTAGTAAATTACAGCACATGTTAACAAGACCGGCAGATCAAAATAACCAGACGGTCACTATTAGCCTCAAGGACAGTCACGGTTAATCCACTGCTGCGTGTCTCCAAATATTATTATTGTTTTGGCGGGCCAAACCCCTAAAACGATTAATACCTTTTAAACGCAGTAATGTTACTTGTGTGAAGCATTCAAATCATTAATCATTATATATCATTACACAGAAAAATGGCGCAGAAGGTATCCATAGATCAAGAAAATACATTTTGTTTTAAATTATGCAACCGAGATATGTAAACGTCATTCTTATATTGTTGCAACGAAGAAGTACAAGTTAACGAACCATAAGCAAGTGCTACACGTATCGTAATAGACAATCACAACAAACTTAGTAAATTACAGCACATATTAACAAGACCGGCAGATCAAAATAACTTGACGGTCAAAATTATTCCGACGACAGTCACAGTTAATCCACTGCGGTGTGTCTCCAAATATTATTGTTGTTTTGGCGCGCCAAACCCCTCAAACGATTATTACCTTTTAAACGCAGTAATATTAGTTGTGTGAAGCATTCAGATGCTCCGAAAATGAGTCTGGTACATTGCTCCGGCCACTGTACATAATGCTTTTTGTGGCCATTTTTTAATAAATAAATATGATAAATAATTTTTTACAGCCATGTCTAATTAAAAGTCTTGTGCTACGTTACCAAACACACGTAACCAGGTAGTATAGTGTAGTGCCATAGGTTTATATTTGTAAAAATGCACCCTGAAACGCAAATGCTCCCTTGTGCCAGACATGCCCCTACAAAGTAGGGGCTATATATGCCCCACGCTTACTTCTTACTACATGTATACGTAAAAAATAATGATCTTCGCTCACTCTCCGGCACGCCGATGCTGGTCACAGTGTAGCAGGGCCACGAAGATTGAACAATGTGTGATCCCGGATTGAATCTGCACGTGTTTCATTGAATATTTATCGGCCAGCCGTTCCGAGCATTCCAAACAGATATGGCTCCTGACGTGTGGCCACTCACAATTACATGCCCTGATGTTTTGAGGCACGTCAGTTGTTCTTTGAATGTTCTTAGGTTGCGAATATGATAAGAAAGCTTTGAAAACACCCTTGTGCTGTACCAACATTTATATACACTGAACCAGTCAACATGCACAGGTCGAGATTCATCCTTTGGACATGAATCATTGAGCAGTTCATACAGAATGTCATGGTAGATTTCTGACTTGAATATTATTCTCCTATTGGCATGGCCGCGTTGCAAGATCGTTTCCACCAGAGCCAGCCACCGCTTGCACACCCGCTTGCACCTGATGAGACTCGCGCCATCCACTAATGCCAAGATGGGCAGCAGAACCTCGTTTGGCACAACATCCATGGTTGCTTGTACTGCTATCACGTTTCGGCGTGATCGCTTGCTGGCGTGCGAAAATGAACAGATGCGGAGTCTACAAGCGAAAATTAAAAGTTGATCTCGTTTGCGCCTAAGTTGAGCAAGTGTTCAAATCATCAGCATCAGCGCGCCGGAGAGCGAGCGAGCGTAAAAAAATAGTGAACTTCTTTAGTCTATGCATTCTTCGCATTCATTGCACACCCCGTTTCTTAAACGAATTTGTCTAGTTGTAAGACATCGATTAGCCAACATTAACAGTGGAGAAAGAATATGCCAAAATGCATATTATTTATACTACCTGCGTAGTATCGGTTACTACTCTTTTTTCTTTAAACCTTTAAAAGTTACTACCAATGGGTGGCAACGGCTAGGGTAGTAACAGTTACTAAATGCTGGTAGTAACAGCAGAGGTAGTAACTGTTACCACTCTCGCCGTTACTAACTGCGCTTACTAGGAGGGTCGTAACATATGTGACAAACCATTACTACCCTAAAGTTAGCAAGTACTACCACCTTTTTTCTAAGAGTGTATGTCCTGAATTTGGCCTTTATACGTGATACGACAATGACGGCATCGGCGACGACGAAAGCCGCTAGCGTCCATGTTATCGCTATCCGAACAAAAAAAATATGGCATAAATTAGCAGATCTGTACAGACTTTCTTGTCACGTTGTGTTATGCTAGCAGGAATTTCTTGTCATGTTATGTTGGGCCAGCGCCAAGTCCTGCCAGTTTTGTCTTATTTATTCTCGCTCTTTCGAGTTATGAAGCCACGACAAGCTCATGCTCATAACCTTTCAAAGTACACTTCTTCTACATCGAGCTGTGTTGCATCCTATGTCGTACTTGAACAGTGGTGCAAGTGCGTACTTCACTGCAAAAGCCGATTTGTTTCATTACCTTGTGATGAGAAAGCATACTGTATATACAATGGCTCTTTTCTTATGCCACATGTTGAGGTTATATTAATATTTGAAAAGTGATAGAGATACCAAGAAAATTACAGGGGAACCAACTCGCCCAATCTTCAACACTCGTGGCATCCTATGTCCTCGCGAACCCTCCAGTGTGTACAGCTCTGCTGGTTCATGCAACGCGTAGGGCTCGTCAGCGCCAAGTCCGGTCAATTTTCGCTCCCTCTATCACTATCAAGGCGCTCGAGACACAAAATAAGAGTTCTATTCAGCGCGAGTGTGCGCTAAGTATGTTATAGCTCGCTCTGATAAGTGGTTTTGCCTGCATTATGCCAAGCAACGGTGACAGGACATGACAGCCTGCCCCGTTAACGTGCTCCGCACCTAAAAAAAGAGATAGCAGTTTTGCTGGAAGGGTAAAACGGAAGGATACGGAAGACAGTTAGACCAGCTTTAAGGAGTGTGTGCTTGCACCTTGTGGCTCCGAACTGCGGGATCTTCTCTCGAAGTCTCGAGCATCGAACTGCGTCGTGTTGGCGCTACACGTCGCCGCTGCATGCAAACACATATGCGTGCTAAGCAATTAACTGCTAACAATTAACTGCTAAGCAATTAAGGTACAACCCTGAAACGGCACCGTCGAGGTAATACCAAAAGAAACATAAGTAAGCAGCACGTGAAATACGTAGAACCTAAATAATTCAGTGGCACTGCAGTGTGGAATCTCGAAAATACACGGAGTAATGTCCCTTTCCCTAACAGTTTTATTTCAGGTGACGATTCGGGGCACAATGGAATGTTAGGCGCATTTCAAACATGGCTTCGATATTACTGGCCCGCCGCCACCTCGTATTAAGATCGCGTATACGTGACGCTAACAAACAAGAAATACAGTTCCACATTCGCCACCATGGCTACTGGTGGCGCTGACTGTGCTCCCATATTTAAATGCACATATTTACCTTACAAAGTGGGTGAATGGATGACCGCTGCCGTAGCTAAGTTGGTAGAGAATCGGGCACGTTATTCGAAGATTGCACGGTCGGTCGCTGCCATTGGCAGGTTATCCTTTCATAATCACGCTTCAAATTTACATTACAGTTCTAATAACATCACCTGTAATTTCTTTGGTATCTTTATCACTTTTAAAATACTAATTTAACTTCAACATGTGGCATAAGAAAAGAGACATTTTATATATAGTATGCTTTCTCACCGCACGGTTAGTGAAACAAATCACTCTTTTCAGTGAAGTACACACTTGCACAACTCTTTATGGTTCTTACATTAGTGCAAAAAAAAAAGAAATCATGAAAATAGTGAGGGTGACCTTCTGTGTCGGCTCCGGCAAAGCAACCTTTTAAAAGAACAGTATGAAGCAATAAAAAAGACCGCGCGAGCCCTATCATTACATATTATATACGAGTTTGTCGTCCACGCGCTCATCTAGCTTCTGGATTTTACTCATCCACCAGGATGCTGAACTTACACGGCGACGTGGAAGACCTGGAGAAGGTCCTGAAGCGGCGTGTGCCGAGCAGGGCGTTCGGCGAGGGTTCGTGCTCTGCGCTGGTCAAGCTTCTACCCGGAAACAAGGACCTCTACTTCGCGCACAACACGTGGACTCATTACTCCAGCATGCTGAGGGTCCTCAAGAAGTACAGGCTGCCCTACCGCCACACACCCGAATCAGGTTAGCATACAGTGACCACATCCAGCTCTAATACGCTGTACTGTAGCGTTGTAGTGAGAGCGAACAATGTACCCTAAGAAAGTCCGAAGCGTGTGCTAAAAAAAACTATCTAGCTATTAAGTGAACTTATGTGCAGAAGAACAAATCAACGGGAAAGCTACGTATCTGAACACGAGAGGATCAATATAATCGAACGTGTGCGATAGCAAACATGTATAGGCCAATTTACAGTCGCCTATCGAGGAATTCCTCATGGTTTTTCCTTGGCAGGATTTCTTCGGCAGCCCATTCTATTTAAAAGTGAAATAAAAAAGTAAAACAAACAGTGCTTAAAGGCTTCAGACGAAGCTGGGTGCTATGAGGTCATGGGGAACACTACCAGAGAGAGCAAATTGATGTGCGAGGCTGTCACAACGGTGGAGCGCGTACGTTCGAGACGTATGCACTACGAAAGGGGGCCGTTTCTGACTCGAATTTTTTTGTTCGAACATTGAACTACGAAGCAATGTCACATGGTCTCAAACTTCATAAACAAAAAAAGCTATATTGGCGCCTGTAACATTAAAACGAACATTGCGAAAGATTGAAACAATACGAAATGCTTTCGAAAAAAAAAAGGAGTTTTGTTCTCAGTCGTCCAACAAACATATAAATGCTTTATTGAAGCGATGTACTTTCTGGAGTGTGCGCATTCAGAAATTTTAGACGAGTGGCACTTAGAAGCAACTTTTTCCCTTCATAGTAATTTCAAGTTCAAGTTTATTGAGAGAATCGCAGAATGAAATGGAAATATGAAAGTGCGACATTTTGAGAAGGAGTCCCCGAACAAAAAAACTGTGGGAGGGCCTCCTAACAGTTTATTTGAAGTATTTTACTCTCCAAAGCTTTTAAAGAAAAAAGTGTAAGCTTACCAAACTGGTACTCTTTACTTACAGCGTACGGGCCTCAATTAGGCCACAACGTCGCAATACCTTGCATCGTTGCAACGTCGACTAGTATTTTAAGATTACTACTCAAGGTTGATACGTAGAATCATATAGCGTTCGAAGAGGCGTGACAGAACGTCATAGACGAATGATATTCGCACTTGATTCTATTCCTTATATGACTGGTGGCAGGTGGTTGGTATGAACTTTTAAGAGTATTGAACTGTCGGTTCGCCATGTGCTGTCGCCTTTCTCACATTACTGGAAAATGTGTGTGTATACGCCGCAACAATTCTTTTTCCGCACAGATGTCGTGATAGCGGGTCACACGACAACCTTCTCGTCCTATCCGGGCAGGATCTTCTCCGGAGATGACTTCTACCTCATTTCATCGGGTCTGGTAAGCCGTCACGCGATTTCTGATGTTGAATTAGGCTCACTGTGAACCTGACGGTGACATTGCTAGAGTTAAGACTTTGTTAATGCGGGGTTATTCGTTAAAAAACATATTGCAATGCGGGCGCTTAGGCTTGTTGGTGAGACATCTTGGAGAGTGCCTAAGGCAACGGTTACAACAAAGACAGTAAAGAGACGTGGACAAGCGCAGCACTACGTGGCTGTGCCTGGTTAATCGTGTAAGAAATAATTGAACAATGAATGTCGCTTGAACCAACGCTTAGACTAGTAAGCTTTTGTTAATGGAAGTGCAGGTGAACGTGCCTTCGATTGAATTTGAATTTGAATCAAGTTTATTTTGCAACAAGGTTGCGAGAAGGACCAGCAATCTGGCCACTTCGTACACTAGGCAGTTTCACAGCGGTTGAACAGATGTACGTCATATACATAAAGGCATGAACTAACAAAACCATTAAAACAGAAAAAAAGCCATGATCAGAAATAATTGAAAAGATTACAGTGGAAACATTTCAAAAAACAAAGGAAATGCAATAGCCGTGGCGAAGAAGCCAGAGCAAAAGGAGGCCTTTGAAGACACGTGCCTACTGAAACGCCGGTTGCAGTAACGTTCCCAGTTCAACAATTTCCGCTCATTTCAAGGATCCAGCTTCTCCTGAACGTCTCTCCAGTGAGGCAATCCTGACGTATTTGCAACAACATTTCGACAGACAGAAACGAAGGCCTTGTGACGTCAAGCGCTAATCCACCAGGATCACCTGGTGATTATGGTGCTTGGTTTCTGGCTCTAAGGTCGCCGCGCCGAATTGCGGTCGTGGCGGCTGCATTTCGCTCGAGACAAAAAAGTTTCAAACTGGTGTCCTCAAATTTACGTGCACGTGCTAAAAAGAACCGGGTGGCCGAAATGCCCGGAACCCTCCACTACCGCGCCTCTTATTATCGTACCTTGGTAATGGGAGGTAAAAAGCTTAACATTTATAACATATAGGGGATGACAGACGATGTTGGCGCATAGCATCAAAGCCTTGTGACGTCAAGCGGAGATCAGCCATGTTGGCCTGGTGGTTATTGTGACGTCGAGCGGAGATGAGCCATGGTAGCCTAGTGGTAATGACGCTGTACTATTCACCCGAGCGAACGAAGGTGAAATTCTTGTGGGCCATGAGTTAGGTACATGTTAAAGAACTCACCAGATGGTTGAAATTTCCGGAGCTTTTCTGCGGCACCCATAACAATCATATCGTGGGTTTAGGAAGCACAAACCCTAACAATCATTACATCGAGGAGATGACGGGCCATGTTGATTGTTTAAAAAAATTCTTACTGATAAAAAATGGCTAACGGAAACAAAGATACAGAATCCCAGGTATTTTATTGTTTCATTTTACACGCCCCCTACGCTGCGGGGCGTTTTTATGTCTTTTGTTCACTCGTGCGACAGACAAGGACAGTGCGTGTGAACTGCATGATTTCGTTCTACCATGCAGCCATAATGGCCGTTAGGGAGGCCCTCGGATGTTTGAACTTACCTTAGTCATGCAGATTTTTTTTACGACCCAGCGGTGTGTAAAACGTTTGTGGAGAGGCTTGCAAAGGAACAGTGTTTAGTTGTGGCACAAACCAAAATATACTGTTGGCTTAAATGCCGAAGTCAGAAAATCTACTCATAGGCATTTGGCATCTATTATATGGGAAGGGCCGCTATCGCGTGTAACACGAGGGCAGCTCGGCCTAGAAACTTTTGTCCAGTTTGTCACATTCGTGAATAGCACGACATGGCTGCCAGTCGCGCTTGAAACGTATTGAAACGAAAGCTAACATGGTATTGGTTGTCAATAAATTCTGTCGATATCGACGTACACACGCCCATTGAATGAATGCAGCGCTTACTAAATGAATGAGAAAAATTGGCCGGTACTCAAAACAGTGTCTTACAGTAGAATGACTCACATAAGCAGAATTCAGCCAATCCCGATACTGCTTATATTATTACCTAAGCTGGCCGGTCAATGAGCACACGCTGAAAAGCATTGTGAATTCAGTTTCGGCAGGAGAAAAAGCAAGCTTTGTGTAAAGCGAATCAGAATCTTTTTGAGCACTGGGTTCCTCAAGGTCTATATTGTTTTGTGTCGCATGTGCCTAAAACAGCTTCCATTCACCGCATTATAAAAATTTTTGCTTAACCCCTTACGTGCTTTGAACGAGCAGAGCTCGTCCTTCCCAAAATGTCACCAAACTGCTTTGGATGAGCAGAACTCCTCTTAGCCTAATAGGTATTCCCATCTAGCGTTCAGGCGGAGAAGCGTGCAGTCATGGCTTACATTGCGTGTCGTACTCAAAATCGCGGCATTTGCTGGAGGATTTAGTTTTTTCCTCCAGCAGGAGCACGGTTTTTGTATGGAAAGACGACGTGCAGTGGCGACGACCTAGGCAGAGCAGGCCCGTGTACACGAAAGAAAATAAGCGATTCCTAAATTTTGCCATCTTCTTCGAGTGATGATCATTCCAGTGAAGATATTAATTGTATTGTGTCCTGAAGACATCGATGACGGTGAATTCAGTTGGTCCTTCGGTAATGATGAAGACAGCTCGGACGCGAACATTCAGCGCCCGCCAGTAGAGCCGCTTTGCGTTATTCCGCGTTTAGAAAATTTTCACTTAGCCTCGAAGCTGCCCGAGCAAAATCGCCCAAAGGTGCGGTGCCTACACAAGCGAAGAAAAATGTGGCGTCTGCAACTGTTGTGTTTATAAGGTTTTATTTTATTAGGAGCAGGTAGTTAGTTTCTTATGAATTGTTCAGAAATAGACTTTATTCCGTTGGTTGGACTAAGTATGAGGTGAAAATATTTTTTCAATATTGACCAGCGACATTTCAGTACTGGTTCGAAATCATGAATAAAAAGAGGCACTTTTTGACCGGAAATTTTCAACAAAATTGACTGCCATATTCACGAAGTGAATGATGTTAGAGGAGCTTACTCGGGGATCCGCGGGGCGTTTCTCGGCGAGACAATTTCTGTGGGAAGGCTTGTCAACGAGCCGGTGCATGATGTTTACGTCGAAGGCACCATTGTCGTGCACGTTTCGCGGCCGCCACTGCACAGTGTTGGCCCCGTCAATCGGCACGTCATAAACCACCTGCCCCTTTATGCCATACTGGTCACTGCCGTGAGAGAAATGCATAGCGCTCATAGATGGCAGACGTGGAGCTATCAGGCGTTTTTTACCTGGTTGAGAGCAGGCAGGTGCGTGGGCTTGGGAGGATATCGGTACCCGTGCGTAACACTCATCGTAAGAACTTGCCAGGTGCTGCCGGGCCTACGAAGCGACGAGAAAGAAGTGGACGTAGTCGCGAGGAGGTGAACGCGCAGGCCTCCGAAAATCGACGTTTTGGGTGGTGGCGTGCCATATAGTGAGCATTGTTGGAACCACTGAAGAGGCGACTGGAGCGGTGACCCTGAGCGGTGACCCGGGAACACAGGGATTACTGGCATACACGCCTGTGGCTGCAGCACAGGGCGTGAACTGTAGGAGCAAGCTCCCTAAATGAGCGTTTAAGGGATTAATACGCTTGATCGATTAGCAGTTCATGTAGAATGCAAAGCGGTGATAAAGTTGTATGATAAACAGCCAGCCATATGAGTGAACGACATCCTTTGTCATGAAAATGCGTTCATCGAATAATTGCAATTTGCATGGATGATATTTTCGACATCTCGTTTCGATCTTCTGCGTCATGAGAATGCTGGTGTTTACCATCGAAAATTGTGTTCTTGGCAAGACAGCAGGCAACACGTATACTTGTAGCACCTGAAGGTATTAGACGACACAGGTTCCTTGATTTGTTAAATGTGTCCTTTGATTTGTTAAATGGCCGAGCTTCCATTTGCGCATGTGCTGCCAAATCTGCTGTGTTTATCTCTCTTCACTCTCTCCTCTCTATCTTTCACTTCCCCATTACGGTCCCATGCGCAGGGTAGCAAACCGGCTGCATATAGGCTGGTTAACCTCCCTGCCGTTCTTATCCTCCTATTTTCCTTCCTTCCGAGGTTCATTTGAGATACACACTCTAACTTAGTTACTTTCCAGAAGAGTCCCCACGACACTAAAAAAAAAAAACAAAATGTTGAAGATTCTGTGCCAGTATTCTTCCAGACGGACAGTTTACTATGCAAGTTGGTCTTCGATGTCAAATTTGGAGTACCATAATTAGACACAAATAAACCGAGAGGCTCTCGTTATAGTCATCACCATGCACCTGCTTGTTTTTTTCTTTGCTAATTTGACTCATCCGTACCGCTTCGGAGGTAACGTGCTTCAAGTTCAAAAGCTGGAAACCGGATAACTTGAGGTATCATTGCGCAGGCTACCATGGAGACCACTATCGGGAACGAGAACGACGACCTGTATCGGGCCATCAAGCCGGAATCCGTTCTGGCATTCATCAGAAATGTAGTGGCCAACCGACTGGCGGAAAATGGCCATGAGTGGACCGATATATTTTCGCGCTACAACAGCGGCACGTGAGTTCTGATATAGGCCATTGTTTAATAGTAGTAAATGGACGTTGATGCAGGTATATTCCTCGGAATCAACTAGCATGACACATAGTTCCAAAACTTCGAAAATCCGTATTCAATAAAGAGGTGCGTATTTTAATGCACAACTTCGCAATGAGTCTATAGAATAGACGATGGAAGGGGAAGAAATGCAAACGCGCTCAAGTACACCATGTAAGCGAACGTGAATCTGTGAGTAAATAAGTAGATATTTATGCGTCTTGTTAGACTAAGCAGTTTCACAGCTCATAATTGTAACGCTTATACCGTTGTGGTAGTTCGCGTAACGAAGATTGCGCTGGCGCCCAGTGGCGACTCAAACAAGTACAGGGGGCGTCTTGAAATGAAGAGAGAGTGGTGCAGAAGTTCTATTCAATAAAGAATACAGATTTTACAAAGTACCGGGATTAGAAAAGAAGAAGTATGAACTTGAAATGCGGATCAGTACTATCCCACACAGGTCAGTGATGCCCCCCCACCCCGTCCCCACTCCTGCCCAATCAAATATTCTTCACTGTCTCGGCCCCTGCGGAATAATAAAATTGCATGACTGAGGCCCGTTAGCAGGAAGTTACTCGGTGGCCCCTGCTTTGATATATAAATATGGACGCATTCGAAAAATGAACAGTTCCTAGCGATCACTTCGTTACAATTTCAGGAGACAAATGATTAAGCTAAACCGCATCATCCAGGTACAACAACCAGTGGATGGTGCTGGACTACAATAAGTTCACTCCTGGAGAGGACTTGCAGGATGGCCTCCTCCACGTGCTGGAACAGCTGCCGTGAGTATTAGGAATTCGTGCGACGAAGTTTTTTCACCACGATTTGGCACTCAAGGATTTCTGATGCCCCACCGTTTTACGAGAGCACGTAGCCAAATTTCTCTGGCACTATGAGACAGCCAGGGGGCTTGATTTTTCCAATAAATTATGAGAGCGAGTTTTAAAGGTAACCTCCCACTAGCATTTCTAGCGTGTACACTTGAAATAAGATCAGAATACATGCATCAATTTTATCCCCAAAAGAAACATAAAGGAAAGAAGAAAAAACAATAAAAATGAAGGCGGTCAACTACTGCACTGTTAAATATAAAGTGATCACATGTTGAAATTTAGAGTTGGGCAATTGAAATATAAAGGGCATGAATTTACTGCTTGATTTTCGTTCTAGTTTAGCACTAGCGAGTGATATCTCATCTGTTCAGGGAATAACAGTTATGAAGAGACGGTCGGAACCCACCAGGGTCATAAAGTCCGACGTCCTATGCATACGAAATGCTCCAAATCATAGAAATGACAAAATACATATGTGTTTAATTGCAAACAAGATGTTCGCGCGTGGGTTCTGTATGGACTGTGGCGAGAGGGATGGAATATAACACAGTAGTCCACAGTACCTGTCTGATATTCATTTCAATTTATTTTGACAAGCAAGCGAATAATAATAATAATAATAATAATAATAATAATAATAATAATAATAATAATAATAATAATAATAATAATAATAATAATAATAATAATAATAATAATAATAATAATAATAATAATAATAATAATAATAATATGTGTGATTTTACATCCCAAAACTACGATAGTATTATGAGAGACGCTGTATTGAAGGGCTCTGGAAATTTTGACCATTTGGTGTTGTTTAATGTGTCTTAACATCACACTGCAAATGGGCCTCAACCCTTTTGCCTACACCAAAATTTGACTGCCACTGCCGGGATCAAACCCGCCACCTTCGGGTCAGCAGCAGAGAATACCATAAAACTAATTAACCGCGGTGGACGGCCAACAGACGTGTAGAGCGATGCTGCTGCAGACTGATACTGAGATAAAATTGAGATGACTACGCGCAATTCTCAGAAATCTCATGTATGTTATTAACGTGGTTTTTTAAATGTCATATTCTTAAATAGTAATTACATGTATTTGTGTACATTTGGCTGGTGTTGGTACAGGTCGTACTCTATGTTCGCAAATTTTCGTGCGCAAATTACGTGCGCATATTACGGGGTGTTCATACCACCTTAATGAAAACCAGCTGATATAACTTCTGGTATAGTACTTATTGAATATCAGACAGGTCAAAAACTAACTAACTAACTAACTAACTAACTAACTAACTAACTAACTAACTAACTAACTAACTAACTAACTAACTAACTAACTAACTAACTAACTAACTAACTAACTAACTAACTAACTAACTAACTAACTAACTAACTAACTAACTAACTAACTAACCAATAAAGATTGAATAGTAATTATTGTTTAAATTAACTGCTAACAAACCAATTTGTTGGCCCTCTTAAGTATCCGCACATAGCATAGGTTATTTCATATCCTCCTCCGTGGTGAAGTTGTTAGTTTTATCGACTGCTGAACCAAATATCCCAGAATCGAATCCTGGCGTGGCGGCTGCAATTTCTGTAGAGGCCAGTATGCTTGAAGACCATGTACATAGATTTAGGTGCACGTTAACAAAATCACCACCCATGCACTCCGTACAAATGGTTAACCAGCGAAAGCTGAAACGTGTGGCCCCGGTGTTTAGCAGTGGATTCAACACGACGCGGCACTGAAGCCTTTCACGATTATCGGTTACACGTTCGTGCTTCCTAATGAGGTTAGACAGATGTTTCGCTTGGGTTTACCACAGTGTTCATTTCACATGCCCCGCATAGTGTCTTGCATCATCATGGTCGTAGAGGAGGGTAGTGAGCGGTTCAATGTGTCTTAATCACAGTGGCTGTTCTGGAACCAGAGGTGGTCGCAGACGTCCCAGCCGAAGCCGATGTGCCGCTCACGAAACTTTCGCTGACAGTGGGCGTTCGCCCCGTCGAACGCGCTCGCGCAGTCATCACATTAACGCCGCAGTGCGGCGTTGTTGCAGGCGTTCGACATGACGAGCTAACTAGGCTGCGTGGGTTGCAGGAACACCGGCCACCGGTGCTAGCATTACCGTTCGCGATTCAGTGTGGCTTGAAAGGCTGCCGGATTATCAGTACGCAGTTCCTGCCTGCACTCAGCCTCTCGGTACTGTTTTTAGGGGTGAAGCTCCTTAAGGCGTGAGTCGTGCGTCTGCAATGTATGTATGTAGTAGTAGTAGTAGTAGTAGTAGTAGTAGTAGTAGTAGTAGTAGTAGTAGTAGTAGTAGTAGTAGTAGTAGTAGTAGTAGTAGGTAGCCACCTCCGTGGTTGGACTAGAGAAGCGACATACACACACTCTTTTGATTTGAGATGGAAACCTGCGCACGTTAATCATAAATAAAAAAGATAGTTGTTTCTGATGAAATAACCTACAGAGACGAGTATCGGTGACTTACCCCCGTATTATAGAGCCTCCCTTCACTCAACGCTTCGACTTCACTTGAGAAAGCCGACGGGAGCGCCATCTCTAGGTACGGCAAGTCACGGCATATCAACGATAGTCTACTGGGATTCTTGAGTAGCGCAGCGACATTTTCAGCCGAGTGGTGGCGCAGTGCTCAACTCTGTCAAGTGGAGGGTGAAAATGGAGTCGAGAAGCGTTTGTGAATACGGGGGTAAATCTCAATAAAAAAAAACATTGCCTTGAATTTGATGCTTACTAAAATACTAGTAACAAAAGGACGCACTTTGAGCACTATCTGACTAGAAAAGGTTGCCACAATAAACTCGCTGGGCGTAACCTCCTTGGTTTTAGAAGATTTAGCGAGGTTGGGCCGCAGTGCCATGAACTAGCGGCGGTGAAAGGTGGGAACTAGACAGGAAGCGCAGGCCGTAAGACAGTGCGCACGTGCCACTCCTCTAGTACGGTCGTGCCACCTCTGGTTTAGTCCTTGGAATGTCCGATGGGTGGCGGTACTTCTATATGATGAATATACGACGAAAAGATGTGAGATGGCGGTACTTGGAGTGTTCACTATAGATGGATGGACAGGCGCACGGATGGACAGATGGACGCACAGATGAATGTACGGACGGGCGCATGGCCGGATGCAGGGACGAACGCACGGATAGACGGATGCTTCGCCCCACTCAGCATAATGCCCTCCTTGGATATGCTGCAATTTTTTGTGCCCAGACTGCACCATCGGCCCGGCGAATGCTTGCTCTCTCACGTTTCCATGGTCGCCGTTCTCCTGGAGTTGTCCGTGGCTTAACCATGTAGAAAGTTTCAGGAGAAACTGATGGGCGCGTGTTCAGTGCCACGGTTAGCGGGATAGACGATGTCACTAAGAACGCAGCCAATGACGCTAGTGCTTGGGTACGAGGCTGCTACCGACGTTACTGATAACACACCCAACGTAGACAGCTCGTGATACCGCTTGCGGATGGTTTTACGTTTCCCCTAGCCATATACAGCTTTCGCTATAAAAACCTTAGGTGGTCGAAATTCGCGGAGTTCCTCACTACAATGTATCCTAATCATATCGTAATTTTTGGAACTAAAACCACAAACCTATACTTAGGCTACGTCATGCCTGAGCGTTTCTTTTTTCGAGATTTGCACTACTGCTCTGGCAACGAATCATTGAACATCCTGCACCTACCTATACCTATAAAGAGCTGTGAGCCTGGGGGCACTGCTGAAACATTTGAAACTTCTAAGCCTGTCTGATGACCAAGTCTCTGTTCTTTCAGTGGACCTGTACTGGCGTTCAGTTATTTTCAATCCGTATTTCTCTATTCCTCACATCCTCTTGAGAAATGATGACTAGAATAATTACGATTGTGTGACCGTAAACAGTGTTCCTGCGTGCGAATTCCTTCTAGAGTATGTTATTTTATATTGTTTGTAGATACATATTTCTCTCCACGTTCTCTCCTCCCATTTCTCACATGTCTCGCCAGTGAATACATCAACGTGACGGATGCCACAGACACTCTGCGTGACGAGACATATTGGGCGAGCTACAATGTGCCGTGAGTTTTCACCCATATATTTGCATGCATCAAACAGTGGGTAATCACTGTCTAAAGACTTCAAGTAACAGGCAATAGTTGGGTCTTTCCTCCCCGTCTTTCACCTTGCTTCCTCCTTCCCCTGCACAAGGTAGCAATTGATTTATTAATTTATTTGTTTACAGCAAATAGTTGTGTGCGACCAGGGGGAAAAAGCTGATACAACTAGCTTGAGGATGTCCTTGCCACCATACACGTGTTACAGTGTGAAAGGTGGTAACGAAAAACAAAACAGAAAAATAATGCACACATAACGTATTGCACATGAATATCCGTCATGTAAACAAAGTAACGTGCTTTTATAGACATAATAAAGAAGCATAATTCTAGCTACGTCCAGTTAACTGCCATGTCTTTATTATATCTCTCGGTATTTTTCGAGCGCACTATTCATGGTAGCTAAATAAAAGCATAGTTGCGTAAATAGATGAAAGTATAGGCGTACCCCGAGAGGTGAACATAAGTTTGCCGTTCTACACTACTTACCGTTTGCCTACAGGGTGGCAACAAATAAAAAAAAATGAAAGAGTAGCTCGGTCACGCACGAAATTTATTTTGTGTTTAGGGTTCATTCGGACTCTAAATCACGAATATTGTCTTCGACCGGACTCACTCCAACTCCGACTCGCTATAAATCTTTTCAAACAGACTCATTCATACTCGAATTCATAAAAAGAAAACCCCTGGGCCGACTGAGAATCCGTTTCATGAAACCATCTGAGTTTGTCGGGGCGAGTCGATACATGAATGGGTTTGGTGAGCTATGGCGTCACATGTCTCATAGCTATATCGCAGATGTGGACTCGCATTCACAAAAGTATCTCATGCTAAAAAATTGCGTTAAAGAACATTTCAGCGAATCATAATATAGTTCAAAATATTAGTCAAGGAGCTTACAAATGAGGAAAACGTGTTAACGAAACTGTAGTTCTGTGAATTCTACTTCTTTTTGGAAACGTAGGAATTAGTTTTTCGTTTAAGCTTCACTATTTTGATAATCGAAATGACGTGGAAAGATGTGTGGCCTAGTGATAATTCGAAAAAAGTTCACTGTCAGCTTCCTGCGAATATAGCGAATCAATAGGTGTCCGAAGAGCTTCGGCTTTAACTGAGGCGACAATCTTTTCCCTTCCCCCAACAAGCTCGGCGATATTCTAACACACACCACCTATTGATAACCCTAGTTCACCTCACCGTATCCCTGTTTAGGCGTTACTTATGCTACTCGCGAGTTACCAGTGCGTACGACACGGGAAAACTCAGAAAGATGTGTGCGCTAAGAACGTTGCCTCGATTGAACCGACGTCATGCGTATTGCACCACTCAGACAGTGCAGTAGCGCAGGAAGGAGACGCCGTCATATCTAAACTTTGATAAAAAGATACAAGGCACACGGAAACTGCAGGCCGCGGGTACTTAAAGAACGACCGGAAGGGCCAGTTTTTTTCTGGGCTGGTTGTGCTCTTCGATACGAAGGGCAAAGCCGTTCGGCAAATCGTTCGTGGTTCATCGAGCTAAACAACTATCATAACCATAAACGGATGCGTACCTCAGAAATTGGGTACTTTGGCTCGACACTGCTTTCATATAAAAGAAGGAGACAGCAGCTAGCCTAATAACAAATAGCCGCGAAGCGATGGCGGTAAGCCGAAGTACCCGAGTACTTACAGCGAAGCCAGCACAACGGAAAAGGCATCGGCGGCTACGAGCAGATAACGAAACTATGAAAGGCGTACGTCAACGACGACGTGCTCGTAGACTGACGGGAGTTGCGAACGCTCCGCTTCAGCGCAAGTGCCTGTCTCCGGAGTTCGGACATGCGTGTCGCGTCTGTGAGCGTCTCGAACCTATCTGCGCTGAGTCAACGTGGAAACAACCAGCTAAGACCTAGAAACAGCTAGTTAACATCCCTACGTTTATTATATCTCTTCTCTCTTTCTCTGGAAGTGATAAAGTTAGTCTTCAGAATTTTTTAGTTGTGCTGTTTAAATTAAAGCCCTGCGCTGCACACTGCGAGTTTCACCTTTTTTTTTAAAACTGGGTGCAATAGAGACGAGGGGCCGAAGTCACAACACTTCTCCTTTTCAAATATATTTTGGAATTGGCCATTCGACTTCACTAATGGTATGTTCCACATCGTGGTTGCTTGAAACTTGCTTTAGCGACAACATTTACAGCCTAATAAGTATTTTTCGAAAATTCTCGTAAGAGCATGTTTCAAGCACAAGATTAAGTCTTTTTGGACCAGTGACTTTGTCACCCCTGTTAATCCGTGCCGCGAGTGTTATCAGGCTGTGCCTCTCTGCGTGAACGTGGATTGCACAAGACGCCTCTCAAGGAGAGGAGAGCGGACAGGAGTTAACCAGGGAGACCTGTGTAGATATTGAACAGGGTGCGCCATTCACGTTACGTAAATCCTGTTTTGATTGTACAACGTGGGTATGGTTCTGACGGGAGGTTTTGTCCAGCACCGCTATCTTATTGTGTTCATTTGTAGAGCTTCGATGCCTTTTGGATGTTAAAAAAAAGTTTTTAGGGGTGACGATCCTTAGGGGGGGGGGTCTGTCCTTCCTCCGTCGGTATATGTAGACACCTTGCAAACATCCCACTACGCCCCATCACCGATTCACCACATCAGCGACTATAAAGCCAACGCTGTCGAGAAGTAGCCAATATGAAATGCAAGATGGTCGTGTACTTGTATCCAGGCGCGCGTGAAAGAACCATAGATTTTGCCACTGTGTCGATTCCTTGTTTCTGCGTGACCACTTATAGTTCCACCTTTCCATCTTTGCAAAGTGCTCACTACTTCGTCCTCGCAAACGTTTTGCTAAGCCCCATCACCATTCCATCACTTTACCAACCATAAAGCCGTTATAATAATGGAGGAACGGAAGCGACGTATAGCAACCACTAACTAATAATAAAATTTCTTGTATACATATATAAAGTAATTGTCACGTCTTTGATGATGTAGTGGGCGAAATTCGCAGATGGTTCACATTTTAGTGATGAAACCCTCCAGCGCTTTGCCCCAGTCATCATCATTCAATCAGTGGATATGCTGTGATTTTTTTCTAGAATACGGGCCATGGTACTTAGCCCACGTTGAGTGTCTTTTTTTTTTTTGAACGTGTCGTACGCGTTGTCGATTTACAGCGCTATCATGTCATTACCATTCATCACAACGTCCTTTCCCTTTGGAACGCCTTACGTTTCGTATTTTTTGAAAGCCACTTTTTGTCCCAGCTTCGCAGAGAACAATGTCATCTGATGAAACAGCGTATCTGTGACACCAGAAGGAGCTAGCACGTGTGGAGGACGGAAGATTTAGGGCGCGCAACAGGTGCGCCGAAAACGTGGCGTGTATGGACAAGTATAACAAAAGGAAGAGACTTTATGACAAAGGGGCCATGCACAATAGTGTTGATTTCCTTGAGGCTTCCGGCAACGTCGCCTTTTTTGACTGTAGATCGGGTAGCTTTTCCTTAAGCCTTTATGACACAATAGTTGAAAAAGCTTGCAAAACTGTTTTGTGGCTTTAATTAGGCGAATATTGCGTTTCATCTGTTTAGACTCTATCGAAACACGGCTAATGCAAGTCTCGGTGTTCGCCTGTTGCCAGTTAAAAAATGCTAAACAATACACGAAGCAGAATGACGGAAGTAAAGCTTTTGAATAAGCATGGCGAATCCTTTTCGTTTCCGCCACAGTTTTCAATTCTGCTACCATCGGTGTGTTTTCGAATGTTCTATCGTGGGCATTCTATAACATTACCTCATTAGTTTTTGACAGAAGTGGGATAAATTGAAGGAAGATGTACTATACATCCAGTGACTACAGCTGGTTTTAATATTACCCTGTCTTTCTTGCCAGTGCATAAACTTATTTCTTGATTACAGCGTGTTTGCCTTCGAGTTATTTATCGCTATGATGATCATTCGTGTAACCGAAGGATAGCGCTGAATTCTCTTTTTAGTCCATGCCGACGTTCCCAATTTTCCTAGAAAGCCTATAGTGTCAACGTTGGACATCTTTTGCTTTTATGGACAACGCAAATTGAGCTGTCATGATTGACGATCTCACGTAGAAAAGGCTTAACTTACCTGACACCCTAGGTTTAAATATTTTGTGGTTAACATAATGACTTCGTAGTATAAAACCGTCCACCTATTACAAAAGGCACACACGTTAATGGCCATACTCCTTTTAGACCGTGCCCGTAGTGGGTGTATAGCAACTTCAGAAAGCTTTCACGCACACAATTGCTCATAGTTTAAAGCATGCTACCCCTTAGACAGAATGCAGCCATATGCGAAAGCTTCACTGATGCAAGCCACTTTCAATTTTATCGATTACATTGTAGTAATGCACGATTGAAACTTCGTGATGTGAAATTGTACAATAAAAAGCATGCAGCAAGTGGTTGGAGTAAGCACTAGAGACAGGATATTGCTGTCGCTTTCAACTCTTAAAAACGAAGCTTAAGGATCTCTTAATTATTTATCAGGTTCATTTTCACCTTTCATATTTATTTGTTTAATCTTTCACAATCATTTTTTTCCATTCTCTGGCATATTTAAGACCATTTACGCCACAAATACAGAGTAGCATTACTGTGGTGCAGAGGGCACCAGCTACAATCTCTCTTCTTCTAATAGAATGTTTCTCTCTATCTCACTGCTTTTGTTACTATTAGCTACAAACGGGCCTGCGGTCAAGTAATTTTCAATGTTCTTATGTCTGTGCTATAGGTACATTTTGCTGTAAGCCGCATTTATAAAACAATTCGGCTTTACGCAGCGCCTTCGAATTCATATTCAACGTCAGCGGATGGTGGAGGCTGGTGGAGAAGTACGGCGACTGGTTCACCTATGACAGAACACCACGGGCTCTCATGTTCATGCGCGATCATCACAAGGTTGTAGACATGGACTCCATGATGAATCTGATGAGGTAAGCAGCCCCACCACAAAAGCACGAATGGTAACAGCACAACTACATAGTGTGAGCTTTTTAACAGCGGAGCTGTAAAACACTTGGTTGGTGTGTCGCACCCGTCTTTGTTCGTCCACAAATAGGGACGAAAGAAAACCAACAAAAACAAACAAACAAACAAACAAACAAGAACTCATAGCCTCCTCCCAGGAACTGATGACTTCACGTAATGACACAATTGTGTGTCCCTCTCACCTCCCGTGATGATAGTTGGATGTCGGGCGAGAGGAAAAGAAAAAAATAAATAAAAATCGGCTATGTAACTGCGTGATTCCCTGCAAACGTCGTTGAAAGATGATAGTCTTTTGCCGGGCGTAGTACACGAGTCCTGGGGCATGCCTTGTAGAGAGGGTTGTATTTCACCGTTGCATTTCACCAAGTGGTTATTTATGTTTTGGTTTCTCTCAGACAGTGCCTCCTTTATGTTGAATCGGCCGCAGCTGGCTGGCATTGATAAAATAGAGGAGGCGCTGCGTGAGAACGGAGGTCACCTGGCAGTGTTGGGGGAAACGTGAGCTTGTGCAGAACCCATGGCCACTGCCAGGTGGCAGCACCATATCGCCGGTAAAGGAATTTTTCGTTCATAGCGTCACATTTCCAGCGCGGCGTAAAAAAACAAAAAAAACTACGGTCTTGAGAATTACGCATATATATGATCAACGCACCACCTAATACGTATTGATGTTGCGCCGCATATATGCGGAATATTTGCTTTTTGATGGATAATATTCACAAGTATGAACACAGCCCTCAGTTCAAAATGGCTGGGCTTTCAGCAAGCACTTAAACTTTGGTTGAGTGACTGGATCATGCAACAGAGAGACAGACAGACATACCAAAACGTCTGCATTCAAGTATCCCAAGAAAAACTATCGTCTTTAAAAAATCCACGCATCTCCACGAAATGAGTCGTGACGAGCGTGTGAAGCTCTGAATATAGTATCAGTTAGTAACCGTATGTTTCACGAGAGTCACCTCATATATCGTGAATTGATTGAGGTGTATATAGACATTTACATTTATTTAGCCATCCTAGGTAATTGAAGGAGGACTTGGAAAACCGCTGGAGTGAAGGTGTTGCCTCGTAAGTGAATCCAAGAACCCACCATCTTGCCAATCGCAAGATACCATTCTAATAGGAGTAATCAGTTAGGACATAAAACACTTGTCGTGTGTCTTTGTGTTACAGGTCCTCTTAAGAAGCCACAACATCTAGGCTTATTTTAGTAGAGATCAGCTCGTCAATGCTTCTCTCGATAGGATATTTTCGCAGGAAACAGTGATCTATTTTTGTAGTTAGCCTATGTCTCTGTGTAAGTATAGATGTATTCTAACTCTATGTCTACGTAAACCGTTTTCTTTTGTGTTTCACATATGTTTTGACTGTAGCAACGGTTCTATACCATGGTCAAAACGAAAGACAAGGCTAGATCTTACAGAGCTTCGCCCCTAAAATGGAAAAGATGTGAACCTAGAAATAGCCGTGTTGCCAGATAGGCACATTATATTGCGTTGCTTGGGAATTTCATGGGACATAGAATTTATGACATTCATGAAATGACAGGATCAATCAATATGCAAACGCGCGTAAGCTGAAGGCTTAGACCATGCAAATGCCAACCTACATTGTTTTTGTGCTTCTCCAGGTACAATGACTACAAGAATGACCCATTGTCGCGCTGCAACTGCACACCGCCGTACAGCGCCGAGAACGCCATCTCTGCACGTAGCGACTTGAATCCGGCCGACGGCGTCTACCCGTTCCCGTCTCTGGGACACAGGCCGCATGGTGGAACCGATATGAAGGTGCACCACATTCTTTTGCTTCGATCTTGATGTTTTTAACGTGTTTATTGCAGTTAACCAGCCTGACAAAACGCTTATTTTTGTGGCGATTCGCCACTTCTGATTTGTGAATGGCGCCACATTCTGAGTCGCTATATAAATGGTACAGTCTAAAAAAATATTCAACACCTTTGACCTCGCGCATAATGTTTGACGAGAGAAAGGGAGATAGAAAAAAATTGTTAATTCTAATCATTCCCTATTAACTGTTTTGAATACCTGTGAGCGGAGTGTTCTCTAGATGGTCCTGCTGGTATTATCGTTACTGGAATGCATTGATGACAACGATGGCGTTGATAACAGCTAAAAAAAAACTTCTCTTTCGTTTGCACTAAGTCAGCATAGTTGAGATACGAGACCAACTAGCCCTGCAATCTGTCCTACGAAACAATTCAAGATACAGCACACAATACGTACTTAGAAATATATTTATCTCTCATTTAGTGGAGACCTTGCACTTGGTTTCTCACTCAACAGAAATGCACGCCTTTTGTGCTGCACAAATTAAACCAGCAGACAGTTCAGCCACACGAATGTAGGGTACATTATTTTTGCTCCCTTTAATTGTAGCGTAGTAATTGCGACACAAAGTGCAGTTAGTTATAATTGATAGAAATCCACAACTTGTGCATGGGAAGTCCGAACCCGAACGCGTCCGAAGTTGTACCAATAAAGCTACGCCGGAAGACACTCCCTGGCCCAAGTTATTCGGCATTTCTGCGCGATCAGTCCTGGGAAGTGTTAGCCAGAGTCACTGGTAATCTATGGGACGAGTGAGGAAACACTCTTTCTTCAACGTGCAAATAGAAGGTTGTATGTGATGCCAAGGCGATGAACTGGGCTATAGCTGGTACATGTTGATACACATAAAATGTCAGCGGGAAACACATAAACAGTGGAGGAGCACGACGATAAAGGCTGGCACTAACAATTGATCAAAGCAAGCTTGAAACGAAAACATATTACCACAGGCAGCCACCTTGCGCATGCGTGAAATAGCCATGTGCCATATAAAACACAATATTGACGAGATATCACGGCGTTTCGAAAGGTCCCCTCCATAGCCAACAAGTACCCTGACGTGTCACTGACGCAATTGTTTTCTCCTTTCTTAAGGCAGAAGGCTTCCGAAGTTCCTCTTTCGTTCTTGATCTTTCGCCGACCTAAGATTGTACAAATTGCGTCAGTGACATGTTAGTGCACCTGTCGGCTAAGGAGATTACCTTCACTGACGCCGTAATATCTCGGTAATATTGTGTTTTATATGACGCATGGCTACTTCAACCACGCGCATGGTGGTGCCCGGCAGTAATATGCTTTCGTTTCAAGAATGATTTTATCAGTTGTTAGTGCTGGCCTGTACCATCATGCTCTTACTCCTTTGTCTTGTTTCCCGCCTGATTTTCAGGTATATCGTAGGTTGATTGTTCGGGCCCCGTCGATGGAAGGGGGTAGCGGGCGGCATGCTTTGCGTTCGCGTTGAGAGAAGAAGAGGCCAATAAGCTCGAACCTAGAAGTCGTGACATCTGTTTGAGCCACCCGGCTAATAAATGTTTGTTCGTTTTGGCCTTTTGTTAAAATAACTACTTACCATAATTCTCAGCCAACATGATTTTATCAGTGTAAAACTGTGCATTTGAAGTAAGATTGACTTCAAACAACAAAAAAGAGCTCATCAAAAGAAGGCTGCTTTGTTGTGCAGCATCACTGAAGTATGGCAAGCACAATATTAGCAAAACTTGCTAGCTTGAAAAGCTTCCGAGTCTCCCCGTGTGAACAGGTCATGGTGCTTAAAGAGTAAAGTGGTGTTCGGAAAACCATACATGGTACACTGAGATACAAATGTCAAGGTGAATCGTAATTTTAAAGACAGTTCTAACGCAGCCGTTTATCAACATAGTCCTCCGTTTGTACAATATGGAGAAGTCCCAAAATAATGTTATGCGACAAACTTATTTGCCTTATTTTTTCTATTGTCTACTGGTATCATTCAGCTGAGTATAGCTGAGTATTCAAGTGGCATCGTCATGACCATTTTTCTATAAAATTTGCAGCTTTACTGTTCTGTAGATAAGCAGATCAAGATAAGAAAGTGAGCCTTTCACTGTTTTTGTGCAACAAAATGGCGGCGAAAACAGTGGAGCTCCCTAAAACTCACTCACAAAATATATTTTGCTCTCGGGACTCACTCGGACTCGCACTCACGAAAGTTTTGTTCAACTGTACTAAACCGGACTCAATCTTGTTAAAATTTAACACACCCTGACTCACTCAGACTGACGGGTCGACCTCAGTCTGAGTGAGATCTAGTGAGTCGATTCATGAGTGAGGTAATTGTCTTATATGCTTAAATGCATACTCCTTGTAACACACACGAGTAAATCAAAGCGATTGCTCTTTATTTATGGCTGGCATGCATTTTACTTTATGCCATACTTTTGTCTCGGCTTTCATCTTCAGCTCACAAACTCGTTGTTGTTCGAGAAGCTCGAGTTCGTCTCTGTGAGCGGACCGACCTGGACGCAGCAGCCCCCATTCCGCTGGAGCACATCTGGGTTCAAGGACCACCACGAGGGACACCCCGACCTCTGGAAGTTCGAGCCATTCATTCACCACTGGCTCCTGGAGCCGCATGAAGGGCTCAGATATGAGATTGAACAAACTGGCAACACAGTAATGGCCGAAGAAATTATTTTTTTCCTTTAAGTGCCACGAGACGCTGTGACTAGCAGTCAGCACTGCAAGTGGGCTGTAGCGAAAGCTACTTGCGACTTAAGGTGAATTATAATGTAGTGCCTTTTCTGTATAATCAACGTGACTGACCATGGAGTAGAAAAAACAACATAATCGTCATAGGTTGCTTCTTACAGAACGTTGTGCCTAAACTAAGACGTTGTGTCTGGCTGGCCTTACGGATACTAAGTAGCAGCTTTTTGTTTTCAATAGTGTAAACATTGTGAAAACAAGTTAGGCTGCTGTGGCGCTTGCTTTGAATTGTTATGTAAATATTTTATCTACAAGTGGTTCACTTATTGAGAGTGGCGCTGTAATCTCATGGTATTACGAGGAGCAAGAACAGTAATTTTATGTAGACTTGACTTTGCATCCATACCACTTAATTTTCAGTGTATCACACTTGTTTATCAGACTCGATATACTTGCTCAATATCGAGCAATCAGATATAGCGCGAATATGCTAACGTTGCGTTGGTCGCACGCAACGCAGCACTCGGATCTCTTCCAAAGCTTGCTAAATTGGGGCTACACGCAAATACCTAACTGTAGACAGTGCTCAGGTATTTACGGTATAGATTCAGGACTTGCCATATTATTGTTCGAAAGGAGTGTTAAACAAGCACACGCATAATGTTAGGTGGTAGTGCGGCTTTTGAGTTCTTTGTTTTTCAACTTTCTGTCTTCATAAGCATTTCATTTATTTTCTTGCAGTGAGGCTTGCCTTATATAATCTTGGTAGCAGTGGCTACACATTCCTCGCTGGCGAATGGAATTCATGTCAGCCATTCAATCACTATTTGGTATTTTCATGCGTCCAGCAGTGGAAATAAAATAAATAGCTCATGATGACTGTCTTTTGTCTTGGTGGGAGCTGTAATTCAAATATTTGTGGTATTATTACAATGCAACATATTGATGACAAACAAATAACTACAGAAAAGAATAGCACAGGGTGCTCTCAATTGTTTCTTAAACAGTAATTTCTGAAGCGAATGTACGAAACACGCTGTTTCAGGCGTCTGCTATAAACTGCACGCAAATATTTGGAAGAAATGTATTGAAATGAGATTGAAAATTATTGCCGGCTTCTTCAACTTGATTACATTCAACCTTGTAGTATAGTTTGTGGTAATCAGGGAACTAGTGCTGCTGCTAGTCCTATGCCAGAACGAGAAACCGCCAGGCCTGCGCAGAACACGCAGCACAGTCACAGCGAAAGCTGGAACAGCGGCCTTTCAGAGCCTTTTCTAAACACGCTTTGAGTAACTGCTACAACCACACTTGCTGGGTACTCACTATGCCATAAATAATCACAATTTTTGGGTAGTATGCTGGCATTCCTTACGATATTCTTCGTCAAGGTTGAGAGAAGCGTGGTATCCGCTAAACACTTGCTATGGTAATTTCTGGCAATTTTTTTCATGCAGGAGATCATAACGATGCAGAATTATGCCTGATGTGGGTATGCGCCGCAGTTAATAGATGATCAAGGACAAGCTTTTGTAATGAGTTGGAGCATTTGACAATTCACTCGTTACACAATTCGCATTGTGTGACGCCTGGTTGTTGCTTTGCTCTTCTAAAACGCTTCATTACTCATATTAACGCGATTTCTTTCCCTGCATCAAGCCTGCCCAAGACAAATTTAGAAACGAGTTCCAAGCAATGGCGCGGCTCAGTGGTAGATTACTGGGCAGGCACGCAGCAAACCCGGATTGTAATCCCATTGCGTCCTAGGTGTTTTCTATTTCTAGAGCTTCTTTCTTATTTATTGCGACGTCGGTTGCGGACACCAGCGGTGGCGCCGTACCTGACCTATGTTGCGATTTCATAACAGCCTTCGCTTTAAAATACTGTCTACTAATGGACAATACAAAACTTCCAAGTCACATTTACAGTACCTGGACCACAAGAGAGTACGGTATCTTTCCAACAAGCATTGCTCGCTGTAGTCCCAATGCATGCATTTTCGTTCTACGCACTAAATTGTGCAGTGGACTTCGGAATTTTCTGTGCAGTTGAAGCTCCCGGCCAATGTCCAACAACGTTTACTCCCTAAAATGGTCCCTAATTAAGTTGGTCAACAACATTTAAAAATCAAGTAGCGCAGCTGGTCGTAAATAGCACTGGGGCACATAACGCAATCATTGTTCACTTTGGCCCCACAAAAATGATGCGTGCACGTGCATCAGTACCCATGTGGAACAATAGGTTACATCAGAAAAAAAGTGGGTCAGCTCATAATAGTGTAGGTAAAAGCGGCGCTGCTAAGTTAAGAACACGAAAAAAAATCTCTCCTCAACCTTGCACCAATGTCCTTGCCTACAGTGTTCCAACTAGCCCCCACACAAGCTTTACTACCTCACGATAGGCCGCCTCGCAAAAAGTATGCCTGAGGCCAGTTACTTGTGTGAAGCACGCCCGAAAAAAATGTTAATACTCACAATAGGCGATAAAACAATGCCAGTAAAATTGAGTAAACTTTCGAAAATTTCGGCACAAAGCATGTTCGGTGAAGACAGTCATCCGTGGGTGTGTGCCGCTACCATAGGACTCATGTGCTGCCCGCGTCCCCAAATGAATAATACTCCTGCGCTAGACGCATACGCTTGAAAACGGTCGGGTTGGTGCATTCGACGTCCTGTGATCTCAATCATGTCATTTCACGGCATCAAAAACAACAACAATAACCACACATATTTAAATTTTTGGAAGTGTAATCGTTTCTATGGGAGCCGGAAATGGGGAAAGCCATTGCATGTTCAAAGAACGTTCAACGTTATGTAGACGACGCTTCTGAAAGCTAGGACCATACAAGATGACTGCGTGCCAGAAAAAACAACAACAATTCTATGAGTTCTTCATTAAGATCACATGCATGGTTCATTTGTTCTGGCAGAGCTTATACAAGTATAATGTTAGAGCAGCTGTGGGCATGGATCACTTAGTTATTGTCCACTCCGAATGAATTACCAGCCATATGGTGCGCGAGAAAGCTTACTTTGTGGCAATTAATGTTTGCTAATACCCTCTCCTTCGCGATCGAAACACAACTTTTGTTACTGCCCACAGCTGCTATATACCAGCATAGTCACTGGTTAAGTATATTAACAAAATCTGTTCTCCATTAGCCAAAGAAAGATGATTGGTTTGTGACGCAAACGGTCATCAATGATTCTTCCCGTCCGTTTCGCGTTTATTTGCTTGCCCTAAATTTTAGTTACTTATGCCAATCTATAAGTCACAATCACCACAAGAGAATGTACAGGTGTGCACACACGCCTTCAATATCTCTGTGTGCCTGACACCAACGTCTGAGCACAAAAGGGATAGATGCAGTTATCGCGGCAGCTTCCGTGACCGTGGGACGTGTGCCAGGCCTTGCACGACACGACAACGTAGGTCAATAACCTTTAGACTGGTGTTCTGTAACGTTTTGTGAAAAGAAAGCTGAAAAAGCTTTAAAATTCAAGAAAACTTTGTGGTTAGCAAGGACCGACATTATTGTTGACAATGTATACATGTATTTTTTTCTGCAGCGAACGCAGCAGCCTAAGAATACGCCAAAGAAGTTTTTTTTTTGGTGTGCCCACGCGAACGCGCCCAAAGTAGGTGCGTGGAAACTTACGTCATCATCGGTTCTTTTCGCGCAGCAGGGCTACAATACGGCGGATGGTTCCCACCGCGAACTGATCCTAACTGCAACGAAACTGTTTATGCGACGAAGGCTCACGTAATTGATTGATTTATTGATTGATATGTCGGGTTTAATGTTCCATAACCACTGTATGATTATGAGAGACGCCGTAGTGAAGGGTTCCGGAAATTTCGACCACCTGGGGTTCTTTAACGTGCACCCATCTCTGAGCACACGGGCATACAACATTTTCGTCTCCATCGAAAATGCAGCCGCTGCAGCCGGGATTTGATCCCGCGACCTGAGGATCAGCAGCCGAGTACCTTTGCCACTAGACCACCGTGGTGGGGCGAAAATAAATGAAGGTTCACGTAAGTATATCGACTATATGAGTATAAGCCAACTAGATGATTATATCTGAAATAATGACAAACAGCCCAGTTCTACGGGAACAAACTTCTCTCGTACTTCAACCGTGGCCTCCGTTAATAATTCGCGACGTCTCGCCGTAGGAGTTATCTGAGGAGACCACACTTCAGCAGCGCTGCTGTTGTAGATAACGCGACACATCGAGGATGACGTCCCCAAGTTCGCCCGGCCTCTCAAAAAGCCCTGCGGCTTAGTCATAGCTTTTTCGCCAAAAAGTGTTACTTCTGTCCACTTTTAAGAACTGTCACATCGTTTTTCGAAATAGCAGGGTTCGCTTTAAGAATTAGCAGGGTTCAATCTGTCCTTGCACTCGAGAGAGTAATTTTTCTTGAAAATGCGCTTCAGCTTTCCTTTACGGGAAGGGGACAAGGGGCATCACCTAGTAGACATTGTTCGAATTCTTTGTGCCGTTGCACAACGCTTTAGTCATTGTGACCTTTCAACAGCTCCCAATTCCGAACTACATTCAAGGAGGCACTAATATGGACTTCCGGTAGATTAAGCTTCTGTGTTTGTTTTATATCACACGGCCGTCAGTGCCGAAACCACCATGGGGATTGATTGATTAATATGAGGGGTTCAGCGTCCCAAAACCACCATATGAGTTTGAGAGACGCCATAGTGGAGGGCTCCAGAAATTTCGGCCACCTGGTGTTCTTTAACGTGCACCCGAATCTGAGCACACGGGCCTACAAAACCACTGTGGGGAATATACCGCAATATATCGATGGCGCACAGGCATCGTTGTTATAAGAAGGCTTCACTGCAACACAATGGGAGAAAGCCAGCCTACAAACACCTCTTCTGTTATTGCGATAGCAGTCACATGGAGACTCTCAGCAGATTTCTGCCGCGTCGGCGCCTACTTTTCGTGGTGTCCTCACGTTGGCACATGTGATGTTCAAGGCGTGTTATCACGATGATTACTCGGTTGTTAAGTGAATTATTTTTTGTTCGTTTTGTTATTCCCCTTATTTGTCAAATACAGCTCAAGTATATATTACGCGTTTCCAGCACATAAATCTTCTTGTAAGTCAGTGCCGCTGTCTGTCTCCTTTTCTTGTCCCTCGTTATTGACGCGATTTTTATGTGAAAAAAATTATTGTTATGGCGTTACCCCATCACTGCATCATGATGTTCCAGAACGACAAAATGCTGTGACGTAATTATGACATCACTGTAGCGTCATTGTGACATCCCCTGGCGCACTATGGTACGATGACGCGATCGCTCAACATTGTAGCTTGATCGACGGTGGTCCGGTCACGGAAGCAGTGCAAAGCCTGGTAAAATGCCTTAGGCCATGGAGACAGTGCAAGACTGAAGAAGAAGATAGCTGAGGTAAACATATCAGTCAAGGAGCATTGTCACACACTATCTAGGCAGCAATTGGACGAAATCTGCAACTACGTCGATGGTCAAATGCGCAATGGCAAGACATAAAATATGTTGAAACATCTCAACAAAAACATCACCAAAAGAAATCAAAAGCATATTATCGCTTGAATGTTGCAAAAAGAGGTAGGGCTCTGTACAGAACAGCAAGTCATACAGCGACTCGAGCACAAGTACCTCCTAATCAAAACAGGGTTGGCACCATCAAGTAGACAGTATCAGGGCATGCCCGATCCCGGTCTTGAAGGCGACTTAAGCATCGAGGAGATCCGCAGAGCCTTGCATGATCTCCACGGCAGGTTGGCCCCCCGGCCGAATGGTATATCAAACAAGGCCCTTCGTAACCTTGATGACGATTCAATTGAGATACTGAAGGATATGATCAACGCCGCATGGAGAGAAGGCCGGGTGCCAGAGCAGGGGAAGCTGGCCCACACGATCCTGATTCCTAAGCCAGGAAAGCCCCCTAACTGAGACAACATGAGGCTAATATCCTTGACATCACGTATCGACAAGGTTTCAGAACATGCCATACTGCACAGGATAAGCAAGTACTCCAAAGATAACGACATCTATACACATGATATGGTTGGATTCAGGGCAGGGCTATCCCCACAAGACACAATGAAGCTTATCAAACACCAGGCCATTGACAACGAAACCAGAGACGCGAGACACTCTGTGCTTAGATCTAGAAAACGTGTTTGCGAACATCTGCCACTCATTCATACTCGAAGCAATTTCCAAGCTTGGTCTGGGGAAAGCCTTCTATGACTACGTATGGCCCTTTCTTACAGATCGAAAAGCCGTGGTGAAGGTTGCAGATATCGAGATCGCAGCAATCGAACTGGAAGCAAGGGGCACGACGCAAGGGGCACGACGCAAGGGGCACGATGCAAGGGGCAGTGATTTCACCAATGCTGTTCAGCATTGCCATTATTGGACTGTCAAAGAAATTACAGCATCTATGCAGATGACATTACTATCTGGTGCATAGGAGGAGTGAGGGGCAGATTGAGAGAGCCCTGCAAGTGGAGATTGGCAGTGCAGAAGAGTACCTTCGTCCTTGTGGGCTCAAATACTCCTCGAGTAATTCGTAATTTTTACTTTATTGAAGTACATGACGGGGACCGTATCCCAGAGGATGGAAGCCATTAAACCAGATAGACATCCACCTCTGTACAAATAAAGGGGATGCCATCCAGAGGGTCGACTCCATCAAAGTACTGGGCATGTTTATAGAGTCTACTGGTGCTAAAAGCAAATATATAGCCAAGTTAATCTGGAAAACAGACGGTGCGGTGCACCTCATACGCACAGTGACTAAGAAAAAAATGGGATCAAGGAAGACAACCTCATCCGGTTCAGCATGTGTTTGTTCTTAGCCCCTTCGCGTACGAGGCAGTAATGCACAACTGGTCTAGATGAGAGTCTGTGAAACTGAATGTGCTTGACAGGAAAGTTGTCAAAAAGGACCTCGAATACCCATACACACCAGAACCGAGTGTCTACTCTGGCTTGGCATTCACAACACGCTCTAACAAATAGCGGAAGCCCAAGAGAGAGCACAGTTTGCAAGGTTATTTACAACAAGGTCGGGGAGAATGACCTTGAAGGAGCTTAGTCAGCACCCAATGACAATTAGATTTAAGTACAATGATATCCCCGATAACATCAGGGAGAATGTCACAGCATCTCCTTTACCATGAAACATGGATCCAGAACACAACATTGGAAGAACAGTAGCGAGGGCCAGGACTATACTTCGTGAAGCCTCAAACAGGAAACGAAGGGTCGTATTTGTTGACGCGGCTGCCTACGCCAAAGAGAAAGTTTTTGTGGCAATGGTGGTTGATTGGGCTGGCCGTATTGTCAACTGAGCGACAGTGAAGACGAAAGACACAATCATTGCGGAACAGGTGGCCATCGCCTTAGCACTCAAGATGGATGACATTGAAGTTGTCTACAGTGATTTCATGCCAGCACTAAGGACCTTCGCAAAGGGAATGGTCTCAGAACAAACACTGAGAATACTACATGGTGGGGATGTTACGAATCGTCTTCCGAGCTGGTTCTCACTTTACCTTGGACAAATCGACGACTCCGCTCTGAATCTCAATGAAGAAGCACAAGAGGTGGCGTGAGAACTTTTCAACCACACCTCCCCGGGCCTGCGTTCTACCGGTGAAGGAGATAACCAGGAAATTCTTACAACATATAACGAGCTCACTAAACACTTCTACCGGTCTAGAAGGACTTTACTTCTACCCTTCAAAAATCTAACTCGGCCCCAAGCACTTACTATAAGGCTTTTGCAAACATGCATGTACCCTACTTCAAGAATGTTACACAGCATGTACACTGACCTATACCGCAGTAGTATTTGTCCACATTGTGGAGAAATAGCTTGATTAGAACGTATGCTCTAGCAGTGTACCAAACTCGCTGATTTATCGAACACCACCTCTGCCAGATGGGAGACGCAATCCGCAGCTCGTCCTTGGCAGATCAGCTCTGGGCTGTCCACCAAGCCTGCGAGGTGGCTGAGGAGCTCGGCGTCTCAGTCCCCACGTGTTAGCGGCCCGCAACACAGTGATCTGTGTTTTGGATGACCAAATAAAAGTTTATCCAATCCAATAGAGACCGTGTAAAGTTATGTCATGTGCGAAAATCTGCGAATTCGAAGTAATTTTCAAGTTCCTGAATAACTTTTCAAAACACTTTTTTCCCCATGGCGAGTGAAATGACGGCAGGTTAGCAAGAAATGATCAATATTTTCAGCATCTTGGCAGTAGTAGCCCATCAGAGACGGCACCAGACCAGACCTGCATAAATAGAAATTAAGAGGGATTTCACTAAAACTGCTTAGTCTTCGTGAACCCTGCTTTCGACAACGTAAAGATACGATATGTCGTTATTTCAGCGTTAACGCTGGCAAGCTTAAACAATATTCAAACACCACCATTCGGTAAAACGTGCTGACCATGACGATACTATAGCTAGTGGGAGAACTGAGCCATGGACATTAGTAGTGCAGTTGTACTGCACGAGATATGGGATCAAGCCACTATGCTTGAACCTTGGGATTGTGTTTTGCGCACTTACGCAGTTAATATAGCACCTGATCACATTAGATTTATGGATCTTCCATTCGTAACTTGATGAACCTGTCAAGATGTCTTTCAGATACGAAGCTGCTTATGGCAAAGTTCAATCCAATAGGCCTAACCTTCCTCACTGCACACGCGCAATAGCTCACCCAAGAACTGCAAAAACGTGCTCACTCGCCAACGTGTTCCAGTCTGTGGAAGGGGCTGGGTAAGACACTGTGGCCTCTTCCCCTTGCACGCTCTTAGCAACCATGTGGTCCATCGAGGAACAAGATTGTGCATGTGCGCGATGAACCACAACATCGGAGCCTAGTTAGAACGCGCTGGCGCGTGTCATACGTTCTAACTGTGGTTGTGGCTAAAAGTGACTGTGTAAGAGGCTGTGGACCCCTCTCTCCCCTAACATTCTCTCAAAAATCACGTGATGGCGTCGGAGATATATATTCTGCAGACGCGTGATGAACGTACCCACTCTCGCGTGGCATTATCCGACAAGAGTTCGGGACGAGTAACCACAACAGAACATACACGGTGAATTCGGGGTGTAATCTATTTGCAACGACGCGTTAACGTCGGGTAAGGTGCCCGTGATGAACGGAACTTTAGGTCGACCCATGCACTGCGTCACATGCCACACATGGTTCGCTGTTGTGGGAGATGATGTAATATTTTTTACTTGACCAGAATTACAGGACGTGAATTGAACTGCCCGGCCTTTTCCGGTGTGGGAGTGGGCTAATTTTTTCATTCCGAGAGATTGAAAGGAATGGAAATCTGGCAAGTACCAATTAATCGGAATGGAATCGGAATAGAATAGATGGGGCGCCAATTACACAACAGTGATACCCGTTCATGATGGATCGTGATGAATACATGACACACCAACAATCCGAGAGCATAATAAGGTGCTTCACCCCAAAATCAGCCACGCGTATCCATATAATTGCTATAGGCGGCAGCATAGAAAGCTCACTGTGGCCCTACCGCACTACAATAAATCAGAAGTGGCACGTTTTGCAGAAAGCTTCTTCACCATGCGTTTCGATCTGTTTGGTCAGGTATTGAAGCATGCTCAGTCTTATCTGCAAGCTGGGTATGCCGATTGTTAAAGTGTGTTTAGAAAACGTTTTTAACGATTTATAGTACTTGGCACTTAACTATCGGAGAGCAGTGAGCCATTCCGGCTAAAAGATGGTTTGAGCGGAATGTGTTTAGAATGAATTGCAAACGCTTTAGGGCACGATACGCACTCTAGTAAGGGAGAACTATAAGCCATCCCATGCTTAGGATAAGTGCGTATCGATTTACATTACTAGACTCTCTACTATAAGAGAGCATGAAGCCGTCCTCTGGGCCTCACACTTGATGAGACCCTGTGTTTAGAGAAATTTATTCTCACGAACAGTGAACATCAATTACAATGCAACAAAACATTGTGACGGAACGCAACATCCACAGACACACCAAAAATTGTTACAAAAAGATATGTTTACATATGCACACGGACCACGACATAGATAAACAAGAATTGTTACAAAAAGATGTGTTTACATATGAACAATACATGGTAAACAAAGAACACACATATGAAATCTAAAGATCTATATGTTAGGTATCACATAGTATTTACAAGGCGTTTGTGCGAGTACTAAACAAAGGTTAACTTACCAAAACAATGCAGGCCTGAAAACAAGCTTTACACGTCTCTCACAGACGAGCACAAAAGGGCAGGACCAGTGTTGAAGGAACTCCTCCCAACTAAGAAAAAAGAGTTCCTCCGACAAAACAGATAGTATTTCTTTGCATGGTCTCTCGAAAACCGGGATGAGAGCGCGACGGCGACGACCTGCTGGAACAGCCTCACAGCAATTACAGAACACAAAGGCTTCATAACATTCCAGTAATAGGGCACACACACTTCGGCACAATCATGTATCACGACCAACATCTATACGTTGCAGTGAAGGCATCATTGCTCTAATATACATGACAATGTTTGTATACATGTACACAAGAACTCAATGCGATATCATGATACTATGAATGACATAACGATGCAATATATGCAATGAAACACGATTTGTAACAAATGAAATCTTATATAACAACCCAACGGGCGGTGCTTAGCACTACGTCAATCAAAAATGAGTTTTACCCTTTCGTGTTCAACATTGGTGGAAAGGGACGACCGCTGCCGCAGAAACTCGTGCTCCCCGAGGAAGAAAAGCTCCTCAGAGAGGAATGCGAGGATCTCTCGTCTCATTCTCCCCAGTATTGGCCACAATGAACGCCGGCGGCAATTGGCAGCTACGGCCTCAAATCGGTTTCTCCAAAGGCTGAACAGCCCCACAACTATTAAAAGAGTAGAGAAGCGGCCGCACGAAAATCAGTCATTGGACACGGAAATACGCACACTCTGTTTCCAAAAACCAGCATGAACTGCACGCCAAAGAAAAAAAGGCGGGAGATTACACATTCAATCGTCGCATATCGATTGGTCTCTACGATGACGTGGTTGGGGCAAGTAGAAGTGCGAACCACCTGCCATCGCTGCAACCAATCTCGAGTGTCGAGCGAGCCCCAGCCCAACCACCAGACAAAGTCTCGGAGATGCCCTGGCAACACTGCTGCCAATGTTGATTTTCAAGTGCGGTTCATTATAGATTGACGATGCTGGGGCACCAAGGGCCGTAGAAGGGTGGCTATTGTGTCCACCACTTTAGAATTGGCCATCTATATCTTGGGGCACATGGCTTCCAGACGTTGGTGAAATGTCAGAAGGGCCCAAGACAAAGATGGTATTTCAGTTGATTGGGGACCTTAGGTTACTTAGCTGGCGGATAGGAAAACCCGCAGTGACGGCCCCAGATGGTAGGGAGCCAGTGTCTGAGTGGGCGTGCCATCATTGCTTACTATTCGCAGCAAAGTGCGAAGGCACAAGGTAGAGGGAGTGATGGAAAGGTCGGGGAATGCAAAACCGCCTTGATCGTACGGTTAAGCTAACGCCGGACGAGACAACAATTCTGTGCTACAAGACCAAAAAAGAAATGAACTCACGCAGCTTTGCACTTTTCTGCAGACGTGGAGCAGTAGTTTAACAGAATGGCAAATGTATCAACATTTTCCTAGGTAGACCGTTTGAGTTAAGTATCGGTGTTACAAGAGGAGGAATTGGAAGTGTCTGGCTGCTTTGATATCACCTTGAAGAGCTTGTACAACGGATGACCAGATGCTGTCCTGTACACCAAATGCAGGGAACATAACTGCAAGTATTGCAATGTTAGGAGACCACTGTAAAGGCGACGTGATGCTGATACGACCGCTGGGGTTGCCAAAAATACTGGCGTTTAGAAAAGTTTAACCTTCCACCGGAGATAATTGCGAAATCATGCAAAGTATCAAGAGCATGCTGTAGCGACTGTTCATTATGTACTTATAGAGTAATGTCATGTGCATATGCAGTGACCTTTACTTGAGTGTTACCAGGTAGGGGTAAGCCTCGAATCTGCGGGGGACGTTCAATGGCCCTTAAGAAGGGTTCAAATGCAATGAAAAGAAGCACTGGGGAGAGGGGACACCCTTGACGGACCCAACGCGTGACTTTAAATTGGTGACACTCACGGGAATATATGTAAGGGGTAGTTTCTGAATTAGTGTACATCGCGTGAATGAGGTCAATGAACTTATCCTGGAATCCGACTGCATGTGAAACATTTAGTAACTGGTCATGTTCTATGAAATGAAAAGCTTTCTACTGATCTAAAGAAACCAACAGTCCTTGCGCCTATCAGCTAGTGGTGTATTGAATGATGTCACGTACGGGTGACATCATTCCACGTATAGGTGGAATGATGTCACCACGTATGGTGACATCATTACACACGTATGGGTGTGTATTTCTCGGCCCAGAACAGAACATACCTGGTGGGGAGCAAATAATATTGCAAGAGATGAACTGATTTGGCGCACCAAGATGTTGGCCAAGAGCTTGTAATCTACATTGAGCAAGGTAGTAGGGCGCCAATCGTCTGGTCACGTGGACATTGGGTATTTCTTGGAAAGTAGTGTTATACTACCTCTGTGGAAAGAGGTTTGAAGGGTAATATATCGGAAACACTTGCGATATACGCGTGACATAATTGGACCAATGATAGGCGAGAACTGTACATAAATCTCTGCAAGAAGTCCGTCAGGCCCTGGGATTGAACACTTTTTCATTGCGTCTAATGCGCCCTTTATTTCATCATTGGATAGCGCTGATAGAAGAACGTCATGTGACATGTTGAAATCATGTGGTAAGTTTTTTACCAGTGAATGAGAAGAAACGGATCCTGGGTAAGTGACACTAGCAACAGATTCAGCGACGGACTGAAAGTGTTGAGTGAATTCCTGAAAGTCGCGCGTACCCGCAGCAGCTGGGGCGGGAGAGTTCAGCGAGTGGGCAGGCGAGCCTGGTGGATGAAGCAGAGTTCAGCGCGCATACCTTAGCACCTCAGGGTGCGCACACGGTGCACGTTTACAGCGCCAAGCTGCAGCCGAGGGTGAAGAAGCACGCATAATACGTTGGTACCGTTCAACGAGCTCCTCTTGCCATGCCCGCATTACAGTGGAAGGACTGGGATCTCGATTGGCAATGTGTATCTTCTGGATTAACAATGACGCATCTTTCGACATACGGGTGCAAAGTCCTCTGCCCGACGCACTGCAATGATGGCGCCACTGTTCTTTGAGGCGATCCCTATCAGCTACATCCGCCCCAATGAGCGATGCACGTAGCGCTCGGGACAATCCTTCCGTAGACTGAGAGTACTGGAGGACGCGGCAATCGAGACGCCATGGTCTGTGAATCATTGGCGTCCCCGCTGGCAGGCGGAGAGAGAACATAACCGGCCGATGGTCGCTAATGTACACTGGTGTCGGTGGCGATGACATTACCCCGGTGTCGTGAACGTAGAGACCGGGGGATGCGTATGCGCGATCAATTCTGCTGCTCGACGCTGCTCGACGCTCCTCGACGCCAAGTATATGCATAATTGCTATATTGTACTCTTTCATGAATGTCACTCAATGCCATTTGCTTTCGGTCAAACTGGAAGCCAGAAAACTCAAAAGTCTATAGACTTTCGAGTTCCCTGGCATTTCAGTTAGACCGACCGTGACCCGGACCTCGAACGTCTGCGTGTGAGTCTAAGACACAATTAAAGTCCCCTAACAGTATCACATGTTCTGAATTTAAAAGGAAGGCATCAAGCGATAGAAGAACGCATTAGAGTTCACGGGCGCGGCTGGGGCATACACGCCACCAAATATTATTCGTAACGAAAAAAAGGTGCCGTCGAACGACAGTACGCGTCTGAAGGCATCGAAGGAAACATGATCACGTAAATACCTCGGTTAAAAATAATGTCTCCGACGCCAGTCGAACACTTGCTGGCGTACGAAAAGAAAAAAAATTATTGAACGCTTGAAAGCGTGCGTTCAATATTTTTTTGAACAGAACAGATTAGAAACAGAACAGAACAGATCAGAAACAGAACAGAACAGATCAGAAAGCTAATAAAATTGGCAGATCTCACGTACAGTGGGAATCGATGATATGAGAAGCGCAAATGAGAAACGTTCAATTGTCATGTCATGTCATGTCATGTCAATTTAAAATCAGCCCAACGTTACGAGGGGGTGGTAAATAACGCTGTACATGACTTCCGTGTCATCATTATCATGTCTAGATGTGTCGTTTACCTTGGCCATCTATTCACGTCACGTGATACCATATTTAGTATATGTGGAGCTAGCGAAGCGGCCGCGAGCGTGCTATGAGCCTGGCATGTTGCCAGGTTCTTACATGACACGCGTAACAGGATTATCATGTTTGCACCAGTCATATATTTTGTCATCCATTGACCTCCCGTAACACCAAATTTGGTATATTTGGAGCAAGCAAAGGAGCCGCGAGCGCATCATGAAGGGCCCAATATACTCCAATGTACCGTTGACGCGCGCACGCTGGGCACAGTGGTGCTACGTTAGCAAAACACAAACACTCTATAGTCTGACGCCATGCGCAACCGGTGTCCGTCGGCGCGGCCCCACGGCAACCGGCGCAAAATGCGACATGCTGCCTTTCGCGCCAACGCGTTACCCAGACAACGCTGCACCTCTCTATTTTCGTGACGGAGAGACGCTCGACGCGCTGAAACGCGCATGCGTCAAAGCAACGCAGCGCGATGTCCGCCTATATGGCAGGACAAGTGCCTGGCGTGGCAACGCCGGCGAGACGCGAAGAAATGAACGCCGGTGAGCACTCGCACCGCGTCGCGTCGAAATGTATTGGCGCCTTCACTGTGGCATATAGTCATGTTCTCACATGACTATCATGTTTGCACTAGTCCCATACCTTCGTCATCCATTGGCGTCACGTAATGCCAAATTTGGCGTATGTGAGCCTAGCGAAGTGGCAACGAGTGCATCATGAGTATGGCATGTAGTCATGTTGTTACATGACACGCATGTCGTGATTAGATTGTTTGGAAGTGTCATTTACCAATGTCGTACGTTCGGGTCGCATAATACCGAGTTTGGCACATGTGAAGCTAGCGAAACGGCTTCGAATGCATCATGAGCGTAGCATGTAGTCATGTTGTTACATGACACGCATCTCATGTTTATCATTTTTTCGCCAGTGTTACGCCTTCGTTATCCATTCACGTCTCATAATACCAAATTTGGTATAAGTGAAGCTAGCGAAACGGCCGCCAACGTGTCATGAACGTGGCAGGTAGTCTTGTTGTTACATGACAGGCATCATGATCATGTTTGCACCAGTCACATGCCTTCGTCCTTCATTCACGTACTGTTATACCAAGTTTGGTATATGTGACACTAGTGCAAGGGCCGCGAGCGCGTCATGAGCGTGGCTTGTAGTCATGTTGTTACCTGACCCGCATGTCATGATTTTCCTGTTAGGGTCTGTCGCTTGTGTTTGTCATGCAATCATGCCATACCATACAAGTTTAGCAACATGCCATGTGATCAGGAGGAAGACGAAGAAGAAGAAGTACGTTCGGGCATAATTCTGCCTCGAACAACTATCGTTTTTTCTTAAACTGTCAGAATTCCTGACTTTCTCTGAACAAGCGGAACGGAAGACGTCACCCCCCGGGATGGGGGACCATCCATCTAACGAGACAGCGGGCCCTAGCCGTTTGCATAAGGATGGACCGAATGTGGGTGACCGCGTTGGCGCATCTGCTCCTTGTGATGATTCTACCGAGAGCTCATCAGTGGAAGAGATGGAATCGGAAGCCGACTTCAGGACATTCCATACCCACCGGTTGAAAAGGAAGCTTCGCAGGACGTCATCAACGGCGGAGCCTCAACCGGCGCTAGACAAAGGCAAGCGATGTTTCACCATCTCGTATGTACCCATGTCTACATCAGACAACCTGAACTCACTAAACAGGCAGTCATTGACTAATTATTTCGAGCGAGTTGCACCTGCTCAAGTGAATGAAATTCGCATAAATAGCAGGAAAAACATATTGTCAGTTGATGTGACAAACAAAACCATTCTTGACAAACTGAAGGCCGTCACGCAGCTCGGAAGTATTTCAGTTCGCGCGCTTCTCGCTCACGGGAAAGGAACAACGACTGGCGTGATAAATGACGTCGACACTGACATCACAGACGCTGACCTGCAGAATCTTGTGACATCGACAGTCAAAATCGTGACCATACGCCGCTTCGGGCAGTCTCGCTGCATCAAACTAGTATTTGATTCTGAGACTCTGCCCCCTAGCGTCAAGGTTGGATACGTGAGACATCCCGTGTGCCCTTACGTGCCACGGCCTTTGCAGTGTCACAAGTGCTGCAAGTTGGGACACGTCAGCGCAGTGTGCAAAAGTGAGACAACTTGCCAGCGGTGCGGCGGGTCTCATAAGGTGGAAAACTGCGATACTGCTGTTCCATTGAAATGCCCAAACTGCTCTGGTGCACATGAAGCAACGTCGAAGGAGTGCCCGAAGATCAAAGAAGAAATTCGCGTCCTGCGGAAGATGGTCAGAGACAACTCGACACACAGAGAGGCAGTCACGTCCATCCGCCGACACAGACGTCGTCCAAAACGTAGGCACCAGCGAAAGCATAGTGGACATAGGAGTGATGCATCACCATCAGCAACAGATGAACATACGCGTACGCATTATCAGGCCGCTACACCCATGTTGTATGCACCACGTCCCAGGGACGCAGAAAGTGGACCAACGCCCGCGTTGCACGCCGATGCTTCAGATACTGAGTGACCTTCGCTACCGACTGGACCAATAAAAAAGACCACATCATGGGCTGCAACTTCAAAGAGGGCGGAAAAGGATAGGCAAGACACTGAGAAGAGCCAAACTATGCTGAAACATCTATTAAAATCTATCCGTGCAATTCTCAACGAGCTACACACACCAGGAGCGAAAACAGCAGTGCAGATCCTCAACGTGCTGGAACCGCTACTGCTGACCCTTCCATAAACAATATGGCGAATTTCTTCGATGAACGTGTGCGCACCTCTGCCATAATGCAGTGGAACGCACGGGGTTTGCGAAGCCGATTGTCTGACTTTCGATAACAGATGTTTAAATACAAATTTCCATTGGTTGTAATATGTGAGCCGAATATGATGTCTTCGTTTCGTATTTCCGCATACGTCACTTTGTGGTCACGTGATGATCGAAATGCGAGCAAAGTAATTATATGCGTACGTCAAGATTTAACGTACGTGAGACATGCCGTGGCTCCTCATGCTTCTAACGACTATATTTGCCTATCTATAAAGCACAAGCGACGTTCAATATCAATCATTGGTAGATACATTCCTCCTAGAAGACACGTGGACTGTCCCCACCTCCTGTCTGTTCTCCAAGCTTGCCCTGGACCACATGTATTAGTTGGAGATTTTAATGCACATCATCCCATGTGGGGTTCTGCCTCAATGAACACCCGCGGCAGGGACATTGCCGATTTTGTGCTCAATCAAGGCCTTATGTCCATTAACGATGGCTCACCTACTTACCTCCGTGGCGCATCGTACAGCAGCTGTCTAGACGTATGTTTTGTGAGCAGAAATCTCTTGCCTACCACCTGTTGGTTTGTAGACGTTGAAACACATGGAAGTGACCATCTCCCTACATATATACAGCTAAAAGGTTTTCATCGTTCGTCTCCCCGGCCTGTGAAAAGCGTAGACTGGCCAGGATTCCAAGCTTCTGCAAATGCTCAGTGCGGGAACACTCAATCTATATCTGAAATGGAAAGCCTAATTGCATCAGCCTTAACAACGCACACGAAACTTGTGAATGTGTCGCTACCAAGATCACAACTTGACGCACAATATGAATACCTTCGTGCAATTCATCGCCGGGCAGAGAGAAAATACAGGAGGATGAAATCACCAGCTGACCTATCTACAGCACGCCAAGCACAACGACATGTATTGCGACACCTCGATAAGCTCGATAGGCAACGATGGAGGGTATTTTGTAGCTCTCTTGATCCCAGAAAACCCCTGTCTCGAATATGGCAAACTGTCCGAAGCCTTCAGACGCCCACTCAACAGTTGTTCCCTTTCCGATCTTTGGCTCTAAAGCAAGGTCGACCTGAAGTAGAGGTTGCAGAAGATTACTGCCACTTACTCGTAGGTATGACCTCCGCATCGATATCACCTTCGTATTTAGCCTCACCGCCATCCAGCGACGATCGCCTCGACTTGCCATTCACAATGCACGAACTCGACGCTGCGATTTCTACGTCCCGACGGTCGTCCGCACCAGGGCCTGACGGAATTACTTATTCGGCTCTATATCATCTCAGCCAGGAAGCAAGGCAAGCTCTCTTGTCGTTCTACAACTCTACGTGGGAAACAGCGACAGTACCAGAGAGTTGGAAGTGCAGCCGCATAGTGGCCTTACTGAAACCAGGCAAGTGTTCACACGAGTTGTCTTCTTATAGACCCATTGCCCTAGCCAGTTGCATCGGTAAGGCGATGGAATGCATGGTGCTGGCAAGATTGGAATGGCTGCTGGAGAATAATGTCGGCTTACCAGATTTTATAAATGGCTTCCGTAGAGGTCGATCATCTATAGATGGTGTTGTAGATCTAGTTTCTTCTGTTGAAAAGGAAAGACAACGTCGGAGATTGGGAGGGACCATTTTCTTAGATATAAAGGGCGCGTACGATAGCGTCTACCATGAGGCCATTCTTGACGCACTTGAAGACATCGGCGTAGGTGGCCGACTACACGCATGGATAGGGAGCTATCTCAGAGGACGTACCATTTTTATGTCGACATCCGACGGTGACACGGCCAGGCACCTCGTAAGCCATGGAGTTCCGCAAGGCGCCGTCCTGAGCCCCATGCTTTTTAACATAACACTCATTGGCCTTGAAGCTGAGCTTCCCGACGTTGTCAGAATCAGTGCGTATGCGGACGACATATGCATATGGGCATCTGGAGCAACGCGACCACAACTGCGAGCAAGGCTACAACAAGGCACATCAACAACATCTAAGTACTTACGTCGTCAGGGCCTGGAACTTTCAATAGCAAAATGTGCTGCATTGGCATTTACGAAGAAATCAATGTCGCGGTACCCAATCTTCGCTCACGGAGCAGTGATTCCCGTGGTTAAGCACCACCGCTATTTAGGGGTCGTCATTGATCGCAACCTGTCCTGGTCAAAGCATGTGACTGTGCTGAGAAACAAACTAATCAGTTTTGTGTATGTTCTTCGTGTTATAGCAGGAATGAGATGGGGCCCTTTGGAGAAAAGTCTTTTGCAGTTATACAAGGCATTGTTTGTGGGCTATATAAGGTACAGCTCACCTGTGCTTTCCAGCATGCGGGCAACGTGCCTTCGTACTTTAGAGAGCCTTCAGGCACGAGCACTGAGAATATGCCTTGGCCTGCCACGGTGCACATCTACCTCTGGCACTATAGAGGAGTCACGCACCTACCCTATACAGGTTTACACGTCCTGTGAGCCTCTTCGAATGCACCTTCGTCTGCTGACCCGACATGCACAGCACCCGTTGTCTTCGCTACAAGTGGACCGACCAGGCTGTACTTATTCGCGATGCCTCGATGTGCATAGGCACATGATCCCGTCAGGCTTTGCACCTGCCGTAATCCCTGCAGTGCCTCCATGGACATTGACTAAACCGCTGGTGTGCCTTCACATACGTGGAATTTCGTATAAGTCGCATGTTTCTTATGTTGCCCTCAAGCAACTCACCTTGGCACATTTAGATGACCGATACAGCGACTCTGTGCACATTTACACCGATGGATCCTAACTTCATCCGCCTCAGCTGCAGCCTTCGTGATCCCTCAACTCGGTATTTCCCGACAGTACAAATTAGATCATAGGTCATCTTCGACAGCTGCAGAACTTGTTGCTATACAAGAAGCCATAAAATTTGTGAACGACCAAGCACCGCGTAAATGGACGATTCTGTCTGATTCAAAATCAGCGCTTTAAGCTATCCATTCTTGCTTAAGAAGATGCCAATTTTACAAGTTAACGTTAGGAATCGTCCAAGCATTTGACCTGACACACAGGGGTGGTCACTTGATTACACTTCAATAGATTCCTAGACACTGCGGCCTGGTTGGCAACGAAACAGCCGATAGCGAAGCAAGAGCGGCAATATACAACGCTTCTATGTACGTCAAAGTACGCTACTCGCGAGGTGACGTCAACACATTGTTGAGATCACTCATGCGCGAATGCGCTGCCACTTACTGGTTGCTACCAGATCACCGGAACAAGCGCCTGCGGGAAACAGACCCCAGTATGACTTTTCGTCTTCCAGATAAAATCAGCCGAAGACATGCTAATATACTGCACCGAATTCGCCTGGGCGTCGCCTTCACTCGTCACTACACCCACCTAATCGGCCGTGCAGACAGCCCAAATTGTGAACGCTGCCAAGTGCGCGAAACGATAGCTCACATATTTTGTGACTGTGCATTATACGTGGCACAAAGAGAAATGCTAACTGCAACGTTGGCAAGCATTGGACGAACACCGTTAAGTGAAAGCCACATATTGTCGGCAATGAACGACCAAACAGTGTCAAAAACTGCTACAAAGGCTGTTCTAGACTTTATAAAAAGCACTGGGCTAGAAACTAGACTGTAGGGTACTATACTAAGTGGCTACTGTACATACGCACCACCTCTTCTTGTCCCCATCATCACCCTTCATTCCTCTTTCTTTCCCCTTTCTCTCTGCCCGGCGACGAATTGCACGAAGGCTAGAGCGAACTAGCTCAGGCCGACCTCTCTGCCTTCTAAAAAATTCTCACTCACTCACTCACACCATGTGATCAAAAACACCACAAGAGGTGCAGGGCCATGAAATGTAAATCAGGACATTCTATGACATATATCCTGATTTTCATAGTATGACTAGTCAAACATGTTGTTCATACAGTCACGTTATGCCATACCAAGTTTTGTATTGATATCATCATCGAAACGGCCAGGAGAGATAAAAGTCGTAGGCGGCTAGATAGATAGATAGATAGATAGATAAATAGATAGATAGATAGATAGATAAATAGATAGATAGATAGTTACGCTCAAAGTCGCCGAATTTCGCTGAGAAATTCTTCGCATTTAAACATTTGTTTCTTGCACAAATGGCAAATCACAGTGCATTGAACGCGCGAGAGCCAATATCTCAGCCTGTTTTTGTGGATTTCGGAAACCTTTGACGTTAAAAATAATAACCTTTAGAGTAAGATTGGATTGGATAAACTTTTATTTGGTCCTCCAAAACACAGATCACTTTGTTGCGGGCAGCTCCCACGAGGGGACTGTGATGCCAAGCTCCTCAGCCGCCTCGCGGGCTTGGTGGACAGCCCAGAGCTGATCTGCCAAGAATGAGCTGCGGATTGCCGCGTCCCATCTGGCAGAGGTGATGTTCGATATATGAGCGAATTTGGTGCACTGCCAGAGCATGTGTTCTAATGAAGCTATTTCCCCACAATGTGGACGAAGATTACTTTGGTATAGGTCAGGGTACATAATGTGTAACATTTTCAAAGTAGGGTACATCCGCGTTTGCAAAAGCCTTTATGTAAGTGCTTGGGCCGGGTTATATTTTTGTGAGGTGGAGGGAAAATCCTTCTAGACAGGTAGAAATGTTTAGTGAGCTCGTTATATGTTGTAAGAATTTCCCGGTTATCCCCATCACCGGTAGAACGCATTCCCGGGGAGGCGCGGTCGGAGAGTGCTCGCGCCGCCTCGTGTGCTGCTTCATTGAGATTCGGAGGGGAATCGTTGATTTGCCCAAGGTGAGCTGGAAACCAACTCAGAAGATGATGAGTCATGTTCTTGCCTTGAAGTATTCTCAGCGTTTGTTCAGAGACCGTTCCCTTGGCGAACGCCCGTAGTGCTGCCATGGAATCACTGTAGACGACTTCAATGTTATTCATCTTGAGTGCTAAGGCGATGGCCACCTGTTCCGCAATGATTGGGTCTTTCGTCCTGACCGTCGCTGAGTTGACGACATGGCCAGCCCCACCGACCACCACTGCCACAAACGCTTTCCCATTGGCGTAGGAAGCCGCGTCAACAAATGCGACCCCTCGTTCCTCGTTTGAGACTTGACGAAGTATAGTCCTGGCCCTCGCTACTTTTCTTCAGACGTTGTGTTCTGGATGCACGTTTCTTGGTATAGGACACACCGTGATATTCTCCCTTATGTTGTCGGAAATATCATTGTAATTGTGCCTGATTGCCATTGGGTGTTGGCCCAGCTCCTGCAGGATCATTCTCCCCGACCTTGTTGTAGATAACCTTGCAAACTGTGCGCTCTCTTGGGCTCCTGATATTTCTTCGAGCGTGTTGTGAATGCCAAGCTCAAGCAGACGCTCGGGGCTGGTATGTATGGGTGGGCCCAGGACCTTCTTGATAACTTTCCTGAGGAGCACATTCAGTGTCTCGGACTCTGCTCTTGACCAGTTGTGAATTGCTGCCTCGTACGTGAAGTGGCTTAGAACAAACGCATGAATCAACCTGATAAGGTTGTCTTCCTTGATCCCATTTCTTTTGTTGGCCACTCTGCGTATGAGGTGCACCGCACTGTCTGTTTTTAAAGTTAACTTGGCTATAGATTTGCTGTTGGCGCCGGTAGACTCTATCAGCATGCCCAGGACTTTGGTGAAGTCGACCCTCTGGATGGAATCCCCTTGATTTGTACGGAGGTGTATGTCTATCTGGTTTAACGGCTTCCATCCCCTGGGCTTCGGTACCTGGCGTGCAGTCCGATACAGTAAATGTTCTGACTTCCTCGAGGAGCACTTGAGCCCAGAAGGACGAAGGTACTATTCTACGGTGTCAATCGCCTCTTGCAGGGCGCTCTCAATCGGCCCCTCGCTTCCACCTGTGTACCAGATGGTAATGTCATCTGCGTAGATGCTGTGCTTCGATCCTTCAATGCTCGATAATTTCTTTGACAGTCCAATCATGGCAATGTTGAACAGCATTGGTGAAATCACTGCCCTTTGCGGCGTGCCCCTTGCTTATAGTTAGATTGCTGCGGTCTCGATATCTGCAATCTTTATCACGGCTTTCCGATCTGTAAGAAAGGACCATACGTAGTCTTAGAAGGCTTTCCCCAGACCAAGCTTGGAAATTGCTTCTAGTATGAATGAGTGGTGGATGTTGTCAACCGCTTTTTCTAGATCTAGGCACAGAATGGCTCTTACGTCTCTCGTTTTGTTGTCGATGACCTGGTGTTTGATAAGCTTCAATGCATCTTGTGTGGATAGCCCTGCCCTGAATCCAACCATATTGTGTGTATATATGTCGTTATCTTCCAGGTACGTGTTTATCCTGTGCTGTATGGCATGTTCTACAATCTTGCCGATACATGATGTCAAGGATATTGGCCTCATGTTGTCCAAGTTAGGGGGCTTTCCTGGCTTAGGAATAAGGATCGTCCTGGCCAGCTTCCACTGCTCTGGCACATTGCCTCCCTTCCATGCTGCATTGATGATATCCTTCAGGGTTTCAATTGAATCATCATCAAGGTTACGAAGGGCCTTGTTGGATATACCGTCCGGGCCAGGGGCCAACCTGCCGTTCAGATCATGCAAGGCTCTTCTGATCTCCTCGATGTTAAAGTCACCCTCAAGACCTGGATTGGGCATGCCCTGGTACTGTCTACTTGGTGGTGCCAATCCTCTTTTGATTGGGAGGTACTTATGCACGAGCCGCTGCACAACTTGCTGTTCTGTAGTGCACCCTATCTCTTTATGCAAAATTCGAGCGATAACATGCTTTTGATTTGTTTTGGTGGTGTTTTCTTTGAGGAGATGCTTTAACGTATTTAATGTCTTGCCATTCTGCATCTGACCATCGACGGAGTTGCAGATTTCGTCCCATTGCTGCCTGGATAGTGCGCGACAATGTTCCTCGACTGATCTGTTTACCTCAGCTATCTTCTTCCTCAGTCTTCGGTTCAGGCGCTGACCCTTACAACGGTTCAGTAGTGCTTGCTTTGCCTCAAGAAGATGAGCAAGCCGGCTATCCATTCTTTCAAGCGGAAAATCTGTGGTAATGGTGGAGGAGACGGATTTGATGTCATCTTTAATCTGTTTGACCCACTGCTCCAAGCCTTGTCTGTGGCCATCTTGTTCCCTTTCTATCCTTATCTTCCTGAACTTATCCCAGTCTGTGAAGTGGAATTTTCTCTGCTTTTTACGCTCCACGGAGAAGGTAGTGGCAAGAATCCAGTGGTCACTTCCTAGGTCTACAGCAAGGTGCATCCACTGGGCCTTCTTGATGTCACTTACAATTGTAAGGTCCGGGGTGGAATCCCTGCAGCAAGATGTACCAATCCTTGTTGGTAGGCTGGGGTCTGTGATAAGGGTGAGATCAAGTTCACTGGCACTTTGCCAAAGTCAATTTCCTTTCCCAGTGTTGTACTTGTAACCCCATGTATGATGAGGGGCGTTGAAATCACCTGCTATGACAAGTGGACATTCCACGGCAATATTAACAGCTTTCTTTAGAACCGTCTTGAACTCTTGCTTTTGTTCCTTTGGACTGCTGTATATATTAAGAATGAAAATGCTCTGACGGTTGCTGGTACCCTTGCTTTTGTTCCTTTGGACTGCTGTATATATTAAGAATGAAAATGCTCTGACGGTTGCTGGTACCTGGCACGATCTCTACCATGACGTGTTCTAACCGGCCTGCTTCTATCTTGAGGTCGTGGGTTACGTGCGTTAGTTTGTTGCATACGAAGGTGCAGACTCCCCTCCCTTCAGTATCCCCTATTACAGGCCGAAATCCAGGCAACGTTGCTTGCGGTGAAAGGGTCTCTTGTAATAATATAATATGAGGCATTTCTTGGCTGCTCCTGATATACTGCTGTAGGGCTGCCTTCTTTTTAAGGTAACCTCTACAGTTCCATTGCCAGATACGAAATGGTTCACGTAGCGCTGCCATCATCGTTATTACATGGGCGGCCAGAGCCTGATGCTGCACCTGTCGACAGGTTTGGTACCACTAGTATTGGTGGCCGAAGGGGTGAGTTTGGTGCATGAGGAGGCCTTGCTGTATTGTGCAGATATGCTTCGATCTTTGTAATGCGTAAAGTCATATGCTCTTCCAGTGCCGCCGTGCTTGACTGTAGCCTACCCACCTGCTCGCTAAGATTGGCTACTACTTTGCTGAGCGTGTCAAAGACCTCTTTCATATCTGACATGGTCGTTTGGTTGGCTTCCACGTGTTCTGACATGACTGCCCTCTTTTTAGCGGTTCTCGAGTCCCCCACGTTTTCAGCCACAGGGACATCAACTGGCTGAGGCATTGGCTGTGAAGACTGTGCGCTGGTTAGCTTAGTGAGAAGAATTTTTATTTCCTTTAACTGAGCTGATAGCCTCTCATTCGATTTTGTAAGTCTCGCGTTTTCTTGCTCTAGCTGTGCAATTCTATCATGCCCTGGCAGTTTACCTGTCATCACCTCTGCCGCGCCGTTGCCCACTCGCTCAGCCCAGCTGCTTTTCGATGTAACTGCAGGCGTTCTCCCCGGGTGTGAAGCCGTGATGTCGAACTGAACGCCAGGCAGCTGGCCATATGGGTGCCGCCCAGGCTGATCCCGACACTGATGGTGACCTTGAGAACTCGAGCACCCCCGTGATTGGGAGCGGGCCTTGGGTCTAGAACCTCTTCTGGAACGCGACCTCCCCCTGGAGTGGGGCCGCCTTTGCTGTTCTTGAGTAGTCTGGGTGCTCTGGGTCTCGTAGGCTGGAATAAGCTGCTTGTCGTTGATGTCTGGACTCGATGTGATTGATGCGTCCCGGGCTTCTGCGGCTGCTCGCGATCTTTCCCAACGTCTGCGTCTGACGACGTATGGCACTAATAACTTCTTCTTGAACTCTTTGTCTGCCGTGGGATGGTGACCGTCACACAGCCTGCATCTTGGATTGCACTGGTGTAGGCTATCTGGGTTCTTGATCTCGCAGCCTCTGCAGATGGTTTCAGCTGGGTTCGGACAGACGTCAGACTGATGTCCCAGCTTTCCACAGACGTAACAAATATCGATGTTCTTGCGGTAAAGGGAGCACTGCAAAAGTGAAGGTCCATATCTCACGAATCTGGGCACCTTGTGTCCTTCGAACGCTATAATGATTGTCCCGGTGTCCTTGATTCTCTTGGCCTGCAGCGCGAGCGGGTTGTTCGCGTTCACAATCTTTCGGGTCAAAATATCCTGAGTATCGCTTACGGGGATCCCGCGAATCACCCCTTTACGAGTATCGTGGGGTGCCGTGGCGTACGCGCTAACCTCGAAAACTTTGCCTCCTATGTCAATTTGCTTGACCTTGAGGTATCTTGAAGCTCTGTCTTGGTCCGGAGTGCTTGCCACCATAATGTTCTGCTGCAAGTTGGAACAGATGATGTCCTGCATGGCCTCCTCCTCTTTGATGCCTGCCAATAGTACTATAGCATCTGCCACTGCTCCAGTGCCAACTCTCGAGATATTTAATCCTCCACGTGGTCGTAGCACAATTTTGCTGAAGTCCTTGGGTAGTGGCGGCATGCGTCCAGCTCGTACGATTGTATGCTTGGTATCATACCTACTACGACTGGCTCGAACGTCTCCCGCAACGCCAGCCTTGGTCGAACCCTTGGCAGCAGAAACGCTAACCGCGGCTTGTTTATTCCTTGAGCGTCTCGTTTCCGCTTCCTTCCAACCCATGTCTTCCATGCAATCCTCTGGAGAGATGTCTTCTCCATCTACTTGGTATTCCATTCTCAGTTGCAGGTTCTGGAACGCGCAGAGCATAGAGTCACGTTGGCGCCGGTTCGGCGCATCGGCGACAATCACCTCTTCGGTTGTTAGGCTTAAATCCCCCGGTGGCGTGGCCGTGTAAAAATGCCCCAAAAACGGTTTAAAAGTCCACTCACCAGCACAAAGGTGGTATCTGCTGATTTCTTGAGAACTTAGGCACACGATAGGACTGAAAACTCGGCGACAAATTCGTGAATACCACAGGAAAGCATTCTTGAAAGCAGGAGCCGATCTTCGCGCGTCCGCACTGGTCGGCACCTGGAGCGTCTCCTTTAAAGTAAGAGCCTTGGGGCAAATTAAAACGTAAAGAAGATCACGCAAGGGAAGGGGCGTCTTTAGCAGGCGTGGGAGCCAGTTCCCCGCTAGCGGCTGAGTCATTTTTTTATGGCCAGGCGATCCACTGAAGGCTCGGGGCTTCCAGGACCGCGTCGAAGTCCACAGGGGACTTCTGTCTCTGGTGGGCGCTTCTGAGTCACTAGTGGATATCCGGTGGCGTTTGGTTTCCGGGCTCTTGAATGAGGACAGTACAAAGGCGTCTACACTGTCATGGCTTATGTCACTGGGGCTGGTGTCTTCGTCAATTTGTAGGGGCACCTCAGTCGTGGTGCTCTTGGAGTCCTCATAGATGCAGGCATCTTCATTTTGAGATGTAGACTACTCGATGACATCTGAACTTGTGGTTGACTGAGCAGCCACGCGAGGAGCCTCAGATGCAATATTTCATCTGAGACGCCTTCCTCACGAGGTGCCTTGTCTGACGAGCGCTCGGCCTGCGATTCTTCAGAAATGGCCATCGGACGCGAGGAACTACAGTTTTCAGAGCCTGGAAGAATTACAAGGTCCGGAATCGTTGGGGATGCTGTGGGCGTCTAGCGCAGCGTCGCGATGGGCGCTACTTAGTCGTGATCGGTTACCACGGCTCGCGTTCACGAACCGTCGCACCTGTTCTTCGACAGCGTTCCTGGCTGAAGTGGATTAAAATCCTCAGACGCCGCCTCGGAATACGATGGCCTGATGGTGCAGGTGACGGTGTATGCGGGTCCCCACAACGGCGACACACCAGCGAGCAGCCTTTCCCGTCGTGACCATAAACGCCGCACCATCAAGAAAACAGAGCTGTGCAGTTCATGTGACCACTGCCTCCACATCGACGGCACACTCACCTGATCCCTTATTAGTCACAGGTCACTCGATGGCCTGTGACCTTGAGGCAGTTGGGCACTGGGGACGATGCCTTCATTTCCATGCGGACGTATTGCGTCCCAGTGGTCCCGGTTGGGCGCGATCCTATTAGCACTCTGGTGATATGCAACACCTTCACGTAGGGGTACAGTGCTTGGGCGAGGACTTCGCTGGGGACGCGGCACGGCAGGAACAGGACAGTTACCTGGGTTACTTGGGTCCAAGGGGTACTATGGTGACGCGCTCTCCTCGGATGTTGAGGTGTCACGCGTCCACGATTTGTGCCAGGGCGGCTTCGTGGTTCCCGCTGACTTGATAATTCCAGCCTTCGGAGTGCTGGGCACAGTATATTTCGATTCCTGCTATACAAGACGTCGCGTCAACGACGTCTTCAGGGCTTACCTTCTCAGGGACGACGACATCGAAGGCTAATGCTTTCTTCAGTGGCTGGCTTGCCATGATGGGCGCCCACCAGCCTAAGGATGCCCTTTAACGAGCTGCTTATCTCGTCACCAAACAACACGAACACGAATGTGCTAGATGGCTTCTAGTTCTGTGCACCAGCGTCCTTTTTGTTGAATGGCATTCCTACTACTCCAACTCTTGTCCAAGTAGACTTTTACTGTACTTCATGAAATCCTGCGCAGTGTTTCTGAGGACCTACCAAAGCTTTGGAAGTATATCTTCACATTTTTGTTGGCCTAACTTGACAAGACATTTTATTGATGAAGCAACTCGCCAGTTGCACAGTTGTTTTTTTTTCGCGTATCATCCCGACAAAAGAGCACTGTAACATCCCACAGGCAGTAAGTTCGTTTCTATGTCAACCACTTTCTCTCAAATAAAAATATCGTGCAACTTGGGCGTTCATTTATAGTTCGAATACCTAAATTGTGACTGTTGTCCACGTTGACATGGTTAAGGGGCGATCCTACCCTAAAATGACAGTAATATACCGAAAGTAATTCTTGTGTGCCAATAAGTACTAAGATGTCATAGGGGCGAAGCTCTGAAGGCCGCGTGTTATAGGGGCGAAGCTCTGAAGATCGCAGAGAAAACATTTTGAATACAAAATGCTACATGTTTAATAGAGACAGGAAACAAAAATATAATAAACAGTCTTAACATCAAGGTAAACAAGGTGAAAAGAGAGTAGGTTAGCACGTTAGAAGGTAACAGAAAGCCCGAACAAAAAATAGGGCAGTCATAAGGTATTGTAAACAATATCGGGAATAAACATTATGATTATCACAGATAGACACGCAGTCTCACATTGAAAGAAAAGAAGACAAGCGTGACACGAATATGTGAACTCAAAATATTTTTGTGCCAAGGCGCAATGACAGACATGCTACGCTTACGCCAGGACCCTTCAATACGTTTGTTCTAATTCCTTCCGTGTAACGCTTTGTACCGTTTTTATGAGCTGAGTGCCATATGTTCACTCTTGGCAGACTTTCAGTGTAATTGAATCTCTAAACATGTGACAGTTCATGATTTTATTTTTTCGACGTTAGATTTTTTGGCACATATTTTCTGACGCATTAAAGTTGTGTCAGTTCGTAAATAGCGATTGTGTTGCGTGTTACTTGTACTGAGTGTCGTTTTTGCGTTGTTTCAACTCAGTAAATTAACTAATTCGTACCACCTAACCTGCTTGCGCCGTCGACGGCATTTCCAGTCTCCTGGTTCCGTCATTACACTCAGTTGGCATAAATGTGCATATATTTGGCTTGAAATGTATATAGCTTGGTTATAATAAAAAAGTGCGCGTGCCCTTGTTCAGCTCACTGCAGTTCAGGTTTCGGCTCATTGGTACTCTATGTTCGTAGTGAGTAGCCAGCGGCGAAGCCTGGCACAGGTTTGCCACCCCCGCCCCCCATCCCCTCAACTCCAAGTTTTTCAATTTCGCTTGAGCATACGTATGCGCAGAGACACATGCACGAACAAACATAAAGTTTGGTCTGACCCCTCCCCCCTCATCAAAATATTTTCTGGCTACGCCCTTGTGAATAGCGTAGAACGAGCACACACATAAAGGCATTGTAATATAATTTGTTGGTGGGTTCACAGAAAGTCGGTGGTCCACATTTCGATCCCTGGGTCGGAAGAAAATTTAGGGGCGAAACTCATTAGTGACGAGGCTTGTCCGTTGGCGGTGTTGGTGCGTGCCATAGCCGTGATGAAGATGAGAATGAAGATCACAACCATCGACTGGATCATGCACTATGCGATGTCTCGATATGCCCTACGATGCATTCTACAGGACAGCATTTCGTACAATCACCAGGGGAACGTACCAAGACCTCGTATTTGCCAACTTCAGGCTAGATGCAGTACCACAAAGCAGTAATAATGAAGGTAAAATGAAATTCACAACTCAACACAACACACCATCTATGAGCACTAAACGTTTTATACAACTGTACCCTGATTTTCCGGATATTGCTGCCGCCACAAAGACTAATACTTAGATTTTGCGAGCTTCTGAGCCCTTGCAGAGTGGAAGTCAAACGAACGTGGCAAAAGGACGCATTCGCTGCCTATATTTATTTTTCCATTTTTTTCTCACCCCGAAGCGATCGTCAATACCACAAAGGATAACCGTAACATCCCTGCTATCGGGGAAAATGCTGCAGCCTCGAATCATCGCCTTGACGCTGACTTGAAGCACCGTGCGGTGTACTATTTCCTGCAATCCTTGGCATTGCTGATTGATTTGTGGGGTTTAACGTGCCAAAACCACCATATGATAATGAGAGACGCCGTAATGGAGGGCTCCGGAAATTTCGACCACCTGGGGTTCTTTAACGTGCACCCAAATCTGAGCACACGGGCCTACAACATTTCCGCCTCCATCGGAAATGCAGCCGCTGTCCTTGGCATTGTCAAGGGATATGTAAAAAAACAATACATTGTACTCGCCCGATTGGGGTGATGGTGCGTAACTCTGCAAACAACAGGTGCCTCTTTGTCCTTGAACTCATTTCAGTTGCTTGAGCTTCGTTGCGACAGCACTCCCCCAGTTGCCAATTTCCACAGAGAAACAAATCGTCCACATGCACTAAACACGTCCAGTGCAAACACCTAATAGAAAGTCGTCAGCCCATTTTTTGTTTTTGCTGCGGCTACGATGATTTTGTGGAGACGTTCATAGATGAGCACAGGGTTGTCCACTGCAGAGGGACTGATACCTTGGCGAGTTGCATGTAGTTAAGCCCGTCGGATGTTTTCAGCGAGACAAAAACGAGGACAGAAATCAAAAAGGGGGCACGAACCGCAGCACTGTCTCTCAAGCAGTTTTATGAGCACAGAAGCGCATGTGTTAAAGACTAACCTATATGCCACGTAAGCACAAGTCGATGATGTCATCAGAGATGATATATGTGAACGAAAACCAAGAACGATTTGTGGGAACTAATGAAACTGAAGAACAATCTGTGGCAAACAACGAATCTACTCGCGAAAAAAAATTCTGTCATGCAGGGCTATGGAAGGCACGTTAACACAAGTAGGACCTATTTTGTGGATGCACAAGGTTTTGACGGTTTCTCTGGTAGCCTGATACGCATGCGCAAAAACGCATTCAGTACCCATCACTATTGCTGTACACCCGTGTTCTGTACATTGTGTAGCCAGATGTGAATTAAGGAGTAGTTACTAGTAAGCGTTTGTGTTCCAGTAATCTGGTATTTGAACAGCGGGTCATTTATTGCGGATGGGGACGGGGAGAGGTAAGGTCGGCGAAAAGAGAGGCAGAAGAAAAGAGGACAATGGAGAGACTGACAAGCACATTTCGGAAACATATCCAGCTCGCAGGTATATTTTCTCAGATATGTTTTCATATAGGTGTTGCAGCAGTGCTTTAGTTTCTTTCTAAGCTCTTGAACCACATCTCCAAGGTCCTAGAACTTTATTTACAGAAAATAATATCGAGTCCAACTGGTCAAAAAGCACCCGGAGCGGGCAGGTGATACTAACTGTGCAAGACTTCTCTCCCGATTAGGTAATTAAAGCTAGTACACTCACGTCTTTCTAACCCCCTTTGATCCCCTTGTACCCCCCCCCCCCCCAATGGACACGTTGTTTACGGATATCTCATGACAGAAAAAAAACGGTTGTACATTTCCAGTTATTTGTTATGTCACAGTCTAAACTGGAATTGAAGTGAGTTGGTATTGCCCCCTTTTGACATGCAAAAGCACATATAAATGTGGACGGAAAGAAGAACGCATGCGAGAAGCGCTCATCTTATCTACATTTGCGGCAATGCGTTTACAATATAACTCACAGAGAGTATAGAACGTGACAGATGGAATTCATTTGAAGCTATACAAACCGAGAGGATGGCGAAATGTAGCAGAAGGTAAACGTGAAAATTTTTTTAAAGATATAAGTATTTGTGTTTCCTCAAAATAAATTTCAGTTGATAATTGGCGCTCGTCTGTTATAAGTGTTCCTTCTGTCCTCGTATTTTTTTGCGGAATGTTTTATTTCCTAGTATGCTACACAAACTCTCCGAGATCAGGCTCCCCTCCTCCTGCTGACGGATCGTAATATGAGGTAGGTAAAGGAAAGTATATCTTCAAGTAATTGTAATTTAGCCAAGCCTAGAGAGAGATGGATGATTAAACGCACTGTAGGGAACAATGCGAGATGACGACGAAGCAGCAAGCAAGGCAAGCCACACATTTCGCTATTCGAGACGACCTCCTCTGTCGGCGGAACTACACGTATGAAGGTTGGAGGTGGCTGTAAGCCATACCTACCACCTCCACGAAATGTCACATGGTTTATTCACGTACAGACGAACTGGAAGACCGAGGAACGTAAGCAGAGGGCGTTTTCCCGAGTCCTGCGAAACTCCATGCCGTGGCCGACTATCCGAAGCCCAATTTCTCGAAGACGCTTTGAAGTTTTATCGGGCTGTGCTCTTACTTTCGCCGATTTGTGCACGACTTCTCTTCCATCATCACGCCTCTTACGAACCTGCTGAAAACTTTCAAAGGCATTTCTGCTCAGTCAAAAGTGTGCGACGAATCATTTACCACGCTTCAGCGGTTCTTATTATTGCCTCCCATACTATGTCATTTTGACCCTGATGCGCCTACGGAGATCCACAACTTCGAATACCGTGTTAGATTCTCTACCAACTGAGCTATTTCCATTCATCATGGACATTCACACCGACGCTAGTGGTGTTGGTCTTGGTGCCGTATTGGCTCAACTAAAACCAGGATACCAGGAATACGTGGTCGCTTATTCGAGCCGAGCCCTCAAAAAAGCTGAGTGCAATTATTCCATCACTGAGAGAGAGTGCCTCGCAATCATACAGCCTTTGGCGAGGTTCCACTCATACTTTTAAGGTCGTTCTTTCGAAGTCGGCACGGACCACCAAGCTCTATGTTGACTATCATCGCCCAAAGAGCCGACGGGTCGCCTTGGTCGTTGGGCGCTTCACCTACCGGAATACGACATTCGTGTTGTATACCGATCCGGCCGCAAGCACTCCGACGCTGATGTGCTATCTCGCTCACCGGCACCAGATGACCCTACCTCCTTGTCACCTTCTTCAGCCGTCATGACACCAACTGACTTTGCAGACATGGCATCAGAGTAACGCAGATATACGTGAATTTCCCAACTACTCGACTTTCTCGCTGATCTGTTAGCTCATCTGGTCTCAGAACTATCCGACGTCAAACCACACATTTCACTATTCGAGATGACCTCCTCTATCGGCGGAATTACACGTCTGAAGGTCGGTGGTGGCCATTAGTGATACCCACCACCTCCACCTAATGCCATATTATTTATTCACGTAGAGACGAACAGAAAGGCCGAGGAACGTACGTCAGCAGACCGAAGAGCGCAAGCTTGGGTCATGCGACCCGAGCTCGTGCGGCTCGAGCTTCCACGACTCGAGCTTGCGCAAGCGCTACCTCGGGTCACGCATGTATTTCACCAACGCTGTGGCTTGCCCTGCTTGCTGGTTTCTCGTCGTCTTGCATTGTTTTCTACATTGCATTACATACATACATACATACATACATACGTACGTACGTACATACATACATACATACATACCTACATACATACATACATACATACATACATAAACACGCACAGAAAGATAAGCGGAAGAAGAGAGAAGGAGGGCCGGCAGCGTGACAACTTGCTCCTCAGATAGTAGGCAGTACCGTGCTTATCAGATGTGCGCAGAAGTCTCCAGTGTTTGGCGTCGGAAGTGCACAAGACTTGCGGATTCGTACAATGTATGTCTGTGTGAACAATACCGCCTTTGTGCCCCTTTAGGGCGAAGCTAGGAAAGCACCTGTCGCTAAAGGTATACACTAAAAAGACTTGAACAAGCAGATATGGTCCGATAGTCGGAGGCACCTTCGATATGCCAGCTCACCGAGCTAGGGTTTGTAATCTGCGACGCTCCTTTGTTTACATTGGTTTTGAATGGGCAGTCTATCAGATGGGAAGGCTACCACTTGACAGCCGTCGACCAAGCCACGAATTCTCCGGTCAGGAGTGGCCTGATATAAGCCGCACCACGGCGTGGGTGTAAGATTTCGCAGCCGAGTCGTGCTTCTCAAGCGACGCTTATCTGAGTAGCGCTCACAGGCAGCTTGCGGGGAAAGAGAGCATCACAAGCGCGACCGGTGGGCATATCATACGTCGCGTGCTGCACAAGGTGGGGACCAGACTTTCTGGCTCTTTCAGGGACGCAGTGCACCTCGTATCATCTTTGGGTGAGTAAATATTTAGAACAACTTCGTACTCCAAGGTATAAGAGAAAGCGAGATCGCCGGTGCACTAAGCGCTTGTTTAGACGGAAACGCCCCGGATAGGTCTAAGTAACCAGATCGAAAGTGTTTGAAGGCAAGGGAAGAAGTGGCAGCCTTCAAGAAGACAGCTTTTTTTGTAAAAATCCTTGATCCGATGACACTTCGTGTAGAAGTTTTTTTGATCATTCGAAAGTGTACTCAATTATGTATGATGCACTCACACGCTTGCAGGGCCACCAGTACTCAACATCAACACAAATGTGTGAAAATATGACAACGGCAGTGGGCATCTTAATATGACACTCACGTTCTCATCGATGCGAAACGCTAACTTATATAAATCATATCATAAAATCAGTCATTAAATCTAGCCATGTTTCTAGGGTCTAAAGGGGGACTTTGGTGACTTGTTCGATTGACTTGGACAACCCAAACACTCTTACGCAATCTTCACCGCTGGAACATTCATTTCAAGTCGGCCATTCGTTGCTCATGTCGTCGCTGCATCCTTTTATGCCGCCCCCCCTACTGTTTCTTGTTGGGCGAATAAAGCACTGCTTATTCTGGTAAAATTTCACCCAGAGTTTTCTTAGCTCAAGTGAAGGAGGAATAAAAAAGTATGATAATTCCGGGAGCATTCAGAGTAACCTTCTTTTCACGAGAACACGTCAAGGTGGGCATACTGTTATAACAATAAAATAAGTCATCAACAGTGAGAAAACCTCTTCGACTGCTTGTGGTAGCATACGTAGCAATTACGGCTTCGCAAGCTTATCCGCTTGGCCTGAAGCTTTTGTCCAAGCGACTATCGTGCTGCACTGCTGAATTCGAGGTCATTGCCTCGACAGCCGCGTCGGCGGCCGCATCAAGTTCGAGATACGCACTAGTAACTATTGTGAATTTCGCTTCTTGGGTCTGCTTGATAAACGTGCACTGTTGCCTGGACACTAGGTTAGAATTTCCGTTAGCTTGGTCTCGCACAGGGCGTGGAGGCTGTTCCGATGTAAACATTTTTATGAACGCTATGTTATTTTGACGCGGCTCATGATGAAGTTTATGTTCGATAATTCGTGCGTGCCTTCGCCACTGACTGATAATTTCAACGGGAGCTTTAAAAGAACAGTGATAAATATGATAAATATATTTGTTTTGAGTCGTTGTCTCTACTAAGGTGCATGGATGGCATCACCGCTTCAGTTATGCGTGTTCAGTAATGGGAAGTAATATTTGCTACATTGTGAGTCTAACAGGAAGTATTTGTTGTAGCGTTTTATTTATTTAAATTTATTTTTGTATGCCTAGTCATGCTGAGAACCGAAGTATGAGCATTACCTCGCTTACGTTTGGCCGATGTTTGTAAATGAAAAAAATGAAAATACTATTCATTTTTTTGAATAGAATAATAAAAAAACACAAGACGAATCCAATACCAGTCTTGTTTGAAGTTTCTGGACTTTCTTCCTCCTCTCCACTAATAAACAGCAAGCAAGCAAACAAACAAGCACAAATCAACACATATCATTTTTCACCCATGTAAACGCCAGCGCTGCATATTAAGGGAGCTGAAGAGTCAGCCGAACAGCAACTGCACATTCGTTAACAGATGCTGGAGGACGCTTATCACGATAGCTTTGAACAGCTTGTTTAGCAGAAATTCCACTGTCGACGTCTGCAATGGCGTCGTTTAGAGTGAGCGAAACAGCAAAATGAATGCAGATAAACAAATAAAGAATGTCTTTGGTATAGTGCAAGTTAAGCCCTAGCCTACTGCGTTTCAAAGCGAGTGTTTTACCATACATTGATGTTCGAAATTGTTTTGAGGAAAAAAAAAACTTTGTGAATATTAAGTAGTGAAACGAGTGTCATAGTACATGTAATATTGCGCAGGAGGAACGCACAATTTCTCAAGGTGTTCAAACAATCGAGTTGCGTGACAAAAGGTTGGCTTAAAATCTACCCATGACCAAACACTCAGGCCTAAACTGCCATCATCTTCATCATCATTAGCCTCAACAAAGTGGGCAGATGTGCAGGTGCACTTGATGCCTTACCAACGCGTCGTGAGTAATCCGGCGGTGAAAAGAATTCTGGCGTGGTAGGCAATCCAGAATTGTACTTGCTGTGGGCATTCTAGGTATTTGGAAAGAACCCATTCTATGGGTTCAGACGTCCCTTTCCATGCAGCACGGCTCAGGTGTCACACTGGCAGGTGAACCTACAGACTATAGTGATTGAGTAGGTGACGTGAACGGGGCCCGATTACGCTAAAGCGTTCTACTCTTGAAAGTGACAGCCAAGCAACCCAAATTTCATGATGATACACAAATCGGTTAGTGGAGACGCGTGAAGCCCACGTGCAACAAAAAAAAAATATGTCCACAACAGGTCATGCAACGCAAGATCTAAGCATGACGAAACTGACATCCTCGATTATCTACATTGGCAAACTTTCAAATATCCATTAAACTGGGTTTAAATATGCCTTGATGTTTAAAGTTCTCAATTTTAGACGCCGTAAGTACTAAGCAGGGCAGAACAAGCGCTTGAAAGGAAAGCTTACTTCGGGTTAAGGAAGGAAGAAACAGAAGAGATAAAGAAGGAAGCTATTGCTAACCTGTCTGGAAGGCCCGGTATGCTACCCTTCATAGTCAAGTACGCCCACTTTCCAGTGGTCGTGCTTATCGACGCGCGGTAGGTGATTGTGTTTCTCGCCGAGTGCACTTTTGAAACAATGACATAAATTGCAATAAAGTGAAAATCTCAAGTGTATCGTCACGAAGAGATAATGAGCGATACAGGGCTGGCAAGATAAGTGTTACGAAAACACTCGTGACATTCTCCAAGTGAGCGATTCGCTATAGGGTTGAGAACGACTAATTTTGACATGACCGTGCGACGCCGCAGTGACGTCACAAATGACCAGAATGGACAACGCTATTGAATGACATCTCATAATGAGATCATCAAATGAAACGGTCGATTGACGAAACGACAACCGATCCTGGACCGAAGGCAGTGACATACCGCGCGGAATGAGAACGCGCAGAGGGCGTGACTACGTGATCGACTGAGTACGTCAACCCTATTTAATGCACTTATCGCACTCTGTGGCTTCTTAAGTTTTGCAAGAAGTTTGGTCGCCGGTTATATAAAACTAAGCATTACCAAATGTGCACCAGTCTTTTGCCTAACAAAGTGATAATGTAATATGCAGTCGTAGTTTTTGTTACGTGAACGTTTACTGCATCTTACGCTGCATGTAGTCATAAAAGTCTTGTAATTCAGAAAAAAATGTCTAATACCTTGCAATGACCATTGAAGTTTTGTTTCGTAGAAGACTCTAGCCCTTAAAAACAATCTATTTGGCTGACTTCCTCTGCAGGCTTTGAAACCGAAACTATGAGGGGTGTCAAGATTATGTTGGTGCTCGCTGTGGCGGAGGCCTTGTGCCAGGTGAGCTCGGGCAAGGACGCCTGGGTCAGCCTCACCTACGTGCCGGCCTCTTTCGAGATCAAACATGGACGCCCTCCCAGAGACAGCAACGATGCTGTTGCCTGGGGATCGTTCCAAAATGCCATCCACGAAACAGGGTAAGTTGAAGGGCAACGACTAGAACAGCAACACACCAGTTTGGACACAATTTCCTAGTTCGCTGAAAGCTTTGCTATGAATCATTGCGTGTTCTTTGAAATAGAAAAAACACCAAGCATACGGCATCCGTCGGCGTTGGCACCTGATGGCGAGAAAACTCACGTGACCGAGCGATGAATATGCACGAATTTTGGTGCGCCGCTGATGAATTGCGTTGACCCACTTGGCCCACAAGATAACCTCTCTGCCCCAGCCCCCCTCCGTTCAAAAATGAAGTCGACGCCCGTACAAAGCTGACTTCGTCCACTCCTGAAATAGATTATGCTCACTCCAGCAATTCAGGTGGCTCACGCTCAGAATGCACTGCCGTTTCTTTTTTTCCCTTTTTTACACCATTTGTCCTTTACCTATATAGTGAAGGATAACGAACCGGAAGCACGTCTGATTGAACTCCATGGCTTTAGTTCCTTCTTTCCCCTTGTCTCTAGTCTTAAAATTGAGATATTGCAGGTGAAAGACCACAGAAACTCGGTGTCAAAATTGTCTTGTTCCACCCACAAAATTGACTTCCGACACATTCGACCGAGAGATCACGTCATCTGACGTACCTACATCACTATGGGACAACTTATAGTTAGAAGGTCATATGACCAAGCGATTAGGGCATGTGGAATTATAACCTAACAGGGAAGCTTAAGTGTAACTTATCCTAAACCGTTCGTTTTCTTGGAAAAGTATGGTTATACACAGTTAGAAACAGTCTTCTTACTTTTACGTTGCCCCACTTGTTCGGGACATTTACCTTTTTCCTCAATTGTTGGGTGTCCCCTTAGGTTCGGCTACCTCGAAATCTACACGAACGAGAGGTTACCGGACGAGTACCAGGCCTACGGGGCGGGATTTCTAGAAGGCTACCTTACCAAGGACCTCATTCGCATGCACTTCGATAACCAGTGGGCGGACTACTGCGTCAACGAGACAGCATACTGCAAGAAGCTTTACGACTTTTTCAACGAGAACGTGCGTCACATGAACGAGCAGGTCGAGCAGTACCGGTCTACGAGCCCGTACTGGCATCAGGTAGAGTAAATATTTTTGTCAAAGTTGATACGTTTCTTGTGTCTGTTGTGGAAATAAATGGTAGCTGTGCCAGTTTGCAAGCGATGCACGTGGCGTTGAAATCCGTTATGCCTCGTATGCTTTCGAGAAACAGAAGGTGAAGGTAGTGTCCAATTCGAACGGCGCTACATCAAAGTTTGTGCTTTGCATTCGAGTTCAGATGTTCGTAAAGGCGCAAATAAAACGTGGTTGAGGAGAATATGTATAACAAGGATCCATTGACTCATAGCGTTTAATACTTATTCACCACTGACACTGTGTGTCTCGTCAAAAGCTTAATTTCTTCAACGGCAGATGAAGTTGGAAGGTAAAGGCTTGCCTGAAAACTTTATTCCGTTTTTTCGTTTGCCTTGGTATGCAGACTGCCGCCCCTGAGCTGCATGAGTTTCGACGTGAAATATGTGACTATATAAGCGGTTGAAACGAACGGAGCAATTGGATGCTAGAATAAAGCCTGTGAATTGGGGTTGAAAGCTATTCGCCTACGGAGTTCACAAGGTCGTATAATATTCTTCGACGATGTCATCAGGGGTACTTCTTTGACGTCACATACCCTTTCCACACTCTAGCTTTTGGGCACATACGCCCTACACCCACTAGACCGTTGCCGTTAGATCATGGCACTGACTGTGTACTCCATACAGCTATTTGTCCTATACTTCACTTACCGCAGCTGTTGTCAATAATACCGCAAGCGAATTGTCCGATCATTGCCCAAGTATCAGGATCAATGCAAGATAGCTTTACCGAAGGCTTCGTAACAAGTACCTTACGCCTATCATCAAATCCAACATCTCTAAAGGAATCGAGGGCGTAAGGTTGGCTGGGCAACACATGATCCTTGGCACGCTACACTACAGTGAAACCTATAACGCAGAAGCAACTGCGCGAATGCTTACCTAAATGGGTACAAATGCAAAACGCTTTCAAAGTCTAGCTGTCTCAATTCAAACCCTAACGGGCAGCACTTGTTTCTAATGGTTGAATTGGGAATGTCAATAACGGTGATGATTGGATGCAGAGGGATTAACTGGTCTAAGTAATGGTTATCTAATTTGTGGCTATTAAATGCAGGTTGACCTGATCCTCAATCAGATGGCAGGGTTGGACGACGCCCGGAGAGGTCACACTCAGTACTTTCCCAGTTGGTCGTACGTCAACGCCACAGATCTGCTGTGAGTATGACTTCTTTCCCAGAACACCTCTCGCCGGGAGCTCAGACGCTGGCCGAAGTGCAACGATCATTTCCGTAGCGCGTGTAAATCATCATGTGATGAGATTTCGTGTATCATTCAGTTAACCATGCAGATTCAACATATCGTATTAGTATGGGTTGAGCGCCTAAGTTGCCATCGCATTTTTTACCCTGTGTTTAGTATTACCTAAACGCCATGTTTAAATAAAGAGCTGCGAAACGCAATAGAAGGCAAGAACTTCAACTGCTGCATGCAGTCAACGTTATCGATAGCCTTGTGCACACTACACTGTTCATCTTCGTTGTCTGCCCATTATAAGACACACTGTGTTTCGAGCTTACAGCGTTATCAAGCAGTATCAAAGGATGTAGACAGGATATTAGTCATTCTTCCGAGATGTCGCGCTCTTTTGCCTCTCACTGTTTTCGGTAGCGTGGTTCTTGTGGGTTAATATTCATGCTAAATATGAAATGCGAATCATTTGTTAGCGAACTTGGGTGACATTAGGCGTATCTATCTATCTATCTATCTATCTATCTATCTATCTATCTATCTATCTATCTATCTATCTATCTATCTATCTATCTATCTATCTATCTATCTATCTATCTATCTATCTATCTATCTATCTATCTATCTATCTATCTATCTATCTATCTATCTATCTATCTATCTATCTATCTATCTATCTATCTATCTATCTATCTATCTATCTATCTATCTATCTATCTGTCTGTCTGTCTGTCTGTCTGTCTGTCTGTCTGTCTGTCTGTCTGTCTGTCTGTCTGTCTGTCTGTCTGTCTGCCTGTCTGTCTGTCTGTCTGTCTGTCTGTCTGTCTGTCTATCTATCTATCTATCTATCTATCTATCTATCTATCTATCTATCTATCTATCTATCTATCTATCTATCTATCTATCTATCTATCTATCTATCTATCTATCTATCTATCTATCTATCTATCTATCTATCTATCTATCTATCTATCTATCTATCTATCTATCTATCTATCCATCTATCTATCTATCTATCTATCTATCTTTTGTCTGTCTGTCTGTCCATTCACCAATCCATCCGGACGCTAGTTATATTCTGGCATAGCCGAGCTCAGTCACCGCTATTTTTTTTTTCATTATGTTTCTCATGCTGGGTGGATGGATTGATATGGCTGTACACTTTAGAACGGGCGGTGACTAGTGCTACAAAGCCGTAATACTTAGTGTACCAAAAACTAGGTTTATCTTTTTTCTTCCTTTAAATAGTGAGTTGAGGTCTAGTACTCTGCAGTGAAGGGCTTAATTTTCACTCATGCCTCGACTTTAGCCACTAATAAGATAACCTCCTTCTAGTTAATTCTACCTGCTTAAAGTCTAATTAGCCCTCCCTTTCCCTCATCCCCAGTGCTTTGAAAAACTCAGCGCCATCATCCTGAACTATAGGGTGAAGCCCTTTACAGAACATTGTCAAGTGTTCGGCCGTTTCCTCCTCCTCTCCACACGCATTGCATACCGTGTCTACCCCTTCGTATTTGGCCTGATATGTCTTGGTTCGCAATACTCCCATTCTCGTCTCAAACAGTAGAGAACTACCCCGAGTATTATCATGGATGCTTTCCTTGGCAATTTTTCTGCTTAAACGTTCGGTAGATCTTTAGTGCGGACTTCTCATTTAGGCCAATTTTCCACATATCGGTCTAAGCTTTCTTCACCTTCTTCTTAACCAATAATTGTTTTTTGTTTGGACTCCTGCTGTTTTTGAAGTATTTACCCATCAATTTTTGGGTTCGCTTCCCCCATTTTGTATTAACATTTTTCATGTACAAGTAGCTGAAAACCTTGCTAACCCAATGCTCCTCCCCCATTTCTCTCAAAGGCTTTTCAAATTTTATCTTTTTGCTAGCTTCTCCGCTCTCAAATGATGTCCATCTATATCACCTTGTACTACCTTATTTGGTGATTCCCGTGAGTTTCTAAGGCAAGCCTACCTATTCCACGTTGCTTAATTTCTAATCTTGCTTGAACATCTGATCTTATGCATAAGACCGAATTGCCGAACGTCAGCCCAGGAACCATGACCCCTTTTCATATTCCTATCACAATATCATACCTATTTTAATTCCACAGTTCCCTGTCTTTCATCACCGTTGCATTCCTGTTACCTTTAGTCGTCACATATATTTCGTGTTCCCTTAAGTACTCGACCCATTTGTTTATTCATACGCCCAGATATTTGTATTTATCTGTTATCTCTAGCGTGACCTTCTGTATTCTAAGCTCACTACCTTCATCATTATTAAAAATCATGGCTGTTGATCTTTTACTGAATCCGAAATCTAACCTATCTCCCTCATTACCGCAGATGTCCATCAATCTCTCAATATCTTCCTTGTTGTAGGCCATTAGCACTATATCATCGGCGTACATCAATGCTGGTAGTGCCTGTTCAATGAGTTTTTCTTGTTTGATGAGCGAGAGGTTGAAGCCCAGTCCACTTCCCTCTAATTTGGCCTCTAATTCTTGTAGGTATATCATGAATAACAAGGGTGACAGAGGACACCCCTGCCTAAGCCCTTATTTTACCTGTGCAGGCTTGGATACCTTTTTCCCACTTTACAACTGCCTTGTTACCTTTATAGATATCCTTTAAAAGATTAGTGACTCCAGATTCCACCCCTCATGTGTCCAGTATTACCCACAAGTCCTCTTAAACCACGCTATCGTACGCTCCCTTGATATCCAAAAATACTAGCCATGGGGGCCTATGTTCCCTTTCTGCTATTTCGATGCACTGCGTCAGTGAGAACAGATTGTATTCCAACCTCCCGTGTTTCCGAAACCCATTATGTAGTTCCCTCAACACCTCCTCCTCCTCTATGTATGCCTGCAGTCTTTCCTTTATACTCTGCATCGCCAGCCTGTAGACCACTGATGTCACTGTTATAGGAGGGTAGTTGCTTATATCAGCTTTATCCCCATTTCCTTTATAGATCGTGCTCATCCTGCTAAGTTTCCATCCATCGGGGACTTCACCATCGATTATTATTTTGCGCACTGCCTCTCTAAAAGTCCGCTTAGACTTTGGACCTAAAGTCTTTATCAACATATTTGGAATGCTATCTGGGCCTGTTGCACTACTAGGAACCCTCTTCTCGGCCCTTTCCCACTCTCCTTGTGAAAATGGAGCCATGGCGCCACTTCATTCATCCTTGTCTGTTGTGGTCCATAAATCACTTCTTCGTTGAAATTTTTCTGTCACCTTTGTTCTTATACACTCAATAGCTTCGTCCCCTTCTAGCCTAGCACCTTGAGCTGTAGTTATGAACCTCTGCTCTAGGCTCGTCTCATTTCTTAAAGAGTTTAGATGGTTCCAAAATTTCGCAGCTGCCTTTCTATCTTTTTTATGTACTTCTGCCAGCCACTGAGCTCCCTTCCTTTTAATCTTTTCATTGATCAGAAGTGATGCATCCCTTCTACAGCTTAGAAAGGTTGCCCATTTTCTTTCAACATCGTCTGTCGGTTCACCCCACTGCTTAATTAGCATGTCTGTGTTCCCTAGAGGCTTCCTGACGTTTTGCTATAGCTCTCTTGACTTCCTCATCCCAAAAACTTTTGGGTTTTTGTCTTCTTTTCCTGGGTGACTTGTCACGTGCCTTAGCAAGCTCTAGCTCAACCAGTCTAGATTCGTGTATGTCCACACTGTTTTATTATCCTCAGTGATTGCTTGCTCAATTTGTTTTGTGGCTATTTCTGTTTGCCTTTCTGAAAAAAAAAACTTTTCCTATAGTTGCTCATCTTGTCTCCTTCCCACTTTTACTGCTCTTCCAAAACTTAGCTTGAACGTTTGTGATCACTACCCAGACTCCTGGTGCCACCTTCATCTATGTGCATTCCCCTGAGCTTATCTTACATGCTATGTGACATCAGTGCGTAATCTATCGTCAACTGCAGCCTTCCTACCTCCCATGTTATTTACCCTTCACACTTCTCGGTACTGTTGCAAATGATCAAATTATGCCTTTCACACATATCTGTGATCATTTTGCCTGTTGAGTCGGTATACCCACCTATATCTTCTTTGTGCGCATTCATTTCTCCTAGTATAATTACCTCGCACTCTCCTCCTAACTCCTCAATGTCTTTTGATATACACTGTACCATTGCCTGGTTTTCCTCTCTGATCATTGCTACCATCTACAAGTACACCAAACCAAGGAGTGTCATTTGCCCTGCCCTTTTCCCTTTTAGACATAAATGTTCCTTGCATTCCTGCTTGACCCTTTGCTAGTCTATACTTTTATAAATGAATGCCCCAATACCACCACACTTTCTGCTGCCTTCTGTTCTATGGCAATATTCCCACGCGTAGTCCGGATTGTTTGGAGGTTGTTCCATGTCCCTAGGATGTGTTTCTACAATATCGTATACCATCGTCTTCCCCTCCCTTAGCTGTTCTTCTATCTGTTACCACTTCAGCCTGTTCCTGCCACCTTACATGTTAATATACCCTATCTCTGAATTGGCGCGGCGCTCGTGGCTACGTCCATTTCTGCCCCGGACTCTACCTATCTCAGATACTGGTGCCACATTGGGTATCGTATCTGTCCATACCACCTGTCAAAGAGTCTCCCTGGTTGTTTTCCTCGTTAATAGATGGGCCCGCGTGCCCCCCAAAAAAGCTACTGCACGTCCTGTAAGTCGCCAACCACCCTCATGACCTAGCCGCGAATCAAAGTGAATTCTGTTGTTCCAGGTATAGCGCATCCAGGACGGGACAGAGAAGAAGACACAGAACACATACACGGCGCTAACTTTCAACAATGTGTCTTCTTCTCTTTCCCGTCCTGGATGCGCTATACCTGGAACAACATGAATAACCAACAAGCCCGCCATGCAACTGAATTCTGTCTCGTTGAAAACCACCCCACCTATGCACATCTCTGTTTATTTCCACCACCTCAAAGCCTTTCCCTCGACTCACCCGCCATATTTCTTGGTTAGCGTCGACAACCACTCTCTTCAGGTTGCCGTCACGCACCGGTACCTCCGGTATCGTGCATATCACTACCTGTACCTGAGGAGAAGTGGCGCGCATGTCATCAACCCCTTTTGGCAGTGTGGTCGCTAGTCTTGCCATATCTTCATTTAATACATCGTTTAAACCACCTGAAATTATCACGAGGTTTCTTCTATCAGCTGTAGTTTTGAGTTTTGCGCTCACTTGCCTCATGGCTGCTTCCAGCTTGCGTCCTGGGACGTCCCTAGTGCAACTAAATTGTCACCTTTTATCCTCTCTGTGATTGCTTCTGCGAATCGATTTAAATTCGACTCCCCGGCGATTATCGCATGCTGTGACTTTTCAGCTGGAGTGTCCTGCACCTGGGGGTTACTTGCACCTGTGACGCCGGCTGCTTTGTCCCCTCCCAGCCCCACCACTACTTCGCTGAAGCTGGGCCTTGCGACAATTGAACCGGCTGAACCTGTTTTTTCTAAACTTGCTTGCTCTTTCTTCTCCACCGTTCAGGTTGCCGGTGCCCTACTGTTCTCTCTTTCAGCCGCTCCTTTGTTCACCTTGGATAGTGCTTCCTCAGCGGGCTTCAGCCTTTCTCTTATTGCCCTTGTTTTTTCTTGCTCTGTCGCCAACGCAGTCTCCATTTTGGTGATTCTCAACAGCAGTTCACTCTGGGCAACCATCGTTTTCTCCATTTTTTTTCCTCGACATCACATTGCCTACACTTCGCGTCAGCCTCCTCTTCATTTGCTTCTGCACTTGGGTCATTTTTAAACTCACCCCACATCCTGAACACTTTACAGCCTTTTCAACCATGTCTTTATGACACCAATTGTCCTTATGACTTGTCTCTATCGATAAATACAAAACACGATCGCTGCCCTATGAAAAAGAGAAATTCTAAGCTCTACTTGAAAAATTTGCGCGTTAAATTTACGTGCACCTCCCCCACGTGGTGGCAAGAGAAAAAACACACAAAGAAACAAACATACACACACACGCACAAACTAGTAAATACCTGGTGACTGCCACCCGGAAAAGCCGTACAATGTAATAGGTGCTGCAAAGATTTTAACTGCTGCCTTAATAATTATAAAGGCAAGCCCACAACATGCAAAACCACTTATCTGCGCAGTCGATCGGGATGGATGGATGGATGCTATGAGCGTCCCCTTTATAACGGGGTGGTGACAAGTATGCCACCAGGCTCGACAAAAAAAAAAAAAACCTTTTTTCTTTTTTTTATGTTGGCCTAATGCCTCTACTTCGATAAATTCTATCTTAATGGAAAAAAGGTAAATTTTCAGCTTAAGTTCTCTGCCATTTACGGCACACTGTCCATATTTTATTTTTCCAATATTTATTTTTGTCCTTTCTCTCTAATTTTCTGCCACCAATACTCTAACCGTCTCTTACTTATTTCAATCGCGGGTGTGTTCAGCTTTCCATTGTTGTCCCTAAAACCCAAGGCTTCCTGTAGGCTCGTGCCCAAACGTACACCTGGGTGGATATCTCCACATTCAATCAGAACATGCTCCGCCGTTTCCTTATCTTTCCCGCAGCATGTGCATTGTTCTTCTTCTTTACTGAATCTTGCTTTATAACTACGCGTTCTAAGGCAACCCGATCTCGCTTCAAACAGTAAAGCGCTTCCCCTTGAATTATCGTAAAATGCCTCCCTCCTTATTTCATTTTTGCCCTTTCGGTAGTTACTCAAAGCCGGTTTTTTCTCCATAGCTGCCATCCAGTAAATCCTCTCCGCCTCCCTGACTTTTCCCTTAACACTCTTTGTTGACATATGGCTCACAATACCAGCCGTATATTTACTAGTGAGTCTTCTAGTTCTTTTTCTCCACTGTGTGTCCACGCTCTTCCTATACAAATAACGGAACACCTTCTCTGCCCATCTACTCTCCTTCATATTTCTTAGCCTTTCTTCGAACCTTATTTTGCTCTGCGCTTCCCTCGCCTCAAAACCTGCCCACCCCATATCGCCCTTTACAGCCTCGTTTGTCGTCTTCCCGTGAGCACCCAACGCGAGGCGTCCCACAGTCCTTTGATTTACATCCATTCCCGATTGCACCTCTGCCCTCATGCACACCACTGAGTTCCCAAAAGTAGGCCCTGGAACCATTACACCCTTCCACAGACCTCGAAGCACCTCATACCTATTGTATCCCCACAACGCTCTGTGCTTCATTATTGCCGCATTCCTCTTTCCTTTTGCTGCCGAGGCTTTTTCCTGTACCTCCATGTATCTATCACTCTCATTTACCCATACTCCAAGGTACTTGTATTCACTTACCCTCGGTATTTCTTGGCCTTGTATGGACACCGTCTGATCACAGGGATCATTGAATACCATCAATCCACACTTCGTTACACTGAATCCTAGTCCAAGAGCTTCACCTTCCCTTCCGCATATATTCGCCAGCTGCTGTATATCATCTCGACTGTCCGCAAATAAGACGATATCGTCCGCATAAAATAAACCTGGAAGCTTCTGCTCAATCATCATGCCGCCCTGTTTGTGTGACAGATTAAAACCAATGTTGCTACCTTCTAGCGCTTTTTCCATACTCACCATGTACAGCATGAATAACAGCGGGGACAAAGGACATCCCTGTCTCAGACCCCTGCTAACCTCAACGTTCTCTTTGCTACGCATTCCTTCCCACTCTATGCAAACTGTATTTTCTCGGTATATCTCCCTCAAAAGCTGTATACAGTCGTCGCCCATGCCCATTCCTTTCAATATATCCCACAAAATTTCCTGATTAACGTTGTCGTATGCCCCAGTGATGTCTAGAAAAGCCACGTACAAGGGCCTATTCTCTATTTTAGATATTTCTATACACTGAGTGAGAACAAACAGGTTATCGTCTAACCGCCTGTCGACTCGAAATCCGTTCTGAAGTTCCCCCAAAATATCGTGATGTTCGGCCCATGTTTCTATTTTCATTTTTACTGCTTGCATCGCCATCCTGTATAGTACCGATGTAATGGTTAGTGGTCTATACGAGCGAATCTTGTCCTTTTCTCCCTTGCCTTTATAGATTAAGTTCATTCTACTTTGTCGCCAACTGTCCGGTATTTGTCCGTCCTTTAAGCTTTTTTCTACTGCTTTTAACAATGCTTCTTCAGTGTTATGTCCTAGTTCGTTAATGAGGCTAACGGGAATCCCATCTAAACCCGCGGCAGTGCGCTTTGGAATTTTTCCTTCGGCCTTTTTCCAGTTGAAATTATCAAGTACTAGCTCTTCCTCTGTTGCTTTCTCCGCCACACTTTTACTCACCGGGGAGATCCCCTGGACGCTCTTTTGAAACGAATCGGCTGTTACCTTTTGGATGTAACCTAGCGCTTCGTACCCTTCCAATTGATTTCCTCCTTCATCTAGAATATGTTGTTGCGTTGTGACAGACTTCCTACCTAGCGCCTTTATGTGGCTCCAAAAAATCCTAGGCGCGGCCTCCTTTTTTTCGTGTATCTCTGTCATCCAGTGTTCACTTTCACCTTTAATTTTTGCCTCTACCAATTTCTGTACAAGTGATTTTTTCTCTAAATATATTTCCCATATTTTTTTGACTTCGTCCTGCGGCCGCTTCTCCTTTTTTGCCTTTCTATGCTCCCGTGATGCTTCGCGTCGCTTCTCGATCGCCTCCCGGATTTCCTTGTTCCACCAACTTTTTGGCTTCCTTTTTCCTTTCCAGCAAACAGTTTTCTTCTCTTTCCCAATCTCCTTCGTCATTAGATGTAACAGCTCACTATACTCCCAGTCCTTGCCTGGTATTTCGCCTACTTCTTCCTCGACTCTTGCGGCTATATTTATTATTTGTTTGTCATTTAAATACGAGCTGCCAGACTTTGATTCCATGCTCATATTTTCAGTTTCGTAACCCATTTGTAATGTTATTCGTTTATGATCACTACCCAAGCTGTTGATGCCTTCCTCGTCTATCCTCATTTCTGTCAGTTTGTGGTAAATTCCTTCAGTCATGAGACAATAATCAATACTTGATTGCTTGTTTCCGACTTCCCATGTGATCTGGCCGTCACATTTAGTTCCCGTGTTAACTATCTCCAGACTATGTTGCTCGCAAAGATCTAGTAATAACTTCCCATTGGTGTCTGAATATCCGTCAAGGTCATGTATGTGGGCATTCATGTCCCCTAGAAGGATGATTTCAGCCCCATTACCAAATTCCTTAATATCCGCACTCATGCAATCCACTATCTCCTGATTCTTTTCTCTGCAGTTATTCCCCGTCCACAAGTAGGCTACCCCTAGCCACGTTTCCTTTCCACCTACTGTGCCCAGAACCCAGAGGTGCTCTGAACACGTCTGTTTCACTCTAACCCATTTGGCTCCGCGGTGAATTAGCATTCCTACACCCCACCTTTCCTTTCCGATATGGTCCTGTTACACCCTTCCCAAACATAATTTTTAATATGTGGTGGCTCTTCCAAGTCTCTAAGGTGTGTTTCTGTAACCGCATACACGCCTATCTGTTCTTTGTTTAACTGCTCCTCAATCTATAACCATTTTGCCTTCTTTCTGCCACCCTGCATGTTTATGTAACTAATTGCAACACGCGCCTTTTTCCTTTTTCTTTTACCTTTTTTCTGGTTTTTCGCAATTCTACCTGTCAAAGCGTCCTCCTGGTTGTTTTCCCTGTTACGAGCTACCCCGGACTCCGAAGGGCCCGTGAGCCCCCCAAAAAAGCTACTGCGCGTCCTGCCAGTCGCCAGCCCACCTCGTGTCCAAGCCTCTTATCGAAATGAATCTTGTCTCTTTGGAATCCACCCCACCTGTGCACTTCCATGTTTAAATCCACTACCTCGAAACCCTTCTCTCGACTAATTCGCCATATCTCTTTGTTTGCGTCAACAACCGCTCTTTGCAGGTTGACGTTGCGTACTGGTACTTCCGGTACTGTGCATACTACAATTTGCACCTGGGGGGACACGGTGCGCATGTCATCCACCCCTTTCGCCAAGGTCGTCGCTAGTCCTGACGATTCTTTTTTCAGGACGTCATTTAACCCTCCCGCAATTACAACGAGGTTACGATTGTTAGCTTTAGCTGCGAGTTGTTCACCCGCTTGACTCATTACTGTCCCCAGCGTTTGTCCTGGGAACGTCCCTATCGCAACTCTCTTGTCGCCTTTCACCCTTTCTTTGATTGCCGCTGCGCATCGGACTAAATTTGAGTCACCGGCGATGATGACCTGTTCAGACATTCCTTCTGAAACCTGCACCTGGCTGCTGACTAGGTGGCTAGCGTGAGTCACGGCTGCTGGTTTGCTCCCTCCCTCCCTCAAAACTACTTCCCGGTAGCTGGGCCCTGTGGCCAATGTATCTGCCTTTGTCATGCCTGTTTCCTTCATCTCTCCCGCACGGGGGGTCTCGTCATAATGCTTCCGCCGTCACCTGCGTCTTCGTTCCCTTTCACGACCTTCGATAGGCCCTTCTCGGCTGCCCGGAGCCTTTCTTCCATGGCTGACGTTTTCTCTCGCTCCTTCGCCAATGCATTCTCCAGCTCTGCGATTTTCTCCATGAGCCCACTCTGGACCTCCATCATATTTTTCATTTTCTCCTCGAACTCGCACTGTCTACACTTGGCGTCATCTTCTGCTTTCTCCTCCGCACTAATTTCCACCTTCCACCCTAACCCGCACTCTGAACACTTTACGGTCTTTTTGACCATGGCTAGCTCAGTTTACCGATGCCCACGTGTTAGAAAACTGTACTAAGATACACTGGTCTAAGCCAAAAAGAACCACAATAATAAATAAATACGCTACACTTCACAGCACCTGCGCATGCACGTGGTCGGTCTACGCGCAGGCTTCAGCCACGTGGTGGCTGGAGAAACAAAAGACACAGTACAAAATACTAATAAAAAAAAACGTACACCGTACTAGACCTAATCAAGCTTTACGCTAGCGCCTTACGTTCTCATAACGCTACATATAGAGGCAAGCTGGAAACATGCAAAAACACTTATCTGTAGCTGTCATTCCGGAGCTCTCCAAAAACACGTCCGACCTCTACCACTCCGACCGCTGAAGTCCCATCAGGGAGCGCTTATTGTCAAGCGCCACCTGGTGTCAACTCGCCCAGACAACTATTACGTCTTCAAAAACTGTTTAGGCGCAAAAGTTCACAACACTTCGCACAAAAGCCTGCGGAAGACATTAAGTTTTCGTCACGACATTATTCTGAAAACAGCCATGTGTCTTCGGTTCCAGGTTCCTGAATGCGGACGGTGACTTGGAAGACCTTGAGGGTGCCCTGAAGCGCCGCGTCAGCCGCAAGGTACTCGGCTCAGGCTCCTGCTCAGCTCTCGTCAAAGTGCTGCCCGGAAACAGGGACATCTACTTTTCTCAAGTGACGTGGTCCACCTACGCCAGCATGCTCAGGATACTCAAGAAGTACTCGCTGCGTTTCCACAAGACCTTCGAATCGAGTGAGTACAGAACACAGAGCACACAGTTTAGTCAACCTATTTTTCTCAACATCAGCTGTATTGTATGTGCCACCAATGCAGTGAAATAAATTTGAAGGACTATAACGGCATCAGGTCATGCAAGGAAGCGATGATTAGGAATCGCTCTGAATGGAGGTCGTACTGCGCTTGATGCAATCAGGCTGAACATTGTAGTCTCTAATGATCTTACGGTGGGATCTACATTCTACATAATGTTGAATGTAGATGGACTTCAGAAGAAAGCAGATATCGACAAAAAGCTTCATAAATTTGTGGACTGATGCCAACTATGCAAAAAATTATTTTAATGCTTGGACCAAAAATAGCATATAAACGTTGCTCGGTAATTAAAGCTGTAAATTAATCAGTGCAGACAGCAGTACGTTAAGATGGGCATAGCCGCTTGAAACGGAATTAGCGCGCCGTGACGTTCTTTACGCAGTCTTTTTAAATTGTAAAAACACTGAAACTACAAATGCGGGCACAGTCAACACAACATTGAACGTGCAATTTTAAATACTGGTAATTAAATGGCACTTCCCTCAGCTACGTGCTTGTAGCTTTTTCTTTGAACAAAATTTTGTCGAGCTTGTATTGTAGTGCTATTTTTTTCTTTCTTCTGAGAGCCTTTCAAAGTGTTATGCTGCTAAAAACAGATCAGGTATGAGATCAAGGCAATGTAACCAGAACAGATGCTATCGCAGAAAAGCTCACTCGGAATATAGACTCCCTGATGAAGTTAAGCACATGTTTCAGCGATAAGACTTGTTTATTTGAAAAAAAAAAGAAAGTGGACGGTGCTAAGGAACACCACCCAATCTTTTTATAAGAAACCATATTACTGTTGTCGATTCCAGAAGTGCATTGCTCAACCTGCCTTGTGAGGTCTGGCCACGTACGTGCGTTGGATAACACACATTTTTCATGCTATTGCTGTCACAATATATGAACTGAAGTTTAGCGCACAAGCTTCAACGCCCAATGACAATGCCGACTATTATTCTCGCGCCCATTAGTTGTTCTGCAACTTGTGATGTCTTTTCGTTTATCTCCTTGGATTCGAGCAGGTACAGTGTTTTTTGCTTCTGCAATTCTATAGTATTGTCCATAGTATTTACTGATTGCTTTGTGCCTATCTACTTCCCTGCCGTCAAGTTATTACCGTGAAAATGGCCTTCAAAGGACATTTTTTTTGTTTGCTTAGTTGTTTTTATTGGATAGTTCATCTTGCCCAACAGCTCCCAGAGGAGTACTGAGTAAGAGCGGTCTACAGAAATATGACAATAAACAAAACATAAAAGAACTACTTGGTAAAAGAAAAAAATGCACCTGGGAAAGGAAAAATGAACAGTATGAGCAAATGTATTAAGCGAAAACATACAGAATAATCATCGTTATGAAAAGTCAACGAAGCACATGAATTTCCTATAGTTTGCGAAATCCGGCAGCAATGTTTAAGGAAACATTATCACGTTGAGATTGTTCTGTAGTGCAGTTACACGCAACAATGCAGAGTTGCAACTCAGATTACCGTGCGGTAAGTCTCACGGTGATTTGAAACAGGTAGTATGGTAGCCACCACCGGACAACATCTGACATAGTTCTCATGTTGTCGTTCACCTATTGACAGCGTGCACGTGACGTCATGGAGGCACAACATGACTGATTCGGCAGGTTAGATGACAGTAATTCAGTGTAATTGCGTGTCCATTAGCATGTTTTAGTGCGATAACGACAAAGCTGAAGCAATACGGGTCTTTGTGCTTGAATATCGAAGGAAACAGTGCATGCGATGTAGTGATAACAGCAACATGACTTCGCGAAATTGGCGCCACACACTGTTAGTGCTATGACGTGACTGTTTCAATACGCCAGTGCAAGTGATGTATAGACGACTATCGCGCCAGGTACTGCGCTCTCACGTGTCTGTCATGACCTAGTGCTTTAAGTGCGCAACCATAGTTGCCTACCAAACAGCCGAATACATTTGCATAAATTGTGAGCCTATGTACTTTCCTTTTATAGCCGAGCTGATTCCTGGCCACACGCTCACGTTCTCGTCTGCACCAGGAAGGATCTTCTCCGGCGATGACTTTTACCTGATTTCGTCTGGCCTGGTAAGCACGGCGGCCAATATCTCGCCGAAACAACCAAACACACTTATGGCAAAAACATTTGGCGCGTCACACCTTACTGACTTCTTTAACCTGAAACTTTGTTTCCTATCGGCGCTGGCCACGACTGCTTCTTTGCGTCAGTCGTGAATTATTGGGGTCGTTAAGTTCACCTATTCTTGTGCATATCAACGAAGCCACGGAAAGGGATGAAGGACACGATGACACTGTACCTGTTTATGTAGGCAACCATGGAAACAACAATCGGCAATGGCAATACCGACCTTTACCAGTACATCACGCCTCAGACAAACTTGGAGTTCGTGCGCAACATTGTGGCCAACCGACTGGCAACCACGGGCAAGGAATGGAGTGACCTGTTCGCTGAGCACAACAGTGGAACGTGAGTTACTTATGCTTCAAGCCACAGTTAACTACAGGCAACCGAAAGGCAAGTGAAACCGGATAGTCAGGTGACTGCATATTGCACTGTCGTTTGCCAGCCTCGCCATGTATGCGGTCAAGGGGACGTTGAATGACGTGATCGCCACGTTGACTGCGACGGAGTAATTAAGAACTCCAAGCCTGCGTGGAAACTGCAGCACAGTCACAACGAACGCTGGAATGCGCCATTTGTAGACCATACTCTTGGGGCCAATAATACAGATATACACCTGCAAGGTACCCACTACTCCATTAATTGATTTGATGGCTGATGATGATGAAGACTTACGGCTGAGCCATCGGGTTGAAAGCAGTGAACGACCCATTCGTTAAGCAATCCATATTGTAAGATGCCTGGTTAGACAATATGCATTATGGGATGCCTGGTTGTTTTTTAACTCTTCTACTACACTTTATTAGATAAGTTAATGCAGTTGCTTCCTGGCATAACGCTGGTACAGGGTTTTTGTGTGTTGCTTTTAGAGAAGCAGCATGACTCTGCTTTATAATATGGGGCTAACATTAAGAGGACGTTGGTTTGAACCCAGTTCTATCCAAAATATTTCTTCTTCTTTCATTTTGTTTCCTTGTTTTTGGCGATAGCGCTTATTGACATTGACGGTGGTGGCAAACAATGCGGCCTCGTTGTGATTCCCTATCAGCTTTCGCTGTAAAACTGTATACGTACACGAGGCCATTGACGTAGATGCAAGGGCAATGTTCTCACTGTCTGACACATTGAGCCACCATATTTTACTGAACAATGGAACAAGAATGCGGCAGTGACCACTTTTCTGGTAACCACATCGAGGTACACCAGTAAACATAAAATGAAACCAATCGAACGAAAAGTAGAAGGTATACCAGAGTCTGTGGCATTCTATTGCGTTGCTACCAATGACGCAAAGTAATCTTATCCGTCATTGTGTCTCTAGCCACAGCAGCTGCAAACCCCTTATGGACAAGACGGTTTGCGAGAAGGGTCCATGTACCGTGGACTACGCAATTATCGAGATTCTTTGATTGATTGAAGTTCATAGGTTTCTGCGACGTTGTTTTTATTTTGACATCATGGTACTTTTAATGCACAAAGCACAAGAGTTGAGATTTTTAGCCATTCTCTGGAACCTTTCCTATGTAAAGATTCATTACGAAACGGAAAAGAACTGTAACCTGAAAAAAAGACATCATAACAAGATGCTTAGGTAGCCACCTTTCCACGCACTTGCTTGTTTCTTCTAAGTCTTACGTGTTGATGCAGGTACAACAACCAGTGGATGGTGCTGGACTACAAGAAGTTCACACCCGGCAAGCCGTTACCCGATGGACTTCTTTACGTGCTGGAGCAAATACCGTGAGTGGCGGAACACCCTTGACTCGCACCGACACATGTAACTACAGTACTTATGTATTCGGATAACTACAGTACTTATGTATAAGGTTAAATATATTATGAAAATATCAAGGATATCCAAGGAAAAGAAATTTAGAAGATGAATATGTTGAAATGGTTATATTTGGCACTATTCTGAAAAGCAAAACAAAACTTGGCATTGGTCTTCTTCAGAATTGCGCCCAAATATCCTGTAGCTCAGTAGCCTGTATAAGGTAATTTTGGTAACTACTATCTCAGACCCAAGTGTGATTTCTTTACTTCAAAACTGCGGGAAGGCTGAGTGCGCTAGTTTGTTATCTCAGGTAGGGGAGCTGTTACTAGGGGTGATCGATATTCTTGGTGTTATTTAATTACTCGGGTTGTACTGAGAGGACAGTGTTATAGCCGTGTGTAATGTTTCGATATATAACAAACAGCACGCACAATCGTTGTCGAATTGTTCCGCAATTTATGGTTAGTTATTTAATCAAACGTTCAGAGGGTTACCCGCGCATTATTCTTTTCGTTAACTATTACAGCCACTACATCAACATCACGGATGCAACAAACGTGCTTCGGGACCAATCGTATTGGCCCAGCTACAACGTACCGTACGTACTCTGCTTCCATTAGTGTTTATTGGACATATGTTGTGTTCAGAAGCACACATATTCACAACTATGCACTAGCTACCTTGTATACTAATGCAAAAACATTTTATATGCGTAATAACGGTAGAGTACTAGTGACTGGAAACATTGAGAAGTGCAATGAAACTGTGTCAAGTTGGTGCAATATTTCAGTGAGTGGTATCGCGCTACGAACCAAACGTCACGAGTTGTAAACCCTGCCTTCCGCATCTCGAGACATAGGAAATCGTATAATGCCCATTTCCTTATAAATAGGTGGATGGTAAGGAACACCAGGTGACTAAGGATTTTTTTGTAGTCTCCCACAGCGGCGCACTGATCAGTAGGTGGTGAGATATTAAGTCCTACAACTAAAATTAAATTATTGGTCGTATTTCACCACATTCGACCACAATTTTCTGCTACTAAAATATTTTCATACTATATATTGCGTCAAGAAAAGTTCCAGGAACTAAAGAACTAAAGGAATCTGACAGCTAAATATGAGCTGACTGTTAGGCACCAATCTACGTGCCGCAATACCTTTTGAAACAGAGATGGTTACCTGAGTGAAAATAGCGCTAAGTCTGTAAGCTTTCGTGTATATAAGCAAATCTCAAATGCTTCGCCCAAGTACATACCATAATAAAAACACACGTGCAGCTAACATCTGTCAATAAGTAGTACTCCTCCTTAATTTTTTGTATGTACAAGGGCAATGTTAAACTGTGAGTGCTACTCAAGTTTGGTTGTGCTCGGCGCTAATTTATTAACGCAGTTCATCCGAGTTTATCTTCAATATGAGCGGTAACCAGAAGCAGGTGGAAAAGTTCGGTGACTGGTTCACGTATGACAAGACTCCACGAGCACTCATCTTCAAGCGAGACCATGGCAACGTTCAAGACATGGACTCAATGATCAAGCTTATGAGGTAAGACGGGTCATGATAGTGTATGACATCAATTAGGTTGACGTTTGAAGATTATTTATGATTAATTATATAGATCATTTACACAGTGGTTCACTGGGAAAGGGTGGGGAAAAGGCAATCGAATGCCTGACAGCTCACCAACCCCCATTCTGGCCACAATAATGCGCAACACTGCGTATGTACATGTATGTAAAGCATAAGTAACTAAGCATAAATTCATAAGTTCTATGCATTCTGAAAATACACAAAGAGATCAAACAATAATAAGAAAGAGTAAGTAGATCCATCTAAAGCATAAATACATAAGCTCGATACAGCGAAATATAAATAGACACAAATACACAGCGAAAAAGCACACACACACACACACACACACACACACACACACACACACACACACACACACACACACACACACACACACACACACACACACACACACACACACACACACACACACACACACACACTCACACACACATTCAAACCGTGGTTATGTAGGAGTTAACAAGTGAAAGCTTGGGAATAAGTGAACAGGATCATGTCGCGCTTGAAAGAATTTAGGGTAGGTGCATTTTCGGAAAGTACATGAGGTGCGCATATCTTACTCAGAAGAAGATGAAGAAAAAAGAACGCATCATGTTTGAAGCGCGAGTAGATAAGCTGTCATGACGCTACGTGATGATCAAACACTGCCTTTCTTCACCATAAAGTTTCGTTGTCACTTAACTTCGTAACTAGATTGTTATGAAGACTCTGCCATATAAAAATGCAGTGGAATACGGGGAAAGAAATATCGAATATCGTGTTGAATTTTAAGACGTGGCATGTTGTTGCTGTGCAATGCCGCCTGTCGCGAGGCTCTCTTAGGGGTTTCTTGTGTCAAGGCCCAAGGGGATTCTTTAGAGCGACGTCATGTATTTCTGGTTACTTCAGTGACCATTCTGCTGAGACAGTTCACCGCCTGTCCTGACAACAAATTGTCGTGCTGCTACAAATATTGGTTGTAGCACTTGAGCTCTCAGTTGTAGCAAAACGCACTCGTCATATTGGGCTTCTGTTGTTGCTACAGGAAATCTCTGCGCGGTGATCAGGAACGCGTAGTAACTGCACAAAAATTTTGCCGCAACAGCAGTACTTTATGTTGCCGTGATGAATAGTTCTACTTTCCCTTGGCTTGATGTATGGAAAAGAGCTTTATTGAAAAAAAATCTAAGTAAGTGTGGTTGGACCCCTAGATGACTGGGAGCACCCTTGCCGAGCTCAGGAAGGCCGGCTGCAGCCACAACTGGTCGTCTGAACCAGTGGCCGAAAGCGTGAGCCACTGGTTCGATCGAGAAAATAGAAGCGGCCTCTCACGAGAAAATTGAAGGATTGAAAATACAGTCTAACTGCACAGGCATGGGGCAGCTTTACAGACAGAAAGAGATCTGTCTCGGTGCCTTGCAGGCGATGTGGTTGATGAAGGTTGGGGTAAAACGGATGCACCAGATAGGGGAAAATAATGTTTTGTTGCCTGTATCTGGCGCCAGACCGAGTTTTTACGGTGGTAAAGGAGTAAAAAGGAGCAGGCAAATCTCGTCTCACGCTGCCTGTAATATGACGTAATGTGACGGTAGGTAAAGATTCCCTCCTCTGGTTTTCTCGCCCGTTTGGGTGAGCAGTCCTCAAGGGTCAGCATAGAAAGATCTCGAACATGTACACTGACGCGCGCGTGGCTGGGAATACCGTCATATCCAGGCACCCGCATGACAGTCACCTGAAGGGGAAATGAATAAACGTTTCGCAAAATGCGTAAAATTGTGCTTGATAATCTATGCCTTGACGGAAATAACGATGTGCGCATTGATCTCAATCACCTTGCTCCAATCAAAATATGAAGAGACGACGACTCAGCAACCTAATATCTCGTCGAAATTACAAAAATTAACAGAAAAATGGAAAAGAAAAGAAGTTATAAAAAAGATGCAACAATTTTTTTTATTCATCCTTATCCTGCGCTACGAAAAAGAAGGATGCCATATATTTATCATGCTTTGAACAGGTAAACAAGAAAAAGCAAATTCCATGGAAAATCTCGCGCAGATGGTTGCCGAAACCATTTGTATAACTTACAAATAACTAAAGCAAACAAGGTTTTGAAAGTTTGTTAGTTTTTTAGTTAATTTGTCAATAACCTAAGGCAGAAGTTGCTGGTAAATCGGTCAGTACATATAGTGGAGATAAATGTCATGACTCTGTAGCTTTACTATACCCGCCATATATCAAAAACACAAAGACGCCGGCCATGATTGACGATTCGTACGTAATGTCCCTTACACCTGCCATAAAAATGCCCTATAGACTTGCGTTGCTACACTGATCCGGAATAACGAAGCCCGCAGAACACCGGTGGGGCTATCTGCGACGTTTCAGTGAAGATAGTTGATGTGCAAATGACTTTGAGCAAGAAGCAGAGTGCCTCACTCTGTTCCTTGGCTAAGGATAAGTATAAGGTACTCGGTTCACAGAATAACTTTCACCCAGTCCTAATTTCTGTCATTCTCTCGTAAAGGGCACTTACTCACCACTCACGCGCCATGTGCAGCTGCTGCGTCCACACACTAATCTTTAGGCACATCGATACGTTATTTAAGTCGTACAATGAGACCCGCTATGCGGTGATATGGTTTATATTATACTTGGGCATGCAAATTTCCTTCCAGGTGAAAAACGCTACGGTAAAGAGATTCCGTCAAATCTTTTTACTGGAATAATAATGTCTTTTTTGAATTAAGCCCTTTTCATCACTTCTCCTCCCGCTCCCACTTTTCGTGCTTTTTGTTGAGGTAATAAACATTACTATAATGTTATATTAAAATTCCCGGAAATACAATTACCTAAATTTTGTTTCCATCATATTTCAAGAAACATGAAAAAAAAAGGCTGTTCGCAATTTTTAATGCTCATTCAATTTTACTATAACAAAGCCGTAATCGCCAAACGTTCAGTTCATAGACAGTTTAAGGGAAGTTAGGAGAAGTAGTCACACTTCTTGAGTTATCGGTCAAACAATGAACACCCGTCAAAGTGCCCCCTGTTTTATTGGTGCACTGACAGGTACAACGACTACAAGAATGACCCGCTGTCCCGCTGCAACTGCACGCCTCCGTACAGCGCTGAAAACGCCATCTCGGCCCGGAGCGACCTGAATCCTCCGGACGGCACGTACCCCTTCGCCGCGCTTGGACACCGAGCTCACGGCTCCACGGACATGAAGGCAAGGTTTCTTTGTAACGTAACTGTTTTATGATATCCTGGAGTAGTATTCCCCCTTGTATCTCATAGCGTAACATCAAGACATTGTTCGGGGGAACATGGAGTCTTGAAGAAGTAAAAAAAAATAATTTGAACGCAGATGTCACTGGAGCCGGCGTTTGGCAACCGGACTTGAATTCTTCGAGGCTGTAACTATTGCAGCGTTGAAGAAAATAGGTAGATACTAGCTTCGGAAAACTATAAAATAATCTATTAGATCAGCTGGTTACACGTACCACTGTAAGTTACTTTCGTAAACACGAGATGTCACTGGAGCCGACCTTTTTGACGAGCGGTCTTGTATTCTACAACGCTGCACCTAATGCAACCTTGAAAAAGACAGGCCTGCTTCTCGACTCCAGAAAAATCGACTCCAGCGGCATCCCGTGTTCACAAATGTAACTGTTAGTGGTATGTGTAAGCTGCTTATCTGAGTTTTTTTAGATGCGGAGCATCTTATACTCGCGCCTTGTAGTGCGCCGTCCGCGCCGTCCGCACCGCTTCTCGAACATTCGACAGCTGACGTGCGCGCATGCGCCGTCGCGCCGTCGCCCACTCTTCCACCATCTGTGCATCCCTTCCTCCTCTACACACCGCGCGCGCTTCACTCCTCCACCATCTGTGCACCCTTCCTCCTCTACACACCGCGTTCGACATCTACAATTCTCCTGATTCTCCAGTGGACGCGCATGTGGCGTCGCGCTATTTTCCTTCTATTCTTTTTATCCCTCCTTCCTTCTCCCTATATCTTTTATTCCCCATATCCCATTCCTCTGCTGACCTGTTGAGGTGTCCTCGTAAGGAGAGACAGTTACGGGTCGGCACCTTTCTTTTCTTTTCTTCTGATATAACCACAATCTCTCTCGCGCTTCGAGAACATTCAACAGCTGACAGTGCATGCGCCGTCGTGCTGTATATATACTCAAGGTCGGTGCTCGCTCACTCAGTTGCCGCTCGTCGGTTGGTTTGTACGGCGCGTCGACGTCCAAGGTCGCGGTGAAATGAATTCCAACGAATCCACAAACACAATGATCGACGTCCCTTCGACCAGCACCGCCCTTTCGCATACGTGTGTACGTGTTCACTCATTTAACACCCCCTCCTACAACCACGTTAACCAATTTAGCCATCGACCCAAGTAAGTCGCAATTTAACACCCCATTTCACAACCACGTTAACCAATTTAGCCATCGACCCAAGTAAGTCGCACTTTAACACCCCGTTAACCAATTATATGGTCCGCATCCTCCTCAGAGTTCCCCCGAGGGAAGCTGCGGGCAATTTTTTTTGTAGTTTGGTGCAGCTAGTTTAACTGGCATCTAATGACGAAACATTTTGTAGTAGATGTATGCCACAACTATTCAAGAATCGTGGAGTAATCAACAATGCACTTGCGCCTTGCGCGCTATTATATACCTGTTTTTTTTATATGAACAATAAAGAAGTTACAGCAAAAATCGTTTAACCGCAATTGTGCCAATCACTGGTTGTAGCATTATCAGTGGTAAAATGTTTACGTGTGTTGCCGAAGCATGAGCATAAGCGATCTTGTGCTGCTTCGCCGCGATTGGGCCCTAGTTTGCTCATGATTCCTGGTGGGTGTTCCGAAGTTACGCCCAAATTTGTTATAATTAACGATCCTAGCATCAATAATAAGACGCACAAGAACATTTGTCATTCCATTTAGTGAATATCAGGCACAATGCTACATGTTATAGTACAAAGGTCAATAACAGAATTTCGGCTGTCAGGGGTTCTTTAATAGGAATACATTGCTGTTACCCTCGTAACACGGTGGTCTTGATGCGAGTTAAGCGTTACCATCTCATGATGGACAGGCAGAAGGAATATGCGAAAGCACGTTGCCGTTGTTATTCCGCTCATGCCGCTTTCAAGGTCACAAGAGACTGCATCACCTGAAGAACTAATTTTCTGAAAACATCACGCACAGACACAAATACGAAAAGAGAACTTGTTTCACTAATCAGTTATTAATGAATTAATTCTACAGGATATCATGGACTAGGGCAGTATTGGCGGCAACATTCCACGTTATTTGCTGAGAGAAAATCAGTTATTAGCATTGCGTGAATAAATCTGGGTAATGCATTTAAGTGTTCTATTGTTGAAGGAAAGTAGCTTGTAAGAATCAATTCTATAATAAGTGACAAAATATTAAGATTAGGTCAACTACGAGCACAGCAATGTTGAGCAAGGATAAACCATTGATTTAGGCGCATACAGCGCAGAGAGTTAAGGCTTGCACAAGCTTTAAGGTTTCGTGATGGTGGTGGTGGTGATAGCAACATTTTTCGCAAAAACAAGGGAAGCATGCAGGGACCGCCTCATAAGTGAGTGCTACACACTACTAGTAGGTGGGGATCCATAACGCGAAACTCCATTGGCGTCGGCTGCTGGCTGGGCTCATTGATGCAAGGTCTTCTGGACCTGAAGGTCAGAGCAGTCAAGCAGGGTCGTCTCCCACTCCTGCTGGGTCGGGTTGGAAATGTGGGTATAGCAGAGTGGCGGGGGCAAGCCCACATCATGCGGTAGACGTCCGAGCACTTTTCCCCACAGTGTGAGCAACTGCTGGAAAAAGCTGGATAAATGTGTTTGAGTGTTGCCGGGTGCAGTGACATGTTGTCGAAATGCTTATTTCGAGTTGAGTGTGATTCGAAGGAGATGGAAAATTCTATCGTAACGACGATAGACAAAACGAACATTTCTTACTGAATGAAATCATGCACGTTTGAACAGCTGACCAACTCGAGCCTTTTCGCCAACCTGGAGTTCACGGCTGTCGGTGGACCCACCTGGGACCAGGTGCCTCCTTTCCAATGGAGCACGTCGGGACTTAAGGACCGACACGAAGGGCAACCGGATCTTTGGAAGTTCACACCATTCACTTATCAGTGGCACTCATCGAGCACCGAGATCTGACCACTCAGGGAACCAGCGCATAACAGGAGCTAAATAAAGATGAAAATACCACTGTCTTTTACTTTATTCTGAATAATTCCTGCTGCGGCATCGATGCTACTCCAAAAATCAGCATCCCTTGTTAAACTTGGGACAAGCATTGCTTGAGGTGCGCGGGACAGAAGCGTAGGACTGCGCCGGGTGTCATAATATGTGAATTAGGCAAGGAGTGGGTGCTTTAGAAGCCAAACCAATACAAACCTCTCAGACATATTTGATCATCATCACCACGAGAAGCATCAACAAAGTGAACAGCTGGGTATGCTCGCAAGTTCCCCTACAGACTCTCAGTGGGCCCTCCGCTGATTCGTGAAAGAAATAAGTATGGCGTAGATGGCGTAGTGGTTACTGAATTTTGAATATAGGCAATTTAAAGCGGCCGAAATTAGGTGAACAGTTGTGCTTTCCTAACGGCATCGTTGATGCATGCAGTGAAAGTAGAAGCAGGCTAGAAGTTCAGAAAGTGATGCGTAGGAGTCCCGGTGACGCCATCGTGACCTGCTCTCGAAGGCGAAGCTCAAGCATGCTAAACTTTTTCTTGATCAGGTGAAGCCGAGAGTCCACGTGTTGTTCTCGCCAACGTCTAAGCAGTTGGAGCAGGTGTGACAAAGAAGATACTTTGAATTTCTCGTGAAGAAGTCAATCATGTCTGATGCCCTATTAGAATAGACATCAGCCTTCTCAGACACAGAGTGACAACTGCTGCCAAAGTTTCGTAATCAACGTTGCGAAGCGTATTTGGGGCCCATTCGTCAGGTTGCGCTGATGATGGGTCGTGCTTAGGTAGTTACACAACACGTCCGCGGTGAAAGATATGGGGGAAATCAAAGGTCTTGCCGCAGCAGCACATAATAGTAACAAAGGTGGCCCCATTGTCAACCCAAAAGGTTGCGTCAAGAAAAAACGTTGAACAATTTTGAGCACTTCATGCTGAACTACGGGAGAGCGCGGAACCATCCCGTCAACTACGAGTGTTTAGAAAAGGCGTGTAAAAGGCGTGTAATAAGACAGAGTACTTAGTAAAATACTATGAGAGAGCAAACAGCCATCCCAGTCAAAGATCCGGAGAGAGAATGGGTTGTTGAGGAACGAAGGGGAAGGCGTGTTTAGAAAAAGTGCTGAAAGGGCCAATCAAGAGGCTCCGATTTTTTACCCCCCCCCCCCCAAAAAAAAAGCTCGTGCATATTTCCTATGCCTGTCTAACCTCCTTCCACGTGCCGTGACGTCAACTCGGTGATCAGCGACTAGACACAGCACACAGCTCGACGACTGGTCTAAAACCTGTATAAACAAACAGTAATGAAGTCAACGTCATCGATCACCGAGTTCACGTCGCTGCGCGTGGAAGGAAGTTGGTAAGGCACTGGGAAAGAATGGAGAGCTTGTTTGTTGGGTGTAAAAAAAGTCGGAGCCTGTTGCATGGCTCTTTAATGATTTCAAGTACTGCGTACTATTCAGAGTACTTGGTAATCTATTATGGGAGGTGCTGAAAGCCTTGCGGTCCTAGAGGTCTGGACCGTACGCACGCTACGAAGCCAGGGAGAAACAGGGAAGTTTATTGCATACTGGTAACAGCACTTCAGGTGAGTACAGCTGTCTGGTGTAAGAAAGCCACTTCAGTGGCACGTACAAACAAGAGAAAGTAGACACGTTGCAACTTATGGAACTGAAATATTCCCACAGATCACGAGTCAATGAAGAAAATAAAGAGAAAAGGAAACGCACTGAAGCACTAAGTTTGAACAGAATGTGTGTTTTAAAAATCGCTTCTTATCTGCATCTTAATCTGCAAATGTCGTCGAAAGACGACAGTCTTGCGTGGGAAGAGAGTGAACAAAACATCTATTTCATGTTCTTTGCAAGAAAATCCGGGAATGACATCCCGGAGGTACTGCGTTAGAGTGCCTCGAGCGTGCAGCGGAGGCGAACGAGCGCATCAAGTCACGTCACACGTGAGACATGATCGCCATCTGGCGGTTTTTTTGGAAAACGAAGCGCGTTGCTCTGAGATGGGTGTGCGCGCCCATCTAAGACGTGATAAGGTGTAGAACGCAAGGTGACGGGTAGGTGTCACCACCGTCTTGTTTTAGCAAAACGTTGGAAACACTCCCCGTTCCGTGCAAGCATTGCATGGTTAGCACAGCGTGATAAGCGCTATGGTCCTTAAAGCTAGTTAGGTATGCCTTTTCAAGTAAAAGACGCAGAGGCAAAACATATACCTGTTGTTATGGTGCCCAAAACATATGCAATAATCGCTTTTTAATTGAAAATTGCACAAGTATGAACGTTGAAGCTCGAGCAACATTGTTGGGCGCTGCGGATGGGTCGGCCGTTTCAAGTGTCCGGTGCCGTTAAGAGTGGACAGACAAATGTCAAGACAGACAGACAGACAGACAGACAGACAGACAGACAGACAGACAGACAGACAGACAGACAGACAGACATACATACATACATACATACATACATACATACATACATACATACATACATACATACATACATACATACATACATACAGACCAAAATTTTTGCGTTGAAGGTCCCCAGAAAGACTGTCGTCTTTAAAAAGTGCTTAAACAATCCGAGTGCATGGTACTCTATTATGAGAGAGCTTAAAGCCGTCCCCTTCTAGGCAAAATAGACGCATTGGTTCCGAAAAATGTGTTTAGAAAAAAATTGCCAGATCTCACGCACAGTGGCAATCGATGATATGCGAAGCATGAATGAGAAATATGTGACTTTAAAGTCAGCACAACGTTACAAGGTGGAGGTAAATAATGACATAGATAAATTCCGTGTGATGATTATCATATTTCGATGCGTCGTTTACCTCCGTCATCTATTCATGTCACCTGATACTAAATTTAGTATATGTGGAGCTAGCGAAGCGTTCGTGAGCACGCTAAGAGCGTGGTATGTTGTCATGTTCTTACGTGACACGCGTGTCAGGGTTATCATGTTTGCACCAGTCATATATTCGTCATCTATTCACGTCACGTAACACCAAATTTGGTAAATGTGGAGCTAGCAAAACGGCCATGAGCGCATCATGAAGGGACCAATATATTCCACAGTAGCGTTGACGCGCACGCACGCTGGGCACAGTGACGCTATGTTAGCAAAACGCGAGCACTCTATAGTCTGACACCAGGCGCAACCAGCGTCCGTCGGCGTGGCCTGACGGCAACCGGCGCAAAATGCGACATGCTGCATTTCGTGCCGATGCCATAGAGTAGCATTACTCTATGCCGATGTGTTAGCTACACAACACTGTGTCTCCCTTTTTTCGTGTCGGAGGGACGCCTGACGCGCTGAAACGCGCATGTGTCAAAGCAACGCAGCGCTGCGCGTGCCTACGAGTACCGGCGCCTGGCCTCGTAACACTGGCGTGACGCGCAAAATGAACGGCGGTGAGCACGCGCACCGCGTCTTGTCGAAATATATTGACGCCTTGACGGTAGCATGTAGTCATGTTGTTATGTGGCACTCACCTCATGAATATTATGTTTGCACCAGTTACATACCTACGTCATCCATTGACGTCACGTATTACTGAATTTCGCATATGTGAAGGTAGCGAAACGGCCGTGAACGTATCATGAGTGTGGCATGTAGTCATGATGTTACATGACACGCATGTCGTGACTATCACGTTTGGATGTGTCATTTACCTATGTCGTCTGTTCGCGTCGCATAATACCGAGTTTAGTACATGTGAAGCTAGCGAAACGGCCGCGAGCGCACTATGAGCATAGCATGTAGTCATATTGTTACATGACACGCATATTATGTTTATCATGTTTGCACCAATATCATACCTTCGTCATCCATACACGTTCCATAATACTAAATTTGGTATAAGTGAAGCTAGCGAAACGGGCGCCAGCGCATCATGAGCGTGGCATGTAGTCATGTTGTTACATGACACGCCATCTCATGATTGTCATGTTTGCACCAGCCACACACCTTCACCATCCACTCACGTGCCGTAATACCAAATTTCGTATATGTGACGCTAGAAAAATGGCCGCGAGCAAATCATGAGCGTGGCATGTAATCATGTCGTTACATGACACGCATGTCATGATTTTCATGTTAGGTTCTGTCGCTTGTGCTCGCCATAGAATTATGTCACACCATACCAGTTTTGCAACATGCCATGTGAGCGGAACCACCGCAAGAGCTGCAGGACCATGAAATGTAAATCATGACATTCATGACATACATGTCATGATTTCCATACTATGACAAGTCAGATATGTTCTTCATATAGTCGCGTTATGCCATACCAAGTTGGGTATCAATACCATTATCGAAACGGCCAGGAAAGCTAGTCTTAGGCGGCTAGATAGATAGATAGATAGATAGATAGATAGATAGATAGATAGATAGATAGATAGATAGATAGATAGATAGATAGATAGATACGCTCAATGTCGCCGAAGTTCGCTGAGAAATGCTTTGCATTTGAAATATTTAATAATTTCGAGTACTTCGTACTCAACTATGGGAGAGCACTGAGCCGTCCCGCTAAAATACTACTGCCGCGTATAGCGAACCGAAGGAATCGCGGACTCCAAATAGACTATGCTTTCAACGTAGACACCACGAAGTTAGCCTCCACATTAGTTTACACAACCCGCATACTGATTCTGACAATTTGCTCTGATTTATCAAGTACATCTTGTGGGGGTGCTGACACCCCCCCCCCCCTGTAAAGTTGTCTGCGCCGCGTGGCGCACGTGTCTCGCCCCAAGGCTTTATTGCGGTGGTGACCACCGCCGGGCGATAGATGGCGTTGTGTTTGCTTTCAGTACCACTGTTGGTAGAGTGGTAGCGCCGGCGGTGGCCCCTGGCGGAAGGCAGGCCTTGGCGGTGGGCGAGCGTTGAGCGGGTCTCTTCTGCGCGTGGCGGCTGCCGCGAACGGTTGTCTGTGGCGCGGGTCCCCGGTGCTCGGCACCGCGGGCTTCGCGCCGGGGTCCCGCGTGTAAAGTCAGGCGTTGGCGACGCCGCCTTGGGTATGTGCTAGTGTGTTGGGTGTGTTAGTGTGTGTTTATCATGTTATTGTGTGTTTAGTGTGTCCCTGCGTTATGTTGTTTGTATGGTAGCGTGTTAGTTAAAATTGATGTAACATTCGGCGGACGATATCGTCGTCTAAATTAGTTAATAAATGTATGTATGTTGTGTGCTTTGTACCGATCGTGTCCGCTGTGTTCGTTCACTCCGAGAGCGTGGCGTGGCGGTGCGCGCGTTCGCCTCGCCGAGACCCCACACTGGCGCCCAACGTGGGGCTCTTGGAGTGTTGGACGACAGTTGTTGCGGTTCGGTACAGGGATTTTGTTAGAGCCGGAGTAGAGTAGGCCTAGGGAGGACTTCTTTGCTAGCGTCGGTGGTGTGCTTTGTTGAGAAGCGAGGGGATTGGTTTTGTAACGTGTTTCAATTTGTCGGCAGGTTGACTTTCTATTTTTTTTTTGCTCGCAAGTGTTCTTATTTTTTGTTGTTAGTTTTCAAAAACGTTGTTGAATTAGGACGAGAGCCATGCGGTCCGCATCCTGGGGTGAGCAAGGCCTAGAGCACGTGGTTTGTAGGCCAGGCCCGAAGCGAGTGAGTACGGAAGCCTCGTGGGTGGTCCGATTTTCTGTAAATAGCTTCTTCTATCTCTTTGGGCTCAGGGAGCCGGGCGTCGTTGCTGACTTGTATTGCGGCTCGACGCCGGGGCGTCGTGAAACCGCCCGGGGCGGTGGACGCCGATCGCTCGGTAAGCTGCTGTGTGCGGCGAGCGATAGGGCCACCTCACAGAGTGGACGTCTCCTCGCGGCTGCCTCTTCTGCGCCTAGGCTGGGTGCTGGGTGGATGCCGGTTGTTGCCGAGCGACTCATTAGGCCTAAGGCTCTGCGCAGCCGCCTGTCGCACGTGGCACAACTAGGTGGATCGTAGCGTTGAGGTGTTGCGCTCTGCTTCCCTCACTTTTTTCTTCTTGCGAGCACGAGTTAGGAAAAGTGATTTTTGTTTTTATTTTGATGGGCGTCTCGGCCGCCACCGATGTATTAGCTAGCAGTACTGACCACCGTACCACGTGGCCGAAAAGCCTGAAGCTCCCTCCCCTGGGCCGCGCTCCTTTGTTTCTTTCGAGTTTGTTTTTTGTTGATGTATTCAGCGGGAGGGATGTCATCCACGGCCGGCTGTCCTGCATATCGTCAGCGTCACTGGCCAGGAATGCGGTCGTGAGGTCGGGCGATGGAGATGCCTGGGACCTGCGCAACTGCCTGCAGTCCGGCGCCCTCGCGAGTGCTGGTCGCAACTGGAAGACGTGTCGGTGCTAGCGACGGATCGTCGCGCCGACGGCAACGTTGCTGTTGCGGGGCCGGTACTGGGGTGAAGCCTAGCCGGACAGTGCAGCAGTGTCGACCAGCGGCGGTGTCGTGGTGCAAGGACATTATGGTCGTGCAATATCATTTTTTTGTTAAAGCTTGTGTAGCTAATTTTCGATTTTGGGATATGGTTTGATTTAAGGTTGGGGGAATGTGGGGGTGCTGACACCCCCCCCCTGTAAAGTTGTCTGCGCCGCGTGGCGCACGTGTCTCGCCCCAAGGCTTTATTGCGGTGGTGACCACCGCCGGGCGATAGATGGCGTTGTGTTTGCTTTCAGTACCACTGTTGGTAGAGTGGTAGCGCCGGCGGTGGCCCCTGGCGGAAGGCAGGCCTTGGCGGTGGGCGAGCGTTGAGCGGGTCTCTTCTGCGCGTGGCGGCTGCCGCGAACGGTTGTCTGTGGCGCGGGTCCCCGGTGCTCGGCACCGCGGGCTTCGCGCCGGGGTCCCGCGTGTAAAGTCAGGCGTTGGCGACGCCGCCTTGGGTATGTGCTAGTGTGTTGGGTGTGTTAGTGTGTGTTTATCATGTTATTGTGTGTTTAGTGTGTCCCTGCGTTATGTTGTTTGTATGGTAGCGTGTTAGTTAAAATTGATGTAACATTCGGCGGACGATATCGTCGTCTAAATTAGTTAATAAATGTATATATGTTGTGTGCTTTGTACCGACCGTGTACACTGTGTCCGTCACTCCAAGAGCGTGGCGTGGCGGTGCGCGCGTTCGCGGCGCCGGGACCCCACAATCTTCGTATTTTCATTAGGCAAACTTGATGAAACAATCAAGTAATGAAGCGATTTGGCAGTCGAACAAATGTTTTATTCCATGTTTTATTACGATAAAACAGTAGTGCAACGAGATATAAGCTATTTGTATGTTTTCTCTGTCAACAGCTTTTGCTGACGTTACAGTAGCACGCAAGTATAGGCGCTGATCTACAATTCAAACTAGATTCTGCTTTCGGCCACGGTAGTGAACGGACGCCGGATGCAGGGCTCCGTCGGAGCGGCTTCAGCGGCCCTTGAGGGCCGCGGTAACAGGTCAACTTAAGAGTACCAAGTGATTCTACCTCATATGCCAACAGGACGCGTTGACTTAAATACTGTGTTTTTGCACGGAGACGTTCGAGTGAGACCCTACAGGGTTGAAGACTTCAGAGACGCGTTGGGCCCCACGGGAGTGCTAACGGACATCATAGCACTCGGAGCGTACCAGATTAATCACGTCTGGGTGGTTACACTGAACGGAGAAGACGCGACGAAGAAACTGCTGGCCTTCAAGGAACTTCAGGTGAAGGGACACCGGTGTCTCAGCGTTGATCACCAGGACCGGCAGATAAAACTGCGTCTTCATTGGCGGCTTTACGAAGTCGCCGATGAGGATGTGCGGACGGCGTTCGCGGCCTTCGGCAATGTTGTAGAAGTGAAGCGAGAGCGCTGGAGAGTCGACGGCGTCAGCGACAAAGCGTCGACGACGAGAACCGTGCTACTCAAGTTAAAGAGTGGAGTTACGGTGGAGGACCTTCCGCACCAAGTGCGCGTTGCAGAGGAATTGGCCCTAGTTGTGGCGCCGGGCAGGCCTATGCAATGCTTGCGGTGCAAAGGGACTGGTCATGTACGGCGAGACTGCAGGGTGCCACGGTGTTCAATTTGTCGGTGATTTGGACATCGAGACGCTCAGTGCGTCCGGTCGTATGCAGTAGTTACGAGCGCTGCAACGTGCAATGAGATCGAAGAGCAGACAATGGACGCCGCTGAGGCGGAAGACGCGGCTAAGGGGGCAGGAGACGTGGCTAGTTCTCTGGTTGAACGCGGGCCGGTTTCGCCTGAAGATTACGATACAGCGTTGGAACCCGAGGAGAAAGAAACGGCTAAGGCAGACACCAGCCAAGAGAATTCCACTGAAGACGCACAAAGCCAATTGGTGGACATGTCGACGCATGCGGCGAGTGGGCGCGACATGCCAGCGCACGGAACGACCCGCGGGATCAACACGAGCTCGGCGGTCAAGCGTTCGCTGGAACAATCTGCGGGCACTGCTCACGAGGGCAAAGTTGAGGAGCCACCAGCGAAGGCGACACCGGGGCGGCGCTCGGGCCTCAGAGCGAGGTCCAATCTACCTGTGGACCGACCGGTTGGCACTCCAAGGGACCAGCAGCTAACTGATGCCGGACCATCGGGTGGCCCCGGAGACGTTCAGCAGGGAGCTAGACGTACACGGTAAGCACCATGCTCCGGGCCTACCCCCTCCTTTTTTTTGCGAGTAACGATGGCTAGTCACTGGGCATTGAGCTTTGCAACCTTAAATGTCCGAGGTTTGGCCTCCAGGAAAAAGCAGGCTCAAGTGTATCGCCTGTTAATTTACCAAGATATTGACGTGTTAGCCGTGCAGGAGACAAAGGTGGAAGGTGAGGAGGAGACCCGGAGCATGATGCTGCGGTTTACGTCTAAATATTATGCCATAGTTAGTCACGCAAATGGAACTTCGGCCGGTTGTGTTCTTTTTGTTAAAAAAATTCCGGGATTGATTGTTGAAAGTCACTTTTCTTGTGACTCTGGTAGAACAGTGACATGTGATTTTAGTACTAGCGAAATTGAATGGCGCGTCATTTGTGTTTATGCGCCAAACGTGGAGGCAGACCGAGAAACTTTCTTTTCGTTAATTAAGCAACATTTACGGACACCAAAACAGCTTGTTTTATTGGGGGATTTCAATTGTGTTGAGCGCGAAAGATAGAATTAATAACCGCCATGTGCGAGACAGATGTGTTGAAGTACTCTATGACTTGCTGAATGAATCCGACCTGGATGATGTTGCGGAGTGCCTCGAAGCAGGTCGCGAAGTTCGATTTACGCATTTTCAGGAAACCATGGTTCCCTGAAAATGCGTAAATCGAACTTCGTAAATCGAATGCGTAAATCAAGACGTGCGTGACTGCAGTCACGCACGTCTTGATAGGATATACATGGCGGGGGAGACGCTAGCTAAAAGCAATAGTTACACAGTCTTACCTGTCTCTTTCTCTGACCATTGTCTTGTACAATGCAACGTGGGATTTAAACAAAAAGACAACAAATTTAGTTGGAATTTATGGAAGTTTAACGCTAAACTACTTCGGGATGACATTTTTACTAATTTTGTGATTGAGGGAATGAAGAACATTAAAGAGATCGGAGCCTGTAATGTTGGCGAGGAATGGGAGCTTTTGAAGCAAAGCGTTAAAATGAAAGCCATATTGAGATCTAGTACTTTAAAATATCAAGAAAGAATGAAAGAAAATGAACTCAGAACAACGCTTAAGAAATTGATAGCATTAGAAAGCAAGGAGCCCGGTGCATATAAAGAAGATATTCGAACGGTGAAACGACAAATTGAGCTAGTAGAGCAGGAACGCTACAGAGGAGCCCTCATTCGAGCGAGAGCAGAGGCGTGGGCTATGGGGGAGACTCCCACCAAGCGCGCACTTGGAATCGAGAAATCACGAGCGCGTCATAATCACATCGACGAAATAGAGGAAAGTGGAATTCTGCTAAATACTAACAGCACTATCGCTGAAGCTTTCTTTCGGTATTAGAAGGGTTTCTTCGCAGCCGCATTAGTAGATGTTACGAAGTTCAAGGACACTTTCTTGAGCCGGATGCCGCAATTATCCCTCGAAACGAAAGAAGCGTTCGAGAGGCCTATAACCGTTTCTGAAATTGAATATGCAATAGATAGTCTCGCCGCTGGGAAGTCACCGGGGCCTGACGGTCTCGGTGCGATGTGGTATAAAGCTTTTAAAACAGAAGTTTCACCAGTGTTACAAGCTGTGTTCAAGAAAGCCTACGCAATCAAAGAGTTACCACCTTGATTTGCCGAGACGCACACCATTCTAATAGCCAAGACGGATGACAAAGCAAAATTAAAACTAGTTTCCTCATATAGGCCCATTTCGCTAACCAACACTGACTACAAAATACTCATGAAAGTATTGGCAGGTAGATTGCAGTCCGTAATCACTGGAATAGTTGGGGAGCACCAAATGTGTGGCATCAAGGGGCGCTCAATATTGATGAACACACACACAGTGCGATGTGTCCTTGAGAGTTGCGATGCTTTTAATTCTCATGTTGCGATCCTCCAGCTTGATTTAGAAAAGGCTTTTGACTGCGTTCCGCAAGATGTGTTATTCTCCATACTTCAGCATGTCAATGTCGGATCAGTGATTACAGAGGGCATAGTTTTGGCGTATAAAAACTCTACTACACGACTGATTAATAATAAGATCCCGGGCTCTTCCATTAGGCTGGAACGTTCTGTACGCCAGGGATGTCCGGCAAGTCCACTCTTGTTTGCATTGTACATAGAGAGCTTATGCTTGGCCATAACAGAAAACGAGACCATCCGTGGTTTCAGACTGCTTGCCGCCGAGGTAAATGTTTTGGCATACGCTGATGATGTAGCAGTGTGTTGCACCACCAAAGAGAGTATACAAGAGACACTTGCCGTTGTTAAAAATTTTGGAGAAATTACAGGAAGGCGGGTTAATTGGGGAAAGTGTCTGGGGCTGTGGCACAGAGACTGGACATCAACCCCAGATACCTATGCTAACGTTCACTGGTTTAATACTCCAGTAAAATATCTAGGCGTGCCTTTCCAGCACTACAAAGACACCAATGATTACTGGACTGAACAAATAAAAGAAACGCGCGAAAGGACAGCGCAGTGGAATGGCAACTGTCTCTCAATGTTTGCCAGAGCCACTCTATGCAACATATTTTTAATGAGCAAATTATGGCATGTGATGCAGGTTTTGTGTTGCTCACGGGTGCATGTGCAAAAGCTGCATAGGATATTTGCTGTGTTTATATGGGGGTCTACTTGGGAAAAATGTAGTAGGACAAATCTGTTCCGAAGAGTAAAACAGGGGGGACTAAGCCTGTCGCATCTGTTCGTGCGACAACTAGTTAATCGTTTTATTTTCTTTTGAGATGTTCAACACCCCTTCTTAAGAACAGTATGTCCGTTACGCCTTTGTCGTGTTCTGCCTAACTTTGTGGTTAGCACCGCAAGCATGTCTGGAGCTACGCGAGGTTTCTTCAAGGAAGTTGCAGACAGTGTCCGGTTCTTGTCAGTTCGGTTTTCCAATGAATACCTTTTTTCGGTCGGGCGAAAGAAATTACATAAAGACATATGTGACATGATTTTTCCAGTTCCTATGTATAGGTTAATTAATAGTGGGGGAGAAGGCAATGATGTTCTTAAGCGTGTTAAGAAAATGCAAATTCAGCCTTGTGCAAAAAGCTTTTTCTTTAAATTACACTCCGGAACACTGCCGGTTAAGACTTTTTTAGAAGATAGAGGCGTTTATATGCCATGGGGTTCGCACTGTTTGATCTGCCGAAAGCCGGAGACAATAGATCACGTTTTTCTGCTTTGTTGGGAAGGGGTATACTTCTGAGATGTTTTACAGAGAACTCTAAAAAAGGAACTTCCCTTACATTCACTGAGTATCAGGTTTTTAACAGTAGAAAAAGAGGAGGGACTGCCTTTTGATCTTATAATGCTGCTTGGCCTCCATTGTCTATGGCGGGCAAGAATGGCCGGTTAGTACTGTGACCCTGACAGGCGTCCGGCCCGTATGCTGTTCCGCGAAAGCATTGCTCATTACATTGATATACTCAAACAACAAGATTTTGTTCCGGAATGACTCTCCAGGGTCGAACCCCTGGTGAACCTGAAGCAATTTTAGCACTGTAATCACTAATAGTTCCGCGGCTTTTTTGTCATCACATCTGTTTGTATGTTACTGTTTACAGTGACATATATTGATGTGTGTACCTTGTGCGCAACCGGTAATAAAGAAAAAAAATCTACAATTCAAACTAATTCGAATACTTCAATTTTGATTGTCGACTACGTTGATATCAGAGCTTAGGCAGAGTTTTCAGGGGCGAAGTTCCTTAAGCCATATGTCCTGCGTCCGTGATGTATGAAGTAGTAGTAGTTGTGGCAGTAGTAATCGTCGTAGTAGTAGGTAGCCAACTCTCGTTTAGTCCTTGGAATGTTCGCTGGATGGCGGTACTCCTACGTGATGAATACCTGATGAAAAATGCGAAATGGTGGTACTTGGAGTGTTCACTATATGTACGAACGGATGGACAGACAAACAGACAGGCGGCTGGACAGACAGACAGACAGATTCCCAGCAGACGGACGGACGGATGGAAGCAAAAACGAGCGGACGACGGAAGCGTGGACGGACTGCTGGACTCTTCACCGCACTCATTCTCATTAAGCGTGTGGATAGGCTGTGATTTTTTTGTGATAGTTGGACGGCATGCATATTTTGGGAGAGGGGTGAAAGTGGGCACCTTTTAAATGCGAATGCATCTCTTTGTCGGGCTATGTCAGGCATGCGGCGTTGTCCATGGCAGCGTCGGTGCGCTGGCAAGTGTTATCTCTCCACTCTCCCTCTCCCATAGCAACCGCTGAGGGCACGCTTATCCTCAGCCTTATCAACCGGAGCGTATGGTGTGAGGGAGTGTAGGCGAGGATAGATGCAGTGCTTCACCGCTTCTCTCGTCGTTCACTCTCTCTCCTCCCTGCGACCCACTCTCCCGTCAACTCGCGCCTCACTCTCGACCATTCACTGGTTGCTCACCTCTCAAGAACATCCGGAAGTTTGTGCTCGAGACGCCGTTCTGAAACGCCAACGCCCAGCCGAGAACGCTAGCGCCGCACTGTCCCGTCTGCTCGCTCCTCAATCGCGGCAGTTCGCTGGCTGGGTGCCTCTCAAAGCGATGGCAGAAGTCGGTGAAGGCTAATGTCTAACGGTACCCACTCTCAGCACAAGAAGTGCATTCGCATTTCCTCACAATTCCCTTCGAGGAGTGTGGTGGTTTGGGCTATTTGGTATGACATGACGGTAGATATAGCGCGAGAACAGAATGACGAGAATGTCGTTCTGTTCTCGCGCTTTATCTACCGTTCCTTCGAGGAGGTTGGGACACTTTTTTTAAAGGCGATAGTCTTTTTGGGGGACATTTGACGCGAAATTTTGGTTTATGTGTTTGTTGATTTGTCTGTTTGTCCACCCTTAATGATACTCTGAACGGCAACAAACGATACTTTAAATGGCCGACTCCATCCGCAGTGCCCACCAATATTGCTCAAGATTTAGCGTTCATACTTGTGCGATTGTTAATTGAAAGCAATTATTGCGCATATGTGAGGCACCATAACTACACGTCAATATTCTGTATGTGTGTATTCTTACTAGAAAAGAAATACATAAGTAATTCTAAAGACCGCAGCGCTTATCGCGCTGCGCTGACGCTGCAACGTTTGCTCGAAAAGAAGTTTCCAATGATTCGCTAAGATGACACGGTGGTAGCACCTACCCGTTGCTTTGCGTTCTACACCTTATCGCCTCCAAGACAGGTGCGCATGCCACGTGCTTCGTTTTCCAAGATAACTGCCAGATAGCGCTCATGTCTCACGTGTAACGTGACTTGATGCGCTTGTTCGCCTCCGCTGCACGCTCTGGGCACTCTAACGCAGCGCCTACGGAATACCATTCACCGATTTTCTGGTGCAGAACATAAAAAAAAACGTTTTGTTCACTCTCTTCAGACATAAAACTATCGTCTTTTGATGACATTTGCAGTGTAAGATGCAGACTGAGAAAAGTTTTATTTACTTCAAACAAGAGACAATCACTTCACTACTGTTCACTAGCGTTGCGCATACAAAAGTAGATCTACTTACACTTCAACTCATACTACCTGACGAAACATGCTTATCGCCTATGACACTCGAGCTCGTACAACAGACTCGCTTTCCGTGCAACCTAACAATGATCGATTGTGCCAAACAGAAAAAAAGGAAGAAAACACACACACAAAAAATGAAAAAAAAACCCACAAACAACACCAACACGGTAACATTAACATATTTCACAGTCGGGGAATATGACGGAGAGCTTGACCTTGTCTCCTGTGACTCCCAAAAAAGGGCAAGACCAGTGTCTCAGGAAGTCTGTTTCCCCGTGAGCTGCTAGCTGAGGCTCAAGAAAGCATACAAGTGTCTCTCGAAACTGAGATAATAGCGGCCTATGTAGTCAGAGGTGTTGCCATCGGATGGCCGCCCTGCAGCGATTACGCCAGAGAACAAACTCGCCAGCGGCGATCACTAATCGGCCAAACCTACCCCGGGGGCATCGGTCTCTCATGTAATAGTGAGTGACACGCAGGCTGGGCATGGTTCTGTTGATTAGCTGCCAGAAAGTTCTGGCCACCACACAGGTTGAGACGGCATGCGTCGCGGTTTCTGTGTTACCGCAGTTGGGGCTCCTGGCGGACTGCACCGTCCCCCAACGCTGCAATCATTATAGCGTGGGCAAAATTCGCCAGCCTCTTTGCCATTGCAGGTCAGCTACCTCTTTTGGTAGCTTTCCCGACGTTAATTTAGGCCATGGAAACGTAGGTGGCGGGCATCTTAGCGTGCCCCTGGCAGAAACCAGCTGTTCACACAACCGCACTGGAGCAATTTCACGCGGATCGAGATCCGGGTCCATGGTCGTAAGCTCCCGCGAGAGTGACACGAGTGCCTTGTAGCAGGGCGGTGTGCGCTCCGCGCTCGGGCACAGATTTCCCAGTGCTCGGGGGACCAGCACTCTGCACTGCGGGCCTAGGAAAAAAAAACATGACGAGTGGTCTTGCGGGTGCCCCCACATCGTCTAAAATTCCCAGAACTGTCTTGAGTGCGAGCAGAGGCGCTGTCCTACCAATACACGGGAGACCGAAGCCCCCAAGATTTCGAGGAAGTCTGAGCGCATCTCGCTGCAGGCGCTCCGCCTTTCCGTCCCCCAAAAAAGAAAACATGGCTCGGTCGAGAGCCTGCAACACTGCTGTCGGGGGTAGCACTATCATTGAAACATAAAAGACCCGCGCCAAAAAATGCACTTGATAAGATATGCCTTCTCGGCAAAAAAACAAAAAAAAAAAACAAACTTAGAGCTCATAGCCCGCCGAGTCGAGTCAGCCACTTCTCGACTTAGCTCCTCCCGCACATCGGATACGGGGTATTTTTTAGGAGCGAAGCTTCTTGTAGCGACACTCGTTCGTCCCTCGTAGTCATAGTAGTACTGTGTAACCAGTCTTACATTTTGACCTCCAAGGTGGTTCCAGTGAGAGATTTCTTCTGTGCGTTGTTGAACAATAAAAATTCGCAGCGTGCGCGTCAACTAAAAGCCGAATTCTCCTGTCTCTCATTCCTCCTTAGCAGCCATTGGCATGTACATTGAGCACTATCTTACAAGAAAGGGTTGCTACGTTATACTCGCTGGGCGTAACCTCCTTGGTTTTAGAAAGGTTTAGCGAGCGTTGGGCCGCAGTGCCATGAATACAGTGAACTAGTATATACCATGGACTCGAGGTGGTTAAAGGTGAGAAGTTAGCACGAAGCGCAAGCCGTAAGAAAGTGTGCGTGTGCCTCCTCTCGTTTAGTCCTTGGAATGTTCGCTGGATGGTGGTGCATATGCGGAATATATAATGAAAAGATGCGAGATGGTATTACTTGGAGTGTTGAACAGATGGACGAATGGACACACAGAGATGCATGTATGGACGCACGGATGGCTGCATGGACGAACGCAAGGACGGACGCACAGATGGACGTGCGGACGTACGAACAGACGCATGCACGGACGGGCGGATGGATGCACGGGCGGCCACACAGACGCACGCATGGACGGACGGAAGCGAGAATGAATGGACGGACGGATGCTCCGCCCCACTCTCCATCATTCACTCCATAGACATGCTGCCATTTTTTTCCCTCTGAAGTGGGTGGGGCTAACCAGGAAAAAAAAAATGTGGTCGACTGTGACATTGTGCTCGGTACGCCATGGCAAAAACTCACAGCATATCCATGGAGGGATAGAAGATGAGTGGGAAGAAGCTTCTAAGCGTATTATCGGTGAACCTTGAGTCGTCTGCCCGCCTGTCTTCCTGTCCATCCGTCCGTTCATCCGTACTTGTTGAGTAAGTCATGGACTTAGGCAGTCACGTACCAAAACAAGACACAAAGGATGGATGGACCCATGGCTTTAGAAGCTTCACCCCTAAAGCTATTTGGGAGAGAGGTGGCGGACACGGGATCGATGTGCTAGCTTCTGGCTGTGCCACTGGGTGAGAAGGGTAAGCTTTTGGAGAAGGGAAAATAGCGTGCCAAAATAGGGTGTCCAACTAAAATCGGAACACTTCACTTACGACTGTCACCCACGTTGATATTATTAGGTGGCACTTCCTGTCTACATTGACAGAAATCTACCGAAAGTAATTTCAGTGTGACAATAAAAGCGCCAAAGCGTTCATGTTTTTATTACATAAAATATTATCCACATGCGACACCACCTAGTATTTACAATAAAAGGAAAGGGGCCAAGCGTGACTCGAATATGTGTATACAAGACATCTATGTGCTAAGGTGCAATGACAGAGATGATCTCTTGAGACCAGGGCTCTTCAGTTGGTTTGTTGCGGTTCAGAACATCTCGCTTAAAGCTTTGCGATCGTTCTAGGCCACAGCACTCACAGCAGGCGCTCTAATATTTGCTTGTGTTTCCTATCCAAGAGCTATCAGCTGCTTCACTTAGGCGAAGTTATTCATTTGGAATGGTGGCTCCGCCATTTTGTTGCAATGTATGAGGTAGAAAATCTGACGTCATGCCAAACAGTGTGTTCCAAGGTGCTACATTAGGACGTGAGAAATAATCCACGATTGATATTAATGTACAAGACTGCACCTGATTGCACAAGCATTTTCTTCGGAAGTTGCGCTGTGACGTTGGCCTCATAGCCTCATTAAATATATGTCGAGTAGTGCCGGCTAAATACACCTGTGAATGGATTCCCGACTGTCTATGGGTGCAAGGAAGAGCTTCATTTGTAAACCTGCTATGGCGCTACTCAGGACATGTATTTTATTATAGTTCCGCTCACTATTGTGACCACGATGACGTGCACTTTCTGTTAATTGTAGGATTCAGACTTGTACCAATGACCTACATTACTTATCCCAAAGCGAGCTAATTTTATGGCCCACGAACTTAACTTCGAGAGGGTGCCTTGAAGGGCCTGTGTCTACACGATGCTGCGTGGAGACAGCATAAAACACGACTAAGTAGAGGTAATGCAACACAAGCGCTGAAATACAGACACAGTGCAGTACAAAAGAAAATACGTCGAATGCATTGTCATTGTCGTATACGACATTCTCTCGTCGAGTGCACGTTCTTACACGAGACAAACGGGCTGCTGCTTGAACGATCGCCTCAGCGAGTATTATTGGAATTTCGCGTCCTGAACGGACAACACCCTGGCTTCCCATCTGGAGCGACAGCGTTATGAACTCTTTACTATACTAGAAAGCCAGATTTTAGCGGAAATTTATAAAGTGCTGAAATGCTAGTTTGTATAGGAATGAGAAAAGGTACCAAAAAGTCTCAAAAGAGACGGAAGAAAATAACGATAAAAAGAATATAAGCAAATATGAAATGACCAACTGAACCTGATAAAAATATTTATAATTAGAAAGTCAGTTAAGGTACAGTTTCCTAGAACTCTTCCATTATTAGATACATTCCAGAAGGACAGGTTCAGACAGGCAGTTGACTGTCTTCAAGGTTGTGAAGGTGTTTTGAAGACATGCAAGTATTTCTGTGCTGGCACAGTTAGGACAACTAGGACTCGTGGTATGCCCCAAGTTGTATAAGCTGTTCGTGCATGTCGAGTTCCCTCGAAGACAATGATACGTGGTGATGAGGGAATGAATCGAAAATTTTCGCCCTCGCTTGTGTCAACGTAATACAGATAGTTATCTTTGTGGAGCGGCAAATTATAGAAGTGGTCTTATTCTTGATAAGCATACTTTTTGCGACATTCAAAGCGTCGGCTTTCGTAAAAAATATTCTGAAATTCCGGTATTGCTGTTCATTTCGGGCAGCTTCATCCGTTTTTTTTTTGTTTCCCGAAATACCAGCACCACCAGGTATGAACTGAAACGTAATTCTATGTCTAGCTATGTTAGCTTTCTGATGACTATAGAAGATATACTACGTTACAGGTTTGTCATTACCACGCTCTTGTCTGTTACAAATATTTTGCAGGGCTGCGGTAGAATCTCTAAAGATCGTCCATCTGTTGGTGACTGCTGTCGTAGTCTAACCATTGAAACCTCACGAAAGCCATTATCTAGGCTGTCGTAGACGATGTCACTCTATCATAGACGTGGAGATTTGCCTATAGAGCTCACAAAAACTGCGTACAATTATTTACATTGAGCTTTAGAGCCATTTGTAAATATGTGCGTTTCGCCAGCGTATTCATTGTACACGAGCTCCAATGCTATCTGATGATTTACTACCCTACCCCATATCACGCACTCACCACCACAAGCATCAACAAGTGCCAGCAACAAGCATCCTCAGAAAGACGCAAGAAAAATTGACCCTGACGCGTGGCCAGCGCTGCCGTCAGTGACACAGCCAGTAGAGCGGCAGCATCGCCCACTGAAAGCTACTTCAGAGCGAGTAAGTCATGACAGTCAAGATAACGAAATAATAGACGTGATTACGACCCTCATGAAGACAATTCGAGTACTCCTGAATAATATTCAGACTCCGGCTGCCCACAGCGCTCTTCGAATATTGGACGCTTTGAATCCGGTGCTATAAAATCTAGAGAAGCACCATGGCTCTTTCTCTGCAGCCCTTCCGTAAACAAGTGCAAGAGGCATCAATTTTCCAATGGAATGCCCGAGGTCTTAAACCCCGCATTTAGGATTTTCGACCATATGTTTTCAAGAATCAGTTTCCAATTATCGTGATTTGTGAACCACGTCTTCACAATGCTATACGAATTTCTATATACGAGGCTTTCAGATCTGCAACCCGTAACGAAACCAGTAAGGTCATTGTTTACATCAGGTGCGAACTGACATATATTGAGCATCCAGTAACACCGGACGACAGCAACCAATACGTGTGCCTGACAGTTAAGCGTAAGAACGTGAACTTCACGCTAGTGGCAGTATATATTTCGCCTTCAGGCCGCTTTGACCCAGCAAGATTAAGCGCCATTATATCAGCGACACCTGGGCCATCGATTATTACCGGTGATTTTAACGCTCATCACCCTCTGTGGGGAAGCCAGAAAATGGACCGTCGGGGAAGAGATGTGTCCTTCTTTGCATCTGACCACCAACTATATTGTTTAAATGACGGCGCTCCCACGTTTTTACGGGGTCTGACATATAGTAGCTGTCTCGACCTAACTTTTGTGTCGAGTAGCCTAAACACCAAGATGCAGTGGTTTGCGGACAATGAAACGCATGGCAGTGACCACATTCCCACCTATATAAAAATCAAGGGGCTAAGCAAGTCGCAAATCGCGCCCACTTCACGGATAGACTGGTCAAAGTATAGATCATCCACAGAGAAGCATTGCGAGAGAAACCAAGAAGATTCTCTTGAAAGCCTGGAAGGCATAATGAAGGCCGCTATTCAAGAGGCAACGTTTAATTGTGGACCTTTGCCAGATTTTTGCAAATATAAGCTGGAGTTGGAGCGACTTCGCGCAATCCGTCGTCGTGCCGAACGACGTTATAGGCGCACGAAATCCATCTACGACTTGAGGGAAGCGAGAAGTCTACAAAAGAAGATTCAACGTCGAATCAATGCACTACAGTCGCAACGATGGAAGTCACTATGCGAGTCACTCAATCCCCACAAACCTCTTTCGCAAATATGGAGAATAATCCGTGGCCTACGAACATTGCCACAACAGAATTGTCCGTTCAAATGCCTTGCTCTCCACCAAGGCCGGCGTGAAATTGATGTAGCGGAAGAATTCTGTGCCAGGGTTGCAAACAAGGGGTCCGGGATCAACGTGAGTAACCTACAAAACGCGCCGGCGTCCAGAGACACTCGGATGAACAATTTGTTTTCTCTAGAGGAGCTTCAGGCAGCATTGGCAGCATGCAAGCGCTCGTCATCGCCTGGACCCGATGCAGTCACTTACATGGCCCTTGCTAACCTAGGACGAACAGCTCGGCGTGCCCTTCTAGCTGTATACAATGACTCGTGGAACAACGGTTTGGTTCCTCCTTTGTGGAAGTGCAGCCGCCTTGTGCCCCTGCTCAAACCAGGCAAATCGCCTTTGGACATGGCCTCGTATCGCCCCATCGCGCTTGCCAGCTGTTTTGGAAAGGTGATGGAGAGAATGGTGCTGACTCGCCTGGAGTGGTACTTGGAACATAACAATATATACCCCGATGCTTTGACCGGCTTTCGACGTAGACGGTCTTCCATAGACAATGTTGTTGATCTTGTCACGTCTGTACAACAGCAGAAGGGCCTAAAGAGATTATCAGCGGCACTTTTCTTGGATATTAAGGCTGCATACGACAATGTATTACATGAAACCATCCTGGACGCCTTGGGCAGCATTGGATTGGGAGGCCGCGTTTACCAATGGATCTACAGCTATTTGAAGGACAGAACCTTCTTCGTTCAGACAGAAGATGGCGCAACAAGGCAACATCATACTTATCGCGGCGTACCTCAAGGTGGGGTCCTAAGCCCCATACTTTTCAACCTTGCGCTCATCGGCCTCGTTGACGTCCTGCCACACTCTGTACATCTGTCGATATACGCGGATGACATCTGCATCTGGGAATCAGGGGTCACGCGTCTACACGTACGAGCCCGGCTTCAGACAGCGGCTACACTGACGTCAAACTACCTTCAAGGACGAGGACTGGAGCTGTCATATGAGAAATGCTCACTAGTCGCGTTTACGCGCAAGACAATGACGCCATACCGCATCAGAATTAATGGACACACAATCAGCTATCAAAAGACTCACCGTTTCCTGGGAGTAATAATAGATCGTGATTTGTCTTGGAGCCCTCATATCACTTACATGAAGAAGAAACTGACCATGATCACCCACGTCCTAAGGTTTCTTGCGGGAAAATCATGGGGTGCATCGGTACGAGCCATGCTTCAACTGTATGCTGCACTTTTTAATGGCTTCATGCGCTACAGCCTACCTGTGCTTGGCAAGGCCCGTATAACAAACGTACACGTCCTCCAGTCATTACAAGCCCAAGCACTGAGAATATGCCTCGGGCTGCCGAGATGCGCATCCTGAGCAGCGACTGTCGCAATCGCTCATGAAAACCCTATCACAACCTACATTCGTGTCGATGCTTTAAGAAAGCACATAAGACATGCCACCCGGATTCAATCGCATCACCTCGCCTCCCTTCCAACTTCCAGGCCATGCTCTGCGTTCTGCTCTATTATTGCTCCACATCGCATGGGGATTCCCACGAACTTCACGCACGCAGCAAGACCGTCATTACCATTGTGGTGTCTACATCCACTGGAAGCCCTGATAACCATCCCCGGAATGCAAAAGAAGAAAAATTTGTCAAATTTGGCCCCAAAACAAACAACATTACTGTTTCTGCATGAGAAACACAGTGGACGCATTCACATTTACACGGATGGGTCGGTCACTTCAACAAGTTCAACAGGCGCAGTGGTAATTCCGGAGAAATCCATCACGATAAAGTTCAGGACTTCGCATCTGACATCATCCACGGCGGAAGAGCTCGCCGCCATTCGTGCCGCTCTGGAGTTCCTAGTTGAAGAACCGCAACAGACATGGTCAATATTCTCCGACTCCAAAGCAGCTCTCCAGGGCATTGCCTCGCCATATCGTCATGGACCAAACGAACAGCTAATTGCTGAAATACGACTGCTTCATCACCGGGCTATAGAGAAACAACATGACATAGCGTATCAATGGATACCAGGCCACTGCGGCATTGATGGAAACGACCATGCAGATGAAGCAGCCCGAACTGCTCATGATGATGCCCCTTGTGTAGCTATACCATTATCAACAACGGACGCCGCTGCAAGGCTTCGATCACTTGCACGAGAACTGACACTCGCTCAGTGGAATTCACCGACATTCACCAACGTCCGCCTCCATAATTTGGACCCACACCTACAGCTCTGTCTTCCATCAGGAATAACCAGAGCAGAGGAGACACTTTTGTGCCGTCTGTGGATTGGGGTGGCCTTTACGAATGCTTATTCGTTTCGAATCGGAATGGCCAGAAGCCCGACATGTGACAACTGTGGCTGCGCAGAGACTTTTTCTCATCTTCTCTGTGAGTGTCCCCGTTTCAGCGTGCCAAGAAAAGAACTGTCAAAAGCTTTAGATAGAATATACAATCGCCAATCGTCGGAAGAAAGGGTATTAGGACACTGGCCGAGACCATCCTCTGCACGCAAGGCACTGAGAGCGTTGTTGCGCTTTCTGCGGGCATGTGGTCTTAAAGACAGACTGTGAACAGCGTCGTGGATCGTCTGATGACCTTCTCTCTCTCTTTTTTTACAACGTCTCTTTTCTCTCATTCTTTATCCCCCTTACCCCCTTCCCCAGTACAGGGTAGCCAGCCGGTCTGAGAACTGGCTAACCTCCCTGTCCTTCCTCATTTATTCCTCCTCCTCCTTCTTCTCAGAAAATTTTTCTTTTTGTGTGGTAATTTTAGGAATATATGGCCTAATGTTTTGAGCTGACAGTGTCCAGAGTGAGATGTACCTTTGCACAGTAGGTGATGGTTGAGTAGAGATCGAAATACGTACGCATATACTTCTTATAGCAGCCCGAAGCTATCATAAAGCTGGCTTCATAAATATAAAAAAATTGGCCCCGTATCTCCACGTTTCACTGCAAATGTCGTCGAAAGATTTGAGTCTGGAGAGAGTGAACAAAACGTTTATTTAATGTTCTGCGTGAGAAAATTGGTGAACGGTATTCGGGAGGCGCTGAGTTAGAGTGTCTATATTCGTGAAGCGAAGGCAAACGAGGGCATCGAGGCACGTTAGAAGCGAGCGCTATCTGGCAGTTATCTTTGAAAACGAAGGAAAGCGTGCGCGCCTGTCTCGGAGGCGATAAGGTGTAGAACGCAAAGCGACGGGCAGGTGCCAGCACCATGTCGTTTTAGCAAAGCGTTGGAAACATTTGCCTTTTTGAGCATAGCGTTGCATTGTCAGCGCAGCGTGATAAACGCTGCAGTCCTTAGAATTACTCATGTATGCCTTCTCTAGTATAAAGCGCAGATATCACTTCAAGAGGCAGGAGTCTGGCTTCTGATAAGGCTACTGTTCGAGACGACCCCTTTGGAAGGTCGAGACATATTTGAAGACATTTGGTACGTGCTGCATCTAAACCTCTGCTACTTTTGTAAGATATACTATGCAGAATGGGCTTTATGAAAAAGCACCATTGATCGACAGTTGCTCCCCCACTGTGATCCTGCTAAAAATAGGAGCACCTGCGACACTGCCGAAATCTTCTCGCACAACATCTTCACTTGAAGAGGCCATGTAAAATACCTATTGATGGTAACTCCAAGTAACCTTTGTGTATTGATGTATGAAAGGGTGTGACCACCCAACACTAGTGGGTATACTTCCATTTCGCATTGTTGAAGTGGCTGCACTTCCCTCTTCAGTCACTAGGAGGTGTTCTGAAGATACCAATGGTGCAGCGACCATGAAGTTGATGAAGCATTCCGTAACAATAAAAAACGAGACACGTGTGTCAGCGAGGCTTCGATCATGCTCGTAGACAAAGACTTGTTATCAAGTTAAATGTGACATCTTTGCTCGTGGCAGACTGTCACTGTAATTTCATCATTGTGAGCATGCGACATTTTGTCATTTTGTATATTTGTATATTTTTAGTCATTATATACAGTCCATTTCTTCCGACGCATCAGCTTTCTTCCGATGCATCAGCTTCCACTTAATCAGCTGCCGCCGTGGACGGCACTTCCAGTCTCGTGGTTCCCTCACTATACCAAGTCCACGTAAATGCGCATAACTTGCTTCCCATTAGAACAAGTGTATGTTATTTTCGCTCAACATACTGCAGTTGAAGTTGCAGCTGATAGGTGCACAGCCTTCGTAGTGAGTAACATAACACGAGAAATCACACAAGAGCCTCATGATGTCATTGGTTGGCAGGAGCTCGAAAGGTTGGTGGTCCGAGTTGAATAGCCCAACTAGGACGAAGTTTTCGGCAACTAAAAAGCTGTGTTCTTGAGAAATACATATAGATTGACGACATATACTAATATAGCTCTCGTACGTGAGAAGTATGAAACGTTACGCCCTAAAAACAAACTATGCTCATGAAATGTTGGGTAATAATCTACCCCGACTTCTTAAACCCTTACAACACAGCAGCTTATAACTTGCAGCTCTTTACATTGCCAGAATTTAAAACGTCAATGTGTTCACCTCTCTTAGAGTAATTTCTGAAAGTATTTTGCGCGAGATATTTTTTCTGAGGTTTTTTGCATGCTATGAAACGCATATCTCTTTTGTATCCCGTTTACTTGGTGCAGTGTAATTACTTTTATTCATTGTATAAAAGTTATATTTTACGATAACTGTAGTACTGTATTCTATGGACGTTACGTGCATTACCATGTGTAGCCATAATTTACCCAAGGGGAATGAGGTTTCCCTCAAGCCGCAATGGAGCCGCGTTCTTGCCTCATCGACTTCCATTTACCAGTATGTAACTGTGTATGCAATGCGAAATCAATAAATCAAATCATTTTTTCTTGGGGCTTCGTGTTTGTCTATGTCTCATGTCATTGTCTCTTAATTATTTAGCTTGATTTTCTGCCAGTCGTTCTTGTTAAAAAATACAGCAGAATATGACCACAGAAATTTGAAATATCTTGTTTTATTTTGGGACATAGCATCCTGTTGCTATAGTGTCTTTTGTCGTGAGGGTCTGTTATAGGTCTGTTGTGTCAAGGGGTTTCTTTTGTGTGACGTCAGATATTTATTGTTGCTTCAGGATTTAATCTGTTAAGACAGTGCGCTGTCTGTAATGATAACCCGTTTTGTCGGCGTTACTACAAACGTTCTTTGTGGTTTTCTTCAGCTCCCTGTGTAACAAGCCACAAGCGCAGAATTCCCTTCTGTCGCATCACAATACTGAACAATTTGATTTCTACGGACAGCTTTCAGCTCTTCCAGAGTAGAGTACTAAGTGCTCTAAATTGTTAAACACGTTTTCTCTTCTAAGCACCAAGAAACGTATTTCGAACACAGGAGTGTGCAGTAACTACTAAAAAGTCTGGCTGTAACAGAAGCAATCCATTTTGTACTCATGGCTGATTCTGGCATCACTTTGAATTATCCTGGTGTAATCAAGTTATGAGGATATGACAACTGAGGGACTTACTATTTCGCCCTAATTACAAGAAACAAGCATACACCCGCAAAAAAAAAGAAAATTGGCAGATCCCACGTACAGTGGGAATCGATGATATGTGAAGCACGAAGGAGAAAGGTTGATATGTCCCTTTAAAATCAGCACAACGTTACGAGATGGAGGTAAATGATGTCGTGCATGACTTCCCTTCATTATTATCATGTTTGGATGTGCCGTTTACCTTCATCATCTGTTCACGTTACGTGATGCCAAATTTAGTATATGTGGAGCTGGCAAACGGCTGCGAGCACGCTATGAGCGTGGTAAGTTGTCATGTTCTTACATGACGCGCGTGTCAGTATTGTCATGTTTGCACGAATCATATATTTCGTCATCAATTGACGTCACGTAACATCAAATTTGGTATACGTGGAGCTAGCAACCCGCCGTGAGCGCATCTTGAAGGGCCCAATATATACTCGAATGTAGCGTTGACGCGCGCGCGAACGCTGGACACAGCAACGGCTACCGGCGCTAAATGTGACATGCTGCATTTCGCGCCTGCGTTACCCAGACAATACCGCATGTCCCTCTTTTCGTGACGGAGAGCGCCGGACGCGCTGAAACGCGCGTGCGTCAAAGCAACGCAGCGCGGCGCGCGCCTGCGAGCATATGTAAGGACCGGCGCCTGGTGTGGGAACGCCGGCGTGACGCAACGAAATGAACGCCGGCGAGCACGCGCACCATGTCACGTCGAACTGTATTGGCAGCTGGACCATAGAGAAATAAAAAAAAAGTTAAGAGTGGACACTCCCGTAGACCCCAGCGGCCCAATCGACCCCAGCACACCTGGTGGTTGGTGTGAGCAAGTGGCGTGCGCTTCCTGTTTCGGTTTCACTGGCGCAAATTTTGAATTACTTTGCGTAACCGACGTTTGGCTATGACGAAAGTTGATGATTTCAGACCACTTTTCATCGCCCAAATGGATAGTTTTTGTAGGTCGTTTTGATTTAGCGATTCCCTGTTTTGTTTTGTTCAGTGGTTCGTGCGAATTGGTCGTGACGTAATTTTTACTTCGATTAAGTTATAATAAAAAGAGATGCAGGTAATAATATTTCACTACGGTTTTATTCACGGTGCTTGTGTTTTTCATTTGGAACAAGTGATCAATGTATACATCAGTCAAATAGGCAGAGTATCCGTAATGTTTTATTCAAAGGCAAGGTAGAGTCTGAGAACATAAAAAACACAATATGAAAAAGGTAGACAACAAATGCATCTCGCCTTACAAATAAATTGTAACAAATATTGTAACAAATACAGAGAGAACACAGACAACGCACACATTGCTAGAGTTGGCAGAAGCCGAAAAGCTGGTGAAGTATGAAACACCGGGCCAGTGGGTAAGTAAGGATCTATGTCAAAAACACAGCGCACAATGCTGATGAAGAAGGAAGAAGTGACATATACACAGCAATGAAGTCGCGAATCACGCCTTGGGTTAACCGAAAGAATGCATAGAAAAAAAGAGCGCACAGAAACCACACGGCACAATATAGCAGAAAGGCAAAGGTGCAGTGTGCTGGCTCTGCTTAAGAACAGCTAGCTCAAAATGAAAAAAAGCAGACTTGATGCCTGCTTGTCCTCAGAAAGGTAGGGCTTTGCAGCTTGCTCACTACGTGAAAGACATACTTTATGCTACAACACTGGCAGGTCTTGTGGTTCTTCTTATGCGCCGCCTTCATCAAAAACTTAAGATCCCGAGTGATTTGCGTCTGGGTGTTTCTGTGACGCTTGCGAGCTAAGATAGATTGTAGTCATCACTTATCCAGAATTGTGGACCTTAATTGGTGCTACGAGAGCGGTATTACAGGGCTAATAAATAGCAGAAGGAAACCACTTTGGCTCATTATTTTTCACAAAGGCTCTACATTGTACGTTATCACTCACAAGCTATATAAAAATAAAATGGCAGCGTCCGCAGCCCCATCAAACGCTACAAGTTTGGGTATTCTTTTGAAAATTTTGATGGGCGAGATGAGGAGGTTGATGAGAAGCTGAAATACGAAAAGCGTGATAACGTGGACCATGCCCACTTCATGCTGTGTTCCTTACCCGCTCGAAGACGTTTAAACAAGCGGTTTTGTTATCGATATATTACTTAAGCTGAAGAGATAAAGCATACACAGTGACCAAGCGACCCACAGTAAAGTGTACAGTTTGCCCACATTTGCTACAAAAATACAGACAGGATACCCAACATTCTTTTTAAGGTTATACAAATCACTTCGAGCGAATACACAGTGTCCCTACTCCTCATAGCGGGTAACCAAAACAATGTATGCAACGAAGGAGTGGTTAGTCCAGTTGAACTGAATATAAGCAAAGGCAAAGGCAAGGTATTATTCAAAGGCAAGGTAGAGTCTGAGAACATAAAAAACACAATATGAAAAAGGTAGACAACAAATGCATCTCGCCTTACAAATAAATTGTAACAAATATTCACAAACCATAATGAAGTCTGCTGTAATGAAGTAATAACATAACAAAGCTATTGCGGGATTCGGCTCAACTCAAATACTTCCTTGTAAACCCGCCGCTAATTGATAACCTTTGAACTTGTCAAGCTATATGCCTGAGATTGAAGACTGGAACCTAACCCTATCTAAGTTTCGGTTCACAAAACGCATATGCCAACATAAACGAACCCGGCAAAACATTTTCAGAAACTTCGCGCGACACCCAGCAGAGCAGAAATGAAAATCGCCAACACTTGACAGATGGTGATACAATACATCGCACACTTTCAGGTGATGTGCAGTGGCCTCAATCATGGCAAGAAAGTGAAATTAAAGTTGTTGTACGTATGCAAAAGCTGCTTTTGATGGCACAGTGAGATTCCCAAAAAGTTTGCTGGGGACGTGGTATGCTTTGGGCATTGTGAAATACTGGTGGGTACCCTCAAGAGTCTCACTGTCGTCTTTCAGTAACTGTGGGCAACTGCAACCGTCACATGCATTCCGAAGGAAGTATTTGATGAGAAAACCAGCTACATAATATGCAGCGGAGTCATCGAGAATATGAGAGTGAATGTTGCCCGCAAGTTCAGAGAGATCGTCTAGAGCGGGAAAGTCGTCAGGCTGTGGCTGTGCACACTCCTCATTATCCACAAGAGACGCACTGGTGAGGGAGAATGGCGAGAGCTGCTTCTTGAGGAGGTCACATTCATCATCCTCGACATTTCCGTATTCTGACAGCTTGAAGAGTTTTCTTATGCAGATGTGCTTCAGGCCACAAATAAATTGTGCTACATGGGGGTTGGTGTTGCAACCCTGTTTTTGCCTAATGTGGCCAAATATGTTCTCCAGAGGATCCTGTTGAAGCCTGCATGTTAACAGGTACTCAAAATTGTAATTTTTGGAGAGGTCGTCCCATAGTTGACAAATAGCCTGAATTGTAATTTGCCAACCTACGATGGTTTGTGGTTGACGTCTGCCAAAAAACTGCCATGATGCAATCCAGGGAAGCTGGCCTCGGAGGAAGTCAATCAGCTCTGAATCATTTTTCATGATTGCATGCCGCAGCTTTTGCGAAGTTCTTTTTTTACTCAAGCTGTTCAAGGCATCGAAAATCCTGTCCATACGATCACAAAATTGAGCTGTAGTGATGGCCTGATGATGAGATGTAGTGATGGCCTCATAGTGAGGTTTCTGATGAACGTGCTGTTCAGTCAACTTTGGAGCCAATCGCAACCGCAACTGATGTGAGGATTGGTAAAGGCTAACAATGTGCGACCAGTTAACAATGTCATCCCCAATGTATAACTTTTGTGCTTGGACATTATTGCGCATTGTTTTAATTAAATGCGGAACATCAAAAATGTAATACACCCGCTCACCATTAACTTCAAAAAAAGGCTTTGCTACAGTCACTCTTAGTTGGTTAGCGAGACTTACATTTGAACTGCCCTGGTCACAAATGACTGCTTTCACTGCAATACTAATGCTCCTAAGCTCCAAAATGACTGACACCAGCAAGTTATGCATAACAGTTGATGGTGTTGATGTGTGCCCTATAGTAAAAGCAACCGGTTGAACCCACTTTCTCGAAACACCAACGAGAAGAAAAACCAGTGCTCGATCAGCAATGGCTGAAGTGCGATGAGTGCCATCATCTGTAAAACCCTGGACAACGTCTCTTGCAGCATCATAGTACAAATTCTTTTTGAGTGCTATTTCGTCGAAAACTAAAGCGCACACTCGGTCCCGTTCATTCCAAGCTTGAGTGCTTGTTGCAATGGAAGAAAGGATTCCTGGAATTATGCCTGGAGTCATCTTTACATTAGCTAGCCACTTCCTTAATGAACGCCGGGAGGGCAAAGAAAAATATGGAGCCAGAAATCGGTATGCTCGTGGACCTAGGAAGTATAAGTGAAGAGCGAATTTCTTGAACCACACGAGAAACAGCTTGCCCTTGCGTTTGGGCCTCAAGCGAACATGTGCAGAAGGAAGTTTAAAAACCTCCTCAGTGACGTGTGGTCGGATAACTCCAAGGGCCTTTGAAGTCGATGACTGTGCTTGGTGAGGCTGTCTCCGCAGTCTTTTGATAGTTTTCCACTGTGCTGCTACTTTGGCTTGCAGATGTTTAATGGTTTGCTTGTACTTCATTGATGGAGACATTGTCGCTGGCACACAGCAACGCACTGCAATAAACAAAATAATGGATGTAAAAGCGAAGAACAACTAATCCCATACGAGCACTTTCCTCGCTCTTTCAGACCCAAGTTGCACAATTTTCTGTGGTGCAAAGTTTTCGATTCCACTACCTAAAAACAAACCATTCACAATGTTGACAATGCACAAAAAATGAAAATCACTGAGAGCCCATCCTTACATTTTCTAATTGCACACGTAGTGTCCTTTTGAGGATAGTTTCCTCAGAATGTCCTAAACATAAAATAGCACAATAAAAACAGCTGCAATAAAAGCATAGTCACCATTTTCTCTAGGGCACTCAGGCGTGGAGCTGTTGGCGGAGACGTCTTCTGGAGGGTCTTGTGAAGCACGTTCAGTGCCTCGGACAGTGCTGTCGGAACAATCTTGCGAGCGGCCTGCGGAAGTCTCTATATCAATCCACTCTGGTGTTGAAGTGAACATACAACTTACCGGTGACACAAGTTCCTTTTGTGACAGCTGAACAACTGGTTAAGGTTTTCTCCGGTAAGACGAAGTCAGCAGAAATTCTTACACCAGCTACAAGGGAGCTGCCACCTGCAGAGGTTTGGTCAACAGTCAATGTGGGTAAAAAAAAAAGAAATCGCGACACTGAACGCACCCTGATCATCGGGGCACCTCAATGTGTGGGAGCCGCTTTTTGAAGCCTCTACCGCAGGTCCTGAAGAAATGAAATTACGACAATGTGTCAGTAAGAGGCTTAAAATAACACGAACTGAAGCTCATACGCACCATGCAGTGCAGCTTCTGCAGTCATGTCACAGTCACTGTTTGAAGCGACACTCAGAGAACCTGCATATATGTGCCGTTGGTAAAAGTTACAAAGCTTGTAGCATGGGGAAACTTAAGCAGCTCTTTCAAACGCATAAATTGGTCGAACGTGGAAGAAAAGAGAAGGCACCAACTAGGAAACAAGTAATTTGTAATTTTTGGAATTATCAACAGTGCCAGCTATCGCTGATGAAAGGTATATGTACATATGACTCAGGCTTGGAGATAACGTGAAATAGCCCTTTAAAATCTTTCAAAACAAGTTGCGCTGGTCAAGAGCATCAAAAAACGACAGAAATGTAAAGCTTCTGTGAGGAAGGTAATAGCCCACAATTCACAAAATTTAAGACTTTCCAAGTGTTACTTCTATAGTGAGGTTTCTCCATCGGCTACAAAGATCTTCGCGGTTAACTGTTGCCACTGATTCAATACAAGTGGCTGATATTGCACATATTTGAGTTTCAGTCAATCACTTACATGGTGCAGCTGGTTGCACACTGGGAACAACCATTCTTGTAAGGCTTGTGTGCCCACGGTCCATGAAACTTTGAGCAGTAAAATGGTCGCTACAAACCCTGTACGTTGCGTACAATAGGCTGGCCGGCTTACTCAGGAGATCATCGCGTCCAGCATACTGCATCCATGCTTTCATCCTGCATTGGCAATGAACTATCAGCTGAAAGGGGAAGTGCTTGAATAGTGATTTTTTATTGTTACCCTCACTGAGCAAGTACGAACAGTAAGCCTAAAGACATGCAAACCATACAAAAGCTTTAACACACCTGCCGTCCCGTGGTATGCGGAAGTAACTCGTCCCAGGCTTCTTGTGGGTTCTGCCATTGTTGAAGCACCACGATACACAGCAGTAGATGCCGTAGCTTGGACCGCCGGACGGCATGGCATCAGCGTGGTCTGAAAATGTTAGTAAGTGGATGCTTCGCTGTCAAATTACGAAAAAGATATGTGCACGTCATAAGTGTACCAGCACACCCCTTTGAATGATTAGCTAATCGATGCACAATACAAAACCAGTGATACATCTCTGACCCATAAAACTCTGACTTACAAAGATAGACGTCAAGACCACGTACAAAGATCTTCAGAAGTTTCCAGGCCGCTATCCTTTGTAATGCAATGGTATCACGGCCTGAGAACTTTAGAACACCTTCGTGCGTAGCCAGTATCAGCAGTACATTGGGAGAAAAATCATAGTTGAAATTTGTACGGTAAAATTATATAGGAAACGTCAAAATAATTTGTGGGCAACTTGCACTAGTGGCACAAGGCTAGCGAAGAAACGAAGATATTGGCCACTTGGCTAGTCCAGATTTGCCTCCGGCACACCAAGAATTATTCGTGTTCCGAGCCTTCGGGAAACGCGTCGTGAAGCATGCGAGGCCCAGCGAACGCTTCTCAATATTTTTCACCGAGCCACCGAGCTTATGACCTAGCTGCCCAGCTATGCTCAGCGCAAAGACGCTCGCGTCCGTGGCAGACCCAGCTCGCGTCGCCTCGGCTTGACGCCGTGCCGGCTTTGCTATACGGCATACGTTGCACAATGTTCCCGTCTAGCTGCCGCATAGGGCCGCAAACTTTCTTTTTAGTGAACGTCCCCGTCCTTACAAGCTTCAGAAAAAGGTTAAAACTGCGTGAATGAGGTGCCACGTAGAAAACAAACTCGCACACACGAAGCGCAACGTGTGTGTGTGTGCATCTTTCTATGTTTGTTGCATAGTGTCTTATTCGCGCAGATGTAACCGTTTTCTGAAGAAATGACCCAACAAGCCCAACAACATGTCATTCAACAAGCTTCGCTTGAAAACGTGCCTCACCTGTTATCTCACGCACGAAAACGCCGACGCAGCCGACGTTGACGAAAGCGACGAAAGCTTCCCGCTGTCAGTCATGCATGGGCTTGTCGCTGGGTGGATGGTGTTTATGACAGTACGGCTGAAGAAAAATAATCGCGTAAGGTGTGTTGAATAAATTGTTTTTATGTATAAGGAACATACCAGATTTGGGCGTATAATTATTATTTTGCAAAAACAATTCTGTTGCATTGATTATAACTGTTTTTTTTTGCGCTTGCGTCCTATGACGTTTGGTGAGAGCACTAGTTCGTTGCGTAGTAGTGACGCACTTCCTGAGGCCAGGTTTCGCGGAGTGTCCTCTCTAGTTTTTTTCTTTCTTTATGGCTGGACTGTGGCATGTAGTAATGTTCTCAAATGACACGCATCTATCATGTTTGCACGTGTCATATATCTTCGTCATCCATTGACGTCACGTATTACCAAATTCGGCATATGTGAAGCTAGTGAAGTGGCTGCGAACGCATCATCAGTGTGGCATGTAGTCATGTTTTTACATGACCCCCATGTCACGATTATCATGTTTCGATGTGTCATTTAACTTTGCCGTCCATTCGCATCACGTAATACCGAGTTTGGTACATGTGAAGCTAGCGAAACGGCTGTGAGCCCATCGGGAGCATAGCATGTAGTCAAGTTGTTATATGACACGCATCTCATGTTTATCAAGTTTGCAGCAGTATCATACCTTCGTCATCCATTTACGTCCCGTAATAGCGAATTTGGTTCATGAGTAGCTAGCGAGATGGCCGCGAGCATCCATTCACGTACTGTAATACCAAATTTGGTATAAGTGACGCTAGCGAAACGGCCGTGGGCGAATCGTGAGCGTGGCATGTAGTCATGTTCTCACATGACGCGCATGTCATGATTTTCATGTTAGGGTCTGTCGCTTGTGTTCGCCGTGCAATCATACCATACCATACCAGTTTTCCAACATGCCATGTGAACAAAACCACCGCAAGAGCTGCAGGACAATGAAATGTAAATCATGACATTCATGACATACTTGTCTTGATTTTCATGTTATGACTAGTCAGATATGTTCTTCATACAGTCATGTTATGTCATAACATGTTTGGTATTGATACCATTATCTAAACGTCCAGGAGAGCTAAAAGTCGTAGGCGGCTAGATAGATAGCTAGATAGATAGATAGATAGATAGATAGATAGATAGATAGATAGATAGATAGATAGATACGCTCAAACTCACTGAAGTTCGATAACAAATGCTTCGCATATAAAAGAAAAATACCTAACAAATATTTCTATTTATTAGTAAGTGGCATAATTAAAGACAGCAGGACACATTAGGTCATTCATTTTTTGATATCTTCAACTAAAAAAAAAGGAAACAAATTATGTAGGAAATACTTCTGCAGGTCGTTGCCAACACGTAAGGTACCTCAAGTTAAATATACATATGAATCTAAAGCTATCAAGCATAAATTTTGCCAGTTTTAACAATGGTTCTCCGACCACAATTCATGGCAAAGATAACTTTCTGAATCACCAGCACAGATAGTGAGGGTAAAAAACTGCCAAGACTGCGTGGAACTCGCAGCACAGTCACAGGAAAAGGCTGAAAAAGCAGCGTTACAGAGGTTTTTTGTGATACTCTTGAGGCAACTAGTACAGACACACTTGCAGCGTACACTCTGAGCCATAAATTATCATAATTTTTGTGCGTTGGAAAGGTATTGTCGATGCCATTCTTTATTTTTCTACAAGTGTGGTGCCCGCTACGCACCTGGAAAGAGTTTTCTGCAACTTTTTTGGTGCTGTGGCTGACGACGAGGAAGAATTATGCCTGAAGCTTTTGTAATGGCTTGGAGCGCTCGACGACTCACTCTTTACGCAATTCGCGCTTTGTGGCCCCTGGTTGTTCTTTCGCTGTTCTAAAACACTTTATCACTCACATTAACACGATTCCTTTCCCGACACGGTACCTGCCTATAGAGTCAGATTGCAATGGAGTTTGAAGCACCAGCAGAGCTCCGTGGCAGAATACGGGGCTGGTTTGCAGTGCACTCGGGTTCGAAGACCATTGTGTCCTTCGTGTTTTTATTCGCTTGTTTTTTTATTATTTTGCGTGGTAGTGGCTATGGACACCGGTCATGACGGCGGTGGCGGACAACTATATACGCCACCAAAAACGATCGCTGTAGAGATCTCATAACATCTTTTGCTGTAAAACACTTGGATGAAGCTTGATCTCAACCTTCTGGAGCAAAACGCGATTGCGTAATCAGGCCCCGTTCATATGGCTCTCAATCACTATCCTGTATTGAGTTCTCAGTGCTGGCTGGCCTCAGCTGTGCCACATGGAAACGAACGTCTCTGCTCGCAACATTGGCCGTTTCAGTTTATCCTAGAATGTCTGCTGCAAACCCATTTGTGCTGGAAATTGATGATGATGATCCTTACAATAATGGCGCACATCCACAAAGAAGGATTGGCGAAGAACCAGGCGGCAAGATTAACAGGAAGTTTAATGCTTATGGATCAAAAGCAGCCTTGCAGCAGGCACTTTATTCAGACAGAACTGTGTCCTGATATCGGCGGTGGTAAAATCGGAGAGGCGCTGCTTCTACGTGTGTCACAAGAAAGAACGTTCGCAGTTTGGCGCTGTGCGATGTTCATATCCGGCAGCGTTCAGGCTGCACCCCCAATGAAGAAGGCAGGTCAACAGAGCGGAAATTATTACCATTATTGATACATGATCATACAACTCGCCAACAGTGTTACTTGGCAATGAAGGAAATGAGACAAGAGCGGAGTTTTCGCACATGCACTATAAAGGGTTTCCCACGTAACTTTAGCCAGAGTATTAAAATATGCCAGAACACGTAATTACAACGCGACTAAATGCATGTTGCTCACCGTTGCCTGGAGTTAGGGTGTTTTTTTGTGCTCCAGAATAGCGCTTACTTAGACATGTTTGACTAACTTCTCAAGAAACGAAGATAGATAAAATATTGTAAGACAGCAGCAGCGTTGGAGTCTCGACGGCGTTTATTAGGCCGAATCGCCTGATCAACCCTTCGAACGAAGACGACGTTTTTTTGTGATGATGATTATATACAGATGAAGAAGATGAAGGTCAAACGTTGTCAATATTTTGCTTACACTAATTTCCCCCTCGCGCGGAAGCGGGCGATTAGGCCACTGTTTATGACGGTGGTGTACGGCGCACGAATGGTTTTAAGCGCGACACGTGAACAACCTCCGTACCACAAAAACGGCCGTCGGGAGGCATGACAACAGGGGTTACTCGATAGTTAACAGGAGACGTCTGCTCGACTATAGCGTAGGGGCCGATGAAACGTGAGTGAAACTTATCCCACAGGCCGGGAACCGGCGTTGGGGTCCACAACAGTACTTCGTCTCCAGTACTGAAGTGAACTACGCGGTGGACGCCATCGTAGCGAGTCTTCCGCTCTTGTTGGCTTGTCTTTGTATTGAGGTGGGCGCGTCGGCGACAATCGGCCAGGTGAGAGATTAAGCGCTCCCTCGCTGACGATGACGAATTCACAGGGACGTCAAAAAAAGGAGATGTCAAGCGGAGATGTTGGTTGACGGCCATAGACGAGAAAAAAATGGGGAATAGCCCGTGGTGCGCTGCATAGCGGTATTGTACGCAAAAGTCACGAATGGCAGGATGGTATCCCAGTTGGTGTGGTTGGCGTTGATATACATAGATATCATGTCGGTCAAAGTTCGATGGAAGTGCTCTGTAAGGCCGTTAGTCTGGGGATGGTAGCTGGATGTCGTCTTATGAATCGTATTACATGCGTGGAGGACTTGTTCGAGTAGTTTCGACAGAAACGCCTTGCCGTGATCGCTCAATAAGATGCGTGGTGCACCATGTCTTAGAAAGATTGCCTCCAGAATAAATATGGCAATGTCTTCTGCTGATCGTGAAGGAAGTGCAGCTGTTTCGGCGTACCTTGTTAAGTGGTCTACTGCTGTGACAATCCAGCGCTTGCCGCTAGCTGATATTGGTAGCGGTCCGTAGAGGTCAATGTCAATGGCATCGAAGGGAGCGTCAGGACATGGAAGAGGTTGTAGAAGACCAGCCGGGGAGGAAGTGGGTTGCTTGCGGCGTTGGCATAGCGAGCATGACGCAACATACCGCGCTACGCAGTTGGAAAGGCCAAGCCAAGCAAAACGACTGCGGATGCGTTCATATGTTTTTTTGAAAACCGAGATGACCAGCCTTGGGGTCATCGTGAAACGCCTCTAAAATCTGCGCCCTTAGGGAACGAGGAGCAACAGGAACCCAGCGCTGTCCTTCGGGGTGGAAGACAAAGCGGTAAACGATTGGGTTTTCAGTCTTGAAGTTCCGCAGCTGTCGATAGGCGCGAGCGTTGGGAGGACGAGAGGAGCCTTGAAGGCGCTGAATTATAGAGCGACAGTAAGTGTCGCTGTGTTGGTGGGATGCAAACGTGTCGTTGTTGAAAGTAAAAAGAAAATCGACAGCAGCGAGTGAATGACCTGACGGAGACACTTTGATCGGTTCACTCACTGTTGGCGACAGGCCAGGAGTGCCTGATGAGGATTGTAAAGGACAGCGGCTAAGGGCATCGGCATCGTTGTGTTTCTTGCCGGATTTGTAGATAACGTCAAAGTTGTATTCTTGGAGACGAAGTATCGAGCGACCGAGACGTCCAGACAAATTCTTCAACGTCGACAGCCAGCACAAAGCGAGGTGGTCAGTGACGACGGTGCCCCGCCGCGGTGGTCTAGTGGCTAAGGTACTCGGCTGCTGACCCGCAGGTCGCGGGTTCAAATCCCGGCTGCGGCGGCTGCATTTCCGATGGAGGCGGAAATGTCGAGGCCCGTGTGCTCAGATTTGGGTGCACGTTAAAGAACCCCAGGTGGTCAAAATTTCCGGAGCCCTCCACTACGGCGTCTCTCATAATCATATGGTGGTTTTGGGACGTTAAACCCCACAAATCAATCAGTGACGACGGTGAAGTGGCGGCCGTGAAGATATGGTCGAAACTTCTGGATGGCCCAGACAACGGCGAGACACTCCTGCTCAGTGATGGTGTAGTTTTTCTCTGCTGCTGAGAGGGTGCGACTTGCATATGCGATCATACGTTCGTCATAACGCTCTGTTCGTTGCAGAAGTACAGCACCGAGTCCGCGTCCACTGGCATCAGTATGGAGGAGAGTGGGTGCGGCGTTATCAAAATGACAAAGCACTGGATCAGACGTGAGGGCACGTTTCAAGGTGTCAAAAGCCACTTGGCATTAGTCCGACCATACGTATGACGCTCTCGAAGAAAGGAGTTGGTAAAGTGGCGCAGCAATGGTGGCGAAGTCTCGTATAAAGCGCCGGAAGTATGACGCAAGGCCAAGAAAGCTTCAGAGCTCTTTGACGCGTGGAGGCACCGGGAAATGAAGAACGGCGGTAATCTTGACGGGATCCGGCCGGATTCTATCTTTGCTGACGAGATTTCCGAGTACTTTAATACTTTTGCTAGCAAAGTGGCACTTCTTGGTATTAAGCTGAAGGCCAGCAGCTGCGAGACACGTCAGAACTTCATGCAGGCGCTGCAAGTGCTCTTTGAATGTTGAAGAAAATATGACGATGTCGTCAAGGTAACATCAGCATGTTTTCCACTTAAGGCCCCGCAATACAGTGTCTATCAGTTGTTCCAACGTTGCTGGCGCATTGCAGAGGCCGAAAGGTATAACGTTAAATTCGTAAATACCCATCGGGTGTGGCAAAGGCAGTTTTTTCCTTGTCATGCTCGTGCATTAGAATTTGCCAATGACCGGAGCGCAGGTCGAGGCTTGAAAAATATTCCGCTCCTTGAAAGGAATCTAAGCCATCATCAATGCGAGTCAAGGGATATACGTCTTTTCTGGTTACTTTGTTTAATGCGCGGTAGTCAACGCAGAATCGCACTGAACCGTCTTTTTTTTACGAGATCGACAGGTGACGAACAAGGGCTTGAGGAGGGGCGGATGATGTTTTGCTTGAGCATATCAGCAACGTGCTTGTCGATGATCTCGCGTTCGCTGGAAGAAACACGGTATGGTCGACGACGGACAATAGAAGTGCCGTCGGTGTGTATGCGATGAGCCACCGCAGAAGTCTGGCTTAGAGCAGTGGAAAGTACGTCGAAAGAAACGTTATGCTTAGACAACAACGCCAGTAGTTCGTCTGCTTGCGGGGGAGTGAGATCCGTGCTGATGGTATTGACGAAAGCCGTAGTGGGTGGAGCATCTGTTGCATTTAACGTGATTCCACCAGACTGGTATCCGAAGCCACTACAACGATAGGTTGTGTGTCCACGCTGGAAACTACATGAGTGCCCTTGGTCAGCAGAATCGGTTCATTGGTAATAGTCAGTACTGCGAGAAATGCGGTGCCGTTGGAGAAGAGGACAAGACTCGATGAAAGTGCAATCCCTCTGGATAGACAACGGGCGGATGGACTGACTAGGATGTCACCATGGTCAATGGAGCCAGACATAACCGTGATAACGTGCTCATGGTTAGGTGGCACAAGGAAGTCATTGGCTGTTTGTAGCCGGTCACGTGATAATTTTGGGGAAACATCATCCGTCTCTCGCATATGTATGAGTCGTTGTCGACAAGAGATGGAAGCAGCAGCATCAGAAAGAAAGTTCCATCCTAAAATAAGCATAAAAGAACAAGAACCCAGCACGGCAAACTGAATATGATGCCGGATCCCATCAATGAAAACTCTAACGGTGCACTGTGCTGATGGCCGTATCTGCGAGTCATTTGCGCTACGTAAGAGAGTGCCAGTATAAGGTGTGGTAACCTTACGTAGATGAGTACACAAATCCGCATGAATAACAGAAATAGCAGCCCCCGTGTCCACCAATGCCTGAACTGGTACCCCTTCTACATACACTAATAACAAGTTTGCTGGGCCCTCTGGAGGTCTTTGTGTTTGTTCGAGCGATGCAGCTTTCCCTCCAAAAACTGCACCAGCTAGTTTTCCGAGTGGTAGTCAGAAGTAGGTATAGCCGGTCTCAGAGGAGATGTTGAGCGTCGTAGAGGTGAAGGGGACCGGCGGCGTCCGAGATTGCAGGGACGAGGTGCGGCGAGTGGTGAAGTCGGAAAGAAGGAACGTGTCGAAGGGCGTCGCTGGTACTGGTTAGGGGATAGCTCCGAATCCCTTTCGTAAACATCGTAGCCACGGCGTTCGTCCTGTTGGCGCTAGCGGCAAAATCGTGAAATATGTCTCCAGCATGTCTCTTCATATAAGTACCTCGACGTTTACATTACCAACAATCTATCTTGGCACACGCATGTTACCTACATCTGTAATAACGCTAACCGAACGCTAGGATACTTACGCCGCAACTTTTCTCGCGCTCCGCTGTCCCTCAAAATTCTATTATACCGATCACTAATTCGCCCAAAGCTTGAATACGCGTCCGCTATATGGGATCCCGTGCAGCAAAATTTAATTAACGCGTTAGAATCTGTTCAGAACCGCTCAGTTCGGTTCATTTGTTCTAATTATTCCCGTACTGCTAGCATATCAGAAATGAAATCTAACCTTGACCTACCCAATTTAACTGTCCGGAGGAAACTGGCGCGACTGCATTTTTTTCACAAGATATTTTTTCACAATCCATCAATGAAGCGAGACCTCATTTCACAACCGTCATACCACTCATCGCGCATTGATCATCAGCATAAGGTTGCCATTCCGTTTTGCCGCACCAAATTCTTTTCAGCAGCCTTCTTACCGAAAACAGCCGCCGATTGGAACCACCTTCCCTCTTCCGTTGTATCAATAACAGACCCTTTGTTATTCAAGACTGCAATTTCTCAGCAATGCTTGTAACTATACGCAGTTTCCATTATCTATCTTTGTCTTGTATGTGCTTGAATTCTTATACATTTTTAGTTGACTTATGTTGCCTTCCTGATTTGCGCATCTGATACTTGTTTCTTTATTTTGTCTTTTTTTCTTGTGTGTTATATATGTTGTACCCACCCCCTCTGTAATGCCCTACGGGCCCTGAGGGTATTCTAATAAATAAATAAATAAATAAATATGGCCCCGAATGCCACAATAGTAACATATTGGGCGAGGCGAGCTCCAGGGGGCGTAGTGTGCTGGAGCTGTCACAGGCGCTGGTACTGGCGCTGGGACCGGCGAGTGGAGTGCAAATGCTGCTACGTTGGACTGCGCAGGAACAGGATTCGCGTGCTGAACCAAGGCAGGTGGCATGGCAGCGACTTCTGCATACATCACGGGTGGTGTTGGTGGCGCCGTAGTGTTCGATGGGAGTGCCAGCCATGGATGAGAGCTCCTCTTTGATGATGTCACGCAGACCAGCAGATTGAGAGTGAGGCCGAGGGGCGGGTGCACATGACAACCCTTGCGCTTGAAGTTCCTCGCAAATCAGAGTGCGAATCAGTGCGCGCAAATCCACATCCGAGGAAGGCTAGCTGTCGCTGGCGTCTGGATAGTCTGGGTGCAATCGAGTGGCTTGGAGTTCATCGAGATGCTGACATGTCGTGATGACACCCTCAACGGTTGTGGGGTTTTTCACAGCCAGAGCGTTAAACGCAACATGGCTTATTTCTTTGATGATGCGGCGAACACGATCAGCTTCTGTCATCGCCGAGTTCACGTGGTGGCAAAGGACAAGGATGTCTTCAATGTACGAAGTGTACGTCTCCCCGGGATGTTGGGCACGCCCATCGGGCTTTCGTTTCGACACTTCGGAATGGATGTTCGGTTTTCCAAAAATCCTACGGACTTGTTGAGCAAAAGTAGGCCAATCCAGGAAGCAGCTGCTCTTGTGGTTAAAAAACCACGTTTTCAGACAGACAGAAGGCGACGTGACGAAGTTTTTGAGGCTCATCCCATTGGTTATAAACACTGGTCATGTCGTATTCTTTTAGCCATACCTCGACGTCGTCGCGTGGAAGACCACAGAAGATGGGTGGGTCGCGCTGCCGGGCGTTGACAATTCACGCAGGAATGGTTTGTTGGACAGGGATGCTGGATGTTCCGGGCAGCGGTTCTTCAGCCAGAACAGCGGACGGGGGAAGCAAGCGGCGACCCGAATGAAGCTACAGGGGAACATGACGTTGGAGAGGACTTGGGAATCAAAGCACCTCCACCACTCTGTAAGACAGTAGCAGCGTTGGAGTCTCGACGGCGTTTATTAGGCCGAAGCGCCTGAACAACCCTTCGAACGAAGACGACGTTTTTTTTGTGATGATGATTATATACAGATGAAGAATATGAAGGTCAAATGTTGTCAATATTGTGCTTACGATATCACTGAGAAAGTTATAGATCGGTGTGCAAAACGTCTGATTAGACAGTTCTGAACTTTATATCTGTTTGGTATTAGTGTTTTTCGTCCAATTACAAACGACTGCGAAATAAAAAAGTACCACGTGACAAACCCGCTCGTCTGCCAGTGCGCGCAATGATTCTAGTGCTCCCCAACGTTCCGCGTATGAACGACCATAGCGTTTCCCCCTTTAGGCTGTCTCGGTAAGGCTGAAACTACGGGGGGGGGGGGCTTTACGATGAACACGTTTTGCTATCAGCCACAAAAACGATAACCGCTGTGAGTGCTTATCGATGTCATGAATCGGTGTGAGGGAATAAGAATCATCGTGCGCACTGACGCTCTAGCGGGTTTGTCACGTGGTACTTTTTGTATTTCGCAGGTATTTGTAATTAGTAGAAAAACAATAATACCTAACAGATATAAAGTTCCGAAATTCAGCCCTGGTGTAAACGGAGCCGATGTTTTGACAACTGGACTTCTACTCTTGAAAAATTCTAATACTTAGCAGATATAAAGTTCAAAACTATCTATTTGAAGGTTTTCCAAACAAATCTACAACTTTTTCATTGAAATTTTTATTTATCTCTGTTACTTTAAAGTTTGTTAATTAAACAGATCTAATTAAACAATATATAAGAACACAAAAAGTAGTGTGACTAACTCCAGGCGAAGGTGAGCAACAAGCATTTGGTCGCATCGTAATTACATGTTCCGTCATGTTTCTAAACTCTAACTAAAGTTACGTGGGACACACTGTATACTATAGTCGTGTATGTCATGCGTCGCATATACCGCTGTGAAAAGTGATGGCTTTGCGCAATGAGCGTTTCATATCGAGGCAGACACCACTTGGCATTCAAAGTGCATGTAAAGGGCGCATGTTTCTCACGTGTTCAAAAACCCGAAGTGATAGCGAATATCGTACCGTTGTGAGCTGTGTTCTGTGTCAAAGTGTATATATGCGAAAAAAAAATGAATGCAGTATTTTTCACATCCCACGTGGAAAATAAGGACACAATTGTGGGACTACATTAATTAGTGGTAGGATGCGCGCGATTTGGCTCTGCAGCCTACGTTGAATTTCCAAGAAAAGTGGTGCAGGCGTATAGGGACCCACTTTTACGCATCTAAAAGCGAGAGGCACATGTGATAAAAGCGGAAGTCCGTCGCGTCAAAGCCAACGGATATTACGAGGCAGTATAGTGTTCCTTTCGAAGCCGTTTCAAGAAATGACATGGCTGGCTGGTGGAACAACTGCTTTCCACGCAAAAAGCCTACCAGTGGTTCTCACTCAAACCAAATATATTTATTGTTTACAATTAGCATTTTTTTCGGCTTCATTAGAATTTTCGGTTAATGACAAAGCTGATATTTCGAAGGCAACCATGACACCGACACCGGAGTTAGTGCGAACAGCTTTTTAAACACCGTCACGTTAAAACATTCTTACGGTGGAGCTCGAGCGGATGTGCCATATCTCTAAAAAACAAGGACGGAGACAAGGAGCAATAGTTTGTACGTAATGTTGTTGATATGATTATTGCGAATATAGACTCGTGCGATGCTCTACAAATCTAGACAGACGAAACCTGGGGTACACCGGTCATGTCATCTACGACGTTGGAGCGAATCCGGTGGACCATCAAACGACGTTCAATCGCAATGAAAGCGCCTAAGTCTGCTCACGCGTAGGACAACTGTAAGCTACTGGGTCCCCAAAATATCTTTTTTCTCATCCGAAGTAGTACGACACCCCTGTAAAACTGCACCTGCTCAACATTGATGCGTCACGTGTAGCTCGTGCGCCTGAGCAGTGAACTTTGCGAACATCAAAACGTTCTTTGCGTCATTCATTCAAAAGCACAATGTAGTGATACAGTACACATGATATTTGGGGATTGCGTTCCCGTTCCTGGGGAATAACGCTATGGTCAAGGTTTTAGGGCAACTGTTTGTTTAGGTATACTGATTTTTTTTTCCAATTAAGTCCCTTTCATCACTCCTACTCTCTATCTTTTCCCGATTTTAGTAAGAGTAAGCATGGCTAAGGAGCCATAGTAAAGTTCCGGCAAATACCACAACATGTCACTCGTTTCGTCCGCTTGTCACTAAGCGTTAAATAAACAGCGTTCACAATTTCTTAATTCTTGTTCTACTTAACAAAGCCATAGCTGTCCAAGGTGCTGCAGTTAAGAATGAGTTCACGACAGGTTTAGTCAAGCAGTATCAACTCGGGAGTCACCACTGTTCTAACAATGAACACGAGCCAAAGGTCCTCCTGTTTTATCGATGCACTGACAGGTACAACGATTAAAAAAACGACCCGCTGTCACGCTGCAACTGCACGCCTCCGTACAGCGCTGAAAACGCCATCTCGGCCCGGAGCGATCTGAATCCTCCAGACGGCACGTACCTCTTCGCAGCACTTGGACACCGAGCTCACAGCTCCACGGACATGAAGGCAATTTTTCTTTGTAACGTAACTGTTTTATAATATCCTTGACTAGTATTGCCCCTTGTATCTCATAGCGTAACTGTAAGGCATTGTTCGGGAGAAACACGGAAGCTTGAAGAGGTAAAAAAAATTCAGCCGTGGTGTCAGTGGAGCCGACGCTTTGACAACTGGGCTTCTACTCTTCAAGGCTGCAACTGTTGCAGCTCTGAAGAGGACAAGTTGTAGCTTTAAAACAGACAAGTTCGCTTCGTTAAACGTCGGCCCCTGCAAAGTCCCATGTTCAGGAACGTAGCTTAAGTTACATCTGTAACCCGCGGATCTGTGAGCTTCTATCGTAGTTTCGTGGTGCTTGTTCAACTGGAATGTGCTGATGAAATATTTTGTACTGTGTGCCGCAAGTATTCAAGCATTTACTCCTACATGACAACGCATTTGCCCATGGCTCGTTTCTTCGTTCATATCCACAATAAAGATGGTAAAGCAGGAACAATCCAACCTCGATTGGGCCAGTCAATGTGTGCAGCATTGTCAGCGTTAAAGTGTGCGTGCGTCACGAAAGCTTTGGCGTAAGGGATGTGACCGTGCCTAGTCGTGGTCGGGCGCTTGTTTCCTTTCGACTCTAGGCTGGCGTATTGAAGTGACGACAACATTGAATAAAGGCGCAAGCATTACTTCTACGGCGCATTAGAACATTTAGGATGGAGTTTTGTGACTCTGAATCAATCACAAAGCAGGAATTTATAACGTAACGGTGACAAACGAAAATTTGGCTGCCAGAGGTATTTAATATAAATACCTTGCTCTGAATTGTGGTACATCTAGCGGGCCGCAGTCACCCTTTGTACCATCAGCAGGAGCCGGGACACGTAAGCAGGTTGGAGTGACTAATAACGTTTTGTGTGTGTGTGTGTGTGTGGGGGGGGGGGGTAATGTCAATTAACGTTGCAACTTGCTTGGATGCTTTTTCATATCTCATAGCTGGTTCAATCACGAATAGTAATTGAAAATTACCGCGTGCTTACAGGAGGTTTTCAGAAGCCTAGATTGGGAACAGTTAGGGATAAGAGGTAATGGAGAATACCTTAGTAACCTGCGCTTCACCGATGACATTGCATTGCTGAGTACCTCAGGAGACAAATCGCAACTCATGATTACGAAGTTAGAAAAGGAGAGCAGAAAGGTGGGTCTTAAAATTAATCTGCAGAAAATGAAAGTAATGTACAACAAGCTTGGAAGGGAGCAGCGCTTCGAGATAGGTAATAGTGCACTTGAAGTTGTAAAAGACTATGTCTACTTAGGGCAGGTAATAACCGCAGAGCCGAACCATGAGATTGAAGTAACTAGAAGAATAAGAATGGGGTGGAGCACATTCGGCAAGCACTCTCAAATTATGACAGGTAGATTGCCACTATCCCTCAAGAGAAAGGTATATAACAGCTGTATCTTGCCGGTACTTAGCTACGGAGCAGAAACCTGGAGACTTACAAAGAGGGTTCAGCTTAAATTGAGGACGACGCATCGAGCAATGGAAAGAAAAATGGTAGGTGTAACCTTAAGAGACAAGAAGAGAGCAGAGTGGATTAGGGAACAAAGGGTGGTTAAGGATATCATAGCTGACATAAAGAAGAGCAAATGGACATGGGCCGAGCATGTAGCGCGTAGACAGGATAACCGCTGGTCATTAAGGGTAACTAACTGGATTCCCAGAGAAGGGAAGCGGTTTAGGGGGAGACAGAAGGTTAGGTGGGCAGATGAGATTAAGAAGTTTGCGGGTATAAATTGGCAGCAGCAAGCGCAGGAGGGTTGACTGGCGGATCATGGGAGAGGCCTTTGTCCTGCAGTGGACGTAGTCAGGCTGGTGATGATGATGATGATGATGAGTAATTGACGCGAGGATTCCAGGATCATGGAACATATTGATACAGGTCTCCAGTTGACAGAAACCTGGGCGCCGATTTTTAAATTTGCTAATTTATTCCAAGGCTATATTCGAACACTTTGTGAGTCAATGAGGAGCGTCACGGAAGAAGTTCGCGAGACGAGGCACATCTGTGTAGCTGATGAGCATACCCGTTTGAAATTAAAAAAAAATGTATGGGGCATAGCGGGCCCGAAAAAGGAACACCTATCACCCAAAACTATGGGAGAGGAGCCGTAGCTTAGGTCCTCAGCCCTTCTCCAGCTCCGTCCATGGGACGATTGCAGTGATATGTGGTCTGGCGCACTAGCGAAAGGCTTGCGGACCAGGTGTTTTAGACGCCTGCTCTTGTAACAAGCCAGGTGTAACGATTGTTGTGCGCGACCATCTCAAGAGAGAGCGAAATAAGAAATATACGAAGACATGTGGCTACCGTAGCTCGGATATCGCTACATTTAACGAAAAGAGGCTGCATCGTCTTAAGTGTTTCTTTATTTTTTTTCCCATAAAATATCAATCACACAAACGAATACCAACTAATACTTCTGTTTTCACCCTCCTTAATTTTTTGACGACGAAATTCTGTACCTCATCAAAACAGCTGACCAACTCAAGCTTTTTCGCCAACGTGGAGTTCACGGCTGTCGGTGCACCCACCTGGGACCAGGTGCCTCCGTTCCAGTGGAGCACGTCGGAACTTAAGGACCGACACGAAGGGCAACCGGACCTTTGGAACCTCACACCATTCACTCATCAGTGGCACTCATCAAGCAGCGAGATCTGGCCACTCTGGCAAACAGCATACAGGAACTAAATAAAAATAAAGGTGGTACGGGCAAGGGAGTTTTCTCTATATTCCGATTTATTCCAGCTATGGCGCCTATGCATTCAAAAATTGAGCGTCTCTATTTATATCAGGCTATTGGGGGCACTGCTTGGCGTGTGCATGCGTAGCATCCTTCCTTCCCTCCTTCCTTTCTTCCTTCCTTCCTTCCTTCCTTCCTTCCTTCCTTCCTTCCTTCCTTCCTTCCTTCCTTCCTTCCTTCCTTCCTTCCTTCCTTCCTTCCTTCCTTCCTTCCTTCCTTCCTTCCTTCCTTCCTTCCTTCCTTCCTTCCTTCCTTCCTTCCTTCCTTCCTTTACTCTTTTTTTCTTTCATTCTTATTGCTTTCTTTCGTTGTTTCTTTTTTTCTTTATCCCTCGGGAAATTGTGGTAACGAGGCGGCATGCAGAGTGCCCCGAAGGTTAGCAAACCGTGTCTTGCTTCGCTTGAAAGTTTGCGTAGACGCGTGGATGAACGGATGGAAACACGGACGAACAGACAAACGGATAGACGGACGCACCGACGGACGGAATCATGGACTGGTGGACGCACAGACAAAGGCACGGACGAACGGACGAACAAACGGACGGACGCATGGATGGATGGGTGGATGACCAGATGCGTCACCCCACTCATCACCTTCACTCCGTGGATATGCTGTGAAAGCCATAAACGCCATTTAGTTATATTATTCCCAAGGACATATTGTCGCAAAGACACAGCTACGCAGGTACAAAATAGGGCGTTTACTTTCGTAACCCAAGGGCCAGAAACACGAACACCAGAGCACGCGCACACAGAAATACTTCGTTGTCCTCCTCAGAGGCTGGCTACTATAGTTGCCAGCCTACCTTGTGTCAATTCCCCCCTTTCAAGAGCGACCGTCCCGGTCGCTTGACTGAGATGCAGGAGCTGGTCATGAAAAAAAAAAATCATCACGTCAACGAAAAAAAAGCCCACGCTGTTGTGGATAATAAGGAAAAGTTCAAAGTGTTCATAACTCGCGAGCGTGATACGGTTTCATCCGTACTACATAGACTACCTCTGGACGTGGACGTCTTCGGTTTAAACTGGTGTTGGAGCTTTGGGGAACTACCTCATAATTCACGTCACTGAGGCAGCGCACAACTTTGTAAGGGCCAAAGTAGCGTCGCAATAGCTTCTCCGAAAGCCCACGGCGTCGAACTGGCGTCCACACCCATACATAGTCACCTGGTTGATAGTGAACGTTCTTTCGGCCTTGGTTATAACGGCGAGCGTCGATATCTTGCTGCGCGCGAATGCGGTTCCGTGCAAGCTGGTGGGCTCCCTCGGCTTTCTCGACGAAGTCGTCAACGCTGTCATTTCCGCTGCTGTCCTGGTCTACGGGGAGCATAGCGTCTAGCGGTGTTGTGACACGACGGCCATAAACAAGCTCGAATGGTGTTAGGTCTGTGGTCTCTTGCACAGCGGTGTTATAAGCAAACGTGACGTACGGCAAAATTTCCTCCCACTTTTTGTGCTCTACATCAACATACATAGATAGCATGTCGGCCAGTGTTTTGTTTAACCTCTCCGTCAAGCCGTTCGTTTGGGGATGATAAGCTGTTGTTTTCCGGTGATTGGTGTGCGTCAGCTTGGTGACTTGTTGCAATAACTCTGCCGTAAATGCTGCTCCGCGATCGGTTATGAGAACAGCAGGTGCACCATGGCGCAAAACAATGTCGTGGACAAAGAATCTGGCGACTTTAACTGCAGTTCCCTTAGGCACAGCTTTGGTTTCTGCATAGCAAGTCAGATAGTCGGTTGCGACGATTATCCAGTTATTTTCTGAGGATGAAGTAGGGAAAGGACCAAGAAGATCCATTCCCGCTTGCTGAGATGGTGCTCGAGGTGGATCTAAAGGTTGGAGGAAACCGGCGGGCTTTGCGGGTGAGACTTTACGCCTCTGACAGTCACGGCAGGTGCGGACATAGCGCTGAACGGACGAATACAGCTGTGGCCAGTAGTACATAGCGCTGAATGGACGAATACAGCTGTGGCCAGTAGTACTTCTGTCGAATGCGCACGAATGTCCTAGCAAAGCCAAAGTGACCGGCCGAAGGATTGTCGTGGCATGCCTGCAAAACTTCCTCACGTAGTGCCGTTGGAACTGCGAGGAGGAAAGTTTCCTGGCTGCTCTCAAGATGTCTCTTGTAGAGAACATTGTTTCGCAGGCAATACGTTGTTAAACCACGCGAGAGCCGGCGTGGGACAATAACGTCTTCTCCTTGAAGATGCTGGATGACAGGAAGTAGCTCAGTGTCCTCACGTCGAAGCTCAGCCATCCGTACTACATCGACGATGCCAAGAAACGGTAAATCTTGTTCAGTGTCAGATGACGTTGGGGAAATAGGAGCACGAGACAGGCAGTCAGCATCTGTATGCTTATGTCCTCATCGGTAGACCACCGTTTTGTCGTACTCTTGAAGGTGGAGGCTTCAGCGGGCGAGGCGGCCTGATGGATCCCGTAGATTGGCAAGCCAACAGAGCGAATGGTGGTCACTGACCGCTCGAAATGGCCGGCCGTATAGGTAGGGTCGAAACTTGCTAATGGCCCAAACGACTGCTAGGCACTCTTTTTCGGTGGTAGAGTAATTAGCCTCTGCTTTTGTGAGACTGCGGCTCGCATAAGCGATTACACGCTCTGCGCCGTTCTGCCATTGAACTAGAACGGCTCCGATTCCTACGTTGCTGGCGTCTGTGTGGATCTCGGTGTCGGCAGTGTCGTCAAAATTTGCCAGCACTGGAGCTGTCTGCAGTCGATTGCGTAGCTCTACGAAGGCTTGTTGTTGTTGTTCTTCCGTCCATACGAAATGCACATCTGGCCGTGTCAGTCTTGTAAGAGGTTCCGTAATTTTTGAAAATCGTTCGACAAAACGGCGGTAGTGCGAACAGAGTCCGAGGAATCGCTGAACAGCCTTTTTGTCTCCAGGACGAGGGAAATCGGCAACGGCAGCCAATTTCTCCGGATCTGGTCGAACACCCCGCGGGCTCACCACGTGGCCGAGAAACTTGAGTTCTTGATAGCCGAAGTAGTACTTTTCGGGCTGGATGGTAAGGTTCGCTCTCCTTATTGCAGTGAGGACACTTTTTAGCCTTGTAAGATGCTCATAAAACGTGCTTGAAAACACAACGACATCATCCAAGTATACAAGACACGTCTGCCACTTTAGTCCAGCTAGTACAGTGTCCATCATGCGTTGAAACGTGGCGGGAGCGGAACAGAGACTGAAAGGCACCACTTTATATTCGTAGAGCCCGTCAGGCGTCACGAACACGGTTTTCTCATGGTCGCCCTCGTCAACTTCAATTTACCAGTACACTGACTTGAGATCTAATGATGTAAAGAACTGGGCGTGGCGTAGACGGTCCAAGGCGTCATCAATCCGTGGCAGGAGGTAAACGTCGCGTTTTGTGACTTTGTTAAGCCATCGATAGTCGGCGCAGAAACGTAGTGTGTTGTCTTTTTTCTTTACTAATACAACAGGTGACGCCCACGGACTTGTCGAGGCTTGAATGACGTCATCATTCAGCATTTCTTGAACTTGACGCTTAATCACCTCTCTTTCCTTCGGGGACACACGGTATGAATGTTGGTGAAAAGGCCGCGCCGACTCCTCGGTAACAATGCGATGTTTTGTAATGGTGGTACGCTGAACTTTCGATGCTGTGGAGAAGCAGTCCGAGAATTGCCTCACAAGGTTTAGCAGCCGTTCTTTTCGTGAATCTGGCAAGTCTGGATTAACGTGAATGCGGCTTCCCAGGTCAGCACAAGCTTTTGCATGCGGTGAAGTCGTATCCAATGTGCCGATATTGGAAAAGTCGGCGGTTTCACTGAGGAAAGCGACAGTAGTGCCTTTAGGGACGTGTTGGAACTTATTGCTAAAGTTGGTCAGCAGAACTCGAGAGCGTTTATTCTCTAACCGAACAAGGCATCGGGCTATGCAGATGTTTCGTTTGAGCAGCAGCGGGATATTTGCCTCTGCAATACCTTCATAGTCGTTGGATTCATCAAAAACGTCGCAGGCTACCAAGGTCAACACGGTACTCTTCGGCGGTTACGTGACGTCATCGTCAACAATTCTCAAAGCATTGACGTAACTGCCATGAGGGTTGCGCGCTAAAGCGTGTGCCGTAGAAAACGTTACCTGCGACTCTTGCAAATCAATTCTGGCTCCATTATCACGCAGAAAGCCCAGTCCGAGAATTAGGTCCCTCGAGCAACTCGGCAGTATTACAAAATCTCCGAGATACGTAAATCCGTCCATACTGACTCGCGCTGTGCACCATCCCACCGGAGTGAGAAGATGGCCTCCTGCCGTACGTATCTGCGACCCAGCCCACTGGGTGGAAACCTTCTTCAGCTCGCAGGCAAGACCCATGCTCATAACGGAAGTGTCTGCTCCAGTGTCAATTAGCGCCATTACTTCTTCGTCGTCCACAGTTACCGCAATGTTTGATGTCACCACTCTTCGTACCACGTTTGACTGCGTCTGTACATCTTTTTGCTGCCGTCGGTGTCGTCGTAGTGGAGGATCTTGCGTAGAGTCAGCGTCAGTGGCGTCACCTCCGGAGGTCGCTGAACTCAGTTTTCCTGACTTGCAGGACTGGGTGAACAGCGTCTCGGAGCGCCACGTGGATAGGCTGGGCTCGGTGACCTGTAGCGAGCAGGCGACGACGAGCGAGACTCTTGCGACTGATGTTCCATACTGTGACGATTCGAGATGAAACTCTCTATGGGCCCGAAAAAGGAACACCTCTCACCCAAAACTATGGGAGGGGAGCCCTAGCTTAGGTCCTCAGCCCTTCTCTAGCTCCGTCCATGGGACGATTGCAGTGATGTGTGGTCTGGCGCACTAGCGAAAGGCTTGCGGGCCAGGTGTTTTAGACGCCTGCTCTTGTAACAAGCCAGGTGTAACGATTGTTGTGCGCGACCATCTCAAGAGAGAGCGAAATAAGAAATATATGAAGAGATGTGGCCACCGTCGCTTGGATATCGCTACATTTAACGAAAAGAGGCTGCATCGTCTTAAGCGTTTCTTCATTTTTTTCCCATAAAATATCAATCACACAAACGAATACCAACTAATACTTCTGTTTTCACCCTCCTTAATTCTTTGACGACGAAATTCTGTACTTCATCAAAACAGCTGACCAACTCAAGTCTTTTCGCCAACCTGGAGTTCACGGCTGTCGGTGGAACCACCTGGGACCAGGTGCCTCCTTTCCAATGGAGCACGTCGGAACTTAAGGACCGACACGAAGGGCAACCGGATCTTTGGAAGTTCACACCCTTCACTTATCAGTGGCACTCATCGAGCACCGAGATCTGACCACTCAGGGAACCAGCGCATAACAGGAGCTAAATAAAAATAAAGGTGATATGGGTAAGGCAGTTTTCTCTATATTCTGAATTATTCCAGCTATGGCGCCTATGCATTCAAAAATTCAGCGTCTCTAATTATATCAGGCTATTGGGGGCAAGCAGTGCTTGGCGTGTGCATGCCTAGCATCCTTCCTTCCTTCCCTCCTTTTTTCCTTCCTACCTTCCTACCTACCTACCTACCTACCTACCTACCTACCTACCTACCTACCTACCTACCTACCTACCTACCTACCTACCTACCTACCTACCTACCTACCTACCTACCTACCTACCTACCTACCTACCATCCTTCCTTCCTTCCTTCCTTCCTTCCTTCCTTCCTCCTTCCTTCCTTCCTTCCTTCCTTCCTTCCTTCCTTCCTTCCTTCCTTCCTCTTCCTCCTTCCTTCCTCCTCCTTCCTTCCATTCTTTCCTTTACTCTTTCTTATTTTCATTCTTTTTTCCTTTATCCCTCGGGAAATTGCGGTAACGAGGCGGCATGCAGAGTGCCCCGAAAGTTAGCAAACCGTGTCGTGCTTCGCTTGAAAGTTTGCGTAGACGCGTGGATGAACGGATGGCAGCACGGACGAACAGACAAACGGATGGACGGACGCACCAACGGACGGAATCATGGACTGGTGGACGGACAGACAAAGGCACGGACGAACGGACGAACAAACGGACAGACGCATGGATGAATAGATGGATGACCAGATGCGTCACCCCACTCATCACCTTCACTGCGTGGATATGCTGTGAAAGCCATAAACGCCATTTAGTTTTATTATTCCCAAGGACATATACACACAACGCCACATATTGAGCAACTCATAAACTAAAGGTGGCTACATACTTCTACGACTACGCACGGCCTAAGGAGCTTCGTGCCCTAAAAGGCAAGAATTTTCCGGTACAACGTATCACCTTAGCACGGGGAGTAACGACGCGGACGCTCAGAATGCGAGCTCGTCGCATGCAAAAAATATCGGTCGACGAGAGCAATACCAAGGACCGGCGACACGCTCTCTCTAATGAAAAAGGGAGAATGAAAGTGTTACAACTGTGGCCAGTACGGCCATATAGCGAGAGACTGCCATCAACCGAAATGGCCGCTGAAGTGTCTTTCGTTGCAACGGTACGGACCATACACAGCGTTACTGCGACGTGACGCTGCAGCGCGAAACGAAGCAAATGCGGTAACATTAGAAAACAAGCACGAGAAATCAAGAGCGCGAGTGCCTTGCTGAAGAAAGTCACTAAGAATGGAAGGTTCACTGTGGTTGCACTCATCGACACAGGCAGTTCTCGCTGCCTCCTGCGTGCCTCCACTGCAGCGCGATCTGGCTTAGAGATCATCGCTAAAACAAGAGCTCTGTATGGTTTTGGTAATGGCACTGTGCCTGCAGTAAAAAAGCATTGCAATTTGCAAGGCCGACTTGCGCATCGATGGTGTTTTGGCAAAGGACATACCCATCCTCGTCGACACAGATGAAGCTCAATACGTCGATTTATGGGTTGGAAAGACAGCCACCGAGTCAATGCAACATTGGTTGGGGGGGGGGACGCTCTTTGCAATTTAGGCATTGTAGTGACTGTCCGTTGGCTGATATAGAAATTCATGCGTCACCAAGGACTGCAGCTGAGCGCCAAGAAAGAACGCGTACGCCAGAGTGACACCGTGAAGTGGGTTACTTTTTCTGCGGATCAGAGGCGTCATTAATTTGTACGAGCCACACAGGCAGAGATACTGCAAGTTTCTGCATGAAGCTACAGTTCGGATGACTAAGAGCAAGGTAAGAAAATGGTGAAGGATTAGACTGTGACAACTTTAGAAAAACTGAAACGAAGCTGTGACGCAAACGTTGGAGCCTACATTACAGTAACCTGACATTTAAAACTCCAGGATATGTAGAACGAACCCCGAGAGTGCTCCGCTATAACTCTATCGAAACCGGTTTGCGTGACAAGACTGGAGATGAACCTTGTAGAAGTACCGGATAGTACCCCTGCGGCACTGCGTGTACATGTCACAAACGCCGAAGTGAGAGAAGCAATCCGAAGAAACGTCAAGGTATGCAAGGTATGTGACAAGAAAAATTCCCGCATATGTATCCACGAAGTGAATTATGATGAAGGAGCTTGCCCCAGAGGTTGAATCCGATAAACCATGAATCCTCTGTACATATGCTCAATCATCATGGTATGAAGACGTGACACGAGAGTTGTGGTGTGATTGTATATACCCGTTATATGGGCAATGCTTATTATTTGCATATCAATGTACTATATACTGATATATGCATTCTGATACAATATATATGTTTTGTTGAAGAGCGTTTTTACGGAATAAATAACTGGGAGAAACGTTTTTACCTTTTAGTATAACGGATTTGTGAACCGTAAAGTATAAAGCCCTTCACGCCGCCACCTTGACTTCTGCGGAGTCCATAGGGGGCAGTAATATCGACGCGCACTAAGTGGTGTTCGGTGAAAGAGAAAGAAGGCGCGCCTAGAGCGAAACTAGAGCACGCGCCGAGAGTGCAGCGAGCCTCGATGATGATGATTTGATGCTTTTCCCTTTTGAGCGGGCGTGTTGTGGCACCCTAGCATACAAATCGGTGACAAAAAAAAAACCACACACAAAATCACGCTCTGATCGAGCTCGTAACCACTGCTACACTGTCACTGCACTGTGCCAACCAGTGCTTTCGCTCGCTGCGAGACAAACTCGCTTGAGTGGCGGCGTGCCATCTAGTGAGTGCTCTTCAAACGAAGAGCACAGCTGCGCCTCTAGCGGAAGCAATGAACAGTAGCGTACACACCGGCGCAACGACGAGAGATAACCCGCCATCAAAAGGAGCAAGCTCCTAAAAAGAGGGGCTCCTAAACACCATTTCGCCAGGTTAGTGCTCTTAACGAGGACGTTGAGAGTTTAGGATGACCGACTGTTAGCTATATTATTAGCTGATTGCTAGCGCCACCTATGTCGTGTGCAATGACTAGTGGTGAATGGCTCAAATGTAGCGTAGAAGTGTGTGCGCGTTCGTGTGACAGTGCGGATAGGTGTGTGCGAGCGTGAGAGATATTGCGTTAGTTCGATGGAGGTTGTGTGTGTTCCTCCATGCGACGAACTCAAGTGCGTGTGCCTTTGGTGTGAACATTTTTCTCTCTTTACTTTTTCAATTATAAAACTTTTTCACTATTGCTCAATGAGTCCAGTGAATGGGCGTTGCCTCGGGACGTTTTTGCTAAAAATATAAATAAGCATAGACCCTCGGAACCCAACAGTATTAACACTGAATGAACTTAGACGTTCGTGACATCTTCAACATTCCGCGCTAAACAGGCGAACCGAGTCCGCGATGCGCATTATACTTTCTTTCAGGGACTTCCAAATGGTATCATTGATGTTTCTCATTAGCTTAAGCGTAAAGAGCACAGTCTGTAAACGTCTTTACACCCGTGCATAACAATTACCCCTTATTTGTCGAAATTTTTAAGCTGGGGCTCCTGACGGCACTGCAAGATACTTTGAAAACCCCGTTGGCGGCGATAATCATCACTGCAAAACGACATGGGATGTAGAAGAAGAAAAGAATATGTTTGGGTGTGTCTACTGACGACGTTGCGAACTCGAAAAACGTTCCGTCGACGCACGTCAGAAGTGGACAAAACCTCCCCTGTCACCGACCGTTCTCCAAGCACGGTCTCAACAAAATGGGTGAGTTTTGTTTGTCCTATTTGCAAGAAAAGCGAACCATTCGAATATGCGAAGGCGGCTGGGTTATCAACAGCACAGACGACACCGTATTGAATATCTTCATGTCAAGTACTGATAAAATTGATTTTAAAATTGTGTGTTGGCGCCAAAAACACCACATGTTCTTGCGCGTCTTGCTAATGGAATGCTGGAGTTTCCATGGGCTTTGCTTACGCTGATCGATTGCGCTAAGCTGCTGTTTCGCGCACCTGGCGTCGTGCTTGGTACCGTCTCTGTTACCATCATTGTTCTTCCGAAGCGTAGTCTTGTTCCGTCGATACATACTTGATACTCACGGCGGTTTCTCCAGAGCACCAAGACTCAACCGACGTAACAAAGCACAGCAGTTAACGACGGACTATCTCTACTCTGCAGCATTAGTTTTTCCTCCACTCCATAGAGAACGTCAAATGTTCTGCCTTAATGCTTAAACATACATACATCACTGTCCATTGAGGAGCGATAGGCTTCATATTGCCCCTGGACAGACGCTAAAAGAGCAATCAGTTGGGCCACTGACGCCTCCGTTGTAAACGAAATAAAAATTCGGAGGTCCCACGTACAGTGGGAATCGATGTTATGCGAAGCACGAAGGTGGAATGTTGATATGTCACTTTAAAATCAAAACAACGTTACAAGGCGGACATTAATTATGCTTGACATAGCTTCTAACTTATGATTATCATGGTTACGTTTGACATTTGTGTTTGTTGTTGATTCACGTGACGTAACATTGAATTTGGTAAATGTGAAGCTAGCAAAACGGCCGCGAGCACTCTATAACAGTAGTAGGTACTCATCTTTTACATAACATGCATTTCATGATTATCATGTTTCAACGTGTCATTTGCCTTCGTCCTGCGTTCGCGACACGTGATGCCGAATTCGGTATGAGAAGCTATAGCGAAACGGCCGCCAGTGCACCATAACCGTAGCATGCAGTGAGGTTTTACATGACAAGCACATTATAACTATCATGTTTGTACCTGTAATTTATCTTCGTCATTTATTCACGTCTTGTAATACCAAATTTGGTATATGTAAAGCTTGCCAAACGGCTTCGAGTGCGTCATGAGCCTCGTATATAGTCATGTTCCTACATGACACGCACGCCATGGTTATCATGTTCGCGCCGGTGATATACCTTGGTCATCTATTGACATCACGTAACACCGAATTTGGTATATGTGAAGCAAGCGAGATGGCCGTGAGTTAACTATGAACGTAGCATGTAGTCATGTTTACGTGAGACATATGTCACGATTATCTTGTTTGGACGTGTAATTTACTGTTGTCATTCATTACGTCACGTAGTACTAAATTAGTATATGTGGAGCTAGTGAAACGGCCGTGAGCGCATTATTATCGTGGCATGCAGTCATGTTGTTACATGACACGCGTGTCATAATTTTCATGTGAGGGCCAGTACTTATGTTTGCCATACAGTCATGTCTGACCATACGAGTTTTGCGATATGTCATGTCAACGAAAACACCGCAGAAACAGCAAGAGCATGACACATAAATAATTAAATTCATGACATACATGTCATGGTTTTCATGTTGTGACTAGTCAGTTATGCTCGTCATACAGTCATGTTATGCCATACCAATGGTATAGATACCATTATCCAAACAGCCAGGAGAGCCGTAGGCGGCTTATATATATATATATATATATATATATATATATATATATATATATATATATATATATACGGTCAAACACGCCGAAGATCACTATATATATATATATATATATATATACCAAAAACAAAAGTGATGCTGGGTCCGGGAAATATTATTCGTATAGGAAAGAAGACGCACGTACGAAGTTATTTAATTGACGTTTCGGCCGTGGGTCCGGCCTTCATCAGAATACAGTTTATGGCACGAGTGCTGTTTATATACATGTGCATATCAGTAAGATACAAATGTGAAAACCGACATGAAAGGCTATATATGGGCATATATATATATATATATATATATATATATATATATATATATATATATATATATATATATATATATATATATATGCAAGTCACACAATATAAAGAGCACCTAATCTACGAGTAAAAAGATATTGCTTCCATGCGCGAGCAAGTTGTTTACAAATAAAAGATGAAACGCATAAAAGAGAAAGCACATAACATGAAGAGTAGTCCGACCAGTAAAAGCAAGAGAAAAAAAAAAGAAAAAAACTATAAAATACTAATAAAAATGACAAAGACGTTACAAAGCTGCTACGTAATCAACGGATACAGACAATGTAGTGCGACTTGCTGAGCAAGGTTGAAAAAAGTTGGACAGGGTGATACAAGTTACGCAGATAGGCAACTAAGTTTTCCTACGTTTTCATTCAGACCAGATGCGACGGCGTTGAACTTATAGATGAGGAATGATTCACGGGCTTCTCTATCATAATTTGTGCGGAAACCAGATTCTAGTAATGTGACTTGTAGGTTTTCAAAAGAGTGGCCAGGGAGGTGCACGTGTCTTGAAATGGGCAAGTGGGGCAAGGTGTTAGCATGAGATTTATGGTTGTTAAAACGCAGTCTAAAAGGCCCTTCTGTTTGACCAATGTACTGTATTTCACATAACGCACATTCTATCATGTATATCACGTTCTTAGAATCGCAGTCAAGATTGCCTTTGATTTTTAAGGAAAAGTAGGAACCAGTACTGGTGACCTGTTGGCATGTGCGCATGTAAGGGCATACTTTGCATCGCGGTTTTTGGCAAGGATGGCACCCGATCGTGTCAGGACTGTTTGCTTTCGATGATGATGACGATGAGAGTATGTCTCGAATAGTTTTAGCTTTGCGATACACTGCTTTAGGTGGTTCGGTGAAAATGTTTCTTAAGCGTTCACTTTGCATTATAATATTGTGGTGCTTTCTCAGCACATTTGAAACACGCGGAACTGACGCAGAATGGGTAAGGACTAAGTTTGTCTGCGGTGAGGGAGTCGAGTTTTTAGCAGCGCACAACAGCGTTCTACGATTATGCATGTCGGCACGTTTTATTGCGTCATCAATTAATTGCGGCGGATATTTTTGTTTGACTAGAGCATCCTTTAGTGTTCTGCAATTTTTTTGAAACTCTGATTGCTCTGAGCAGATTCTTTTAAAGCGTAAGGCCTGACTGTAAGGGATGCTAGTTTTGCTATGTTTCACGTGGCTACTGTCAAAATGCAAATACTGCTGCCGGTCTGTAGGCTTCCTGTATAGAGCAGTGGATAGCTTATCATTTACAATCGAAATGCTTACATCAAGAAAACTAAGAGTTGATGTGGAATAGGTATGAGAAAATGATATTGATGGATGGGCATCATTAAAGTCAGATATGAAGGAAAGCAACTCCTGCTCACTATGCGGCCAAATAAGAAAAATGTCATCAATGTAACGTTTATAATAAAAAGGTTTCAGCGCGCGGGTTTGCAAAAATTCACTTTCAAGCTGGCCCTTGAATATATTGGCGTAGTTGGGTCCAATACGCGTACCCATTGACGTGCCGCTAACTTGAACATAGTGTTGCCCTTCAAATTGAAAGTTATTTAGCTCTAAAATGAGCCTGAGCAATACTGCTAATGTGTTGCTGTCGATAAATTTACCCGGTGATGCTGCTTCATAGGACCTGGCGACTGCCGCTGTTCCGTCTACATGCGGAATGTTGGTGTATAAAGACGCTACGTCTAACGTGACCAAAAAGGAACCTTGAGGAACAATCAGATCAATTATACCAGAAACAAAGTCGGTAGTGTCCCTTACGTAAGATGGAAGCGATGCTGGGATACTACTGATCAGAGAATCGACATAGCTGGACAATTTTTCTGTGACAGTACCTATACCTGAAATAATGGGACGGCCGGGGTTGTTTATCTTGTGTATTTTAGGCAAAAGGTAAAAACGACCAGGAACAGGACTTAGGGGAATAAGAGAATGAATCGCATTGTCAGGCATCTTTTTGTTTTCCCGAAGCTCTAGCAAAGTGCTCTGGACAAGAGATTTAAACTGCTCAGTGGGGTAGTGATCCAGACGCTTGTAAAAACTCGTGTCTGCGAGCTGTCTTTGGGCCTCTGCTTCATAATCAGACTTGTTCATTACGACAACAGCCCCACCTTTGTCCGCAGGCTTGATGACGATGTCATTGCGACAGGACAAGGCATTTAATGCTTTCATTTCACTGGTGGTTAGGTTACGGCGAAACGGCGTTTGCTTTCGATACGACTGTAGTACGTCTCGTTTTACAGCTTTGATATACATATCTAAGCATCTGTCTCGTTGTGAGGGAGGTACCCAACGTTTTCCAGAAGGTAATGCGTTGGTGGAACTATTTGTATTTTGCCGGTCATGAAAAAACTCGCGCAAGCGTAAGTTGCGAGCAAAATTATCCAAGTCTTTTAGTAATTGGAATTCACTGTGTCCGCCTGTGGCAGGACAGAAATTAAGACCACGGCACAGAACACTGCGCTCCTCAGCAGTCAGTACAATGTCCGAAATATTTACTATATTGTTCTGCTCCTTGACGATACGTTTGTTAATGCAAGGTGACAAAGAAGTATCGGGGTAAGCTTGTACCGGATTCGTTAGCAAAGGGACGTAATTGCATGCATTGTTCTGGCTAGGGCACCAAACACCGTCACGCGACATTTTCTTGACTTTCAATGCGTAAATTTCACGATGCTTTTTATATGCGAATGCCTCTAGTGCGGTGGATTCATTAGACGAGAGGCTTAAATTTGCTGACATTTGATTTTCTTGGTGCAAGATATTTTTTGCTTGAAGAACGATAATGATCAAGGGTAACTCGGGTGAGTTGTAGTGAAGCATTTCTTAATATGTCGTCCCACCTATCTATATTTTGCTGAGACATGTTAGATAGGGCTGGTTTCACAATGATACGTAGACCCTTAGGTGCAACAGACGCGGTTAAGTAGGTGTTCAAAGTGTCTACATGTAGGTCGTTGCGAACACGTTTTTCTACAACTTTCCGTAACCTTAAAAATTCTTTCGAACAGAGGCAAGAAGTGTTTTTACCGGGTGACAAAGTCTGTAGTCAATCAGCAGGTCCGTGTTGCACGGTTTGGGTATGGCTGCGAAGCTTGTAGCGGTGACCACTGGCTGAGGAATCTGGAGGGTCCTTTGCTGAATGCGAAGGTCCAATTGACGAACCTCTCGTAGCGGAGCCTGTCGGGCAACTTTTGGAAGAAACCTTGTTGCGATAGTCCTGCGTCACTCGCTCGTGGGGCGATGGTGGCTTCTGAGGGGAAGCACAACTTCTTGTTTGGCCAGTCACCAGTGCTGCGTCAGACGACTCGCCCACAACGGTAGGCCTCCTTGCGTGATGCTGACGGGGATCGGTGGGCACACTGTCCAACCAGGAGTAGGACCTAGCGCTGGATGGCTTGTAACAAATGTGCCAAATATGGCTCGCCATGAGCGAAACCCTGTCCACCCTGTCCAACTCTTTTCAACCTTGCTCAGGAAGTCGCACTACGTTGTCTGTATCCGTTGATTACGTAGCAGCTTTGTAACGTCTTTGTCATTTTTATTAGTATTTTATAGTTTTTTTCTTCTTTTTTTCTCTTGCTTTTACTGGTCGGACTACTCTTCATGTTATGTGGTTTCTCTTTTATGCGTTTCATCTTTTATTTGTAAACAACGTGCTCGCACATGGAAGCAATATCTTTTTACTCGTAGATTAGGTGCTCTTTATATTGTGTGACTTGCATATATATATATATATATATATATATATATATATATATATATATATATATATATATATATATATATATATATATATATATGCCCATATATAGCCTTTCATGTCGGTTTTCACATTGCTATCTAACTGATATGCACATGTATATAAACAGCACTCGTGCCATAAACTGTATTCTTATGAAGGCCGGACCCACGGCCGAAACGTCAATTAAATAACTTCGTACGTGCGTCTTCTTTCCTATACGAATATATATATATATATATATATATATATATATATATATATATATATATATATATATATATATATATATATATGTGTGTATATATGTATATATAGATAGATAGATACGGTCAAACACGCCGAAGATCACTATGTATTGCTTTGCATTTAAAATCAGGTCATGTATGAAGCCAAGCAGTTCCCCGGAATTCGGGGGTGGGGGAAGCAGGGAGTTAGATTTCCCATCCCCGAATTTCGTCGACGTTGTATGGGTAGATACACGCGCAAGACAAAACAATGTGTGGCTGAACCGCGCTCTGCAAAAAGAACAAAAAATGGCTGCGTATTTGCGTGCCTCGCTGCCAATGTCGTCGAAACACAACAGCTCTCTGTTTTGTATCATTCATTGTATCGCATTTTCAGTGCCTTCTTATACACACTAGCGTCTTTAAAACTACGTATGTATGTATAGTAAAGGAATACACCACGTGATACTTGTAAAGTGATGTTGAGCCTCCGATCTGTGTAATACTTGTTTTTCGATCGACTATGTTCGGAAGTATAAACGCAGCCACCAGTTCAAGATGGCTTGGCGTTGATCAAGAGCCTGAACTTTCACCGGGCGGCCTAATCGTTTCGCATGGCAGACAGACAAATTGACAGACAGTGGAAAATTTCTGCGTCCAAGTATCGCAAAGGAATCAAATGTCTTTAAAAGTCATTAAATACGAAGGGGGGGGGGGACACTGGAAATGGATTGTAGTCCGGGCAGCGATATTGAAATCAAAGTATCTCCGGCGTGGATGTTTACCATGTGGACTGATCAGAGGGAATTTGTCGAAACTGCAAGCGAAAGTAAATTTCTGGGAATTCAGAGCTGCAGCGAATACGGAGAAGTGCAAGTAAAGAGGAGGAAAGCACAAGATTGTGTCTCACAGTCTCTTGTTCTCCGTTTTTCCTACCAAATGATTATTAACGGCCAACTTGTAGACAATCGAGATTTTCATTGTGCTTTGCGAAATTACTGCATGATGATTCTGTAAATGAAAAAAAAAAAACAGCAGAGAACTCTGCCACTCCCTTGAATTTCAATGAACGGGATGTCGTATTATTTCGTCATATAACATGCGTGGTATTGTTCCATTTGCTTTACTCTTTGTCTTAAAATCTCACTTTCAATAACTTATATTGTCCGAAATTTCACTTCTTCTTCGACTTCTTCTTCGACTTCTTATCTTCGACTGCCTAAAATTTGGTCGTGTTTTATTTCTTTACACTTTGAATACGTCTCTGTTTCCTTGTTATTAGTTAGGATATTCATGTAAAATTAAGAACAATACTTATAGGACGAACAGCCTGCTGCATTTTCTTTTTAGTGGTATACCAACGCATCGATCAGAGACTGGAAAAGATCATAAAGCCATATGATTTTGCGAGCAAGAAGCTCAGGAGGAATCAAAGCTGTACTTAGTGCTCTGCATGCAAACGGTGGCACAAGTGATGTTCATAATGGAGGAGAAAACTTACTTGAAGCGTTCAAATTGCAGACAGCGGCACGGACGTAGGGTACACGACGTACCGGCCGCGTAAGTATGAAATGTTTTCTGCACGTAAGGCATTTTACATGCTATGTTTATCAGTGTAAAAAAGGAACATATATTAGGAATTATTTGGAAAACACGCGATAAATAATGCAGTGAACTGCATTTGGCAGGCATTCTTAGATTAGGAATGGTAGTTTACTACGACTACCCCCAAAAGCAAGGTATGTACCTGTACATTCGCGGTACATATTCTATGCTGCCCTGATACGCCACGAAAGTTTCCTGCACATAATCTCCGTGATCGGCCCAGCTTCAACCAAGTTGCGATATTATGTGATGACGCCCTCGTGCAACGTTGCCTTATATGACGTCACAAGGGACGTCACAAAGTCGGGCAATCGCGGACGGGCTAAGGTCGTAATGGGATTTTTCTTTTTGTCAGTCGTGTTGACGCCGCGGTACACCGACGCAGACGGCCAGTTTCCGCGTCTGATTAGGCATTTAAGGCTTGAGCCTTGAAACAGATGGTATAAACTTAAGGGACAAGAAAAGAGCAGAGTGGGTCAGTCAACGAAAGCGTGTTAAGGACACCTTAGTGGAAATAAACAATACGAAATGGAATGCGGAGGGCATGTGTAGCACCTGGGGAACCTAACTTGTCACCAGGAGTAACTGACTGCATTGTATGAGTATGAAAGCGTGCATAATTTTAAGGTGAGTATATTCGATTACGAAGATTGCGGAGAAAACGTTGCCGCTGCAAATAAAGAACCGGGATAATTGTTGAAACATGGTAGAGACATTTGCCCTGCAGTTAGTTGTATAGGCTTAGTTAGTCTTATGGCGATAATAATGGCGTGGTAATGACCTGGCTTTAAATATAGGCATCACGTTTTCTCTAGCTTTCTTATCATAAGGTATAGGAGACAGGTAAACCATGTCAGCTCTAACGGCTTAGTCCCCTACACTCTTCAGTTTAACTAATCTAAAGTACTCGTTTACTGTGTTTTGACAAGTACAGGCTGTAGGCTAAGTTTTACTTTCGTATTAAAAACTTTGAGCTCACCAAGTGAAGTACATAAATGCTAGAAAAGTTTTGTTTTTGTTTGTGGGCACAGATTTGAAATATTGTAGAAAAATATCGGCCGCATGTATTCAAGTATCACATGCTAGTGACTAAAAAGTGCTATCATGCGAAAATGTTTCTTTCAGAATCCTCAGCATTTCAAAACGTAAGCACTAATAGCATAATTTCGTTTATTGTAAGCTCCTCCTGAAAACGCATGCTTAACTAACTGAGATGTAGGTCAGTTGGTAGAGCAATAGACGCATTATTTGAAGGCCGCAGGTACAGCTCCTGCCAGCGGCAAATCATCCTTTTATCTACTTTACTTTCTTCATAGGTAAACCATAATTACTACAAATGTCAACTCCTGTACTTTCCTCGGCTTTCTTGTTCGTTGGTTCTAATCAATCTTGCGTATATTGCGTCTAACAAAAAAAATTGACCCTTAAAACTGCCTTTTGTTCATTCAATTATGAGAGCCAAGCACTTGACGGGCAGGGGTGCAGCAGAAACAGAACAAAAACATAGCACGTGCCCTCGAGTAGTTTTCTTGCTGTGTCACCGTCCCTCAAGCGCTACGTTCTTAATGTGGGGCATAGAAATACGCATGCGGCCGGCAGACTTAGCTTTGTGAGCAGCATTTCTGTGCCCTCCCCGGGTTTTCCTGGTGCAACGCCATCACGCACATTCGTAACTCCTAACAAGCTGCACTGCAAATCATCTTGGTTTTGCCAATTTACAACAGCGTGCCACCGATATGAGCAGTTGGATCACCAGGCCCAGCAACAATGTCCATTCCAGCGGGTCTCTGTTGCGGAGCCATCACTCGGACTCACAGCTGCAAACGAACGAGGTCGCCGACGAGGTCGCCCTTCACATTCGTCGCATGGCCGGAACGCTTCCGGACCTCGTTCGTGTCGCCCAGCAGAGGCTCGTGGCGCAGAGGTGATTGGGAAAGGGTGATAGGTCGCTGGTTAGACTACAATCGGCCATGTTTTAGGCTTTTGCTTGCCTGTCACACGTCCTTGTGGTGTATGCAACCCACTCGAGTGTATATATATATATATATATATATATATATATATATATATATATATATATATATATATATATATATATATATATATATATATATATATATATATATAAATTACGGTGGTGGGAAACAACGCGAGCACTAAAGCTATCCGCTGTTGTCGTCTTCTACTGAAGTACTTTGCATTACGCCATTACGCAATAACCAATAACAATCAGGGCCAAGCGTAAGCCCTAGTGAAGTCTCTAAAGGTGTTGCACAAATCCGCCTGAGGAATGCGCTCGTAATGATTACAGCATCGGACTTCTCTGCAAGGGCTGCAGAGTTCAAATCTTGCCATCTGGACATTCCAGTGACATTTATTATGGTTTACTTGTCGTACATAAGCTCAGTGCACCTGTGTATGTAGTGCCACACCGGAAGCTAGCTCATTCAGGCATTTGAAACTGGGTGGTCAAGTTCAAGTAACAATACGCATTTGAGAGACAAAAGGGCATGAGTGGATGACAGCCTAAGGCAGCACTATGTTGTATGCTACTTGAATATTGTCTCACGTACTGCTACTAGACAGCTATCTTTGCCATCTTCGTCGCATACTTGCATGCTGTAATAACGAATTCTTCAGAAGCATCAGAATAAGTTCTGCACAGGCGCTGTTCGCAAGGACGGCGAGCCAGTTGTTTTCGTATTTCGTATTGTGGGGATGAACGAGGGCATTAAGTTGCGGAGGCGTCATCTTACAGACAGTCTGACGGCCGTGATGTGGCTCCCATACGTCGGTAGCTTCGGCGGTGAGGTTGCAAGCAGAAAGGCAGCATTGGCCGTGAGCAAATGTTCAGGGTAGATTCGGCAAAGATCGGAGCTGGAGAGTGTTTTAGATGCGAAGCAGCTTTTTGTCTTGCATGTGCAACGCTGTCCGTCCATGTCTCCGTACTTACACGCCGCACCTCTTTCTCCCCGCCACAGTTGTTGGAACGATGCCAAGTGTGTCAAGTCACAGCTGCGTGTTGACGTCACTTTCTCCCTCATCCACAGCAGCTGTTGCTCCTGCCAACATACCTAGGTGGTGTTGCTCCTGCGCCCTCTCGTAACACACCTCTCTCTCTCTCTTCTATCTCTCGAGCGCCCGTAACGCTCGACTGCGCGTCGAGTGAAAACACTCTTTCGACTTGTTTATCTGCGATGAAACTTTCTTTCGTCTAAAACACTCTTTCGGCTCGTTTATCTGCGACGAAACCCAACCCACCTCCCATATCCTTGCGTTTCACAAAAAAACGTTTACTCGAGTAAAGGCTACACCGAGTTTCGCTTCAAACCGTTCTTGCAGCACCCGCGTCGACGCCCGTTTCAGCTGGGTCAACGGCGTGTGCACCGCTGCTGCTTCGCATCCCACCATGCTTCTCTTGGGGAGATGGTCCATAATTTTGTTCTTTGACTTTTCTTGCCGCACAAATTAAGTCTCCACCGAGAAGGGAGAATCGCAGGAAGGCTAGCGTGACGGGAAAGTGATAGGTTGTCCATGCGCATACGTGGCTCTGTGTAACGTGTGCGTGCGTGCGTATACCACTATGATGTTCGTAAAGGCAAGGCTTAAAGGCGCCCTATTTTTTTTCTTCGCACAACGCAATACAAGCTTTCTGTCTGTGACAATATACATTTTGCTGACGGTTAATAAACCGTTTAACACTACAGAATAAGTGGCTCACGCGCATTCCAGACGCCGCAACATTGCAGGCCTTATGTATTGGCTGTTTCTATGCATAATGCACCAACGCAGCCTTAAAGTTTGATGCAGTGGTACAATATGTCACTCGAGAGTCTCGTTAACGCGAATGCCAGTGCCTGTACCGAAATAGAGGACACGCGGAAACTACCTCGCTAGAATGTGGGATTAAACCTAAAATTACAGTCGCTTTGCAAGCAATGCTTACGTAGAAAACGTTTTTGCTTCGAAAGGGTTCGCTAATGTAATGTTTAGATGGTCTTTAAAGGCATGTATGGGATACACTGTGCGAAGTATTGCCGGAGTCATGGCGGAGCGTACGTTGACAGCGGCATCATTCAGTGCCATTTCTGATTTTTTTTTTGGTTTTTGGCTACAGGGACGCTGAGGCTGCCAACATGCTCTACTTCACCTGTGGCTTCTGCTTCCTCGTCACCTTGTCCGCTGCACTGCTGTATTATGCGATCGCCAGAGACGGTGATTACGTTACAGATATTTTGTTACTGATGGGCAAATTTGCGTGATAACTTCATAAAAGTAATGTTCCCGCTAGTTTCGGGCTGCAAGCAAGTAGGTGAATATTGGCCATGCCCAAGAAATCTCAGGGTGGGCCCAGCGACTATTTCTCAGTGATGAGGATACTTGTATGCATGCCGAACTACATTGATACGTGCAGTTGGCGAAATCTTTTGCTATCATGCATAAGTGGCAGTTTTTTCTGCGCATCTTTTTCATACCACCTAATTAAGTTTCAGATGAATGAAGGACAAGTGTATGCCGATAAAAACATGTACACGAAGCAATTATTTGTACTTCGTTCCTTAATATGGCGCTGACACACCAAGTGGCCGCTGCGCACAATAGCTCCGTTTGTACTGACTGTACATACATACATACATACGTACATACATACATACATACATACATACATACATACATACATACATACATACATACATACATACATACATACATACATACATACATACATACATACATACATACATACATACATACATACATACATAAAATTGAACAGACTGTCTCCGAAAGGCAAAATTGGAGCGAGCGAAACTTGTTATAGCTTGTACTTGACCTTTCTTTTTTTTCTTTATTTATTGCTCTGCCGCAACGTTTTGCTTTCTACTTGCCGGGAGTGTCACTAAAAAAGGCGTGGGTTTTAACTAGTTTGTGCTGCCTGGTCACCTACTTGTCGCTCAAAATTTCTTGGACAAAGGACGAAACAGACACAGCCAGACTAAAACTTCCAAACGAATTTATTGTCGAGGTGCCAGCACGAATCAACTAGTCATTTCCTGCATATATGTCACACCTTGACAATAAATCCAGTGAGAAGTTTACGTCTGTAGGTGTCCACCTCGTCTTCTCTCAAAGAAATTGTGCGCAATGTGTAGGTGATCAGGGAATGCCACTGTCATGCACGTCCTTTGCGATGCGATATTTTGTTGGCTACAGGCAACAACGACAGCCATGTGTTCAAGTACAGGCAATATTGAAATTAGCAGATTAAAGTGATGAGTCACGTCGGTAAAAAATCGCTTCGCAATATCAGAAGAGGTTCATCAGTGAGAAGCCAACGATTGAAAGAGCATCGATTCGTTGAAAACAATGCATACAAATGCGCTTATGGACAGTAGCTGCACTTCTCTGCAAACACCGGCACCGGGTTCTGCGCTCACACCGCCACAGCAGCGTAACCGCCAACAAGGTCAGCTCTGATACGACAAGTTCGAAACGTCGGAAGAGATCGTTGTGAGCGAAGTTTGACCTTCTCTCGTAAAATTAACTGAAGATTGCAATACTGTCTGATGTTAATTGTAAGTGCAGCTGTGTAGGTGATTCGACACACGATAAGTTGATGCACACAATTCGAGAGAGATGAGTATATTGTCACGGGGTCGTGACGTGGCCAAAGACAGAAAACTTCGTGTTGGGATTTACCTGTTTATTTGGGCGAACCTGTGCCCGGTAAAGGGAAAGTTTAATTACAGCAGCAGTCTTGCACAGATAGCAGTCTCGGACTGATAGCGGCGAACGCAGCGTCGGCCTTCGATCAACAACTGACAAGCGGCGAAGCGCGTCGGCATTTATACCCTTGCCGTCGAATGTTCTAGCGTTATCGCTGGCGGTGGCGTAGGTTCCAGAACAATCTGTACCGTTCGCACAGTGGGCGTGATCTTATCGAAATGATCTACTACAGTCCGGAACCTTCTCGAAACCTGCAGGCGCCGTTTGCACCGAGAATCGTGTGGTGTTTCGGAACGATAACAAAAACTTGTGAAATGGAACGTGGCATTGCCCCCCTCTGAAAAAAGGCATCGTCCCGATGCTTTAACTAAAGATGAAGGTACAATAATAATGCAAGAAAGTACAATGAATAAATTACAATACAACAATTATACAAAAAAAACACTGTTTCAGTTTGTTAACGTGCATGAAATGGCTTGAGGCGCACGACATGGACGACTTCAGGTCGCGATCGGCGTCGTTGAGAGTTCGTGATGCCGTCGGGGACAACCTCGTAATCAAGTGGGCCGAGACGTCGAACCACCTTGTACGGTCCGAAGTACCGTCGCAGAAGCTTTTCACTTAGTCCACGTCGGCGTATTGGCGTCCACACCCAAACACGTTCACCGGGCTGGTATTCCACGAAGCGTCGTCGAAGGTTGTAACGGTGGCTGTCGGTCGTCTGTTGATTCTTGATACGAAGACGCGCAAGTTGTCGGGCTTCTTCGGCGCGTTGAAGGTACTCGCTCACATCGAGGTTTTCTTCGTCGGTGACGTTGGGTAACATGGCATCGAGCGTCGTTGCCGGGCTCCTTCCGTAGACCAATTTGTATGGAGATATCTGCGTCGTCTCCTGCACCGCCGTGTTGTATGCGAAGGTCACATACGGAAGAATGGTGTCCCACGTCTTGTGTTCGACATCGACGTACATTGACAGCATGTCGGCGATCGTCTTGTTAAGCCGCTCGGTGAGGCCGTTGGTCTGTGGGTGGTACGCTGTCGTCCGGCGGTGGTTTGTTTGGCTGTATGCCAAGATCGCTTGAGTTAAGTCGGCAGTGAATGCCGTTCCTCTGTCGGTGATAAGGACCTCCGGGGCGCCGTGACGTAGGACGATATTTTCGACGAAAAACTTAGCTACCTCGGATGCACTGCCTTTTGGCAGGGCTTTTGTCTCGGCGTAGCGGGTGAGGTAGTCGGTAGCTACCACGATCCACTTGTTTCCGAAAACCGACGTCGGGAACGGCCCCAGTAGGTCCATACCAATCTGCTGGAAAGGTCGGCAAGGTGGATCAATTGGCTGCAGAAGTCCCGCTAGCCTTGCCGGCGGTGTCTTGCGTCGCTGACAGTCCCGGCATGTCCTCACATAACGAGTGACGTCGGTGGTAAGACGTGGCCAGTAGTACCTTTCTTGTATCCTCGCGAGCGTGCGGGAAACACCGAGGTGCCCTGCCGTCGGATCGTCGTGCAGGGCCTGCAGGAGTTCTGGTCGTAGAGCTGAAGGCACCACAAGGAGGTACTTAGCTCGAAGCGGTGAAAAGTTTTTCTTTTGTAGAAGACCGTTTCGTAGAAAGAACGACGCAAGTGCACGCTTGAATACCTTCGGGACTTCGGCGGTCCTGCCTTCGAGGTATTCTATTAGGGCTTTAAGTTCCGGGTCGGCCCGCTGTCGTTCAGCGAAGTCGTAGGTAGTTATCGTTCCCAAGAAGTAGTCGTCATCCGAGTCGTCGGGTAGCGGTTGGTCGACAGGCGCACGAGAGAGACAGTCAGCGTCGGAGTGTTTTTTGCCGGACTTGTAAATGACAGTAATGTCATATTCTTGAAGTCTCAGGCTCCATCGTGCGAGGCGACCTGAAGGGTCCTTCAAGGTGGCTAGCCAACACAAGGCATGGTGGTCGCTCACAACTTTGAAGGGCCTGCCGTAGAGGTAGGGGCGAAATTTCGACGTAGCCCAGATGATGGCGAGGCACTCCTTTTCTGTTGTGGAATAATTTGCTTCTGATTTGGATAGCGATCGGCTGGCGTAACTAATAACCCTTTCAAGTCCGTCAGCCCTCTGCACAAGAACGGCGCCAAGACCTACGCTGCTTGCGTCAGTATGTATTTCTGTCTCGGCGAATTTGTCGAAATGGGCAAGTAACGGAGGCGTCTGGAGGCGATGTTTAAGCTCCTGGAAAGCGTGTTCCTGTGGCGTTTCCCACTTGAACTCCGAGTCGGCCTTGGTAAGGTTAGTGAGAGGATCGGCGATGCGGGCGAAGTTTTTCACGAACCGCCTATAATAGGCGCACAGGCCCAGAAATCGGCGCACGGCCTTCTTGTCAGTGGGCGGCGGGAAATCGGCGATGGCGGCTGTTTTCCGTGGATCGGGACGAACTCCAGACTTGCTGATAACGTGCCCCAGAAACAAGAGCTCCTCATAAGCAAATCTGCACTTTCCTGGCTTCAGTGTGAGTCCGGACGTCTTGATGGCTTGAAGTACAGCTTCAAGGCGCCGAAGATGCTCGTCGAAACTCGAGGAAAACACGACGACGTCGTCCAAGTACACAAGGCAAGTCTGCCACTTCAATCCTGCCAGTACTGTATCCATAACGCGTTGAAAAGTTGCAGGCGCTGAGCAAAGGCCGAAGGGCATCACCTTAAACTCGAAAAGGCCGTCCGGTGTTATAAACGCCGCCTTCTCTCGGTCTCTTTCGTCGACTTCGATTTGCCAATAGCCAGTCTTGAGGTCCATTGACGAGAAGTACTTGGCGTTATGGAGCCGATCAAGGGCGTCGTCTATTCGTGGGAGAGGATACACGTCCTTTCTTGTGATTTTGTTCAGGCGGCGATAATCGACGCAGAAACGTAGGGTCCCATCCTTTTTCTTCACTAACACCACGGGGGATGCCCACGGACTCTTGGACGGCTGGATAATGTCATCTCGCAACATTTCATCAACTTGTCTCTTCATTGCCTCACGTTCTCGCGTCGAAACCCTGTACGGACTCTGACGGAGTGGTCTGGCATTTTCTTCGGTTATGATTCGATGTTTCGTGATTGGGGTCTGCCGAATTTTCGATGACGACGAAAAGCAATCTTCGTATTGCAGGAGCAGGGCCTTGAGCTGTTCTTGCTTATCGTTCGGAAGTCTGGGATTGACGTCGAAAGCTATGGGAGAGGCTTGGTTCTTCTGAGCAGGTTCCGCAGAATCGGCGAGGGCGAAAGCACTGGTGGCTTCGACAATTTCTTCGATGTAGGCGACCGTTGTTCCTTTGTTCTCATGTTTGTACTCATTGCTGAAATTCGTGAGCATAACCGTTGCTTTGCCTCCCCGCAGCTCTGCAATTCCTCTTGCGACGCAAATATTTCGGGTGACCAACAGATGCTGACTGCCTTCAACGACGCCTTCCAAGTCAGGTGATTTAGGAGCGCCGACTGAAATAATGACGCTTGAGCGAGGCGGAATGGTGACTTGTTCTTCCAGCCCATTCAAGGCATGGTGTCCTGACGGCGTGCGCGGCGGTAGTGCTTCTTCTGTGGATAACGTTATCGACCTTGTTTTTAGGTTGATGACAGCACCATGGAGGCATAAGAAGTCCATGCCAAGGATGACATCTCTCGAGCAACGCTGTAGGACTACGAAGTCTGTAGGATAAATACGGCCGTTAATGGTGACTCTCGCTGTGCAGATTCCTGCAGGCGTTACGAGATGACCTCCGGCTGTGCGGATTTCAGGGCCTATCCAAGCTGTCCTAACTTTCTTTAACTTCGCGGCGAACGACCCACTGATGACAGAATAGTCGGCTCCAGTATCGACGAGAGCGGTCACACTGTGGCCGTCAATAAGAACGTCGATGTCGCTAGTTCGCCGTCTCGCATTACAGTTAGGGCGTGGCGTCGGGTCACGGCTGCGTCGGCTTGATCCGCTGCTTCCATGTTGCGTCGTCAGGCCACCTCCGGTAAGTGAGCTTTCGCCGTCAGGGCTTTGCCTGGTTGGCATTGTGTTCGGAAAGCTCCGTCGCGTCGGCGTCGTCGTCGGAGGATCTTCGGTAGTTCGTCGCACAGCAACCGCACCTCCATCGGTTGCTGCCCTTAGTTTCCCGGATACGGGCTAGGAGACCGGCCCCGCGTTGGGCCAGAGTACTGCCGGGGGTGCGGTGACATGCGGCGGCTGGGCGACGGCGAACGGGAAGGACTTCGTGGTGTCCATTGAGTTCCTGCCAGGTAGTCGGCGATGTCACGTGGCCGATTTCCTGGCTGCGGACGCGGTGCATTGACGGCGAAGCCACGCAGTCCCATCTGTCGGTATTGGCAACGGCGGTATGTGTGCCCGGCCTCGCCGCAGTGGTAGCAGAGCGGGCGGTTGTCAGGTGCACGCCAAACGTCCGTTTTTCTTGGTGCACTGCGCTGGCCCGCTGGGGAACGGTAGGACGTCGGTTGGGGTGGTGGCGGCGGTGGCGTCTGGCGACGGAAGTGTGACGGGGCGGCGTTTTTGCGTGGACGGGGAGGAGCGTTGTGGCGCACTGCAGCGGCGTAGCTCATAGTTTCTGGCTCGGGCGGTGGTGTTTCGGGAATTCGAAGCGATTGCCGGACTTCTTCTCGCACAATGTCGGCGATCGAATCCACTTGAGGCTGCGCCGAAGGCAACAGTTTGCGCAGCTCTTCCCGCACGATCGCTCGGATCGTTTCACGCAGGTCGTCGGAGTCACTGGCTTGAGCAGCAGCGCATTCTGGAGTCAGGCGACGATTATACTGTCTGGTGCGCATGTCCAGCGTTTTTTCGATGGTGGTCGCCTCGGATACAAATTCTTGGACGGTGTTCGGTGGATTCCTCATTAGTCCCGCGAAGAGCTCCTGTTTGACCCCTCGCATGAGGAAACGAACTTTCTTTTCCTCAGGCATGTCTGGGTCAGCGTGACGGAATAGGCGGGTCATCTCCTCTGTGAAAATTCCAACCTTTTCGTTTGGTAGCTGAACCCGGGTCTCGAGTAGAGCAGCGGCCCTCTCTTTGCGAGCGACGCTTGCGAACGTTTGAAGAAATGCGCCACAGAAGACATCCCACGTTCGGAGCGTGGACTCCCGATTCTCTAGCCAGGTGCTTGCGGTGTCTTCCAGGTAGAAGTACACACGACGGAGCTTTTCTTCGTTGTCCCAGTGGTTGAGGGCGGCCACGCGGTCGTATGTTTCTAGCCAGGTTTCCGGGTCTTCAAACGATGAGCCATGGAACGTTGGTGGTTCCCTGGGTTGATGAATGACGATCGCGGGCTGGGACGCTCCGGTTGTCATTGTCGCTGCAGTCGAGGTCATGGTCTTGGTCTTCCGTGCCTTGTCTTGTAGCAGGCCGTACTCCGGTGGGAGACCTTGCTGTCGGCGGCTCGTTCGCTGCTCTTGGTTGGCGTCGGTGTCTTCTCCGCGAAGGGGGCTGGGTTCACGGCTTGACGGGGGCGTCCGGTACATGAACGAAGCAGCACCTCCACCAGATGTCACGGGGTCGTGACGTGGCCAAAGACAGAAAACTTCGTGTTGGGATTTACCTGTTTATTTGGGCGAACCTGTGCCCGGTAAAGGGAAAGTTTAATTACAGCAGCAGTCTTGCACAGATAGCAGTCTCGGACTGATAGCAGCGAACGCAGCGTCGGCCTTCGATCAACAACTGACAAGCGGCGAAGCGCGTCGGCATTTATACCCTTGCCGTCGAATGTTCTAGCGTTATCGCTGGCGGTGGCGTAGGTTCCAGAACAATCTGTACCGTTCGCACAGTGGGCGTGATCTTATCGAAATGATCTACTACAGTCCGGAACCTTCTCGAAACCTGCAGGCGCGGTTTGCACCGAGAATCGTGTGGTGTTTCGGAACGATAACAAAAACTTGTGAAATGGAACGTGGCAATATATGTGCAGTGGCATATCACACTGTGACTGGAGCGGACGACTTAGCGCATCATATTTCACATGACCTGCCGCAGACAGCGTAGCGCGACGGTCTCGCTGACCGGGGGACCACGAAAGACAGAACTCACAACAACCACCGTAGCGCCTTCGTTCATGCAGTGCTCCGTATCCCTATATGATACCGGCTGACGCATTGGCAGCATAGTTTAGTTAAGGCGTCATCGGCGACCACACCACGCCGCGCACTATACTGTGACGCCGCGCGTGGCCGCTGCGATGCCATCATCTCGCCACAGTCGTTTCCTCCTCCACTTGCCCTCCTCGCTAATGGCGTCTCTCACGCTTAGCTGCACTTTACGATCGCTCTCTTTCGTCCTCGTTCACTCTGCCGCTTGTGACGACGCCAATGCCCCTCAACGCAGAAACACACGCCTAAGAGCTGCGCTAATTGAGAGTTTGAGAATCGGGGCCCCAAGGAGCTTGGTACGCGCCAAGACGCATGCGCAGAACGCAAGCCAACTTTGAGCTCTCTCGTTTGTGTTGACCCAAGGCCCACAAATCTAAAACTAGCCTGGGCCTCCGAGGCGTCTTCGGTCGCCATCGAGACGGAGCAGACGCAGCACGAGCCACAGTTCCGTATGGCCCGCGTCTGGTATGACCTTTAATTTTGCCACGAGTGGTACCCCATGCCTTTTACCCAACGCAGCCTGCATTTGATCCAGTTCTCAAACTCGGCTGATGATCCGAACGCAAGAGCAACCTACGAAATGCAACTTGCGAACCCAGTGTCGTGGGCCCCCGATTCTCAAAATCTCCAATATAACGAATAGTTGTTCCGTTTAGACACAATTTTACACCAATCTTTGTCTTTATTCAAGCACACGCGAGCGGCAAGCATGCTCTCATTCTAAACAAGTGCTGGGGCGGTTATATAATACCGTCATTGTTCCAAACTTATAGAAAAGTGCGTATCATGAGCTATGAAACGGACAGAAAGAAGCATTTGCGGTCCGTTGCACTTCTCCATTGGAATTCCCACATAGAGAAAATTTGTATGTCGCGAACCTCGCGCAGTCCTATGTCTAAGGGCAGGCATTCGAAATAAAAAAAAGGTTTCTTTTGTATAACCGGAGAAATAATAACCTGTTAACAATACATACTCCCATGAAGGTTTACGTGTTTGCTCTGAAACTCAACGCATTTTGTGTAAATGTATTTCACATGCAAGTTTTATCTGCTTCTCGTTTGGTATGTATACAAAGTTGATACATGTTTAACAATACATATAGCAACGTAACTTTCATAAACTTCGTTATCTCTGATCCAAAAGATTCCTACTCAAACGAACTAACGCTGGTTGACACCGCAGCGCCCGCATTCCCAGTCACTTCTCTAGGTACAAATTTTTGTAATAAAATATTTCAGCCGATTGTGATACGGGAATATAATTTGCCAAGCGGGCTGACCACATTGAAAAATGCACTGGTAGAAAAGGAACTTGCGTGAATTTGAGCCTCTGTATTGGAACTGATCCATGCCTATGTTTTGCGATAAAGGCACGCTGTCACTAATTATACCATCTCAACTTCTAGTATGGAGACCAACGATGGGTAAGACGGATACGGACATCGTGCCCTCAACGACAACCCATTCAACACCGAGAGTTTCGTCGACGAGTGGCTCGGCTGGCCCTGGAACGGCAGTGACAACCGGTGCCGCAACGTAGACAGTGGTCACCACGCGCAATGTTTATGGACTGGTTCGCTGCCGGACTGCTGACTCGTCATTCTGAATAATTCAGCGATACAAGTGCTACTAGAACGTAATATTTAAATAAAAATGAATGATTACGACACACTTGAACCCCCCCTCCCCCCCCAACCCCGAGATTCAGAGTTACAAATCTGATAAATTATAGCGGGAAGTATGCAAACTAATTGATTTGTAGACTTCGTCGCTACTCATTGCAATATGAACTTATCTGAGTGCATCATCACAATGGCAAAGAGGGCAAGTTGCAGTGCTTACATCTTGATCTAATAAAAACCGCGGCAGAGCTTCATCGTTAGTCTTCTGGCTTTCGTCTTCTGTCGCGCTGTTTGTGTTCAATGTGTAGTGTATATTGCCTTTTGTTTCCCCATTATGACGCACGTGCTCAACAATAGAGTATTTGAAATATTGCTTTCTTGAAAAAGGTTATTTCATCTTTTTATGAGCGTGAATATAGTATTCCTTAACTTTTCAGTATTTTACGTTTTCTGAGCTTTGTCTGCATCATCACTTCCGTTTATGTTGCATGCGATTGTGTCCAGGGTGTTGTTTCAAGGGAGAGGTCCCCATTAGGGGTTACTGCCTGTTAGCGTCTTTTTCTCCAAGGGTAATGGTGGTGTCACACGGCCGCTTTTGGTGGCAAGCGAGCCTGATCGCAATCAAATTTCACGATGACCACTGGCTCCCATGCACAAGCTGCCGAAAGAAGATGTTATTAGAGAAGTACTCTTGAGAAATTTAACTCTGGTCATCCAGTTAGATTATTCGATGGCGATCAGGAATGCGCTGTAGAGCACCCCTTAAACTTTATATACTGAAATCCCCCGCCTCCGCTCAGGGCAATCCATGTGCTGCAGTTTGTACGACACGAGCAGGAAATGCTGGGAACAAGAACCGCCTTTATTTCCCTACTGAAAGAAATCTCGCCAAGGCACCCAGGCTGGCACAGCACGGCGCAAACGCATACAAGAGGATCAAAAACCTGGCGGCCAACAGAACATACGGCGCGAAACATAACGGCGAAAATGCAAGCAAACTCGCACGCAATCCCGGCTGCGGCGGCTGCATTTCCGATGGAGGCGGAAATGTTGTAGGCCCGTGTGCTCAGATTTGGGTGCACGTTAAAGAACCCCAGGTGGTCTAAATTTCCGGAGCCCTCCACTACGGCGTCTCTCATAATCATATGGTGGTTTTGGGACGTTAAACCCCACATATCAATCAAAACTCGCACGCAACCTGCAGCAGAAGACGTGCCAACGACTCACCTCGGCGGGCGCCCCAAACTGGCGTGGGGTCTGCCTTGTAGCACTCACGAAGGTAAAACTCTGGCGTGTAAGGCGACCGTCATGGCATCCCATCACCTCCCGCCAAAAAGCCCGCCGGCTCGCCTCACCTCTCTTCTAATCGGCTAGCCGCTTTCTCTCTCGCCCCGTGTGGCTTTTTTCAAGGCTACCGCTCTTCACGCCCATGGGCAATGCAGCGTGTGTTATCCTAACACCGCCTTCCAACGTGCGTTTTGCAGATAAGGCCCCATCGGCCCGACAATACTACTGAATCAAGGTGATTTAGTTCAATGATTAAGATGTGTTCTTAATGCTACCTTTTTAACCTGTGTCGGCCTGTATCAGGTCGCGGCGCCATTAAACTGGCAACAAAAGAAAGAAATCAGACATAGCTATGTTACCCAATCACAAGATATGAAATAATTTCATGCTACGATGTCACTGTGACTCCTTTAAATTTGTTTAATGGAGAACGGTGGTGCGATCCCGTAGGAACGAGTGCACAGTATTAGAGTTACCAGGAGCCAATTCCACAAACTAAATAAAAAAAGTTTCTGGGGTGAGCTTTTATAGCCGAGTGTTTCTCACGCCAACAGAAAGTGGCAACAGCATATGTCGCATTTGCAAGTACAAGCGTTCTGTAGAAACTGCATCAAGAAGGGCTGGACAGAGCCTGATGAAAAGAAGAAAACAGTCATGCAATAGTAATGCAGGTATTTTCCATCGAATATAGGTAGCATTAGATGTAAAAACAAGTATATTTGTAAACATAGACTATGACTCATATAAATAATGTGTTTATGCACGTTTTTACACAGGCCAAGCTCACCAAAAGGAATTCATGGGACCGGCAAAAAGTGCATTACGAATGGGGAATGATCAATAGTACGAAGAATGCAATAAAAATATGTGTTACATAAAAGCATTACACTTTCATTTTCTTAATCCTGAGCTTACTTTGCATAACAGCCACAATTTTTGTCATACCGTGACGTCGCCCTAAATTTGACCACAGCGCCAGACTCTTGTGCTCAATTACCTAAAACGTGCACAGCACCGTTCTCTTGGACGTACTTTCACCCCCACCACGTCCACGTGACAACAGTTCTTTCACACGTGAAACGACCAGGAACTGATGGTAGGTTCGACAGCAAACCAGACTTAGTTGCGAAGCGTCTGTAGAGCTCGCTGAATCCAATGGCGTCCACGCTCCACTGCGCATGCGCGTTTCCTCCCCCTCTATCCTCTCCTCTGCCCCTCCCTCTCTCGTTTCGCAACGCTGAAGCAGGCAGCGTCTGCTTGCTTACTACCACGGTGGCTACTACGCTCGCCTCCCCTCTCTTCTCTTGGAAACTCCTCGCCGTGATGTTTACACCCCCATTGAGCATGCGCGTCCCCTATCACTCCTCTCCTCACGTCTAGTGAAAACATACCGATTGAGTGCTTGATTCTGATGGGGACAGAAACTGCAGTCACTTACTGACAACGTTCCTTCCCGAAGAAGATAGCGATGCGGCAGCGACTTCTCGCTTTGGTTGTCGGCGAACGCCGTTTTCGCTTTTGTTTTGCGTCGCATACTTACGGTGATTTATTATTGGCACGTCCTAGAATCAACCGAATCATTTGAATCGCGGCCAAATGTAACTGAATTAACAAGAGTTTAACGTCATACAACAATGCATACGTTGGCCACGATCAAGAAGCACGTCCGAATTATCCAATTATATGAACTAAAGCGAACCGAATGAATCAGCGGTGAGTATATTATACAAAATATGAAGTTATATGTTTCGCAATATTGAAATAACGCGCACCTGAGCAATATCTTTCCCTGTGCATTTGAAGTAACGACCTTCGGAGAACTGTAAGCGTGCCTCAGATGGCTAGGACGTGTTTGAAAAAAAAACGTTTACGAAACAGCGCAGAAGTTGTGACAAAGCACGATGATAAATTATTGATTCCGCATCTCGTAAAAGAAACCCCGTCCTTGAGACACCACCTCTGAACACCGCGAATGACAATGAAATCTAGGTTACTTAGACGGCTATACGTAAAATACCTACTCGAACTGAACGCTAAGTAAAAACAAAAGCTCAAACGATGAGACATTGAAGAAAGTGAACGAACATATGCACAAATGCAATGAATTTTTTCAGAGTGTAAACATTGGTTAATGAAAAACGAACGAAAACTAATTAACAGAATAGTCGCGTTAATTTCTGCAATAGCAATCGTTAAGTTATGATTCGGGACGTATAGAAGTGCAGTTGTTGAACACTTCGTCGATGTTAGGCTTGCTCTGGAAAAAGCGGACCAAGGCCTTCGCAAGTAGCGTGCGGCCGTAGGCTCTGCTTAGCAGGCTCGGGCACTCGCGGCTGTGGTCGGTGTACTCGAGACCGTAGAGTGCCACTCCGTAGATGAGTTCCAGATGCCTTTCCTTGGTGAGACAGAGCTGCAACGGGTTGCATACGCATAAAGTACGAGGCGGAGGCACACGGTGTTAAGTGTGCGAGTTAATTGCAATACTGAAATGAGAACACAACACTCAGACAAGCGAGAAAAAAAAGTGAAACACACATAAAGTTGACACGCATTCTGCACTAAGTGGCCCAAATCTCTATTGTGCTCGGGTGATAAACAAGGTCCATTGAAAACATTGCGTAGGACATGCCACGTTGTCGAAGCGTTTACTCGGGTCATTGATTGCTTAAAATTAGGTCGGTGGTTCTACCTCAAAGCACAAGATATGCGGTGAAATGCAAGTACGCTCTCGTTGTTGGATCGAGGCTCTGATTATGAAATACACCTGCTATATAAACTGCCCTAGTTGCAGAGTTGCTTGGGGATGCTGTACAAGTAAATCAATCAATCAATCAATCAATCAATCAATCAACCAATCAATCAATCAATCAGACTATGGAGAAATTTATTGGTTTGTATTGTCAAGCGAGAACATTTAGACGTCGCATTTCGCATCGCGTACTGCTCACAAAGACAGTCGCATCACAGTGGTGAGAATGCCTCGGGTGCGATTCCCAACAGCCACGGTAACACTTTCACGAGGACTGAAAAAAGCCGCCACAGTCCCGATTCTCTGCCGCACTGTTTGATTTGAGAAAATAAAAAATGCAACCATTAACGTTTGTATTTGCATGGCTGCTGCTTGTTGTGTCAGACGCATATGGATGAGGAAGATTAGGGTGACGCTGCAGCAGCAGCAGCAGCAGCAGCAGCAGCAGCAACAATAACAACAAAACAATATTCAGAAGAAACCATGAGTAAGCATCCGCACATCATTTAGAGTGCTATGCGTCCGTGGGAATACCTGTGCGCCGGCCTTGACTACATGGCTTTAAGTTTTTAAGTTGTTATAGTTCAAAGACTTACCTTCTCAGCTAAAGTAAACTCGTTGTCGTAGAGAATAGTCCTCCGTCGCTTTTTGGAATAGGTTGCTCTACCGATGTAGCGGTCCACTGGAAGGTGGTTGCGCACAAGTTTCCTGTCTCTGCAGAACTGTGCGCGCAAGAAAAAAAAACATCATGGGATGGAAAAATGAATTTACTGGAGCTCGTAGGGAGCAGTACACTACAGTACGAAGAACATTACTTGAGAATCCTGGGAAGTGCCACTCCTTAGGTTGACACCACGGGGCAGGCCCATGATGGGGGGCGGGGGGGCAGTTAGACCTAGCCTAACAGCCGCCTCATAGGCTCTCTGGACAGCCAAAGTCGATGTGGCTATTTCGAGCTTTTTAGGGCCGAGCTCCATTTCTGCTTCATGAGGTCCTTATGCCTACGTAATGAGGGGTACCGCTAAAGCACGTGCTCTAAAGCGCACGCTTCTCGCAGCGAGGGCACTGTAAGCTGAATAATACTATTCCTTTAAACTGCGTCAGATATGCTAACATGTTGCAGGAAGCGAGAAAATGGCAAGAACGATAACGAGGATACGAATAATCAACGCGGATAGGGCGCACCTAGGAGGAGTCATCGTTCATGGCACACTGCAATTAAAGCCATAAAAGAGAACGTGATGGAATTTGGGACGAAACCTGCTTTATACTATTCCTCATGTATGAGTGTGCGTCTGTATGTGGTAGTGTATGTATGCACATGTCGAAGTGAAAGATTTTGGGGAAAACTCAGCCTATGTTCACATAGTGTAGATGCGACTGATCATCACTGGCATAATAGCAGCACTACTCCCAGCTCTACACAGAAAAGACTCTTGACAGCGTACTCACCCGAGACAGAGGAATAAGGTATTCGCCCCTGTATGAGGCGCACTGCATGCCAGGTAGAAATCCGGTGACATTGAGACTTGTCTCGGGGTCCGGATGAGCGGGTTTGTAGCGTCGCGCGAAGAGAGCCACCGAGACGGCCAGCGAAGTCAGGTTGTAGTTTATCTTCTCTAGCATCGCAAGCGCACTAACCTGGAACGTGGGAGAAGTGACGTCGGATAAAGTCCCTGAACTGCCAAGTTCTTATAAGAACATCATTAACCACCATTCCCAGAACTCATTGAATGACGATATTTTCAGATTGACAAGGAAATACAAGTAGCACCAGAAGACAGCAAAAGAAACTGAGACAAGAAAAATAGACAGGAACAAGAGCTTTGACGCATGGTTCCTTCTACTTCCTTTTGCTACTGTCAGTATTCTCTTGCAAAGACTATGCACCTACTTGCCTAACAAGACCCCCCGATAAAGTGCTGTTATTGAAGTTTATTGGCTCACAAATCGATTTCGTATGAACGTCATGGATCCGTCAAATGCGAGTGGTGTTACAGGAGTTTGTCGCGTGGTTAAATCAGTTAAGGTTTTCTTTCGTACCGTAGAGCTCGCTGGATGTGAAGTGGGTGGTGGAGATGGACCGAATTAGTCACTTCATTGCAGGTCACAATCATGAGTGGTGGAAAGCGATAGCTCTCACCCGGTGTGATTCCACTTCGCGAGTGGAGCTCACTGCGTAATGTTCGCTAGCTAAGGTGCACTGCACCCGTTCGTTGGGGTACTTTGTGGCAAGAAGCGCAGTTACTCCAAACTCCACTCTCGATTTCTGTCGGCTGTTGGCCAATAGCATGCTGTCTGCTGTTCGACGTCAAACAGCAGATGCCAGCAGCTCCGAAGAGAGTGAGCACTGACTGGCCTCTGTGTAAAAAGAGGATGGTGGTGAAAATGGCAACTTCACTGTGCGATTTCTAAATGACTTGAAGATTTGGATAACATGTTCATAGCCTATCTGCTATCTGCATGACGTGTTTTCTCGCCAACACGTTGGGGTTGTTAATGTCTCGTTAATGTTTACCAGACGCTATTGTTTTGCATGTGTGTTTTTATTATTCTGCAAACCGTGTGAAAAGGATCTGCAGCTGAGAAGTTACAAACTGACACAGGCGTTTCTCGAACGCAAGTATGCATCCCTTTAATTGAGGAAAGTGCACGCAGGCCATTAACCTCGACGACAGCCACACTGAACATGGCCACATAGAGTGCTGTTTGTTTGCAGCGACTAAGCTCACCTAATAACAGGAATAAGCATAAGGTGTTCCTTGTGTACGTGCTTTTCTTGCGCAGGCAAACTGAGACTCTTTACGACAGCAGCCTTTTTGTAAAAAAAAAAAAAAACGAGAGCGTGTATTTGATTTTCGAGGCAACGCAGCTAAGTTGGATCATTTAAGGTTTGAGTTGAGACAACATCTATCACATTGACATGTACTTGAGGAACGAAAACTTGTAATAATGGCATAAACTAAAAAGAAAAGCGTCTGGCGAAATTATTTTGGTTTTTTTAAGAATTTTCTGTAAAGACCATTGAAGATCGCGACGTGGGCTATGGCACTTACTGGCGATTGGTTGTACTTAAAACTAGTTTTCATGCATTTCACGTACCAAAAATTATAAGCAGTACTCTTGTAAGAACATTTACTCTTGTAAAAAAATATAAGCAGTACTCTTGTAAGAAAATTTACTCTTGTAAGGAATTATAAGCAGTACTCTTGTAAAAACATTTACTCTTGTAAGAAATTATAAGCAGTACTCTTGTAAGACAACTTTCTTAAACGCATAAAGTCTATCTCTCACCTAATGAGAGTCCCCCGTTTTCTGGGCAGTGTTTATCAGCCCTCGTTTCACTGAATGTGCCGTGAGTGAATGTTGGTTACGAAAAAGAAAACTTGCTTGCACTAGCTTTTTTTTTGAAACGCAGTGGGTTAACTTATAAGCCAGTAGACAATGCATCGTTTCTATCGTTAAGTCTGTCTACTTGAAGGTCCCAAGGATTCGTACTGCTTGAAAGCAAAGTTATCGTACCTGGCTCTCTCTGTATCTCCCGAGTGAGTCGAATGGCGTCGGAAATACCATCTTGCATTCCTCGCCGAACTTCCTGTCGTCGTACCCCACGTGACCACGAGCGATAATCAAGTCTGGCATGCGAACTTGCCTGCATGGACAGCAGACACAGCATTTCACCTATACGACGACACACAGTTCTCTTGTGATTGCCAACCGGTGTTAAATATCATGGCGTGCCTGGTGTGCATTGTAAAATTGAGATAACTGCTGATTTGAGATAATGCGAAAATTGAAGCTCCAAATATGCACGGATAATACGAGAATGAAAGCGCAGTAATGAGAAGAAAATAATGGACTGTAATACGCATCACTGAATGCAAAACGAATGTTATTGTGCATTTGGTGAAATCTCAGCTGATAGAATTGCAGCCTTCGCAATGATAAATTCGTCGAGTTCTAGATGCGAGTGCACTTTCTTAGCCAGTCTCTCCAGCTGTGTTACTTGGAGTTGTCATTTTGTGAACATTGGCTGGCTCATGCGGCATGGTATTCACTATTTATGTTTGGAAGAAGGTGAAATATGCTGGTTAAGTCATTAAGGCAGTAATATCTATTAGCTCTGATTTCGACTACTAATTGATATGACACAATGCTAGAGCTGAAAGTTTTTTTACGAATCGGTGTCTATCGTGCATGCCCATAATATTTCCTATAAACTCAGTGAAATGCACTAATAGGTTTTTTTAGGCGAGGCTTGTGAGGTAACAGTTAATTTTCGCCAACTGAATGTCGACAATCCTCGCGGCCGTCGAAAAATGTTCTGGTTGACATAAAATTTTACAGCGAAGTCACGCATGGATACAAGAGCAATTCATTTTCTCACCTCATGGTGTCAAGTGCACCTCTGATGTCATTATTTTCTAGGAAGAGGCCAATGGCAAAGTAAAATTTTCCTGGAACCCGACTACGTTGCGTCTGCAACAATGTGTGAAGTTTCTGCAAAGAACAACAAATGGCTGACAAAGTGCTGAGGACAGCCGAGATGACCAGAATGATGTACCAAATTTTCGAAAAAAGATCGGTGTGCAAGCTCACTGGCGTTGTTTGTTTGCTATAATCACATGCTAAAGTTGACGTATTTAGGTGCTAGATTCTAAAGAATTTTTGAATAGGTGGCGCCTTCATCGCTACACCAAGAAAACGCCTAACACAAAAAACCACAACCACACAGAGATTACGCACAAAGAAAGCGGAAAAAAACTTAACGGGAAGTAAAAGTTGACCAGGCGCTAACGTGTCAGAGAGGTAAGTTTATTTACAGAAAGGCAGAGAGGTCGGCCTGAGCGACAGCTTGCTCTAGCCTGCTACTCTACACTGGGGGAAGGGAAAGGGGAAAAGAAAGATTGATCGATTGATATGTGGGGTTTAACGTCCCAAAACCAGAATTTGATTATGAGAGACGCCGTAGTGGAGGGCTCCGGAAATTTTGACCACCTGGGGTTCTTGAACGTGCACCCAAATCTGAGCACACGGGCCTACAACATTTCCGCCTACATCGGAAATGCAGCCGCCACAGCCGGGATTGGAAAAGAGATATTAATGAATGACGATGGTGAGATGGAGCGGTGAGTATGTAGTGTTCTTTCTAGCTGAGACACACTTCATAGCCGCGCACATAGTGCAGTTGTTTCCAAAAAGGTTATAACTGCTCTTGTGACCGCAGTTGCACTGTTGGTGTCTGGCCAAGGGCCCAACATGGTCTCATCAGTTAATGACCTACTGCGATATAGTTCAGTAGAAGAAACCAGTGTTTGTCGTTCACGTGCGTATGCTGGGCAGACAGAAAATATGTGCTCAAGTGTTTCTGGCACATCACAGTGTTCACAATTAGGACCGGTGTCACTGCGACCGATGATATGTGCGTAACGTCTGGTGTACGCTACACCAAGACGAATGCGGTGGATCATACTTGTGAGTTGCTGTTTCAATTTAGGGGGCATGCGGAACCTAGTTTCCGGGTCCCATTTGTGAAGTCGCCGGTGTCGCCGTTTCGGTTTGGTCTAGTGCTGAAGTGTGTAGCTGTGCATCAAGCAGTGAAGCAGGGCGTTCGTGTCCGCTCGTGAAAACGCAATGCGTGTCAACCTGAATGACGCGTTATGCAGAAAGTAAAAGTCCATCCGAAGATCACATCTTTGAGCCCGCCACTGTGTTCTATTCTGCAGGTAACACATTTTCGTGGCCTCAGTCCGTTAGACATAGATGCTATGTATTGCTGCGAGATGAAGTGCACGAAACGAAGCCCGTCAACAGTGTGCCTATTATTCATGAACCACTACCAAACAAATGTAGCAGGCAGCAGGGGTATACATTGCAGTAGTTGCTCAGGTATAACACGAAAGTAGCTTCCGACCCCTCACTTTCTTTCCAGGCGCATAGGGAGAATTTTTTAGGACAGGGGAGGGGGGAAAGATGATAAAAAGTAATTTATGTATATTCTTGCATCTCTCTGTATGTACGCGTGCATTTACACAAATGCAAATTTTGAAAAAAAAAAAAAAACTTCGGGGAGAAGGGAATTCAGCTTCCTCAGCTCTCCTTCTCCCTACAGCAGTGCCTCCTTCCCCATACCTCCGCCACTGCACGCACGAAATGACCATAATGCAACTAGGCTTGAGTGCCCCTTGTTCGTGAATGAATGACGTCACGAAAACTAATGAACAAAAACCTAAAGGCAGTAAAACATACAAAAAAAAAAGGACCCACGATGGTGTGGTGAACAAAACACAGTTCGAAACGGTACTAATACTTACTGCCAGAACGCCGACAATCTCACGAAATCCGTCAGCATTGTACTGCTCGATGGAAAGAAATCCGTAATGACGGATGGCTCGGTCCCAGAGATTTTCAATCGTGGAAAGCACCGCTGGCCTTTCTAGGTCTCGCGCCACTTGTGATGCGTTTCTGTTCATGCAGCAAGTAAACCATATAACCACTCTACAAATAAAATGGCTGCAAATGAATCCATTGGCAGTCTTTATCAAAACATTAGCTTATAAAATCCCGATGCCCAATATTATTTCCACATAAACCGGTCATAGCTAAGTTGTTGTTCAGTTGGAAACTCTCTACCGTGAGAAGTTTTCCACGTTTGGTTCTTGCGTATAAAAAAAACACCACCATCATCAGTTTAAGGTGGTCCAACCAAGCTAAGCACACTGACATGATTAAAAGGGAAAATTATTCTTTATAGCTCAGTTGGAAGAAGAGCACGATGATGTGAATTATTGTGACCACCAAGTCGCGGCTGATGAAAATGCATGTGGAATGGCTGCTTCAAGTTTTTTCTCAGTACCAATCTCGTTAATGTGTGAATTCTTGCGGAACACGTCACTCAAATTCAGCACTCGCTATTGTCACATCGCCGCCTCACCCGTAGAGGAATGTTCATTCATCAGGAAGCATAGCACGAACACTCCGACGTGTGACCTCCAACGTGTGAAGTAGTTTGGCTAATGCCAGCAGCGAAGCTCTGGGCACCATTGCCGAGAAAATACCTCGCTATGCTTAGATAGTAAGTCAGCATGGGTAAAATCTTCATAACACAGCCCAAAGCTACGTGGCACTAGCGTCAATCAAATTGTTTCAGGGCACACTGCACAGCGCTGCTGTCAAGTTTGATGACGACTGTAAGATTTAGCTTTAACACTGGCAATAATGATGTTTCAAGAAAATGAAAAAAAAAAGAGGTTGTATGGGTGCATGGCAATCACTGACATACCCGATAAAAGAAGCACGGCACTCTTGATGCATGCCTTTTTCACCTAGACTCTGTACTGTATGCTCTAGATTTACTCTTGGTGATTCATACTTTAATAAAGACTGCCTAGTGAATTGCGAAACAAAAAAAAAAAAAGAACTACGCCGGCAAAAATAAATAAAAGGAAGCTGGAATCGAGTGCACGAAACTGACTCAACTTTTTCGCATTCATCATGCATGAGGCGGGCAGCCACCATCACCTCATTGTAAAATATACAATAACAAAAAAGTGAGAACTATGGTTCTGTATTTCCATGACGTCCACTTTTTTATGTTCAGCAGTTTTTCTGTTCAGCATTTTTTTCCTTCTCTAACCACGAGCCAACTCGAATAATAAAGTAGCTTGCAATTCCCAACGAACGTTTTCGAAATGAAATTGATTTGTATGCTGTACTGAACATTGCTGTGTCACAGTTATGACACACTTCAACATCTTCACCCCTTTTTCCCTGGTAGTTATTGTGGTGATACCGAATATTACTCCTGCAAGTTCAGGTGACTTCATATACAGTATTTTACGAATGTGATTCACCGAACGCTCATGCTCAAAAGAGGAAGCGAACAGAAAAGAGAGTACAGAACATACGGCACCCTTCGCATGTCATGCATTATTCCCAGATACCAGCGCGGGCATTTGCTCAACACTGTTGTGCTATGCACAAGCGACTGGCCCAAGTTAGCACTCTGATCGTATAGGCGTATGCCACCATCTTGCGCTCCTAACGTTGGTGACGTTTGTCTGTAAGCGATGAGTGAATTGTACAACAGTACACTTAGGAGCTGGACAATAGCCATAGTGGTTTGTTACGTGTTTCGTTATTTTCCTCCATTGGACATCACTACGCACAACACCTGAGGAATAGATCACGCAACAGCCCGAGATGGCGTCATCCTTGAATTGAAAGCGAAATCGTCAATTGAATAACTAGCATTACAAAAAAATAAGGAATTCCATTCGTTGTAACCTGTAGGCGAAGGAGAGGCCGTACTCAGTGATGCTGTGAAGTGATGCGTGACTGAGAACGTGCTCAACTGGTGCACTAAAGTGCGGGCTGTAAAGCGTGTCAAACGGGCCTGTGTCGTAGAGGCCGTCGTAGAAGGTGTAGTCGCACACGCCGTCCGCAGGCAGCGGCTGTGACTCGTTCGTCGCCGTGCCGAATACGCAGACCACGGGAAATGGCGTCATGGGAGGCTCTGCAGTGTTTATTGGCATGGCAGAAAATAACAAAACTGATTTAGACGCCGTATTGCGATGAACGAATCGATCGATAGATCGATCGATCGGTCGGTCGATTGATCAATCAATCAATCAATCAATCTTGCAATCATTCAAACAATACATAAGTAAATAAAGGTAAGAATCAATCTATCAATAAAAAAATAAATAAGCCATAACATCAACTAATAAATAAACAATGAAGCTTTGACATTATGAATAATAAAATTTGTTCATTATACCTCGACGCCTATACAAAAAGCTAGTCATCAGTTCAAGACAAAAGTTATGTTTTTCATACACAAATGCCGTACACTGCAAGTTTCGGCACATATCAGGTTAATGAAACGAACACGAGAGCCCCAAAGTCGTTGGTGTGCAGATAGATAGATAGATAGATAGATAGATAGATAGATAGATAGATAGATAGATAGATAGATAGATAGATAGATAGATAGATAGATAGATAGATAGATAGATAGATAGATAGATAGATAGATAAATAGATAGATAGATAGATAGATAGATAGATTGATTGATAGAGAAATAGATAGATAGATAGATAGATTGATAAAGAAATAGATAGATAGATAGATAGATAGATAGATAGATAGATAGATAGATAGATAGATAGATAGATAGATAGATAGATAGATAGATAGATAGATAGATAGATAGATAGATAGATTCAACGGTGCCTTCGAATCTCCAAGTAAGGTTGTCCGTTGAAGAGTTACGTACCACCCGCTGTTTCCATTGTTCATGAACGCGTAAACTATAACCTTTACAAACTTTCATATGCAGGTCTATGGCACCCACCCCAATCAGTCAGCAGCTTTCATCTGAAGGAAACAAGCCAAAAAATACACAAGAAAGTAAAAAAAAAACTTGTGGCCGTCATTTAAACGTGCTGTGTATCTTTGTCATTACATTTGGGCCGCAACCTCCAATAATTCAAATGCCTTTAGGTTACACGAAGCATGTCGCGGATTTGTTTGGCTATAGAAATACTCTAATGTCCTAAAGTACACAGGAAGTACTGGAAAGCTAGGCAACGAATGCAAAGCGAATTTTTGAGGACGTGTGCATTATAGGAACGAAAAGGCTCCGGCTTTGATACGCAGCCTTCTTCGGTACTCCATCAACCATTCGATGCAGTACTGCAGTACTGACCTTTCTATGATAATACTTGTCGGGACTTCACACCCCAAAACAACGACATGATAATGCAGACCAACGCAGTAGAGGGCCCCGAAATTTCTACCACGTGGTATTCTTTAACGTACACCTCATTCTATGTAGACAGGCCTCAGGCATTCCACCTCCATTGACATGGCACAGTCCAGCAGGAATTTGAAATCGCTACCTCCGGAATGTCTGGCCTTCGGAGGCATGCCAGACGGGTATTGCTGACAAATTGGCCAGACGGAACGTTCGCTTGGAGAATTTAACAACGTGACGTTATGCTCCTGCTCAGGATAGCAAATAACTATCCTAAGCAGTTGCTTAGGATAACGCAAGAGAATAGGTAAAAAAAATGTTTCGGTGAATTGTACTAATCATACTATATTCAAGCTCTACTTCATCTGGCGCAATAAGGGCAATGTGTCGAGGGGGTCGTTTATTTTGTAGGATAGAACAAAATATATCTAGCAGACATTTAGGCGACGGAAAGCACTATAGCAAAAATTATTCGCTCTTTATCAACTGTACTGTATGTTTATCACTTAAAGTAAAAAAGAATTAACGTGGACGAAGGAAACGTCGGTGGAATGCGAACCAAAAACCTTCGATATACAATCTTCTAGTGTAGATCGTTTTAATTGCATGGCTAAATCAAATGTTGCAGATTTGGATTGCACAGACGAAGAGGGCGTTATTCTGACCAGTTAAGTACAGTTTAATCTTGTTCTTAATTCATACACTACAGTTAAAATATCGCAGTATTGCCGCAGCGGCAAAGCGATGATTACGATGGCAATGCATTCTAAAGTTGCCACAAGCGCAAATTTAGAAGCTAACTCTTTTTGTTCTGATCTCTCGTAACTGTACAAAACACTGCTGTAAGGAAGTATGGCTTCCAGGAAGTGATTTTCATGCCGTCTTGTTTCATCTTTGTTTCAGTCGCGTTCGTCATGAGCTCTCACGTGCTCTCGCTTCCACGTGGAAAATCAAATGCGAGCGGTGATGTTATTTATTTTAACTTTATACTGAGCATGACGGCGGCGTCAAAAACGCACCGAGAGCCATAGCAGCGATCACAAAAAAAAAAGAATATTGACCACTATGACCGCTTGACTTACTTTTGTGTTAGATTCATTTTGCACACATTATACACTAATTTATATTTAGCTACGTTGAAGATCCTGAGACTATTAGGCGAAAACGCGAACTTTTCTCAAGCAAGCACCACCATGTGAACTTCGATATCATAGGACAATAGCCAATTTGTTTAAACTGAAGAAAATTTTTGCCCTAGTCATCTGGTACGTGGAATAAACATTGGCAACACAATGATTAAGACACTTACGTGCAGGAAAGACGGGTTCAGTTGTCAGCTCAGTCACTGTCGAGGTATTCGACGTTGATGGACTGGTGGCAGTGCTTAATGCCATGCTTTCAGTTGGCTCCACAGGGGTTGTAGGTGGTTCGGTTGGCTTCACAGACGTCGTAGACAGATCAGTTGGCTGGTGAGACGTCCTAGGCAGCTCAGTTGACTCGACAGATGTCGTAGGCACTTCAGCTGGCTCGACAGGGGTCGTAGACAGTTCAGTTGGCTCTACAGATGTCGTAGGCACTTCAGTTGGCTCGACAGGGGTCGTAGACAGTTCAGTTGGCTCGACAGAAGTCGTAGACAGTTCAGGTGGCTGGACAGATGTCGTAGGCGGTTCAGTTGGCTGGCCAGGAGTTGTGGACACTTCAGTTGGCTCGACGGATGGTGTAGGCAGTTGAGTTGTCTCAGCAGGTGTCGTAGACAGTTCAGTTTGCCGGGTGGACGTCGGAGGCGGCTCAGTAGGTTCCACGGATGTCGTAGGCAGTTCAGTTGGGCGGAGAGGGGTCGGCAAAAGTTCAGTTGGCTGGACAGGCTTCGTAGGCAGTCCAGTTAACGTTGACGTAATAAAAGGTGACGGGCTCGTATATGGTTTATAAGCCGACGAGGTAGCTGAGGATGGCCAGCTGGTGGCAGTGCTTGCGGTGCCCCTTGTCCGCAGAATGTCGGGCATCAGCGGGTGTAGTTTCTCCTCTTTGACGTCAGCTTCCTCCGCTTCAGTCTCGGTAGTGAAATGTTGTTCTGCGTGCGAAAGCTCGCAATTTAACGAAGGCGGCCGCGCTAACAGTGTCGAGAAACAGAGGTTGAAGAATCGTTGAGTTTCAGCAGCGAAATTAGCGTATTGCCCATCTGGCCTCGCAATGTTTGCGGAAGTTATTTTTCGTAGTTTTCTAAAAGTGAATGACCATCAGACAACGAAAAGTGGCGTTATTTAGCGGTTTCACAAACCTTCCGCTGTTTACGAACATGTTTTCTGAATGGTTCCTCGCTTGACCCACTCACGGAGCCCCCTATAGAGAGAAAGGACTACGGGGAGCCACAGATGGGCACTAAAATGCTTCTAGGTAATTTTTAACCTTTGCACTCGATATAACAAATAGTTTCAGAAGCAAATGTTGGCATAATAGGCAGTACGAAAAATTGCGAGATTTTGTTACGAGGGCCAATGTCCTGTTCTAGGATTCGAAAACGAGTATCCTGACACTGAATGAACTCAGTATATAAAACTGCGGCTACTATAGCATCATGATATTGTCACGGGGCCACTAGTGCGCGATAGAGACAAAAGCTAGTATAGTACAATATTCACATGAAGCTGAGACATCGAATGGCTGATATTATCTTCCGTGTGTTTGTAACTTTTTTATTTTCGGTGAAATGTTGTCTTCAACGGCACTCTCGTGCAGAGTGCCTCGTACTATCAACTAGGCGGCTTCAGCGCTGTTCCGGCGCCTCTTCATTCAGAGATGTAAGGGTAGTACTGTTTTAGGCGTGACACATGGACGACATCAGTTGTTGGTGTGGAAGAAGTTGAGCGAGTGATTAGGTAATCAACGTCGTTGACCTTTTCAAGAGTGTTGTTGGGCCCTGTTTATTGAGGGAGGAGCTACTCACAGAGATTTTCACGTCAATACAACGTGCAGACTACAAAGTTCAAGATAGCAGTTGACTTGACTATGCCCGTTGCAATGTCCATTTGTGAAGGTCTTCAATATGCAGAGCCCATTGTTAGCAATTCGGTGAGCCACGCGGGCTCTACAAGCCAAGTGGTCTCCGTGACAAGCAGATGGAGGAGCTGGGTAACCTTCATAGGCGTGATCACGCACAGTTGCAACACAATGAATAACCGAGTATTCATCTAACATCGTATTTCAGTGTAAACACCTATGTATCTACTGTCGGTTCTGGAGCATCTACTACATCACGTATTCTCCGTAGGAGCATACATAACTCGTTCTCTAGTGTATGAAAATTAGGTTACCTTACATACGTACGTACGCAACTACAATTTGACCAATGCGAGTGCACTCACCACCGTGAGATAGGGTGACCAAGGCGGCAAAGATCATCACCACGACCAGCGCAACACTCGCCACCACGGTCATTACGCGGATTTGCATAACTCTGCAAAAGGGCATACCAGCAGAAATAAAACAACAAAAACAAAACAAAACTAGAACAGAGAACAAAAAAAGGCATACTGGTTCGTAGGCAAATATTGACACACGCAATGAAGGACGCACGTTCAACAAGAGTCGAAATGGTCAATTGTTCGGATACTGAGAGCAATGCTACTTTTCTCATATGTCCTATTACATCTGTTAGGAGATGATAAATATTTCAGCATTTCACTATTACAGGCAGCTAATCATCTGACGTGCCGTTTTTTTAAAATTAGATGTCTGTGAAATATTTGGTTCCATTCATGAAAATAGTAAGCCTTCAGAAATCAAGGGCCAAGTAGTCAGATTTTGTAAGCGATGCGTAAAAACGGGTCGTGGGAGAGGCGTTTGAGTACTGACAGAGCGAACTAGTAGAAGCGCTTCTTTTGTAGTCCATAATACTTGACCCTAAAAAATGACACATGTGGTTTATCAGACAGTTGATACTTGATGTCGATGAGTGCGGAACGCCCTAGCTGTGGTGCGCTTTCGGTTATTCTGTTCACATCCAGTTACAAGCTTAAGTCGAGTTTAGCCATGATGGTTTCCTGTATGAGTCACCAGCAATATTTTTCACGAAGCCTCAGCCACCTGTTCGAAAACACCGAAGGATTAGAGCTTCGTTTAGGCGAAACGTACTAATTCTTACCCAGTTTTTGCAGAAGCTGGGAAGGTAGATAAAAACATCATTAGGTAAGCGTAGTCACTATGTCCACTATACAACTTGGTATTTAAGGTGTCTCTGTGTATATAGTTGTGTTACATTACTGGCAGAGTACGAGAGTTGTGAGAATACGAAGATAACGGTATATATTGGCTTTTATCCTTTTTTTGCAGCGTTGAGTAACATACACCGGGCAGCACAGAATATAATTGAAGCATTTTTATAAGCAAACAACTAAAATGCCTCTGCAATATCACTGATATAAATATATAAACTCTGTGAAAATTCAATATTGAAGTTACGTTTCTGTGGTCAGGTGATGTTCTTTCTGAGGTGGTCGTTGCGGACGGTGATGAACGCTGGTGGACATATGAAAGACGCCGTGGCGATACCGCCAGGACGAAGCGCTAACAAACGCCGAAACTTGTACACCATCTCGAAAGTTCCGTTCAGCGCTGTGAAGCTTATCAGAGACCCTTAGCCAACATGAAGGGCGATGAGCCCTTTCACATGTATACATCTCCGTCGCGTCGTGTACAGCCGCGGCCACGTCTGTGTAGAGCACGCGAACAGCCATTTTTTGCTCTGCGGGGTGAAGGCTTGGTGCAGTATCAAGCTCTCACTTGTTTAGCCTGACCAGTAGGCCATGCATGCTCCTTATACACCCCTTCAGAGCCCGAAACTGCCTCAAGGTTTCGGCCCGCAGAGCAAAAACCAGCTGCTCGAGCGCTCTACACAGACGTGGCCGCGGCTGTACTCAGCGTTTACCTGGTGCCTGCCCAAACGTGTAAAGCGAGTAAAGTGAACAAACGTCATCGCACTCCCCCCCCCCCCCTTTTCTTAGATGACTAAGAGGATCGGCCACCCCCTTGCCCCTCCTCCCCTCATGTGCCCGCCTCTGCGCATCATTTAAGGCTGCTTCAGATTAGCATCACTTGCACGACCACTATCGATGGCAGAGCAACATGATTCTCAGAGCGACCGATGTTTAGACCTGCGTGTGACCTGTACCTGTCCCCACACGCATTTCGCGTTTACCCGCATTGTAATTGCACCGTGAGGCAAGTATACGTTTTCGCAAATATGATTGCGTCAAAGGATAGCAAAAAAATCGAGTAACAAATTATTAATTCGAAGAAGGCGTTTGCGACTACCGCGTAGTTTTCGAGCATGTGCAGCCAATCGTTGGGCGACTAACTTGGTCGAGCTATACCGGCGCTAGCCGCAGGTGTATACGAGGCTTTAGACAAGTTCTAACTGAGATAATTCATTCGGATTTCTTTTGCAATGATTACAACGTGAACTTACATTGGTCTTTGTATTCTTTTGCTTCTTCAGCGGCGGCACTTGCTCCTAGGGTGGCAGATTATATGAAACACAACAAACGTTGAAAGACTTTCAAATGGCTAATCGAACAGCACATATCTATTACATCATTTCATCCTAGTCTTGTCAAAGTGACAGGTGAAGGCAGGTTGATCAATCGGGGAATTTTCTAACGTCAACCACTCAAACTAAGGTGAAGTATAGGAGAATGCCTTTTGTCATATTTAGCGTTTTCTCTATCCCTTTATTCTATCAACTCACTTGAGTATAGCTTTCAGCCCAGCATTATAGCGTTATGCAAGGATTGCCATGTAGTTTCCTTCGTAGATTCTGGACTCTCACTTCGCGTTCGTACACTGTAATGGTCTCTTAGATCATCTGTGTGTGAGCAAAACTCCATTTCTTAGTGGACTCGATGTCGACGCTATGGCTGCGTAATAAGAGAAGACTGTAGTAACTGAAGTACTCAGTATTTAGCAGTAGCAAGTGTACAGCAAAAGAGTAATATTTAGCCAATGAAAATCACAGGAGGCATGCATTGCATGCCCATTTTTCACAGTTACACAATTCACTTTCAGTTCTTTTTTCAACAAGGTAAGCCTCAAACGTATCACTGCAGCTTGTCACCCAGCTTAACGTGGTACAAAATATACCTGTGTGATTGACGCCGGCTTCAAGTATTACCGCGATGGCGTTAAAAAGCTCGTTTCGCAGAAAGTGCGGCATGGGTGTCGGCGTCATTGGATGCTAGCGAAAATTCATCATCTTGTGCGTGGCCGAAATATCTAGAAAGATTCAAGTCAAATAAGTAAATAAATAAAAAACGCCAGGCTGGCGCGGAGTGCGCATCACTGTCACAGCGAAAGCTGGAAGAGTGGCTTTTGAGGGCGTTTTTCACACTGCGTAGCTGCTGCAAGCACACTAGCAGGATACCCACCACGCCACCAATCCTTGTGTAGAAGATAGGCATTCACTATGCTATCCTTCGTCATGCAGCAGCGTGGCTCAGTCAAATAAAAAAAAATGGCTTAACTGAGTGGTACAATACTGGGATGGCACGCAAATCGTATTCTCTCTTCTTCCGTCCTGACAAAAGTGCTGGAACTTAAGAAGGGAAGGAGATGAGACGCAAAAAAAAAAAAAATACGCCACGTGCGACTCGTGACTTTGAGCCCTTTTGGCTTTTTTTTCTTCGAATATGCGGCTTTTCCAGTGTGATCACGCACACGCGCGTGGACAAGTCGTGGCCTCTCGTGGCGATCGCTGTAACAACCGAGCGCGCCATTTTTCCAATCAGCCAGTGGCCAATACATGACCTTCCACGAGTGATTTTCGAGCGTCTTCCATCATTTGTCGAGGGAAAAAAAGTAATTTTTAGCTGAACTTCATAATTCATTTTGAATTCCAGGTCGCATGCTGCGATACAAAATTTGACTCCCGTGTTCTTAGGAGCCTCTGCTATAGTGTATTCAGACCATGCTCAAAAAGTGGGGCAGGACCCCTTTAAAGGCGAACTCCGAAGATTTATCGAGGACAATGAATCTCAATGAAAACCGCTGGGCACGTTTATTTGCACACTTCCATAATTTATGCCAAATGGCAGGCTTGAGAGATGCGCTAATTGTTTGCAAATGAATTTTCTAGATGACCTTGAAAAGCTCATCTCGCTTGCCAGAACTATTCGCAACACTGTATGCGTGACGCCATATTTGGCATGTAAACGAATGTGACGCAGCCGTTGACATCGCTACTTTGGCCGCCACTACGTTTATTGTGCTGTCCACAGGGCGACAGTGGGGGTGTTTGCCACGGGTATCACACGGGAAAGCTTTCTTCCTTTCTCTGCGGTATTTGGCCGGCGCTTTGCTGATCTGGCTCTCACACTTTTCATACTCCTCGTCGGCGGGACCAGTATACGGCCTCCAACTCTTACGAAATGGTACGCCATACGCAGACAGGGCGCCCGGTTGGGTTTCGGTTTCGGCGTTGCACATTTTTGCTTTTTAAAGATTGTGTTGAAATTTCCTGAGCATTTCAGCTAATTGGCTCGTGACAAGAGTGTCTTAAGAAGATAGAAACACCATTACGTTGACCTGGTCGAAAAATCGCCGGAGTTGGCCTTTAAGGCCACTAGGGAGTGCATAGCAAGTACGAAAATATTTCATGCAGTTATTGTTTGAAGTACTCTCTACCGAAAGGATATTGCTATCACCTTCAACTCATAAAGGGTGAAGCTTAAGGGTCACCCTGTGTTGTATTTAGTATTATTTCCTCTCTTTTCATCTGTAATGTTTCCGCTACTGTTCATACAAAAGTTTAAAGAAATTGGCAAACCCCTGCTTCTTACCATTTGTGTTCCCAGTGGCTGGGCCTAATATATAAAAAAAGAAAGATGACCGATTGAGAAAAATGTTGCGGTGCCCACCTTGCGACAAAACGGACGAACGAATGAACATTCCATACATCACAGTGGCTTAATTGCAGCCTCGTGCTTCGGTCGCGATAGGTTTTGTGTCTCGTAATATTAAGGTTTTACGTTCGAAAACCAAGATGCCAATACGAAGCATGCCCTACACTATAAAAAATGAGTGAGCAAAAAGGGTGTATTTTTGTCCCACAACAATAATCGTCATCTATATTGCGTTCCATCCTTGCGCTATCACCCCGCACCCGGTACATTCCGGTCACGATCAAGATGCCCATTATCAGGGTTACATTTCATTCTCGATAGGAAAGTGGCCAGCGCAGAGTTTTCAAGAAAGGAAGCACACGCAAGCCTGATGACGATTATTGTTGTGGGACAAATAGACACCCTTTTTACTTGATATTTTTTTATGGTGTAGTTGAGGGCTACAGAAATTTCGACCATCCGGAGCTTTTTTGCTTGCGCCTGTACACCAGCACACGGGCGTCAAGTATTCCACCTCCGTCGAAATGCAACTGCCATGGCCGCGGGATTCAATCCCGCCATCTTTGTGTGAGCAGTCAAGCCCAATAGCCACTGGACCTCAGTGGTGAGTGACTTCCTGGCTCAGAACGACAGAAGGAGGAGCGAGCTGTGGAAATTCACCATAAAAAAAGCCAAGGCTCGGGGTGGATACAGATACAAAAATTCAAAAAGGGATGGGAGATACTAAATCGATATTTGGAGACCAAGGCAGTGGGCCTCCAAGGTGCGTTGGGTAGGCTGTTGCGTTAGAAGGAGCAGCACAGTTTGAGAACTGAGTCAAACGCAGTCGGCGTTGGATCCAATACATGGAGCGCCACAAGCAACGAAATTCAAATCCTGCGAGGCGCGGACTATACGGCGTCGAGGATAACGCTAGGTCTGCATCGTTTTGGCGCCGACCGAAGAAGCCTAGGAGGCCCACGCTAGTTTTCGATTGCTGGGTATTGGACAATGTGGGCGCAAGAACCTATGAGTGCCTGGGGTTCTGCGCTTGCGCCCTTGCTGGTAGCAAATGTTTTGTGTCTCCAAGCTCCTTGCCCCACCGCGGTGGTCTAGTGGCTACGGTACTCGGCTGCTGACCCGTAAGTCGTGGGATCGAATCTCGACTGCGGCGGCTGCATTTTTGATGGAGGCGGAAATTTTGTAGGCCCGTGTGCTCAGATTCGGGAGCACGTTAAAGAGCCCCAGGTGGTCGAAATTTCCGGAGCCCTCCACTACGGCGTCTCTCATATTGATATGGTGGTTTTGGGACGTTAAACTCCACATATCAGTCAATGAATCATTCGTGAAGAGCGACGTCAAATCGTGAATTTACTTCCTTTCACCCATTGTTTATCCCGGTAATTTACTAATGATGTAAAATTGATGATGCAGAACCTTATCACACCCATTTTATTACACACCAAGGCAGTAAGTGCCAAATGCAGGTAGTATAAGCCCTTGAAACGCCAAATTTGGCTAGTATGCGTTTACTTTGTGCGTGCGAGTGCCTGCACGACACCAGCGCAAGCGGATGCGGTCTAGGTAGACATCAGATATGAAAGATGCTAGAATTACTGCATATGGCTCCCACAGTCATGTACACCGACTCGATTCAGACATAACGTAGAAAGTAGGCAACGCATGGAAACAGGAACAAGATACAAGAAAAAAAGCGCAATATGGCGACTGCATGCCACAACGCGCGCCATCGGAAGTCTAGAGTTTTTCTCGTTACCGTTGAGGGGTGTCTTAAGCATCTAAGTGACAACCGCGTATGTGCGACAAGCATCGTACTATATCTGCACTTCAAACTTCATGAAACAACACCACCGTGGTGTTCAAGTGGCTAAGATACTCGGCTGCTAACCCCGCGGGATCTGATTCCGGCTATGGCGGCTGCGTTTTCTATGGAGGCGAAGATGCTGTAGTCCCGTGTGCTCAGATTTCGCTGCACGTTAAAGACCCCAGGTTGTCGAAATTTCCGCAGTCCTCCACTACGGCGTCTCTCATAATCACATGATGCTTTTGGGACGTTAAATCTTAGATACCAATTAATAAAACTTCACAATACCCGCGTACTACGTAGAGTGCGTTGAAGTGTCCTGTACACATTTTTTTTTTTGGACTTCCACGCATGAAAGCACGCTGCATGTTCGGGTATAGATGTAACTTTTATTTCTTTTTTCAGCTTCTAACTTCAGAAAGAGCTGAAATGCATACACGAAAACAGTCGTGATGATATGACCCCCTTTCGACTTTTTAAAGAGAATAGTCTTTTTTTGAATACTTGAACGCCAATTGTTGGTTTGTATGTCTTTCTTTATGTCAGCGTGTCACACGATTTACCCATCCGGGCACAGTTAAAGCACCTGCGGTATGGTCAGCCATTTTAAAGTGGTGGCTGCGTATTAGATGGTATGTTCCTTTACTAAAAAGGACAGATAAAATAATTTTTAAGACCCTAGTCTGCCTTGCACTCTGCTGGAAATGTGACGATATGCACGAAAAAGCCCTCGACCGACGTTGTGCTGCTGCCACCTGAAGGGATAGAACTGGTACAAGAATAACATTACGGGGGGTCATGGATGAGACCAAGACTCTGCCGACTACATTTGCAGCACAGTTTACAGATACGTGGTCAATTTTTAAAGGGTGTTTTTTAAACTCTCGAATCCCCTAAAGAAGACGCGATGTGACTTTCTCGTGGAAGACAAATGGCATATGCTGGTAAGTTTATGACTCTCTATCAGTTCGTAAATTCAGGCAAGAGTGAAGGACAGGACGGCCAATGACTTGATTATTGTGAAGCAGATCTGCATTACCATACGAGTCTTTATACACAGAGGTATAGATGTAACTTTAAATCACTCTATCCAAGCAAAATAGATGAACCGCTTTTCGCACCTTATTGAGAAGTACAATTTCATAGTGCCTATTCAAGATTACATTTCTGTGCCTCTGTTGCTTTATTTGCGTTCTCAACGTCATTGGTATAACCTTGTCACTAGACGAGACCTAATTAGACAGACGAAGTACACTTACCGAATGTACTGTCAGCATTGGCCGCTAAAAGGGAAACACGAACAAGTCAGCACAAAGAAAGTGACATGATGTCGTGTGACAGCTGTAGAGTGAATGAACGCTGCACCGAAATGATCTGCTTCTATGTTGTGTATCACTCAGATGTGCCGGCCAGCAGCTATGCTTTCTACGCGATCACACAACAAAACCGAGAACAGCCTCGTGCCGGTAAAAAAAGGCTTACCCTCAAACGCGCCACAAAATCCGCCAACAATGAAAGTTATGGAGGCTTTCCGAATCATATACTTACGCTCATTGTCGTCATAGAGAGGTTCAGAAATTTTTACACGCTAGCATTGTTTCTCGCGAGCGTTTTGAATCAATAATTGCAATAAACCTTTTGGTGTAATATTCAGAACTGCGTTACAATGGAAAGCGGAACTATACAATGAAAGGTGTGGTACTTACCCGCATACAAGTAGGGTGGTGGCGGTGGCTCTAGAAGTAGATTAAGGCTAAATACATTTAAAATCTCAAACGACTGCGAAACGAGTGCTCTCAAGTCGACGGAACCTGAGCTTCCCTTCGATATCAGAAGAACGTTTGGGGGTTGCGAAGTTAGACAGTATAATTCGATATTACTTAAAGCAGTGCAGACGGCAGGGCAAGAAGTGGAGACCAGGAAGCTTTTGTAGCGTCAACGTTCTGTCTTTTTGTCTACGCTGCATTTATTATTATGGAACCATATCAGCTAGCCCAGCTGTCAACCTTGCTACAATATATTTGAAAGAATAGTGTTAGGAAGGCCAAGTAATCAAACGAAAGCGAAGGTTCTTTCACGTCCTAGCGATGGCGAAGAAGGCTGTAGCTACATTGGCAATCCCGGACTTCTATATTGGGCGCTAATTCTTTACTTACTGAAGCGAAGGTCTTCTAAAGTGCACTGTACTTACCCGCGTACTTGTATGCTTGGGGAAGTGGTTCTAAAAACAAATTAAGGCACAACATTTTGAAAAACTTAAACGAGAAAGCAGCAAACGTTCACAAGGTGGTAGAAGTTTAGCGTTTCGTACATATGATTATCACGTTCACGAACACAGAGAAGCATAACATAATCGTGATGTCACTAACGCTTTATGTAGTGAAACGAGAATGATGCTAGTTGGTGAGGCAAGGATAGTGAAGAAGGCTGTAGTCAAACTCGTAATCATGAATTTATATCTTGGTTTAACTTGTGTCTTCAAAGTCAGGGCCTAGGTACCAGCAGTACGCCCAGTGCCCTACTGATATAGCGGCATGCACGACCATTGGTCGTTGCAAATATGATGGTTGTTGAAATACTTGGTCTGTCGTTGGAACGTTGCAGCGTTATCGGTGGTACTCGCTTTACGTCTCGAAGAAATTCTACTACTCACGTAATGCGCGCAATCTAATAAAAAACAGCGTAAAGCTATATCATTAACTTTCTTAAATATTGCAATTCGATCTATGCTTAGTGGTGTTAAGCATTTTTGAGTGACACCTGACCACACTAAATGAATAAATAAACATATGATACAATAGCCATACTATGAGTACGTTGCTTCTTCCCCGTAATTATCCTGCAGCGTTATAAGGAAAACGCATGGGACGTTTTGTGCATTCACCCAAGATTACTTGAAGGTGACAGCAATCATTTTTTTTTTCTCTTAGTGCACGTGTAAGGGCGAAGAAAAAAGGAGCCGCGGCTTCACATGCCACGGCCAAAAGGCGTCTCTTCAGCTTCTTTCATTGTCGTCGTGCACTCTCCGGCTTCATTCGCCACCCGAAGAATGGTGCAACACCGGAATCACGTAGCGCTGCGTAACGTGACGTTGCGCCAGAATCCGTGAGGTCATGATCACCCACATTTCTTGGCAAACTGTGACGTCATGATGACGCATAAAAGTGACGTGTTGCTGTGATGATTCTTAAAGCAGTTGGCTCTACAGGTCTGACACCGTCACCTTAGTTCGAGAGGTGACCGGTGGAGGATGCATATTTCACTCTGAATTCAAGAATGCTCATTAGATGGCGTGCTTCCTTTTTCTTCGTCGGGAGACGGTTGGGTGGAGGAACCGATGCATGGACGGGCCAACAACGGATGCTATTCGAAGGAATGCCAAGCTATATTAAGGTATACGGTCGTAATATATATATATATATATATATATATATATATATATATATATATATATATATATATATATATATATATATATATATATACATATATATATATATATATATATATATATATATATATATATATATGTATATATATATATATATATATTTATATATACATACAACAACGTGGTCATGTAGTTATATGATGGCACAGGAATTCGGATGGAGGATTCACGGGTTTTCCCGATTCCCGATCTTCACTGAGCGAGCTCCTCAGTCATCATTCACTTCACGGATACGGTGTGATTTTTTTATTTGTATCACTGGTGATCAATGGCACGGGGCGTTCAACACCAACGGCCAAACTTATCGTTCATGAGGCATGAAAGGCTTAAACGACCAATAATCTAACTATATCTAACTTTCTCAAAACAATGGTAAAACCACCTCATTCATGGCCAATCTCCCCTAATAAGTGTGAGCCAATTGACGGGAAGAAGAACTTACCAGAAACCAGCAGAGGTGGCTGCTCCACTGAAATGTGAATGAATATTTTGTTATACGTCAATGAAAAGATGCAGGCGGTGACAGATGCTGAATGCAGACAAGAAAACTGGCTGAGCTTGAGCATGTGGGGAAAATAATTAGGAAGTTAGTCGTGGGGACAACCGAATTCTTCCCAGCTTAGCAGCTACCATGAATCAAGAGTGCTGTTTAGACTCCTTATTTGGCTTACTGCACGACATTTGAACCATTTTTACCACAAAACGACGTGGTTGATCAATATGCACCTCTATATAAGCCTACTTTCGCTAACTGTTAAAAAATCAAGACAGACAGCATGTGCATACAGCGTTCAAATGAGCTGGAGATTTTTCGTCTTGAATCCTAAGCAAATGTCTATTATTAGACATGTATGAGTGACATGTTTCCGCAAAACACTTTTTTTTACTGATGCAAGACCTACAGATGAAAAATAAATTCGTCGTTAGAGAAGCTACAGCCAAATCGTAACAGACGCTCCATCTTTGCCAGGTTTTTAATCTGCACGCTGTGGCCTAAATCAATTTTTTTTCAATTTTCTTAAGGTCGCTAGAAAACCTTTCGAAGTTTACTTGTCAGCAGGCACTGTGACGTGCATTAGCGTGTCAAATATATAGAAAAACATAACAAATATCCTACCCGTAGAAAGATTTCAGCAAACGCATATTTTGAAGCATGAATCATTCCGACTCTCATGCTCAGCGTAAGGTGTAACGTTTGGTGTGAGAGCGTCAGTAGTTCGAAAGGTAATTTCAAAAGAATTAAAAATGACATCACTAGCGAACAAACGCCGAGGTGAACGTGTCGGGGCACCTTCGTGAACCTTGTCCACAAAAAGCTGCTCCACCTAAGCCTAGCCATAGCTTTTGACTGTGCATCACCCCACGGAAACAGTTGTTTCACTCAAGCAAGCCTGCTTTGCTTGAAAACGGACAAGAAAACTTGTCACACTTTTACGCCAGAACCATTCGTCAAGCTGCGTGGTGTACATTGCGCGTTATTGCCAGACTGACGAACAAGTATGCAGATTTTGCGCTGTTATCCTCCATTTTTATCCATTCTGTTCAATTATTTGATAACTGTCTCTTGATGAGCGCCTACTGACGAGAAATCATAAGTAGTTGACGATTTGATTTAGCAGCTTCAGTGAGTGCGATAATAAGTATAGAAATTACTCGCTTTTCATGTTCCGGAAGCAGCACCAGCTTGCTTGTGGTTCTTGTTGTTGCCTAAATAACTGCCTCTTGCCCACGAGGGGGATCGCCCACACTGCATTCAATCAGAAAGGTGTGACGATGCTGATGTCTTTTGAATGCGCCTTCTGTCCACCTATGTTCGTCGGCCAAGAATTAGGTGTCTGAGCATTTGGGTTCTATTTAAGGCCAAGCTAATAATAACAGAAAAAAAAGTTGAAAACGTATAAAAGATATCAAAGCAGTATATGCCCACCGGCCAGCTCCCCTTTCATTTTCTGGGCTATTGCCGCAAAGAGCAACCCTGTCCAGCACTACCTAGTGGGTCTATGCCTACCGCATACTGCGCGCGGACGCAGCTCGGGCTTGGGGACCAAAAGTTGGGTTGTTGGTTGAGCTACCGTCCTAGCCTTACGCCACTGTAAAAAAAAAAACACTTAAAAAAACCGAAAAGTTTATTTGGGAATCCCAAGTAATGGGTACGGGTAGGATATTACTGTACGTTGTAGCTGTTTGAACAGCGCCAGCACCTGAGTACAATGTCTGGGTTGTAGCTGCAGTCAATCGAAGAAGATGTTGACGAGAGAGACAGTGCGCCACGGACAATATTTGAATGAAATGGCGGACTCTTTAGCAGCAGTATCCCTGAGTGGGCCCACCATCCCAGTTTTGCCAGATACGGCTTACGTGACAGCGCTAAGGCTCCGCAATGCTTGCCTGCAATGGGGAAATGTAATTTGGATAAATTCAAAGATTTCGAACATTTGAGGTATTGCTGGAATGAACAGTGGTGTGTATCTCGCCCGTTAGAGGTTACTTATACCAGATTGAGCTATGCAGTTCCACAACTAATCTATTACCTTAAGAAAGCTCGACTCAAGGCGTCACCGCTATGCATTTAGTGCAACGAAATTGAAACAATTGAACATTTCTTTTTATTCTGTCATCGTTATTCTTATAAGAGAAAAAGATATTTAGTGGCCGCATTACAAATGCTAGGAATACAAGTAAATCTACCAGTAATTTTATCACTTGGCGGAACTTTATTTGGTTACTGCCACACGGATATATGCTCCACTGTGTTTGATTACATCAACGCAACTAAAGATTACCGCGCTAGTGAACCCTAACATTTTCAGATCTTTAGTGTATAATTCGTAGCTATGTATATCAAAAACAAGAGATGGTTTGATCGCTTGCTCAGCAAACATTTTTGTTTTTGGTAGTAGTATTTTTAAACTACTTTTTCAGATTGGCTTCATTTTCATTTTAGTTTCATTTAGGTATTCTGCTCCCCGGTTCTTGGCCCATCCCCCTCTGTGGGTGAGCGCCATCCATTAGAGGTCATCAGCATCAGCATCAATAGGTGAAGAAGAAGAAGAACGAGAGATTCATGTTGTGTTCGCATAGATGGCCTTTCACGTGGCCTATATTTTGTATACACGGAACTGGTCCAAGAGCTTCCCTAGTTGTTCTTGCGAAATGTATGAAATAACACAGTACTATCCTTACTTTCTGTAAGAGCTACTCTAAGTTGCGCAAAAGTACTTTAAGTACACTAACCTTGTGGGGAGCAGGTGCGCCCAGCCTCCCTTTCCCTTTTAGGGCAGCGCACGCGCCTGGTTGCGGGGACCCCTTCCCCCACGGCCGGCGCGTGCGATTCCCCCCCCCCTTTCCCGGCGCCAGGAACAGGTTCCCCTCTCCCTCAGCGAGGAAAGGTGCCATTCTCGTCAGGGAAAGGGAAATCGGGTCGGGGAACAAAACGAGCGGGCAAACGGGCGCTCGCTCTCTGACACCAGCGACCATCCCAGGAGGACGAACCCGCAACCCCTCCTGCGAGCCGAGGACGTCCACGACCGAGGTGTAAGCGTCAACACCTTTGTTATCTGTAGTATCTCCCCGCGACAGTGACGCGCGATTGCTAACGCTTAGCAATAAAGTGTTTGTTGTTGATCTGGCCAGTTGCCTTATTCGCCCGAACCCGTAGTAGTAGCTGCAATGAGGCAAGCTACGGTTGGGGGACGTTAACCGTGCACGGAACGACTGTGTGCGGCTGAAACATTAGCTATAGGCTTCTGCGTCAGCCGTACATAGGACGGTCACCCAACATCTGGCGCCCAACGTAACGAATTTGGCAACGCGGCTAGTTCTGTGGACGCGAGCAAGTGCCAGGGCGCTCTTCCACACGTAGGATAATAGGCATGTCGGAATTCCAAGATTTGTCAATGTTGTCGGATGTCGCGTCGCAGAGTGGCGATCCTTTGGCTAACGCGGGGGTACTGTTAGGACTTTCCGACAGCGTAGAGCTTGGTCGTTTCACGCGGGATGATCAGGAGGGTGCAGAGACCGCGTTAGCAGAGAGTAGGCCTACGACGGAGAGCGGCCGCATGGCGCTCCGGCATCTCGCGACGCGAACAGAGAGGCGCCGCCACAGGTTACGACACGCGCCTCAACTATAGGCGAGTCTTCGGGCAACAGTTTGCCCTCGAGCGAGGTACTCTTACAGAATGCGCTGTCAGTTATGCAAAGCCTCGCGAGCGCCCTGCAGAACACAGCGCAGGCCCCCGTGCAAAATGTGCGACCACGTGTCAAGGTAGACGTTTCGACCTACACGGGTTACCACGACTGCAAGAGCGCCAACGAGTATCTCGACCGGTTGCTCCATTATCAGCAGGTGACGGGTCTTTCTGATGCCGAACTTCTCGAGCGCGTGGTCCCGGTGTCGCTCACGGAGCAAGCGGCTCGGTGGTTCCGACTAACCGGACATCGCGCCCGTACGGTAGAAGAGTTCCGCGAAAGCTTTCGCGGCGAATTCCTACCGGCTAATTATGAGTGGCGTTTGCGGAGGGAGTTGGAGCTGCGCACCCAGCATCCGGACGAATCCTTGCTGGAATACGTACGGGCGATGGACGAATTGTATCGTCTCGCGAACCCTCACGCCACCAACGCGGAAAAGGTCGAGCGTGTTACCCGACAGGCGCACCCGACTTTCGCGGCGCACTTCAGGGGATGCAGGTTCGCAGACCTCGAAGAGCTCGCCACCGAGGCGAAGCGCATACAAGGGGACATCCTCGCAGCGCGTTCGTATCGCCCCCCTCCGCCCGCCGCGCAGTCAATCGAGCCTCGCTGTGCATGGAACGGCGGCGCAGTGACTTCAGAAGCGTTTAGGGGTAACGCATCAGCATCGTACGCTGATGAGCACGTGTCACGCGGTTGGGAGCTGTCAAACCGCGCTTTAGACCCCTACGCTTACGCGCTCCGTACGGCACACGCCGCCCCTGCGCGTGACATTCCAAGGCAGGAGCACGTGGTTGACGCGAGGCCTAACGAGCGGCGCAATCCAGAGCGAGGACCACCTGATCGAGGCGAGTTACGAGCGAACCGGCGTGGTGTCCGCGGTCCTTGCTATCGGTGCGGCGCGCCAGGGCACATCGCTCGCGAATGCGACCGCACGCCGGGTCAGGAGCAAACGCGCGGTTCGGGAAACGGACGGCGCCGCCGGTGATCCACATGGGACCCCGCGCGGCGATTAGTAATCCTACCGATGCGTTCGGATCACTTGCACCGTCGGTCTGTCGCGCAGGTGATGCCGTAGACTCGCCCGCGCCGCTAATCGAGTTAACGATAGCTCGGAAAAAGTTCGTAGCACTTTTGGATACTGGGGCAAGCGCTTCTTTATTCGGTGACGATGTGTTGCACCATCTCCGCGAGAACAACATCCGCTTGAGGCAAAGCAACACCATCTTCCGTCTAGCTACGGGCACAGCACAATCGAGCGGCGCGGCTAGGCTAGTGATCCGCTGGGACAGACGCGTGAGGCGACAACGTTTCGTGCATCTTCCAGGGCTGTCAATGTCTCTAATCCTGGGTCGAGACTTCCTCGCTAAGTCGGGTATTGTCATTGACATTGCAAACGGTGGTTACCGAGAGCGCGACGGAGACGCGCTGAAGCTTTTCTCGAAGGCCTCCGCATTGACAAAAGCATGCCAATCGCAGGGAGAGGCGCGAGTACGCGAGGAGGAAAGCGCGCCGAGAAAGCGAGTAAACGCCCCGCCGGAGCAATGTGCTGCGCTGCAGGAAAGGGCAGTGCACCCGCTTTTGGTACAGGCACAGAGCCTACTAGAGGGGGAACGAGCGCAGCTGTCGTCGCTGTTGTACGAATATGACGCGATGTTTACTGACTGTCCCGGCCGCACTACGCTGGTTAAGCATAGAATTGACACGGGTGATGCACGCCCTTGGAAATGCAATCCCCGACCAATCAGCTTAGCTAAGCGGAAAGCACTAGACGCCGCCTTGGACGAACTCATCGAAACAGGCGTAGTTGAGAGGTCAAACAGCCCATGGGGTTTCCCGGTAGTTCTAGTTCCAAAGAAAGATGATACGTATCGCCTTTGTGTAGACTACCGCAGGCTGAATGAAATTACGAAGAAGGACGCGTATCCTCTTCCCTCCATTTCATCGTTAGTATCCAATCTAGGCGGGGCGAAGTACTTCACAACGCTCGATGCTAGCCGCGGATATTTTCAGGTTGAGATGGACGAGCGGGATAAGAGAAGTCAGCTTTCACGTGCCACAGAGGACTTTTCCAATTCAGGAGAATGTCGTTTGGCTTGGTGGGCGCTCCCGCTACGTATCAGAGGCTAATGGACCGTGTTTTGGGAGATGCAAAGTGGCAGCACGCACTCGCATATCTAGACGACATAGTGGTTTACTCGAAAACGTTCGAAGAGCACGTGCGCCACTTGAGAGACGTTCTAGAACGGCTGAGGTCTGCGGGCATCACTTTGAACCCAAACAAAGCTCAGATAGCGGCGACCCGAATAACATTATTGGGATTTACGCTTGACGAGGGTCGCATTTTGCCGGATAAGGGTAAGCTTGAAGCGATAGTGAGCTATCCATCGCCGAACAATGTCGGTGAGCTGAGGCGCTTTTTGGGGGATGGTGAATTTTTATCGCCAATTCATTCCAGATTGCGCGGCAGTGCAGGCGCCTTTAACGAAGCTCTTGAGGAATGGTGAGCGTTGGGCTTGGAGCCAAGAGCAAGAGGCCGCACTGCGTCGCCTCACGAAGTTGCTGGCCAACACGGCTCAGCTGCAGCTACCCGATTTGAACAGGGAGTTTGTTATTCACACCGATGCAAGCGACCTGGGCTTAGGAGCAATTTTGCTTCAGGAGCATGGAGGTTCCCTCCGACCGATTGCGTTCGCGAGCCGTACGTTGACACCGGCGGAGAGGAACTACTCAGTAACCGAGAAAGAGTGTCTGGCGATAGTTTTTGCTCTCCGTAAGTTTGACTTTACATAGACGGAGTTGCGTTTGTGATTGAAACGGACCACATGGCGCTCACGTGGTTGAGGCGTTTGAACGAACCAAGTGGCCGATTGGCGCGTTGGGCATTGTTGCTGCAGCGTTATGACTTCACCGTCCGCTACCGCAAGGGTAAGAACAATGCCGCGGCCGACGCACTATCGCGTGCTCCAGTTCGACACGAGGCAAGTCACGCGACTAATTCGGAACGAAACTGAGAGCGAGACACTCGCGCTAACGCAAACAGCGGAGCAACGTTAGTTCGAGCTAAGAGCGTGAACCACGTAGAGGCTGTCGTTAGCGCAGGGATTGTTTTCAGCAGAAGGGAGCTGTTAGAAGCTCAGCAGAAAGATCCATTTTGTCGAAAGGTGTTCGACGGGCTCCGGGAGCCGGGTGGTAGTGAGGCCACCGCGCACAAGGGGGCAGCTGGTATGCTGTCGGTGCGGAGCGCTCGGCAACAGCTGGTAGTGCTGTGAGCGCGCTGGATTCATATCTGCTAGATTCTGACGGCGTCCTGCTGAGGTACATTCCATCCGACGATGACACAAGTGAGTCATTTAAAGTCGTGATACCGCGCGCGTTGAGAGGAGCGCTTCTTCGCTACTTTCATGACTCGTGCATTGGTGGGCATTGCGAGCGGCCCTAAGACTTACGCTAAGTTGTGTCGCCTCGCTACCTGGCCAGGTACTGAGCGGGATGTGATTCGCTACGCCCGTTCATGTCGTGTGTGCCAAGCGTCAAGCCGCGAGGAGGACGTCCGCCGGCCTATGCAACCGATTAACAGTCGACTCCTGGCAAATCGCAGCGTGTGACGTACTGGGCCCGTACCCTCAACTCTAGCAGAATAAGTTCTTGCTGGTGATCACGGATCACTTCACTAAATGGGTAGAACTTTTTCCCCTTAGGAAGCTGACGGCTCGAGGATTTTAGAGAGTTGATGGAGGTTTTTACCAGGTTCGGGTTCCCCGAGCCGTTGATTACAGACAACGCGTCTTATTTCACTGCGAAGGTGTTTGGTGACACGTGCGCCGCGTTGGGCATTAAGCACAAGAAAACAAACCTACCTACCATGCTCAGTCGAACCCCACGGAGCGAGGTCATCGCAACATCAAGCACATGCTTGTCGCGTTCTCTGAAAGACATAAGGACTGGGATACCTATCTTCCAGAGATCGGTTTTGCATTACGAATCGACCGTAAACCGATCGACTGGGTATGGCCCTTCTTCTCTGAACTTGGGGAGAGAACTGCCGAATCCGATGGAGACGTACTCGCGGACCGCAGGAGTGCCTAGTGGCGACATCAGCACGCGCTGAATACGCAACGCAGCTGCGCGAGAAGCTAGCGGAAGCTTACATAAAGCTCGACACTAATCTCCGCACTGCTAGGGCACAGCAGAAGGCGCAGTATGACCGCACGCGTAGGAACGTACACTACGAAGTGGGCGATCTGGTGATGCGGCGCCATCATGTTCTCAGTAATGCTAGCAAACAGTTTGCTGCCTCGCTGGCACCGAAATGGTCCGGGCCGTTACCGAGTGCGAGAGAAAGTTTCTTCGCTCGTTTATCGACTCGCGAACATGAAAGGCAAACCGAGCGGCGGACCGGTGCATGTATGTGACTTGAAACGCTACATAGCACGGAGGCGCATGAGGACTACGGTCAGTCCCCCTCCAAGCCGCGCGCGGGGGTGAGATGGTTCGACACCGGGTCAGGAGCCCAGAACCGCGCTACTTCCTGCGTAACAGTCGGAGGCAACTATGCACGGTAGGCCGCGTTTGATATGTTCGACGCGGGTGCAAGGGTTAGCGCGCAACACATGTGCGATTGTTAACCTGTCGTTCTTTATCTGTATCACTCTCACCGAACAGATGGAGCGCCATTGGGAACAGCACCGCCGGAACAGCAAGGAGAGGAGACCACCTCCTTACGGCCAGCCCCCCACCCCACCAACGTCCACATGGCAGCCCTACCCCACTGCGGCCCGGGCCGCGAACGCCGAGGCAGAGCCACTCGAGCCGCCCGCCACCGAGGGGGTCCGCGCGCGCTGCCGCCTGGTCACCAACTCTCGGCTTCGCCGTCACCATCACGACCCGCCGGTTCACAGGGAACGAGACCAGGGTCCCAACGCGGCGAGCCGACCGCTTCTTCTTGCGGCGGCAACCACCGAGACGTGGCAACCTGGACCAGCCAGGATGGAGGCGACCCTCCGGTGTCTTACGTCTCCTCGAGGCCCTGGCGCCGGCAGGAAAGGGCCCGAGTTGGGGTCGCCCCAGCGCACCTGTATCGCCCTTTTCAGGGGCGCACGGTAGAGGACGCGGACCGGAGGGCTAACGGGGCTTGCCTTCCAGTGCCCGCAGGGACGCGGTTCTGCGAGTGCGGCGCCGTGGTGATCCATAACTCCCACGAATTGGGGAAATTACACCGGCACCGCACCCAGGCTACCCAACCATCCAGCCGCGAATCATCCCAGGAGCGCTCCGGCGCCGCGGTTCGGGCCATGCTGGCGCGGGCGGCCCAGGAGGCGGACTTCGCGCAGTGGCTGCTGAGAGTTGCCTCAGGCCACGCGTCCAGCGAGAGTCCGCCTGCGCCGCTATCAATAACGGCTACCGTAGAGCGGGGGGCGGCGGGCCGGGAGAGACATTGGTGGCGGCTGCATTGACACCGGAGGTGGCGTCAATGACCTTGGAGGCGGATGAGAGAGCGGTGGGGGCTCCGGCGGTGCCCGCGGCAGACACCGAACGGTCCGAGGGCATGGACGTAGACCAGGCCCTTCTGGCCTATCTAGAGGACGAATAAAACGAATTATTCCCTCTTTGCAGTCTCTGTCGTTCGGGGGCCTTCTTAAGGGGGGAGGAGATGTGGGGAGCAGGTGCGCCCAGCCTCCCTTTCCCTTTTAGGGCAGCGCACGCGCCTGGTTGCGGGGACCCCTTCCCCCACGGCCGGCGCGTGCGATTCCCCCCCCCTTTCCCGGCGCCAGGAACAGGTTCCCCTCTCCCTCAGCGAGGAAAGGTGCCATTCTCGTCAGGGAAAGGGAAATCGGGTCGGGGAACAAAACGAGCGGGCAAACGGGCGCTCGCTCTCTGACACCAGCGACCATCCCAGGAGGACGAACCCGCAACCCCTCCTGCGAGCCGAGGACGTCCACGACCGAGGTGTAAGCGTCAACACCTTTGTTATCTGTAGTATCTCCCCGCGACAGTGACGCGCGATTGCTAACGCTTAGCAATAAAGTGTTTGTTGTTGATCTGGCCAGTTGCCTTATTCGCCCGAACCCGTAGTAGTAGCTGCAATGAGGCAAGCTACGGTTGGGGGACGTTAACCGTGCACGGAACGACTGTGTGCGGCTGAAACATTAGCTATAGGCTTCTGCGTCAGCCGTACATAGGACGGTCCCCCAACATCTGGCGCCCAACGTAACGAATTTGGCAACGCGGCTAGTTCTGTGGACGCGAGCAAGTGCCAGGGCGCTCTTCCACACGTAGGATAATAGGCATGTCGGAATTCCAAGATTTGTCAATAGTTGTCGGATGTCGCGTCGCAGAGTGGCGATCCTTTGGCTAACGCGGGGGTACTGTTAGGACTTTCCGACAGCGTAGAGCTTGGTCGTTTCACGCGGGATGATCAGGAGGGTGCAGAGACCGCGTTAGCAGAGAGTAGGCCTACGACGGAGAGCGGCCCGCATGGCGCTCCGGCATCTCGCGACGCGAACAGAGAGGCGCCGCCACAAGTTACGACACGCGCCTCAACTATAGGCGAGTCTTCGGGCAACAGTTTGCCCTCGAGCGAGGTACTCTTACAGAATGCGCTGTCAGTTATGCAAAGCCTCGCGAGCGCCCTGCAGAACACAGCGCAGGCCCCCGTGCAAAATGTGCGACCACGTGTCAAGGTAGACGTTCCGACCTACACGGGTTACCACGACTGCAAGAGCGCCAACGAGTATCTCGACCGGTTGCTCCATTATCAGCAGGCGACGGGTCTTTCTGATGCCGAACTTCTCGAGCGCGTGGTCCCGGTGTCGCTCACGGAGCAAGCGGCTCGGTGGTTCCGACTAACCGGACATCGCGCCCGTACGGTAGAAGAGTTCCGCGAAAGCTTTCGCGGCGAATTCCTACCGGCTAATTATGAGTGGCGTTTGCGGAGGGAGTTGGAGCTGCGCACCCAGCATCCGGACGAATCCTTGCTGGAATACGTACGGGCGATGGACGAATTGTATCGTCTCGCGAACCCTCACGCCACCAACGCGGAAAAGGTCGAGCGTGTTACCCGACAGGCGCACCCGACTTTCGCGGCGCACTTCAGGGGATGCAGGTTCGCAGACCTCGAAGAGCTCGCCACCGAGGCGAAGCGCATACAAGGGGACATCCTCGCAGCGCGTTCGTATCGCCCCCCTCCGCCCGCCGCGCAGTCAATCGAGCCTCGCTGTGCATGGAACGGCGGCGCAGTGACTTCAGAAGCGTTTAGGGGTAACGCATCAGCATCGTACGCTGATGAGCACGTGTCACGCGGTTGGGAGCTGTCAAACCGCGCTTTAGACCCCTACGCTTACGCGCTCCGTACGGCACACGCCGCCCCTGCGCGTGACATTCCAAGGCAGGAGCACGTGGTTGACGCGAGGCCTAACGAGCGGCGCAATCCAGAGCGAGGACCACCTGATCGAGGCGAGTTACGAGCGAACCGGCGTGGTGTCCGCGGTCCTTGCTATCGGTGCGGCGCGCCAGGGCACATCGCTCGCGAATGCGACCGCACGCCGGGTCAGGAGCAAACGCGCGGTTCGGGAAACGGACGGCGCCGCCGGTGATCCACATGGGACCCCGCGCGGCGATTAGTAATCCTACCGATGCGTTCGGATCACTTGCACCGTCGGTCTGTCGCGCAGGTGATGCCGTAGACTCGCCCGCGCCGCTAATCGAGTTAACGATAGCTCGGAAAAAGTTCGTAGCACTTTTGGATACTGGGGCAAGCGCTTCTTTATTCGGTGACGATGTGTTGCACCATCTCCGCGAGAACAACATCCGCTTGAGGCAAAGCAACACCATCTTCCGTCTAGCTACGGGCACAGCACAATCGAGCGGCGCGGCTAGGCTAGTGATCCGCTGGGACAGACGCGTGAGGCGACAACGTTTCGTGCATCTTCCAGGGCTGTCAATGTCTCTAATCCTGGGTCGAGACTTCCTCGCTAAGTCGGGTATTGTCATTGACATTGCAAACGGTGGTTACCGAGAGCGCGACGGAGACGCGCTGAAGCTTTTCTCGAAGGCCTCCGCATTGACAAAAGCATGCCAATCGCAGGGAGAGGCGCGAGTACGCGAGGAGGAAAGCGCGCCGAGAAAGCGAGTAAACGCCCCGCCGGAGCAATGTGCTGCGCTGCAGGAAAGGGCAGTGCACCCGCTTTTGGTACAGGCACAGAGCCTACTAGAGGGGGAACGAGCGCAGCTGTCGTCGCTGTTGTACGAATATGACGCGATGTTTACTGACTGTCCCGGCCGCACTACGCTGGTTAAGCATAGAATTGACACGGGTGATGCACGCCCTTGGAAATGCAATCCCCGACCAATCAGCTTAGCTAAGCGGAAAGCACTAGACGCCGCCTTGGACGAACTCATCGAAACAGGCGTAGTTGAGAGGTCAAACAGCCCATGGGGTTTCCCGGTAGTTCTAGTTCCAAAGAAAGATGATACGTATCGCCTTTGTGTAGACTACCGCAGGCTGAATGAAATTACGAAGAAGGACGCGTATCCTCTTCCCTCCATTTCATCGTTAGTATCCAATCTAGGCGGGGCGAAGTACTTCACAACGCTCGATGCTAGCCGCGGATATTTTCAGGTTGAGATGGACGAGCGGGATAAAGAGAAGTCAGCTTTCACGTGCCACAGAGGACTTTTCCAATTCAGGAGAATGTCGTTTGGCTTGGTGGGCGCTCCCGCTACGTATCAGAGGCTAATGGACCGTGTTTTGGGAGATGCAAAGTGGCAGCACGCACTCGCATATCTAGACGACATAGTGGTTTACTCGAAAACGTTCGAAGAGCACGTGCGCCACTTGAGAGACGTTCTAGAACGGCTGAGGTCTGCGGGCATCACTTTGAACCCAAACAAAGCTCAGATAGCGGCGACCCGAATAACATTATTGGGATTTACGCTTGACGAGGGTCGCATTTTGCCGGATAAGGGTAAGCTTGAAGCGATAGTGAGCTATCCATCGCCGAACAATGTCGGTGAGCTGAGGCGCTTTTTGGGGATGGTGAATTTTTATCGCCAATTCATTCCAGATTGCGCGGCAGTGCAGGCGCCTTTAACGAAGCTCTTGAGGAATGGTGAGCGTTGGGCTTGGAGCCAAGAGCAAGAGGCCGCACTGCGTCGCCTCACGAAGTTGCTGGCCAACACGGCTCAGCTGCAGCTACCCGATTTGAACAGGGAGTTTGTTATTCACACCGATGCAAGCGACCTGGGCTTAGGAGCAATTTTGCTTCAGGAGCATGGAGGTTCCCTCCGACCGATTGCGTTCGCGAGCCGTACGTTGACACCGGCGGAGAGGAACTACTCAGTAACCGAGAAAGAGTGTCTGGCGATAGTTTTTGCTCTCCGTAAGTTTGACTTTTACATAGACGGAGTTGCGTTTGTGATTGAAACGGACCACATGGCGCTCACGTGGTTGAGGCGTTTGAACGAACCAAGTGGCCGATTGGCGCGTTGGGCATTGTTGCTGCAGCGTTATGACTTCACCGTCCGCTACCGCAAGGGTAAGAACAATGCCGCGGCCGACGCACTATCGCGTGCTCCAGTTCGACACGAGGCAAGTCACGCGACTAATTCGGAACGAACTGAGAGCGAGACACTCGCGCTAACGCAAACAGCGGAGCAAACGTTAGTTCGAGCTAAGAGCGTGAACCACGTAGAGGCTGTCGTTAGCGCAGGGATTGTTTTCAGCAGAAGGGAGCTGTTAGAAGCTCAGCAGAAAGATCCATTTTGTCGAAAGGTGTTCGACGGGCTCCGGGAGCCGGGTGGTAGTGAGGCCACCGCGCACAAGGGGGCAGCTGGTATTGCTGTCGGTGCGGAGCGCTCGGCAACAGCTGGTAGTGCTGTGAGCGCGCTGGATTCATATCTGCTAGATTCTGACGGCGTCCTGCTGAGGTACATTCCATCCGACGATGACACAAGTGAGTCATTTAAAGTCGTGATACCGCGCGCGTTGAGAGGAGCGCTTCTTCGCTACTTTCATGACTCGTGCATTGGTGGGCATGCGAGCGGCCCTAAGACTTACGCTAAGTTGTGTCGCCTCGCTACCTGGCCAGGTATGAAGCGGGATGTGATTCGCTACGCCCGTTCATGTCGTGTGTGCCAAAGCGTCAAGCCGCGAGGAGGACGTCCGCCCGGCCTCATGCAACCGATTAACAGTCAGACTCCCTGGCAAATCGCAGCGTGTGACGTAATGGGCCCGTACCCCTCAACTCCTAGCAGAAATAAGTTCTTGCTGGTGATCACGGATCACTTCACTAAATGGGTAGAACTTTTTCCCCTTAGGAAGCTGACGGCTCGAGTGATTTTAGAGAAGTTGATGGAGGTTTTTACCAGGTTCGGGTTCCCCGAGCAGTTGATTACAGACAACGCGTCTTATTTCACTGCGAAGGTGTTTGTTGACACGTGCGCCGCGTTGGGCATTAAGCACAAGAAAACAACCACCTACCATGCTCAGTCGAACCCCACGGAGCGAGTCAATCGCAACATCAAGCACATGCTTGTCGCGTTCTCTGAAAGACATAAGGACTGGGATACCTATCTTCCAGAGATCGGTTTTGCATTACGATCGACCGTAAACCGATCGACTGGGTATGCGCCTTCTTCTCTGAACTTGGGGAGAGAACTGCCGAATCCGATGGAGACCGTACTCGCGGACCGCAGTGGAGTGCCAGTGGCGACATCAGCACGCGCTGAATACGCAACGCAGCTGCGCGAGAAGCTAGCGGAAGCTTTACATAAAGCTCGACATAATCTCCGCACTGCTAGGGCACAGCAGAAGGCGCAGTATGACCGCACGCGTAGGAACGTACACTACGAAGTGGGCGATCTGGTGATGCGGCGCCATCATGTTCTCAGTAATGCTAGCAAACAGTTTGCTGCCTCGCTGGCACCGAAATGGTCCGGGCCGTACCGAGTGCGAGAGAAAGTTTCTTCGCTCGTTTATCGACTCGCGAACATGAAAGGCAAACCGAGCGGCGGACCGGTGCATGTATGTGACTTGAAACGCTACATAGCACGGGAGGCGCATGAGGACTACGGTCAGTCCCCCTCCAAGCCGCGCGCGGCGGGTGAGATGGTTCGACACCGGGTCAGGAGCCCAGAACCGCGCTACTTCCTGCGTAACAGTCGGAGGCAACTATGCACGGTAGGCCGCGTTTGATATGTTCGACGCGGGGTGCAAGGGTTAGCGCGCAACACATGTGCGATTGTTAACCTGTCGTTCTTTATCTGTATCACTCTCACCGAACAGATGGAGCGCCATTGGGAACAGCACCGCCGGAACAGCAAGGAGAGGAGACCACCTCCTTACGGCCAGCCCCCACCCCCACCAACGTCCACATGGCAGCCCTACCCCACTGCGGCCCGCCGCGAACGCCGAGGCAGAGCCACTCGAGCCGCCGCCACCGAGGGGGTCCGCGCGCGCTGCCGCCTGGTCACCAACTCTCGGCTTCGCCGTCACCATCACGACCCGCCGGTTCACAGGGAACGAGACCAGGGTCCCAACGCGGCGAGCCGACCGCATCGCCTCACGGCCGCAACCACCGAGACGTGGCAACCTGGACCAGCCAGGATGGAGGCGACCCTCCGGTGTCTTACGTCTCCTCGAGGCCCTGGCGCCGGCAGGAAAGGGCCCGAGTTGGGGTCGCCCCAGCGCACCTGTATCGCCCTTTTCAGGGGCGCACGGTAGAGGACGCGGACCGGAGGGCTAACGGGGCTTGCCTTCCAGTGCCCGCAGGGACGCGGTTCTGCGAGTGCGGCGCCGTGGTGATCCATAACTCCCACGAATTGGGGAAATTACACCGGCACCGCACCCAGGCTACCCAACCATCCAGCCGCGAATCATCCCAGGAGCGCTCCGGCGCCGCGGTTCGGGCCATGCTGGCGCGGGCGGCCCAGGAGGCGGACTTCGCGCAGTGGCTGCTGAGAGTTGCCTCAGGCCACGCGTCCAGCGAGAGTCCGCCTGCGCCGCTATCAATAACGGCTACCGTAGAGCGGGGGGCGGCGGGGCCGGGAGAGACATTGGTGGCGGCTGCATTGACACCGGAGGTGGCGTCAATGACCTTGGAGGCGGATGAGAGAGCGGTGGGGGCTCCGGCGGTGCCCGCGGCAGACACCGAACGGTCCGAGGGCATGGACGTAGACCAGGCCCTTCTGGCCTATCTAGAGGACGAATAAAACGAATTATTCCCTCTTTGCAGTCTCTGTCGTTCGGGGGCCTTCTTAAGGGGGGAGGAGATGTGGGGAGCAGGTGCGCCCAGCCTCCCTTTCCCTTTTAGGGCAGCGCACGCGCCTGGTTGCGGGGACCCCTTCCCCCACGGCCGGCGCGTGCGATTCCCCCCCCCCTTTCCCGGCGCCAGGAACAGGTTCCCCTCTCCCTCAGCGAGGAAAGGTGCCATTCTCGTCAGGGAAAGGGAAATCGGGTCGGGGAACAAAACGAGCGGGCAAACGGGCGCTCGCGCGCTGACACCAGCGACCATCCCAGGAGGACGAACCCGCAACCCCTCCTGCGAGCCGAGGACGTCCACGACCGAGGTGTAAGCGTCAACACCTTTGTTATCTGTAGTATCTCCCCGCGACAGTGACGCGCGATTGCTAACGCTTAGCAATAAAGTGTTTGTTGTTGATCTGGCCAGTTGCCTTATTCGCCCGAACCCGTAGTAGTAGCTGCAATGAGGCAAGCTACGGTTGGGGGACGTTAACCGTGCACGGAACGACTGTGTGCGGCTGAAACATTAGCTATAGGCTTCTGCGTCAGCCGTACATAGGACGGTCACCCAACAACCTGAAGATTGCTGATGTACTGCAGCAGTTTCTGAACAGTTTAAAAAGAGACAGGTTGTCAAATGTACTTTTGCAAGTTTGTTTTTTATCTTCAGATTCTGGGATGCATTGCCTCGAACCTATTTTATTTTCTTGTTCCTAACTTTATTTCATAAATACCTCTTTTATCCTAAATAAGCAAAGTTCGAACTTTAATTTTCATAAGTTCTAAGCGCTTCTTGGCCAATCGCCCAGTGTGGGTAGGCGCTACAGTCTCGAGTGTCTACTCAACTTTGTACTACTATTGTAGCCCGTGTGGCATACGAGTCATTTTGTTTACGTAAATAATCCTGTATCCTTTATTAATGTTTCGTGTATTCGACGACGCCGAAGACAACATATCCTTCCCCAGAATTGCGAAAATGTTCCTCTATCTTTGTGACTATTGCTTCCTTTACTTTCTTGCAACAGGACAACAGTAGCTATAGCGATGCTCACCTAGCGCTCTTCTGGCAGCATATCATTGAAGGCTCGTGCTTGTCGTATAGTCATCCTTGAAACTTTCCTGGTCAAAAACACTTCTGAGTGAGTTCGTTACGGTTTCAACAAGCATGACAGTTTTTAGCTAGCGCAGAAGGGATTGAAAGCAGGTGCTAAAACAAAGCGTTACTATTGGAAAGCCACGAAACACACGCAAGGGAATACGGAGAAAACTGTAATCGGTCATCGCGGCGTAAGAATACGCATTTTTCTTATTTTGCAAGAAAAAATCTTTTATTATTGTTGCAGAGAATGTTACCCCTTTAAGACCCTAATTTTGTTGCTTGAAAATGTGGAATTAAACAAAGTTGTTCACCTACGTTTCAGCTTTATAATATGTCTATAAATAACGACGGCATCATTCTACAAGGGCGACAGAAAAGGCGGCTCAAAGATATTGGAAGACAAAAGGCACGTTCTCTTCTGCTTTAATATGATAATGGTAATAACGAGCCATTCGAGCAGAACACCCTTCCATGTGGTTATGTCATACGAGGTATGCCAGTTAACACGTGGCAAGTTTTAAAATATGACGAATGACGTTGCGCCAAGTACACCAAGTTCATATTGTTCCCAATATACTAGAACACTGTCTACGAAGTTTTTGATAATTACGCTTCAGTATTTAGCAATAATTCTATTTATAGCACCGCAAGCACTCCCCTTATGATAAAAATAGCAGTAAGGCATGTGCAGGTGAGTTAAAATGACATCTCATTGTGCTATTTCCTCTACATACCAAATTGTACTCATTTTTTTCTGTAGATAAAAAAAGCCAGTAAAGCCGAAGAAGTGAGCACAATATTGATCTCAGTACACTGGAGCAGTCTCTACTATTCTCTTACGGTGCTTCATTAGTTAGACATAAGTTTATTTGTACATCAGCAAGCACTCTTCTATTGACCAAAATATCAATAAATCATACTTGGGCGTGTTAAAATGACATGAAATTGTGTTATTTCAACAATATACGAGTTTTCTTGGATTTTCTTGAATTCCCTTGTTAGTTTCAAGAAGCAAATGTGAGATACTAAGAAAAGGCTTTAAACTAAAGGGTACGAAATAAAATATTAGTGAAGATTTTTTTAAAAGAATTTGTGAGATTCGAAGTTAAGTTGTGGACTATTGTGAAGCCAAACCGTGACAAATGTGAGAAGGTTTCACAACCATTTGGTAAACTGTACATAAACAACGTGCCTTACGTCTGGGATAAGGATACGAATGATAAAGTCCCGTTGAGAAAAAATGGGCAATTTGGAAATGAACCGCTCCCATATCAGAGGCTGCACGCAGAAGCAAAGCAAGAGTTAAGATTGAGGGAAGATGATTAGGGCCCTTCCGCATCCGTTAGGCGCGTTCATGTATCTATACAAGTAGCTCAGAGTACCCGTAATTCTATGAAAGCAGCCACACAAGCCACCAACTTCCTTCTCGGTCTCTACCACCAGTAACACATGGCATTACCCTCTTCCCACAAAATTAAAGTAAAGGAAGGCTTCGTCTCAATGCTTTTGCTTGAAAGAAAAATGAAAGCTGAGCCGTGAAAGATAGTGACTACTTGATCAGAAAGGGACAAAATAAGAAGTCACAGTTTCGCTAAAAGCGCGAAGCAACAAGTGCGATAGCGACATTTTCGAATGTTTTACGAAACAAGGCTAGCTTTTTTAGTAGCAATATTAATCGTACAAAACATGCACTTGATAAGTAACCACGTTTCTTGCGGCATGGCCATAGCAACAAATTACAATGTTATACAAAGTGAAGATGGCAGTCGTCAACTCATTTAGATCTGATCTCACCAACTCTACAAAACGCTGGTGTAAGAAAACGCCGCTGCTACAGGTACACTTTTTTGCACAGTTTTTTTTGTGCTGACAGCGCAGCCCATAGAAGCTCCTGCCTGCTGTGGAAACACAAGCCGCGCACTTATCATAGCCGCGATAGCGCGGTAACCACGAGCGTACCTCCCCACCCCCTTGTTCATTTGTTTACTCATGAGATAAACGTGCGCACAGACAACCCCGGCCGAAAAGGTGATGTTTGCTCCACAGAAAAAGAAGACTATAGCACACCCATCAACGTGTATACAACGTGTCCCACGTAACTTTAGCCAGAGCTTAAAAATATGCCGAGCACGTAACGATGACGCGACCAAATGCGTGTTACTCACCGTTTCCTGGAGTTAAGACTATTTTTTGTGTTCTCATATATTGTTTTTGGATATGTTCAATTAAGTAGTTCTTCAAGAAACGAAGATAGATAAAAAACTTCAACGAGAAAGTTGTAGATCGGTTCGCAAAACGTCCGATTTGACAGTTTTGGACTTTATATCTGTTAGGTATTAGTGTTTTTCTGCTAATTACAAATGCCAACGAAATACAAAAAATACCACGTGACAAACCCACTCGCCCGTCAGTGCACACGATGACGATAGTGCTCCCTAACGTTCCGCGTACGAACGACACGCTTCCCTCGCACCGGTTTATGACAGCGATGAGCAGTCACAGCGGTTATCATTTTTCGGACCGAAAGGAAAACGTGTTCATCGTAAAGCCACTATTATCGTTGCGGCCCTGTCGAGACAGCACAAAGGGGCAAATGATATGGTCGCTCGTACGCGGAAAGTTAGGGAGCGCCAGAATCATTGCACGCATCAGCGCACGAGCCGGTTTGTCACGTGGTATTTTTGTAATTCGCAGACATTTGTGAGAAAAACACTAATTCCTAGCAGATGTCAAGTTCAAAACTGTCTGCTTGGACGTTTTGCAAACCGATCTACGACTTTCTCATTGAAATTTTTATCCATCTTTGTTTCCTGAAACGTTGGTTAATTGATCATATCTAATTAAACAATGCTTGAGAACACAAAAAATAGTCTGACTAACTCTAGGCAATGGTGAACAACATGCGTTTGGTCACGTCGTAATTGCATGTTCCAGCATATTTTTAAACTCAGGCTCAAGTTACGTGGGGCACCTTGTGTGCAAGATAGCGTGCGATTATATACACAAGTGCAGCGTCTCCTGAGGGCCTCGTTTGGAAAAAAAGGTAAGCAATTCAAAGTACTTGGTACTATGTGAGAGCATAAAGCCGTACTGTGGGCCTGAGGCCATGTTGACAAAATGATGGATTGATATGTGGGGTTTAACGTCCCTAAACCACCTTATGATTATGAGACTGATTAGTGGAGGGCTCTGGAAGTTTTAGCCACCGAAGGTTCTTTAACGTGCACTCAAATCTGAGCACATGGGCCTACAACATTTCCGCCTCCATTGAAAATGCAGCCGCCGCAGCCGGAATTGGATCCCGCGATCTGCGGGTCAGCAGCCGAGTACCTTAGCCACTAGACAACCACGATGGGGCCACGTTAACAAAATATTCCCAGTGTTAATGGTGCGCTGGTTTTATTGAAAATTTATTCTCACAAACAGGGGACATGAATAACTTTCCGACAGAACACTGTGGCAAACAAAACATGTACAGACACGTCGAAATTTGTCACGAAAACACATGTGTGTTGAGAAAAAGTGGTTAGTGATTTAGCGTACCTGGTACTCTACTATAGGAGATCATAAGGCAGTCCCAGGCATGTTCTTTCAGAAGAAATGTTCATCGATTCAGAGTACAATGTACTGTACTACATCAGAGCTTTTAGCTATCCTGCTGGACTTGCAGCGGAAGCCGCTAAAGCGTTGAGAAAAGTTGTTAGCGATTCAGAGTACTTGGTGTTCTAGTGTGGGAAAGCAAAACGTCATTCCTTGGGCCTCACAATCCATGAGGCCGTGTCGGCAAATATTACGCCAAGGTCATGAAAACGGCCAATCGCTTGATTTGATTGATTGATATTTTATTTATTTCCAGGTACTGTTGGCCGATTGGGCCGTTACAGGGGTGGGGTAGAAAACTAACGTGACAACCGTCATGTCATGCGTAAAAAAGAAATGCATAGCCGATACAAAAGGAATACATCACTATACTACCTTCTACGACTTACATGCTACATCACATACATCACAAAATACACTTCCCAATATTACATCCTACAACGTACATGAGACAGGTTACAGCAAATAGATTCATAGTCAAAAGATGACAGGCACACACACCAAAAACAGCAATCACCGTTTACCAAGATTCACCTAGAAAATATTTCGTAACATTGTTTTCAAAATGTTCTGCAGTTGGAGAATCACGTATAGCATCGGGTCATACATTCCAGTCTTTTATTGTTCTAGGGAAAAAAGAGTATGCATATGTGTTCACACGACATTGAGGAACTAGATATTTTCTGAGGTGGTCACTTCGTAGGCTCCGCACTTGACGGGGGATGAGGTACTGCTCTGCATCAAAGTTAAATGTATTTTGGGAAAGCAGAAACAAGAAATTAAGTCTGGCTATGCGACAGCGGTCCACTAGGGGCTGTAAATTTAATTCTTGCAGCATCTGTGTTACAGAATCTTTACGTGAATACTTTGAAAGAATAAATCTAGCCGCCTTTCTTTGTACCCGTTCGATGTTTTTAATTAATCCTTTTTGATAAGGGTCCCATATGATGCTTGCGTATTCCAGTGTAGGCCTTACTATTGTTAAGTACGCTGTTAACTTTACGGGGCTGGAGCCAGTTTTAATTTGCGACGTAAGAACCATAACTTCTTTTCAGCAGTAGAGCAAATATTACTGATACGTTGGTTCCAGTTCAGGTCTTCAGATATTGTTACTCCTAAGTATTTACATCTGTTAACGGTAGCTAACGCAGTGGAACTTAGTTGATACTCAAAATTTTTTGACGTGCTTTACTTTGTTTGTAACTCTCAAAACAACAGTTTTTTCTTTATTTATTTGCATTTTCCATTTTTCGCACCATTTCTCGATAGATGCCAAGGCATCGCAGAGTATTTTTTGATCATTATGGTTTCATATTTCTCGATAAAGTAAACAATCATCGGCGAACAGTCTAACAGTAATATTTTGATTAATGTCGGAACAATTATCGTTATATAAACGAGAAATAACACCGGTCCGAGTACGGACCCTTGAGGCACTCCAGATGTTACGTGTAAACGATCAGACTTGTAGCCGTTGATGTCCACATACTGCGTCCTACATGTCAGATATGACCTGATCCATTCTACTACATTGTTATTTATGCCAATCTGCTTCAATTTCTTAATTGATTTGTTATGAGGAACCCTATCGAAGGCTTTTGCGAAATCAAGGCACATTGCATCAACCTGTTTTTCGTTATCTATTGCTTTTGAAAAGTCTTGGATGGTCTCAAGAAGCTGCGTTACGGTTGATAGCTTTTGTCGGAAGCCGTGTTGGTTACACTCTAAGCCAAAACGGAGCAACAGGGGTATAGGGGTTGCTCCTTTCAGGGAGCAATTGCATTGCCACTCCCATTACTCTCCTAAAAGGAGTAACTGCAGAGGGAGGAACCGTTGCTCTCCTTTCAGTTCCTCCTTCGGGGGATGAACAGTTACTCCCTCCAGTTCCTCCCTGCGGACCAACAGTTACTCCCACCAGTTGCTCCCTGCCGACCAACCATTACTCCCACCAGTTGCTCTTCTAAGAGCAACAGTTACTCTTCACCGTTCCTCCCACGTGTTCGCAGTTACTCTCTGAAAACCAACTGCACATGCTTCCAGTTACTCATTCGGGGAAATGAGTATTTATCTCGAGTATGCTTGTCACACGCTTAACACATGGCGAGAGCTCCTTGGAAGAGCACTGCTTGGGTGCTTCTAACACAAAAAGTGGGCAATATTGAAAGGAAAATAAATGCTTTATTGTTCTTTTTATGAGGCGACGTGTGACCACACGTAAAAGTAGACTTCACCACACCACAGCCAGCACTAAACAAACACCATAATACATCAAAGGTTTTCTGCGTCATCCGTGGAAAAACAATCTTGAATTTCTAGCATAGGGCAGTCTTTGTCATCATTGGTGAGAGAAGGGCAACTTCTCCAATTCTGAAGAATTCAAGTTTCGCAGCTGGTGTTTCCATCAGGCTAGCGCAGCAGAACGTCACCGCAGGCATATGTGAAGCATCTCATTGCTGCAAGAAAAAAAATAGAAGTGTGAGGTTAAACATGCCAGAATCAATTCATAACAATGAGTCACACACACTGCAGCAGCGCTTACATTCTAGGATGTCTACTGCAAAACGAAATGTGAAAAAAAAGGAAGGTTCGGCCAAACGTTACTTGGCAAGCCATATAAATGCTGATGTGGTAGACGCTCTTCACATGATGTCTCAGACAGCAATACTCTGGAAGAAAATGTGCAGCACCTCAACAAGGCATATTTGTAGCAGTTAAAGATACCCTTAGGTTCAGTTAACTTGTTTCCTATACACAGCTGAGTGACATTTCTATGAGCCCATTCACCAATGGGCATTCTAAATGAGGTCATGTGTGTGGCAAATAACACGTACTGTCCGCTCATGTTAAAATACTTATTTAGCTCGTGCACATAGTTGCTCTCGATTCTACTGTTCTATCATACGCTGCTGCGTCTTGAATTGTGCAATACCTGTAGGCACAAGCCAAGCATGCGAAGCCTGCTTGAAAGCAACCATTTGCAGAGGCTACATGATAATCTTCAGTATATTTCTTTGTACTTGACGCAAACGGCTGGACAAAACTATAGACAAATAAATGTCGACCGTGCTACCTTCAAAAAATGCTTTAAATTTAGAAAACTAGGGTGCATTTGTTCACTCGGTTGACGAGTCACAGCCACGAGATATGTAAACGAAGCAATATATCTTAAGGCATGCACAGATATTCTGATTCTTTGTTTGACAGTGTCACAGATAGCTTGCCAATACATATATATTTGAGAGCAACAAGATGTGAAGCTTTTATTAGTTCAACGTCTTGTTGGTTCACAGCCAAACAGGTTACTGCTTGTTAGACAAATTGGAATAAGCACACCATGGTTTCCAAAAAAAAAAAATCATTATTAGAAGTTAGCTCCCGGTGTGAATGTCTGCCTCTTTATTTTGTACTGCCTTCTACATGTGCCACAAATACATTTGTTGAGGATGTGCTACCAGTCAAGCCAAGATCGCATACTTGGTCAATGTGATGGAAATACAAACATTAGAAACACTGCCACCTCTAGTAAGAGCATAACACTTCAGTATTCTGGACTAGCAAAGAGGTGCACAAGAAAGTTAAGCCCACTCTTGCGGAACTTTGAACGCGAATATTTCAGAGTGGGGGAGGTCAACATGCTGTGGCACTTTTAAACCCACGAAACATCTGCAGAAAACAGGGTAAAGGCAAGTCAAGAAACTCTGTTATGAAGGCCTGCGCATGGACAGCTTTGTGAATCTAGGCCCAAGTGTTATGCTTTGTGCAAGCCGAAATCCATGTAAATAGGGAAAGCATACTTTTAGGAGTACCAGCGTAAACAAATCTTGGCAGTTGGCTTTTTAGTACAAACAGCAATCCCTGCAATGAAAACATAAACTTTTTATCTTAACAGTAACAGTGTGAGCACACACACGGGCCAGCGGAGCCATGTCGAATTGTCAGTGCCAGTGTAACCATGTGGCATAATGAACTATTCTCTGGCCAACACATGCACAGTTTGCCCCTAAAAAGCGATGCTTTCATATACGTAGTACAAAAAGTCTGCACTTACCAAAATTCACTTGCTTTCTGTACTTTAGCATCGTTGGGAGCATCTTTATCTGCAGTATAACCAAACTTTGTGTCATATCCCTGAAAAAAGAGTAAAAGACATGCGTCAAATATTGTTTCATTTGGTAGCAGTGAAGTCAGGTTAAGAACAGCCAAGTGGGAATCAGCCTAATTATGTGCATGCGGCAAATCCCAAACGGCGTTATTGAGGTTGTCGAAATTTTCGTCGATTGGTATTAACGTCGATATGTGACTTCAACGGCATGCCAAGTTTTCACAGCGCATAAAGATTTCATGATGCAGAATAATGACAGCGCTAACGAGAACATACAGCATTTATGATTGTCTTTTACAATATTCAGTTTTGCTAAGGTTTTGCATCACTAAAGAAATCTGAAAATTTGGGTCATTCCTCCTCCAATTGTTCTGTCAATATGTAAACTGCTCGCTTGATGGTGCGCTTATAAAATAGTACGTTCAGCGCAGAGGTGAAGCAAGTGACGCAGTGATGTGGGCAGATTTTTTTTTTTTAGGCGTGCGGGGAGGGGGGGGGGGGTCCGCTTATCTGAATAGGCCGGGCAAGCGAATATGGTCGTCAATTTGGGCTCCCTACGCCCGGCCTAAAAAAATTCTGTGCGCAACCACCTGGCTATGCCAGTGAAGTGATGCGACAATGATTTGTTCACTTACTGATTTACATACACTTTACATCTCTAAAAAATGCGGCCCAAGGCCCCAACACTCAGCCGTTAACATTACATAAAGCCAATGGTAGAAAAGTGCCAGTATGAATGCAGCTACAACCCCGCCCCAATGTTTTTTCAAGCGAGGTAGTGTTGCGGAAATGAACTTTTAACTGCAAAAGTACACTGGCACTGCAGTGGTGACAGGGGAAGCAAGAGGGTATGCAGGCGGTAATAGAGGTAATTTAGTCCGATTAGGCTAGCAATGGATACGGTGAATAAGAGCAAATCATTTCTCTTTCAATAGCGCAACCACTCAACAATGTATTGTAAGAGCATTAAATGTTGCTGGAAATGCCACTCACCTGCACGCTGATGCATGCACAGTCCTTTGTCCGACGAGCGAACAGGCTTGCAGATAGCTGAAGACGTGTTTACGATGTGTTTGTTCCACCCAGCAGCAAAATCCACAACTACTTCGCGCTCAATAAAGATAAATATACACTAGCCTTCATCACGAATAAGTAGAAACGCAAATCTGCGACACACACACACGATCAAAACATCGCTCACAAGCTAGCACGTCCATGTGCTCGCCAACCACAGACCATATGAAAATGAGTAAGTAGTGCGAACGCGAACCTAGTTGCGCCGAAAAAAAAAAAAAACGTCGAGCAGTGGCAGCACAGGCGTCAGCGCAAAAATTTCAGTGTGTTCTCCTAATACAATTATAAAAAAAAAACTGAGGTACATTAAAACTCATAAATAAATATAAAAAGTTGAGTGTAATTTTTATTTAGTGCTAGTCAACATAAACACCGAATAAAAATTACTTTGTAACTTGCATCGTTTGCTACGCTAGCGCCACACTTGTCGTGCGGGCGCAGATGGCGCAGATTTGTCATTCTGCCCTCAAACTACACGGTGAAGCGTGCTACTAAGTGTATGGCTGATGAGAAGCGCGTCTGGGTCAGCTTTTTTTTTTTTTTTCTTCTCCGATATATCTGGGCGGGGGGGGGGGGGGGGGGGGGCTCCTTATGCACGTGTTTCGGTGCTTGATCGACTTTGACGCCCTTACTTCGCGGACGAACGGCGTGTCTAGGCTTTTTTTATCGTTGTTTTGCACGTGTTTCGGCGTTCGGTCCGCTTTGACGTGCCAACTCTCCATTCTGCTGCTGCGTGTGTTAGGTATTTGCCGTACTGTATTCTCAGGCCTTCTGTGTTCAGCCAGCGCTGCTATCTTATTATCTACGGATGCTAAAATAAATCACTGTTTTGGTTTGGTGAAGTTTGGCACACAGAACCAACAATAATCTGGCCCATGAATATCAATGTGAGCGGCATGCATATTTGTGTGCGGTGTCCTGCCGGGGAGTAACCGTTGCGTGACGAGAGCATTTACAGCGGTTCCTCCTTCCGTTGCTCCCTTACAAACTTTAGATGAATACAGTTGCTCCCCCATTCTCGAACAAGTCGGCCATCTTGTTCCGCTTGGTCTTTTCGGAGAGTAACAGTCGGTCTGAAGGAGTAAAAACAGCCGTTGCTCCCATTTTGGCCATTTTTGGCTTAGAGTGTAGGATGTAGTAGTTTTGTATTTTATAGGTACTGATATATAGCTTTGGATATGACATGTTCGAGGAGTTTGCAGCAGACGCAGGTTAAGGAGATTGGCCGGTAATTTTCGATATTCTGCTTGTGTCCGGTTTTGTGTAGCGGGACCACTTTTGCTACAAGCCAGTCGTCTGGGACCCGTTTTTGTTGCAAGGAGGCATCAAAGATTATTTCCAAGTATCGGGCAAACCATTCAGCGTATCTACGCAAGAAAGCATTTGGAACTCCATCCGGACCAACAGATTTATGTTCTTTAATGTTTAGTAGGAGCGATAGTATTCCTTCATAGCTAACGCGTACTTCTTGCATGTCAGACATATGGGAGAATGATGTTGCTGTAGTTGAAGCACTACATTCGGAATCATTTGAAAAGACAGACTGGAAGAACTTATTATGGTAAGACGCAATTTTCGAACAGATATGTGGTGTTTAACGTCCCAAAACCCCCTTATGAATATGACAGATGCCGTAGTAGAGGGCTCCGGAAATTTCCACCGACTTTATTTCTTTACCTTCCACCCAAATCGAAGCACACAGGCCTACTGTATTTTCGCCTTCACCGATAATGCAGCCACCGTAGCCGGGATACGATCCCGTGACATGCGGGTGAACAGCCTAGTACCATAGCCACTAGCGTAACGTCGCCACGCTGTAAGAACACTGTGTGTTTAGAAAAACGTGTTTAACAGTTTGGTGAACTTCGTTCTCAACTATGAGAGAGCAGCGGTGTGGAGAGAAACTCTTCATCCAGTTTACACTGTGTTTAGTAAAAAAAAATCACAACATAGCCACGGAGTGCATGATGATGAGTGGGGCGAAGCATCCATCAGTCCGTCCGCTTTCTCTCCATCCGTTCGTTCTTGCTTCCGTTCATCCGGGTGTCGGTCTGTGCGACTATCCATCTGTCCATGCATATCTTCGTGCGTCCATCTGTGCGTCCGTCCGTCTGTCCATCCATCTGTGCGTGCGTTTGTCCGTGCGTCGCCCAGCTATCCATCCATCCGTCCGTCTATGCGTCCATGCATCTGTCTGTATGTCCGTTCGTCGGTCCGTGCGTCTGTCCATCCGTCCGTTGATCTAGGGCCGCCACCTTCAAGTAACAACATCTCGCATCTCTTCATCATATATTTATCACATAGAAGTACCGCCATCCAGGGGACATTCCAATAAACTGTTCAGTCCTTGAAATGTCCCCTGGAGAGGTGGACTGTTTACTCCTTGGAGAGGTGGCATGGCCGGACTAGAAAAGCCCATCCGCGCAGTCTTTAACGGCCTGCGTTTCGTGTCTCGTTCTCACCTTTCAGCACCGCTAGTTCACGGAACCTTGCTGAAACCAGGGGGCTTACCGCCAAGGAGGATTAATGAAAATTTGCTGCTCCCACAACGCCTTGCCAGCAAAAGTGAAGTCAGCTTTTCCTACTGCCAAGATGGCGAAAACATGCTTTTTTATGGTAGTGCGCACCTAACGATCAAGTGGCTTTGATATGTTAATGTAAATGCTGCGTTAGTTTTAAATTGAAAGATAGTTTTTCCCGACCAAATGACACACAGAAGCGAGTATGGGTGACTGAATCTCCGAAAAACTTTGTCTCCAATTGGAGGCCTACTAAGAAAAATCAGTAACACGAAGACGCACTTGGAGCAATATGTGACCCGAGAAAGTTTCCACAATAAACTCGTTGGGCGAGCGAGGAAAACGTTCCGTTCTTAATCGTTGAACGGTGATACTTCATCTGCCCCTAGTAAGATGGTCGCCACGGCCGCCATCTTTCCAGAGGCACGGCTTCATTCCTGGGCAATCGTTTCCACTCCAGCAATTTTTTTCAAATCATCCTTGGTTACGCCCAGCGAGTTTGACCTTTCGTGGTCAGATAGTGCTCAAAGTGCGTCCTTCTGTAACTAGTTTTTTTTAGTAAGCATCCAATTTAAGGCAAACTTTATTTGAGATTAGGTCTCCTATACTCGTACCTGTATGTTATTTTATCAGAAACTACTGTCTTTTCATTTATAATTAACGTGCGCGGGTTTCCTCCTCAATTAAAATGAGTTCACGCGTGCCGCTCTTCTAATCCGGTCGTGGGGGTGGCTACCTACTACTAATACTACGACGACGACGACAACTACTACTATACTACTACATACGTCGCGGACTCACGACGCACGGCTTAAGGAGCTTCGCCCCTAAAAGTGTTTAACGATTTAGAGTATTCGGTGCTTTACCATGGAGAAACATGCTTACATAAAGAGCGGACACTCCCCTAGGGCCCTGCGGCCCAGCTACTGCACTGCTTTCAGCGTCACGAGGGGCTGGTCAGACCCCATAATTTCTTGAGCGCAAATAAAATGAGAAAACATTTTCTTCCGGTGGTGTATTTTGACCCCGCACCCCCATGGTTCGAAAGCGAGTGTCTCTACCGCTAGGCTAATTGATTGATATGTGGGGTTTAACGTCCCAAAACCACCATTTGATTATGAGGGACGCCGTAGTGGAGGGCTCTGGAAATTTCGACCACCGGGGGTTCTTTAACGTGCACCCAAATCTGAGCACACGGGCCTACAACATTTCCGCCTTCATCGGAAATGCAGCCGCCGCAGCCGGGATTCGATCCCGCAACTTACGGGTCAGCAGCCGAGTACCTTAGCCACTAGACCACCGCGGCGGGGCTTACCATTAGGCTACACACCCCTGCTTCCACAAAGGAAACATATGTACCACACATCTAAACCACATCGATGCGCACCCTTTGTGCAAAACAAATGCAGAAAAACAACACTTTCTAGTCAGGTTTTACTGGCTTTGGTGATAATGCATTAAACATCCTTGGCGGGGCACAATGTAGAGCGGATATGAATAATTGAACGAATCAATAAATTTTGTTCTTTGCTGAAATTTGAGGTTGAACTTCGGTTTTAATTGTCCTTCTGAGGTGGCTATTACGTGTATTGAAAAAGGAGTTGAAGCGAGCATGGGAACGAAGTTTTGTAACTATCAGACTCTGCTGGACCACGAAAATTTCTCTGACTCTACTTTGAAGATCTGGAAGCTGTTCTTTGGGCCTCACAATTCATGAAGCAGCTGTTTAGAAAAAGTTTACTTACACTATGTAAAGACAAACAAAAGTTTTATAACGTTCCAGTAATGGGCACATATACTTCGACAGATCTACGTATCACGACCAACATCACTACGTTGAAAGAAATAAATCATTGCTCTAATATACATGACAATGTTGGCATACGTGTACACAAGAATTCATGCGATATCATGATACAATGAATGGCATAACGATACAATAGATGCAAAAAAAAACAATTGCTTACAAACGAAATCATGAATAACTACTCAACGGGCGCTGCTTAGCAACACGTCAGTGGAAAAATAAGTTTCACACTTTCGTGTTCAACATTGACGACAGGGCACGACCAATGCCGCAGAAACTCGTGTTCCGCGAAGAAAAAAAAGCTCCTCAGAGAGGAACGCGAGGATATCTCGTATCATTCTCCCCAGTATTGGCCACAAAGCACGCCGGGGGCGATTGGCAGCTATACGGTCTCACATCGGTTTCTCCAAAGGCTGAACTTCCCCGCAACCATTACAAGAGCGGAGAAGCCGCCACGTGGAAACCGGCCGTTGGACACGAAAGTTCGCATGCCCTGTCCCCGAAAACCATCGTGAGCCACACGCCAAAAAAGGCGGGAGACCACACATTCAATCGTCCCATGTTGATTGGTCTCGACCATGACGCAGTTCGGGCAAGTGGAAGTGCGAACCACCTGTCACCGCTGCAACCAATCTCGCGTGTGGAGCAAGCCTCAGCCCAACCACCAGACAAAGTCTCTGAAATGCCATGGCAACACTGCTGCAGTTATGGGTTTCCAAGCGCAGCTCATTATAGATTGACGATGCTGGGGTGCCAAGGGCCGCAGAAGGGCAGCCATTGTGTCCACCACTTAGGAATCGGCCACCTCTATCTCTGGGCACGTAGCTTCCAAACGTCGGTGTAATGCCAGAAAGGCTTCATACAAATATGGTAATTCAGTTGATTGGGGACCTTGGTTAATTTGGCTAGTGGATAGGAAGACGCGTGATTATGGCCCCAGATAGTAGCGAGCCAGTGTCTGAGCGGGCGTACCATCGTTGCTCAGTATTCGCAGTAAAGTGCGGAGGCACAAGGTAGACGCCGTGACGGAAACGTCGGGGAATGCAAAACCACCGCGATCACGTAGTTGAGCTAACGCCGGACGAGACAATTATTCTGCGTCACCAGACCTAAAAAAAATGAACTAATGCAGCTCTGCACTTTCTTAGACACGTGGAGCGGTGGTTTTACAAAATGGGGAAGGTACCAAAATTTTCCGAGCCAAACCGTTTGGGCTAGATATCGGCGTTCCAAGAGGGGGAAGTCGAAGTGCCTGGCTGCTTTCACATCACTTTGAAGGGTTCGTACAATGGATGACCAGATGCAGTCATGTACACCAAATGCAGAGAAAGTGACGCGCAGTATTGTAGTGCTAGGAGACCACTGTAAAGGCGACGTGATGCTGATACGAGCATTGTAGTTGCCAATAAAAAAAATACTGGCATTTAGAAAAGTTTAACCTTGCACCGGAAACAATGCCGAAATGACAGAAAGTATCAAGAGCATGCTGCAGCGACTGTTCATTATGAACATATAGAGTAATATCATCTGCATATGCAGTGACCTTTGCTTGAGTGTTACCGGGTAGGGGTAAGCCTCGAATCTGCGGGTCACGGCGGCTACATGCACGACACAAAAAGAAAAACGCTGTTGGTAAACGCAGAGCAGCATTGTCAGGCTATGCTGTCCCTTTTATTGGCCGTCATGAAAGTGCTGGTTGGAAAGGATATAACAACTTTTTTTTTCGGACGTACCACAGAGCGAACGCCAATTCTGCATCTGCGTGTTTGAAATTTCTCTTGAAAGAACAATTGTTTTATACAATTACCTGCGCACGCACTAACTTAAGATTAGGCACACTGGCAGAGTCCTTGAATACTTTTACTGGTGATGAAGCTTCAATCACCAGGGTTGCCCACGCCCACGGCAAGGCATCGGAGCAGCCTCTGCGTTGCAATTGTACGGAACGTGTCGGGGCAGTGAAATGTTAATAATTGTTGACGTGAAGGTTCATTACGGCTTCACAGTGATGCTATAGCTTCTAAGAAATTTGGAAAAGCTCCAATACACTAAAATTTACCGTCGAATGAGGCCTTGAGGCTAGAAATTCGATGGCATGCTGATTCCACAGTAAGATAAGCTACCGCTTTAAAAGCATGCTTATTATTTTTCCCTGAAGCATCCAGTGAACATTTGTGCACAATACAGAGTCTTTCAACGACTCTGGTGGTTCTTAACGCGTCGCAGAAGTGTAGTGCGTGCAACGTTTTACAGCGCATATCCAATCTTTCATACTATATATAAACATTTTGTGTTTTATAAACGAAGATGTATGCATCTTAAAATTACCTCTCACTTATTTAATTAACAACCACTTTGAATGCCTTAGTGCTTTTATTTAGCCAGTAATGAGGATCAAGCAATACCTCATATGACGTTTGCTTCATTTTTGAGTTTTGTTTTGCGTCATTTCAGCACTATACGTTGCCCTTGCGCGTGCTAAGTTTGGTTGGCCATGAAATGGAGGCCCTTTACTCTGCTGTGTAGCTTACTCATGCTGTGTTTTCTTTGTCTTTATTTATTGTTTTTACTATAAAGGCAAAAACATTACATGCCTCCTCAAATGTGAAAATTGACCGACTGCGTCCCACGCCGGTGGCTTCAACATGTGATGCAGAAAGTCATCTTCTCGTGCTCATGCCGTATCGATATCGCAAATTAACTCTGCACGCTTTCGGAGCTTGCTCAAGTCTTCGTACAGCATTATGATGCAACCGCTTTTGCACTGTCACCCTATTAAACATCTATTGGTAGCGTTGAAGTGCCTGTTGCATGCAATGGATGTGTGCTTTGATTTTTTCTTCAAGCGGTGAGGAGCTGCATGTAGTGTGGAAATATATGAGCGCACAAGGTAGCAGGAAAAGCGCTTGACAGGAAAGACGCTCGAGTTCGGTCCTAGGCATTCCACTTTATTGAGCTGCATGCAGCTCCGCCTGTTCGGCTCTGCACTTTTGGTCAGTATAGTGCATGCATGAACGAAAACTGTGAGCATTTCACTCATCAAGATTTTGTATTATGTATACTTGCATGGAACGAGGAACAGGTGGCTGGTATGCTCACTTTGATTAAATGCGTCATTATCCATTACACCTTCGTCAAGAGGGCTCATGCAAACTGGAGCCTCTGCAGTCTCCAGTTTGCTCACGGTTCCCGTGAACGCTTGGCAGACGGGCGAGCTCTGCATCATACAATATGATAGCGCAGACAAAGGACATTGACAAGAGAATGTGCCTTCTCTTGTCCAGGTCCTTTGCGCTACCATATATTATCATGCTACCATACCAACAAGCCCCAATCGCCACTCTCATCGAGCTCTGCATCTTTTTGCACCACAAAAATACGCTGTGAGGGCATGTAAAGTCCTTGTCACAGAGTCGGCAAAAGTTTTGAAACGTCGTGTGCCGACTTGACAACAACGCCACCCGATTAACCACTGGTCCACGTGAACGATGTCACTCTCATCGAAGTGCTTTTCGCACATGCGCACATTCGGGGAAACAAATTTGAAACAACCAGTTTCTTGTGGTGACATTGCGCGCTTCCACTTTTCCCACCGATCACTGTAGGCAGCGAGAACTCGGGGACAGCTTCATTTCTTTTGTAACTGAATCGACAACGAGGTAACCAGCAGGTATGCGGTATCATCCTCGATCTTGAGGTGCAGCACACTAAGCTCAATAGTAATCATACGGGGAAAAGCTACGCTATGGCACGCCACGATATTTCTCATCTACGTCATAGTGGCACCATCAGCCAGCTATTCCCCGGTCTTCCGTGCCCACTCGCGGTGATGCAACGCCTACCCCACTGCCTCGGCTCACAGTGCACATCGCTTTTTCATTGAGTTACGGCGAAGCTTCCCGACCACTAAAAGTATTGAAGGGCACTGACACTAAGTGTTTAACTGCAAAGCAATTATCGTTTGCTTTGGCAGGAACATCCATCACGCAAGAAAAATGAGTAACCTAAGTTTTTGTTGGCACTTCCTGAAGGCGACGTGCTGCTACCATAGTTGGGAGTCTTTGTGAGCATCATTTAGGCAACATTATCCGATTCTGTCAGTGTCACAGGTATACAGTAGTTGGAGTCACGTGACTTGTAAGAATGCTCTGTTAGAGAGCTTTGGTTTCGGAATAGGGCCACTTTATGTTTGGAAGACCATGAACTATACGTACTGTGGCGATAAACATTTTGGAGACCACGGGAGCGCGTGACTAGGAGCATCGTGGTGCCTTCTCAGGGCTACTGGAGAAGCTGGGGAGCGTGCACTGCGCAAGCGCATCCTTTCCTACCCGACAGTTTGCGCTTTTGCTACCTTAAACTTCGCGCACACCAGAACGCCAGAAAAATCACAAGGTGTCACTTTTGCAACCGCCAAGTAAGCACTGAGCGATAATATCGCAACAAATACGTATCTACCTTGTAGTGGCAGTGCTGGGTGCGCCCCACTTCCTTGCCTTCGGTCCAGACATTCCACGATAAAAGAAAAAAGAGACAATGACCTTAATTTTAGTGCGGGTGGTCCCATGTCACAATTTTCCCATGGGGTGGGTGCCCTCACAAGCGACTGTAACTTTGTTTTGCCGAGCACCAGGCCGGAAGTGCGGTTGTACCTATTTAACCAATAGGTACCTGGCGGCAGCAATTCTCTGCATTCCACAGCAGCGACATTTGCTCAAATATCTCACCAAGACTGTGGTGGGAAAGTTGAGTATCGCGAGCAGGCCTGGACGCGTGGACGTGGCCGTCAGCACCTGTGCGCCACAGTTCGGGCACGTCAGCTGCACTGGGTAAGGCCCCCATTCGTCCACAATGATCGCCATGATGGGTACGGCCGTAACCCTGCAGGAGCCATGCCATGAAGGGCGCACGGTCGCCAGAAGGAAATGCACCGGCCGGGGTAGGAGCCGACGCCGCAAATCCTGGTGGCGGTGGGGGCTGCGTGCCCGGTGGAGGGTAGCCGGGAGGGGGTTGGAAGCCTTGCACGTACGCCTGGTAAGAAGACGGTGGCGGCTCAGCACAGCCATGAGGTGGCACTTTCAGTGGTTCTCCTGCCATTGCCAGACTAATGCAGTCGAGCTCCTAAACTGTCTTCCAAGAGGGTAATACACGCACAAGCACACACTCACTCTAGCACGCGCACTCTGCCGCTGCGACAGCTGCCATCAACCTTGCCAATAAAAGATTGAAGCTGTGCTTAACGTCTAAAAATAACGCTCCTTTGGACTCAAGTTCACGTCAGAATTGCCTAAAGACCATGACATTAGGAACTTAGATGTTCGCCTTCTCTTTTCTCATAATGCTCATATTTGCTTGTGCTATCAACCCAGGAGTACTAAGAATGTCCCTCCTTTTGGTAGCGGGCAATAAAAATAATAGAAAGAGGAATTACCACCGCGTGTATTCAGGCCGCCCTTTAGAAGTCATGTAAGCCCAAAGGGGAGGTCAGTCTTACAAACCAGATTAAAAGACTAAAAAGTAGGGACCGTAAAGCTTCGCCTTTAGGAGTTGAACGCGATACTTCAAACACTTAGTGCGTACTTCAAACGCTTAGTGAATGGAACCTTTTCGAATTTCCTATGACCCCACTACGTGGCTTGAAGGGAATAGGTGCGGTAGCGTGTGTGCCTTTTGTAGTAGGGTGCCAGCTTTCAACCACGGAGCCATTATGATAATCGCATATTTTGACGTCCATTGGCGATGAACCCTTGTGCCACGCAATGTTACTGCAATATTTCATGTTAATTGTGAAGCATGTATGCAACACGCGTGTGTTTGTGAAGCACGGAAGCTACTTTCTCAGCATTTAGAAGCAGAGGAAGTTCCTTTCACTATTTTGACAAGGAGAAAATAGAGAAAAATTCAAGAGGCGTGGCCGTATGGAAGAACATCCGCTTGCCACGAAAACAAATCTAGTTCAATCCCCACTTAAATCCAAACAACCTTGGTTTGGCCCCACTCTGCTGCAGGACTTTTTATCATTTATCGTCTTATTAGCATCGTTCTATATACATTTTTCGGTCATGCAAAAGATGATTTTCCGCTCACAACCAACGACGCTGACGCCGATGCCGGACTTTCTGAGAAACAAGCTTTTAAACGCTATCACGTTAAAAGATGCTGGATATCCAAACAGCATCACCATACCTGTTTGCGAAACCTTCGTGCAGAAAGTAAAGTTAAACAATACAGGACCTAAAGAAAAACAGTGACCAAGGACCTTTGCATGTTACACCTTATGTACATAAGGTATCTCACAATTTAAAGAAAATAACGAGCAGATATGTTATAAGCTTGTTATTCTCCGGCCCTTGGAAGCTTTCGGAAGTTTCAGTACTAAATATCAACAGGAGTAGTCGATCATGCTACATTCGTCACGAGAATACGTTTACTGAATGCCAATCTGATGCTATGTATGAGATACCGTTAACATGTGAAAAAATAAACTGAGGACGACAAACGGTGCAATGCTTCAATGACCGAGCAAGAGAGCATGCTTTAAATGTTAAGAATAGCTATGGTAGTCTTATGGCTGTACACTGCAAACAACGTAAGTGCAATCCCATGTTCTATAAAACACGTTTTTTTTTAAAGCAAGAACGAAGGGTGAAAGAGAGAGTATAGAATTTTTTTCCAGGAAGTGCACAGATCAATACATCAGTACACCATCACTTCTCGTTTCCAAAAGAAAGCCTTTTTTTCAGTTAAGAATATTTTTTCACGGTCACACATTTGTCATCAAGCATGACCACTGTTTTTGCGCTCTGCATAAAAGCATTCGTAGCACTTTCAAGAAGTTCAGGTGACATTCAGCATTACTTCTTGTCCATTTTGTATCTTCCTACAGTTGTTGCGCTGTTACTACAATACAACCACGATGATCCAACTCACCCAAATTGGGCTCTTGTTGCTCATAATATCACGACTTGATGTCCTCAAATTATTACAACTGTTTCTTAATACCACGGGATACGTTCTGACTGGTAACAGACGTTTTTTTGACAAAAATCGGCCCCTTTTACAGCCCTCAGATACACATGCGTACATTATTCACAACTGCTTGTAACTGGGATGTCGAGACCTTCAGCGGCACCCGTCAACTCCCCTACGTGCACCAAGGGCTGGTTTGGTCCGTATGGAACTTTTTATTGTGACTTTTTTTGTTAAACTGTAAACTTGTTTTAACCAGCCTTTTTTTTAAATATTTGTAGTGTGCGCTGCGTCGCACGTTTAAATTCTAAAGCGCCACCATGATCATTCTGTAATTAATTTCTAGTGTCTCTCTCCTTTGATTTCCATCTTGTTGTTATTTTATTAATGTTGCGCATATTTGTCTTTAGCCTGTATCTTTGTAGTGTTTTTTTAGCATATTTTGTTATATAGCTGTTCTTTCCTTTGCGTATCAGTGTTACTCCTCTCTGTTATTTTTCTTAACTCCTGCCTTTGCCAGTGTTCCAATTAAATGCTTGTTTATGTGTAATCGAACTCCGTGTCTGCTCAATGAGTGCGTCGGTCAGGCCCACACATCACCACACGTGCAACCCCGCACGGGTCGGCCAACCCGCAAATAAATTCTTGGAATGTCACGTACTCCATTAAGACAGGGCCCTGTGTTGTTCTTAACGCACTCTTTCATGTGACGTTCTGAAGACAATGTAAAAGATTGAGGTTACTATGTATTCTAACGAACTTGTTTAGAAAACAAAATATGCGTTAGGCATGTGTGAAACACACGACTCTGTCACTGCGCAAGCTGGGAGCCTCCTTCATATAGTCTTTTGTAAGCTTTAACTGTGCACTTACAGAAAGTTAGGCTGTGAGAAGCTGACTAGCCGATTATTCATTTTGTAAAGTAGCAGGTGAGTATCTGAGCCACCCGTCTCTATGGAATTATACATATTCCTATGTAGCTGCACGCTTTGTTTATCCAATAATTTTGGGTGGTGGATGGTGATGAAGATACGGAAGAGGGATGAAGATGATGAAGATGCGGATGAGATGAAGATAAATTTTTTTTAGGTTTCAAGTTTTATTATTTGCAAAATATTAAAACTTCACTTATGATTGAGCCCTTCGTACTCATTGAAAAAATTCAAAGTCACGCACTCGTTCCGGAATCCACATGATGTGATGATGCCTGATGCGATTCTTCGCTTCTGTCAGGTTGCACAGTACACGTGTAAACGCAACTTCTCGCAACACATGACCCTTAGTATGGTAGTTTATCAAAGCTGTTCCCAGCACCAGAAATACACTGGCTTGAATCATGCATATTGAAGGATAATAAGAGGCTCCTATAGAGTACGTTTGACCCTACTGGTTTTTAATAGGCTTATTTTGGGGGTGACCACTCAACATGCGAATAATACAATAACGACGTAATTATTCTCTTTCCACATTGAGTTCGTAGAGAACACGTTTCACCAACTTTCACCCAAGATGTACGCCCTACCCTGACGCGACTTGTCTGTTGACGCGTGAAGTAATGTCTACCATGACGTCTACGTGGTCTTGCACGTCATCTCTAGAGTAAAACCAGCACTGACCAAGGTTTTATTCAAGGAAACTTTGCTGAGTCTTGAAAAGTTATTGACACCATGAAAACACGAAAACATGTGGTGCCTGCTAATAATGCAAGGAAAATGAACGATGTGGATTAAAAAAAGACAGGCCCTGGAAGTACCAGCCGCGCAACATTCATTTGCAAATTGAGGTGGCAACGTCCAGCGCCATGTTAATGAAACCAATGAAACGAAAGTAGGAAAATGAATGAAATGCTCGCTTCTTTTGCTAGTCTCCACTTGCGACCTAATAAACTAGCATACAGTGAGTCCAACGAAAGCAGAGAGAACCTTTTTCATAGTGCTTAACAGTGCTGCACTAATTATCACATAAATAGGAATGAGTGAAGTGCCCAAAAGAACAACTTCCCGTTGATCTGGACTGAAATAAGAACCTTCAGACCTATTCCGATGCTCTAGTGATTCGGCTACAGCGGCGGTCATTCCGCTGCTCACTTGAATATATACACCTCAGGGAGTAATAACACATCGTAATTTCTTACATTCGAAGGGGTGGAATGCAGGAAAACATCCGGAGAGGCAAAAGAGTGCCAAATGTAAGAGTCGGCTTACTATCATTAACTAAATTCACACTGTGAAGTAATACACACACACACACAACACACAACACGAGCACGCAACACACAAACACACACACACACACACACAACACACACGCTGCGCGCGCGGGGGGGGGGGGGGGGCGCGCGTGCACCACCACACACACACACATAATATCACGACTTGATGTCCTCAAATTATTACAACTGTTTCTTAATACCACGGGATACGTTCTGACTGGTAACAGACGTTTTTTTGACAAAAATCGGCCCCTTTTACAGCCCTCAGATACACATGCG